>OW119931.1:5446350-6046350 GCA_933210815.1 Meta bourneti | reverse complement strand
TATTGTCCGATTTGAAAATCCCTTGGGGAATCTCTTCAGAACGAGACTGTTCATCCATTTGGAAGTTAGAACGTGTTGCTATCATTATTACAGCCGGAATGACGTCTGTTTTAGCGAAAATGAGAAAAACGTATGTTTCACGAGGAATTGAGACCATTTTTGCAATTTTCCAAATTGCGTATGCTGTAATTGCCAAACCGCTCGTTGGATTTTAAAATCGCTTGCCACGATTTCTATTTGATATGCACAGATATGCCCTAAAATGTTCAGACAAATCGTGCGAGTGGTTCGGGAGAAAACGAGAAAAGTCGAAATTCTATTGCATTCCTCGGGACAAAAGCTTGTAGGCTGTAAATCCCAAACCCCTCGATGGATTATAAAATCGCATAGCACGATTTCTATTTGATATGCACAGGATATACCCTAAAATTTTCAGGCAAATCTTACGTGTGGTTTCGGAGAAAACGGGAAAAGTTCATATTTCAGACCCCTGCCTTGGCAACTTGGGAGCCATAACTCCCGAACTAATGGACCGATTTTAAAATCGAATAGCTCATCGTTACTCTACACTCAAAGTTATATAGGACAAAAATATTCAGACCAATCGGACATGCGGTTCCGGAAAAATCCGCAAAAGAGCGACAAAGTTTCACTTTTTTGCCCATTTAACATGGGAAATCACTTCCCTCCGACACTCCAAAAATTCCCGTTTAAAAAGTTATGGCCCGATTTGAAAATCGCTTGGGTAATCTCTTCAGAACGAGACAGTTCATCCATTTGGCAGTTAGAACGTGTTGCTATCATTATTACAGCCGGAATGACGTCTGTTTTAGCGAAAATGAGAAAAACGTATGTTTCACAAGGAATTGAGACCATTTTTGCAATTTTCCAAATTGCGTATGCTGTAATTGCCAAACCGCTCGTTGGATTTTAAAATCGCTTGCCACGATTTCTATTTGATATGCACAGATATGCCCTAAAATGTTCAGACAAATCGTGCGAGTGGTTCGGGAGAAAACGAGAAAAGTCGAAATTCTATTGCATTCCTCGGGACAAAAGCTTGTAGGCTGTAAATCCCAAACCCCTCGATGGATTATAAAATCGCATAGCACGATTTCTATTTGATATGCACAGGATATACCCTAAAATTTTCAGGCAAATCTTACGTGTGGTTTCGGAGAAAACGGGAAAAGTTCTTATTTCAGACCCCTGCCTTGGCAACTTTGGGAGCCATAACTCCCGAACTAATGGACCGATTTTAAAATCGCATAGCTCACCGTTACTCAAGACTCAAAGATATATAGGACAAAAATATTCAGACCAATCGGATATTCGGTTCGGGAAAAATCCGCAAAAGAGCGACAAATTTTCACTTTTTTGCCCATTTAACATGGGAAATCACTTCCCTCCGACACTCCAAAAATTCCCATTTAAAACGTTATAGTCCGATTTCAAAATCGCTTCGGCAATCTCGTCAGAACGAGACTGTTCTTCCATTTGGCCGTTAGAACGTGTTGCTATCATTATTACAGCCGGAATGACGTCTGTTTTAGCGAAAATGAGAAAAACGTATGTTTCACGAGGAATTGAGACCATTTTTGCAATTTTCCAAATTGCGTATGCTGTAATTGCCAAACCGCTCGTTGGATTTTAAAATCGCTTGCCACGATTTCTATTTGATATGCACAGATATGCCCTAAAATGTTCAGACAAATCGTGCGAGTGGTTCGGGAGAAAACGAGAAAAGTCGAAATTCTATTGCATTCCTCGGGACAAAAGCTTGTAGGCTGTAAATCCCAAACCCCTCGATGGATTATAAAATCGCATAGCACGATTTCTATTTGATATGCACAGGATATACCCTAATATTTTCAGGCAAATCTTACTTGTGGTTTCGGAGAAAACGGGAAAAGTTCATATTTCAGACCCCTGCCTTGGCAACTTGGGAGCCATAACTCCCGAACTAATGGACCGATTTTAAAATCGAATAGCTCATCGTTACTCTACACTCAAAGTTATATAGGACAAAAATATTCAGACCAATCGGACATGCGGTTCCGGAAAAATCCGCAAAAGAGCGACAAAGTTTCACTTTTTTGCCCATTTAACATGGGAAATCACTTCCCTCCGACACTCCAAAAATTCCCGTTTAAAAAGTTATGGCCCGATTTGAAAATCGCTTGGGTAATCTCTTCAGAACGAGACAGTTCATCCATTTGGCAGTTAGAACGTGTTGCTATCATTATTACAGCCGGAATGACGTCTGTTTTAGCGAAAATGAGAAAAACGTATGTTTCACGAGGAATTGAGACCATTTTTGCAATTTTCCAAATTGCGTATGCTGTAATTGCCAAACCGCTCGTTGGATTTTAAAATCGCTTGCCACGATTTCTATTTGATATGCACAGATATGCCCTAAAATGTTCAGACAAATCGTGCGAGTGGTTCGGGAGAAAACGAGAAAAGTCGAAATTCTATTGCATTCCTCGGGACAAAAGCTTGTAGGCTGTAAATCCCAAACCCCTCGATGGATTATAAAATCGCATAGCACGATTTCTATTTGATATGCACAGGATATACCCTAAAATTTTCAGGCAAATCTTACGTGTGGTTTCGGAGAAAACGGGAAAAGTTCTTATTTCAGACCCCTGCCTTGGCAACTTTGGGAGCCATAACTCCCGAACTAATGGACCGATTTTAAAATCGCATAGCTCACCGTTACTCAAGACTCAAAGATATATAGGACAAAAATATTCAGACCAATCGGATATTCGGTTCGGGAAAAATCCGCAAAAGAGCGACAAATTTTCACTTTTTTGCCCATTTAACATGGGAAATCACTTCCCTCCGACACTCCAAAAATTCCCATTTAAAACGTTATAGTCCGATTTCAAAATCACTTCGGCAATCTCGTCAGAACGAGACTGTTCTTCCATTTGGCCGTTAGAACGTGTTGCTATCATTATTACAGCCGGAATGACGTCTGTTTTAGCGAAAATGAGAAAAACGTATGTTTCACGAGGAATTGAGACCATTTTTGCAATTTTCCAAATTGCGTATGCTGTAATTGCCAAACCGCTCGTTGGATTTTAAAATCGCTTGCCACGATTTCTATTTGATATGCACAGATATGCCCTAAAATGTTCAGACAAATCGTGCGAGTGGTTCGGGAGAAAACGAGAAAAGTCGAAATTCTATTGCATTCCTCGGGACAAAAGCTTGTAGGCTGTAAATCCCAAACCCCTCGATGGATTATAAAATCGCATAGCACGATTTCTATTTGATATGCACAGGATATACCCTAATATTTTCAGGCAAATCTTACGTGTGGTTTCGGAGAAAACGGGAAAAGTTCATATTTCAGACCCCTGCCTTGGCAACTTGGGAGCCATAACTCCCGAACTAATGGACCGATTTTAAAATCGAATAGCTCATCGTTACTCTACACTCAAAGTTATATAGGACAAAAATATTCAGACCAATCGGACATGCGGTTCCGGAAAAATCCGCAAAAGAGCGACAAAGTTTCACTTTTTTGCCCATTTAACATGGGAAATCACTTCCCTCCGACACTCCAAAAATTCCCGTTTAAAAAGTTATGGCCCGATTTGAAAATCGCTTGGGTAATCTCTTCAGAACGAGACAGTTCATCCATTTGGCAGTTAGAACGTGTTGCTATCATTATTACAGCCGGAATGACGTCTGTTTTAGCGAAAATGAGAAAAACGTATGTTTCACGAGGAATTGAGACCATTTTTGCAATTTTCCAAATTGCGTATGCTGTAATTGCCAAACCGCTCGTTGGATTTTAAAATCGCTTGCCACGATTTCTATTTGATATGCACAGATATGCCCTAAAATGTTCAGACAAATCGTGCGAGTGGTTCGGGAGAAAACGAGAAAAGTCGAAATTCTATTGCATTCCTCGGGACAAAAGCTTGTAGGCTGTAAATCCCAAACCCCTCGATGGATTATAAAATCGCATAGCACGATTTCTATTTGATATGCACAGGATATACCCTAAAATTTTCAGGCAAATCTTACGTGTGGTTTCGGAGAAAACGGGAAAAGTTCTTATTTCAGACCCCTGCCTTGGCAACTTTGGGAGCCATAACTCCCGAACTAATGGACCGATTTTAAAATCGCATAGCTCACCGTTACTCAAGACTCAAAGATATATAGGACAAAAATATTCAGACCAATCGGATATTCGGTTCGGGAAAAATCCGCAAAAGAGCGACAAATTTTCACTTTTTTGCCCATTTAACATGGGAAATCACTTCCCTCCGACACTCCAAAAATTCCCATTTAAAACGTTATAGTCCGATTTCAAAATCGCTTCGGCAATCTCGTCAGAACGAGACTGTTCTTCCATTTGGCCGTTAGAACGTGTTGCTATCATTATTACAGCCGGAATGACGTCTGTTTTAGCGAAAATGAGAAAAACGTGTGTTTCACGAGGAATTGAGACGATTTTTGCAATTTTCCAAATTGCGTCTGCTGTAATTCCCAAACCACTCGTTGAATTTTAAATCGCTTGGCAAGATTTCTATTTGATATGCACAATATATGCCCTAAAATGTTCAGAAAAATCGTGCGAGTGGTTCGGGAGAAAACGGGAAAAGTCGAAATTCTATTGCATTCCTCGGGACAAAAGCTTGTAGGCTGTAAATCCCAAACCCATCGACGGATTATAAAATCGCTTAGCATGATTCCTATTTGATATGCACAGGATATGGTCTAAAATTTTCCGACAAATCGCAAGAGTGGTTTGGGAGAAAACGGGAAAAGTTCATATTTCAGACCCCTGCCATGGCAACTTTGGGAGCCATAACTCCCGAACTAAGGGACCGATTTTAAAATCGCATAGCTCATCGTTACTCTAGACTCAAAGATATATAGGACAAAAATATTCTTGACCAATCGGACATTCGGTTCGGGAAAAATCCGCAAAAGAGCGACAAAGTTTCACTTTTTTGCCCATTTAACATGGGAAATCACTTCCCTCCGACACTCCAAAAATTCCCGTTTAAAAAGTTATTGCCCGATTTGAAAATCGCTTGGGTAATCTCTTCAGAACGAGACAGTTCATCCATTTGGCAGTTAGAACGTGTTGCTATCATTATTACAGCCGGAATGACGTCTGTTTTAGCGAAAATGAGAAAAACGTATGTTTCACGAGGAATTGAGACCATTTTTGCAATTTTCCAAATTGCGTATGGTGTAATTGCCAAACCGCTCGTTGGATTTTAAAATCGCTTGCTACGATTTCTATTTGATATGCACAGATATGCCCTAAAATGTTCAGACAAATCGTGCGAGTGGTTCGGGAGAAAACGAGAAAAGTCGAAATTCTATTGCATTCCTCGGGACAAAAGCTTGTAGGCTGTAAATCCCAAACCCCTCGATGGATTATAAAATCGCATAGCACGATTTATATTTGATATGCACAGGATATACCCTAAAATTTTCAGGCAAATCTTTCGTGTGCTTTCGGAGAAAACGGGAAAAGTTCATATTTCAGACCCCTGCCTTGGCAACTTTGGGAGCCATAACTCCCGAACTAATGGACCGATTTTAAAATCGCATAGCTCATCGTTACTCTAGACTCAAAGATATATAGGACAAAAATATTCTTGACCAATCGGACATTTGGTTCGGGAAAAATCCGCAAAAGAGCGACAAAGTTTCACTTTTTTGCCCATTTAACATGGGAAATAACTTCCCTCCGACACTCCAAAAATTCTCATTTAAAAAGTTATAGTCCGATTTCAAAATCGCTTCGGCAATCTCTTCAGAACGAGACTGTTCTTCCATTTGGCAGTTAGAACGTGTTGCTATCATTATTACAGCCGGAATGACGTCTGTTTTAGCGAAAATGAGAAAAACGTGTGTTTCACGAGGAATTGAGACGATTTTTGCAATTTTCCAAATTGCGTCTGCTGTAATTCCCAAACCACTCGTTGAATTTTAAAATCGCTTGGCACGATTTCTATTTGATATGCACAGGATATACCCTAAAATTTTCAGGCAAATCTTACGTGTGGTTTCGGAGAAAACGGGAAAAGTTCATATTTCAGACCCCTGACTTGGCAACTTTGGGAGGCCATAACTCCCGAACTAATGGACCGATTTTAAAATCGCATAGCTCATAGTTATTCTAGGCTCAAAGATATAGAGGACAAAAATATTCAGACCAATTGGACATTCGGTTCGGGAAAAATCCGCAAAAGGGCGACAAAGTTTCACTTTTTTGCACATTTAACATGGGAAATCACTTCCCTCCGACACTCCAAAAATTCCCATTTAAAAAGTTATTGTCCGATTTGAAAATCGCTTGGGGCATCTCTTCAGAACGAGACTGTTCATCCATTTGGAAGTTAGAACGTGTTCCTATCATTATTACAGCCGGAATGACGTCTGTTTTAGCGAAAATGAGAAAAACGTATGTTTCACGAGGAATTGAGACCATTTTTGCAATTTTCCAAATTGCGTATGCTGTAATTGCCAAACCGCTCGTTGGATTTTAAAATCGCTTGCCACGATTTCTATTTGATATGCACAGATATGCCCTAAAATGTTCAGACAAATCGTGCGAGTGGTTCGGGAGAAAACGAGAAAAGTCGAAATTCTATTGCATTCCTCGGGACAAAATCTTGTAGGCTGTAAATCCCAAACCCCTCGATGGATTATAAAATCGCATAGCACGATTTCTATTTGATATGCACAGGATATACCCTAAAATTTTCAGGCAAATCTTACGTGTGGTTTCGGAGAAAACGGGAAAAGTTCATATTTCAGACCCCTGCCTTGGCAACTTGGGAGCCATAACTCCCGAACTAATGGACCGATTTTAAAATCGAATAGCTCATCGTTACTCTACACTCAAAGTTATATAGGACAAAAATATTCAGACCAATCGGACATGCGGTTCCGGAAAAATCCGCAAAAGAGCGACAAAGTTTCACTTTTTTGCCCATTTAACATGGGAAATCACTTCCCTCCGACACTCCAAAAATTCCCGTTTAAAAAGTTATGGCCCGATTTGAAAATCGCTTGGGTAATCTCTTCAGAACGAGACAGTTCATCCATTTGGCAGTTAGAACGTGTTGCTATCATTATTACAGCCGGAATGACGTCTGTTTTAGCGAAAATGAGAAAAACGTATGTTTCACGAGGAATTGAGACCATTTTTGCAATTTTCCAAATTGCGTATGCTGTAATTGCCAAACCGCTCGTTGGATTTTAAAATCGCTTGCCACGATTTCTATTTGATATGCACAGATATGCCCTAAAATGTTCAGACAAATCGTGCGAGTGGTTCGGGAGAAAACGAGAAAAGTCGAAATTCTATTGCATTCCTCGGGACAAAAGCTTGTAGGCTGTAAATCCCAAACCCCTCGATGGATTATAAAATCGCATAGCACGATTTCTATTTGATATGCACAGGATATACCCTAAAATTTTCAGGCAAATCTTACGTGTGGTTTCGGAGAAAACGGGAAAAGTTCATATTTCAGACCCCTGCCTTGGCAACTTTGGGAGCCATAACTCCCGAACTAATGGACCGATTTTAAAATCGAATAGCTCCTCGTTACTCTACACTCAAAGTTATATAGGACAAAAATATTCAGACCAATCGGATATTCGGTTCGGGAAAAATCCGCAAAAGAGCGACAAATTTTCACTTTTTTGCCCATTTAACATGGGAAATCACTTCCCTCCGACACTCCAAAAATTCCCATTTAAAACGTTATAGTCCGATTTCAAAATCGCTTCGGCAATCTCGTCAGAACGAGACTGTTCTTCCATTTGGCCGTTAGAACGTGTTGCTATCATTATTACAGCCGGAATGACGTCTGTTTTAGCGAAAATGAGAAAAACGTGTGTTTCACGAGGAATTGAGACTATTTTTGCAATTTTCCAAATTGCGTCTGCTGTAATTCCCAAACCACTCGTTGAATTTTAAAATCGCTTGGCAAGATTTCTATTTGATATGCACAGTATATGCCCTAAAATGTTCAGAAAAATCGTGCGAGTGGTTCGGGAGAAAACGGGAAAAGTCGAAATTCTATTGCATTCCTCGGGACAAAAGCTTGTAGGCTGTAAATCCCAAACCCATCGACGGATTATAAAATCGCTTAGCATGATTCCTATTTGATATGCACAGGATATGGTCTAAAATTTTCCGACAAATCGCAAGAGTGGTTTGGGAGAAAACGGGAAAAGTTCATATTTCAGACCCCTGCCTTGGCAACTTTGGGAGCCATAACTCCCGAACTAAGGGACCGATTTTAAAATCGCATAGCTCATCGTTACTCTAGACTCAAAGATATATAGGACAAAAATATTCTTGACCAATCGGACATTCGGTTCGGGAAAAATCCGCAAAAGAGCGACAAAGTTTCACTTTTTTGCCCATTTAACATGGGAAATCACTTCCCTCCGACACTCCAAAAATTCCCGTTTTAAAAGTTATTGCCCGATTTGAAAATCGCTTGGGTAATCTCTTCAGAACGAGACAGTTCATCCATTTGGCAGTTAGAACGTGTTGCTATCATTATTACAGCCGAATGACGTCTGTTTTAGCGAAAATGAGAAAAACGTATGTTTCACGAGGAATTGAGACCATTTTTGCAATTTTCCAAATTGCGTATGGTGTAATTGCCAAACCGCTCGTTGGATTTTAAAATCGCTTGCCACGATTTCTATTTGATATGCACAGATATGCCCTAAAATGTTCAGACAAATCGTGCGAGTGGTTCGGGAGAAAACGAGAAAAGTCGAAATTCTATTGCATTCCTCGGGACAAAAGCTTGTAGGCTGTAAATCCCAAACCCCTCGATGGATTATAAAATCGCATAGCACGATTTCTATTTGATATGCACAGGATATACCCTAAAATTTTCAGGCAAATCTTACGTGTGCTTTCGGAGAAAACGGGAAAAGTTCATATTTCAGACCCCTGCCTTGGCAACTTTGGGAGCCATAACTCCCCAACTAATGGACCGATTTTAAAATCGAATAGCTCATCGTTACTCTACACTCAAAGTTATATAGGACAAAAATATTCAGACCAATCGGACATGCGGTTCCGGAAAAATCCGCAAAAGAGCGACAAAGTTTCTCTTTTTTGCCCATTTAACATGGGAAATCACTTCCCTCCGACACTCCAAAAATTCCCGTTTAAAAAGTTATTGCCCGATTTGAAAATCTCTTGGGTAATCTCTTAAGAACGAGACAGTTCATCCATTTGGCAGTTAGAACGTGTTGCTATCATTATTACAGCCGGAATGACGTCTGTTTTAGCGAAAATGAGAAAAACGTATGTTTCACGAGGAATTGAGACCATTTTTGCAATTTTCCAAATTGCGTATGCTGTAATTGCCAAACCGCTCGTTGGATTTTAAAATCGCTTGCCACGATTTCTATTTGATATGCACAGATATGCCCTAAAATGTTCAGACAAATCGTGCGAGTGGTTCGGGAGAAAACGAGAAAAGTCGAAATTCTATTGCATTCCTCGGGACAAAAGCTTGTAGGCTGTAAATCCCAAACCCCTCGATGGATTATAAAATCGCATAGCACGATTTCTATTTGATATGCACAGGATATACCCTAAAATTTTCAGGCAAATCTTACGTGTGGTTTCGGAGAAAACGGGAAAAGTTCATATTTCAGACCCCTGCCTTGGCAACTTTGGGAGCCATAACTCCCGAACTAATGGACCGATTTTAAAATCGCATAGCTCACCGTTACTCAAGACTCAAAGATATATAGGACAAAAATATTCAGACCAATCGGATATTCGGTTCGGGAAAAATCCGCAAAAGAGCGACAAATTTTCACTTTTTTGCCCATTTAACATGGGAAATCACTTCCCTCCGACACTCCAAAAATTCCCATTTAAAACGTTATAGTCCGATTTCAAAATCGCTTCGGCAATCTCGTCAGAACGAGACTGTTCTTCCATTTGGCCGTTAGAACGTGTTGCTATCATTATTACAGCCGGAATGACGTCTGTTTTAGCGAAAATGAGAAAAACGTGTGTTTCACGAGGAATTGAGACTATTTTTGCAATTTTCCAAATTGCGTCTGCTGTAATTCCCAAACCACTCGTTGAATTTTAAAATCGCTTGGCACGATTTCTATTTGATATGCACAATATATGCCCTAAAATGTTCAGAAAAATCGTGCGAGTGGTTCGGGAGAAAACGGGAAAAGTCGAAATTCTATTGCATTCCTCGGGACAAAAGCTTGTAGGCTGTAAATCCCAAACCCATCGACGGATTATAAAATCGCTTAGCATGATTCCTATTTGATATGCACAGGATATGGTCTAAAATTTTCCGACAAATCGCAAGAGTGGTTTGGGAGAAAACGGGAAAAGTTCATATTTCAGACCCCTGCCTTGGCAACTTTGGGAGCCATAACTCCCGAACTAATGGACCGATTTTAAAATCGCATAGCTCATCGTTACTCTAGACTCAAAGATATATAGGACAAAAATATTCTTGACCAATCGGACATTTGGTTCGGGAAAAATCCGCAAAAGAGCGACAAAGTTTCACTTTTTTGCCCATTTAACATGGGAAATAACTTCCCTCCGACACTCCAAAAATTCTCATTTAAAAAGTTATAGTCCGATTTCAAAATCGCTTCGGCAATCTCTTCAGAACGAGACTGTTCTTCCATTTGGCAGTTAGAACGTGTTGCTATCATTATTACAGCCGGAATGACGTCTGTTTTAGCGAAAATGAGAAAAACGTGTGTTTCACGAGGAATTGAGACGATTTTTGCAATTTTCCAAATTGCGTCTGCTGTAATTCCCAAACCACTCGTTGAATTTTAAAATCGCTTGGCACGATTTCTATTTGATATGCACAGGATATACCCTAAAATTTTCAGGCAAATCTTACGTGTGGTTTCGGAGAAAACGGGAAAAGTTCATATTTCAGACCCCTGACTTGGCAACTTTGGGAGGCCATAACTCCCGAACTAATGGACCGATTTTAAAATCGCATAGCTCATAGTTATTCTAGGCTCAAAGATATAGAGGACAAAAATATTCAGACCAATTGGACATTCGGTTCGGGAAAAATCCGCAAAAGGGCGACAAAGTTTCACTTTTTTGCCCATTTAACATGGGAAATCACTTCCCTCCGACACTCCAAAAATTCCCGTTTAAAAAGTTATTGCCCGATTTGAAAATCGCTTGGGGAATCTCTTCAGAACGAGACTGTTCATCCATTTGAAAGTTAGAACGTGTTGCTATCATTATTACAGCCGGAATGACGTCTGTTTTAGCGAAAATGAGAAAAACGTATGTTTCACGAGGAATTGAGACCATATTTGCAATTTTCCAAATTGCGTATGCTGTAATTGCCAAACCGCTCGTTGGATTTTAAAATCGCTTGCTACGATTTCTATTTGATATGCACAGATATGCCCTAAAATGTTCAGACAAATCGTGCGAGTGGTTCGGGAGAAAACGAGAAAAGTCGAAATTCTATTGCATTCCTCGGGACAAAATCTTGTAGGCTGTAAATCCCAAACCCCTCGATGGATTATAAAATCGCATAGCACGATTTCTATTTGATATGCACAGGATATACCCTAAAATTTTCAGGCAAATCTTACGTGTGGTTTCGGAGAAAACGGGAAAAGTTCATATTTCAGACCCCTGCCTTGGCAACTTGGGAGCCATAACTCCCGAACTAATGGACCGATTTTAAAATCGAATAGCTCATCGTTACTCTACACTCAAAGTTATATAGGACAAAAATATTCAGACCAATCGGACATGCGGTTCCGGAAAAATCCGCAAAAGAGCGACAAAATTTCACTTTTTTGCCCATTTAACATGGGAAATCACTTCCCTCCGACACTCCAAAAATTCCCGTTTAAAAAGTTATGGCCCGATTTGAAAATCGCTTGGGTAATCTCTTCAGAACGAGACAGTTCATCCATTTGGCAGTTAGAACGTGTTGCTATCATTATTACAGCCGGAATGACGTCTGTTTTAGCGAAAATGAGAAAAACGTATGTTTCACGAGGAATTGAGACCATTTTTGCAATTTTCCAAATTGCGTATGCTGTAATTGCCAAACCGCTCGTTGGATTTTAAAATCGCTTGCCACGATTTCTATTTGATATGCACAGATATGCCCTAAAATGTTCAGACAAATCGTGCGAGTGGTTCGGGAGAAAACGAGAAAAGTCGAAATTCTATTGCATTCCTCGGGACAAAAGCTTATAGGCTGTAAATCCCAAACCCCTCGATGGATTATAAAATCGCATAGCACGATTTCTATTTGATATGCACAGGATATACCCTAAAATTTTCAGGCAAATCTTACGTGTGGTTTCGGAGAAAACGGGAAAAGTTCATATTTCAGACCCCTGGCTTGGCAACTTTGGGAGCCATAACTCCCGAACTAATGGACCGATTTTAAAATCGAATAGCTCATCGTTACTCTAGACTCAAAGTTATATAGGAAAAAAATATTCAGACCAATCGGACATGCGGTTCCGGAAAAATCCGCAAAAGAGCGACAAAGTTTCACTTTTTTGCCCATTTAACATGGGAAATCACTTCCCTCCGACACTCCAAAAATTCCCATTTAAAAAGTCATTGTCCGATTTGAAAATCGCTTGGGGAATCTCTTCAGAACGAGACTGTTCATCCATTTGGAAGTTAGAACGTGTTGCTATCATTATTACAGCCGGAATGACGTCTGTTTTAGCGAAAATGAGAAAAACGTGTTTCACGAGGAATTGAGACGATTTTTGCAATTTTCCAAATTGCGTATGCTGTAATTGCCAAACCGCTCGTTGGATTTTAAAATCGCATGGCACGATTTCTATTTGATATGCCCTAAAATTTTAAGACAAATCGTGCGAGTGGTTCGTGAGAAAACGGGAAAAGTCGAAATTCTATTGCATTCCTCGGGACAAAAGCTTGTAGGCTGTAAATCACAAACCCCTCGTTGGATTTTAAAATCGCTTGGTACGATTTCTATTTGATATGCACAGGATATGCCCTAAAATTTTCAGACAAATCGTGCGAGTGGTTCGGGAGAAAACGGGAAGTCGAAATTCTATTGCATTCCTCGGGACAAAAGCTTGTAGGCTGTAAATCCCAAACCCCTCAATGGATTTTAAAATCGCTTGGTACGATTTCTATTTGATATGCCCTAAAATTTTCAGACAAATCGTATGAGTGGTTTGGGAGAAAACGGGAAAAGTTCAAATTTCAGACCCCTGCCTTGGCAACTTTGGGAGGCCATAACTCCCGAACTAATGGACCGATTTTAAAATCTCATAGCTCATCGTGGTTCTAGACTCAAAAATATATGACACAAAAATATTCAGACCAATCGGATATTCGGTTCGGGAAAAATCCGCAAAAGAGCGACAGTTTCACTTTTTTGCCCATTTAACATGCGAAATCACTTCCCTCCGACACAGTTAGAACGTGTTGCTAGCAAGATTTGATTGATGAAAGTACCCATTCAATTAGAAACCATGGTAGACCAAGAATAGCGGATTAGCAACCGGAGGGTTGCGAGTTCGAAACTCGATCCAACCAAAGACCGTCGTGTACGTCCAAGGCAGGTGCACGTTAAATCTGTCGTATGCTTAACAGTCCTCACGCTGGCGTGGTATGGAAATTTGGTGAGTGAGGAGGCAGCTCGGATGTTGATATCGCCATCTGACCGTGGTTCAAATTTACGAGGTGTTTTTCTTGGATATTTCCCTTTGGGGGCTGATCCCAGACCTTCGCCTATAGTCCGTTGTGTTGCTCCAGTTTGACGCTAATCAAGAAACATATCTACAAAAGAAGTGTTTTAAAAATAATATTACATGGTACTTATTTCTTTGACTCTTATGTAATGGCATCAGGAAGATGTTTATTTTCAAATGTGGATTTCAATAATCGCTCAGTTGTATATACAGTGGTACCTTGAGATACGAGTGCCCCAACATACGAGTTTTTTGAGATACGAGCCGTCACTAGGTCGAGTTTTTGCCTTGAGTTACGAGCCAGAATTTGAGATACGAGCCTGCTTCGGTGACGTCACAACCACCACTCCCTCAGATTCCCGTCTTGCGCGTCGTTCAGTTCACATGTTACTTCACCTGATGACAGTTAACGTCTGTCACAAAAATCAATCAATTTCTTTGGTTTGACATTTATTGTCAACTGCCACCGGGAGTTGACAATAAATATCAAACCAAAGTCCCTCTCTCTTTTTTTCATTTTTCTTTTCTCCGACCAGATGCGTCAGTTCTAATGAGTAACCATGAGTCCAAAGAAGGTGAGTGTAAACAGTTGTGAGAAAAGGAAAAAAGGTAATATCCATGGAATTAAAGAGTGAGATAATAGACAAACATGAGCAAGGCGTAAGAGTAATAGACTTGGCAACGCAGTACGATCGCACTACTTCTACGATATGTACTATTCTGAAGCAGGACTCGATAGAGGCTATAACTCTAGCTAAGGCTATAACTCCAGCTACAATTATTTGTTCATTATAAAAAAATTGGAGTGGTTTTTTTGGGTGCTGGTACGAATTAATCTCGTTTCAATTAATTTCAATGGGGAAAATTGATTTGAGATACGAGCATTTTGACTTAAGAGCTCGGTCATGGAAGGAATTAAACTCGTATCTCAAGGTACTACTGTATTTTCTTCGGAACTTTAATTGCTAATTTGTTTCAAAAAGTTAAAAAGAGCAAAATATCCTGAAAAATTTGGAATAGAATAAAAATGTGTCGCAAAGAATGAGACACCTTTGAGATGCTTTTCCTTTTGGAAAAATTTAAAGCTGTTAAAAAGTACAACTTCGATAGTTTTTTGTATCAACGCTTTTGGCCCCTTTTTTGGCGTGCTCTTTCTGTCGCCAAGGAAGAATTTTTTCGGAAAAGAACGTGTTAGGCTTAGAGGAAAATAATTAAAAAATGAACGAAAAGGTAGGTAGGTATTTTAAGTGACGTCACACTGAAGCAACAAAATGGGCTATTGGTGACGGTCCTTGATCAATCCAAAAGGGAAACATCCGAGGACAAGTAATTTTGAACCACGGTCAGATGACGAGGCAACACCTGAGCTGGCACCCCACACTCCCAACTTCCACACCGCGCCAAAAATTAACAAAAAGAATTTTGAAAATAGAAAATAAATCCACACAACTAATTATACTACTTGAAAATAATTGACGAAAATGAAAAAATCTGTAGTTTCTGAAATATTGTGATAGAAGTTTGTTCACGTTAAATAATTTATTAGCTTTAGGTTTAAGGGATGGTAGATATGAATTTAATTAACGTCGCACTGGAGCAACACAAAGGGCTATTGGCGACGGTCCGAGATCAATACCCGAAGGAATGAGACCATAGTAATTTTGAACCACGGTCAGATGACGAGGTCAACACCTGAGCTGGAACCCCAGTCTCCAAACTTACACACCTTGCCAACATGATGACACGACAGATTTAACGGGCACCAGCCCCCATATACACGAAGGTCGTTGGCTGGACCGATTACGAAAAACAAAAAAAGGTACTAGAAATGACAAACAAAACGATAAAACAAATACTTCTGAGCGATAAAATTAAGAGATGTCAACTGTGCACAATTTACACATTAGAGGGGCCATCGTAGCCCAGTTGGAAGAGCAATGAATTAGCAGCCGGAGGTTTACGAATTCGAAACTCGATCCAGCCGAAGACCGTCGTGTACACGGAGGCTGGTGCACGTTAAACCTGTCGTGGTCTAAAATGTCCTCACTTTGGCGGGGTGTGAAAGTTTGGAGAGTGAGGTGTCAGTTACAGGTGTCAACCCAAATCGTTGCCGCAGTCAAGTGAACTAATAATAATACGCATTGCGTTAGCGAGTAATATAAACACAAGTAACATACAACAGGAACACAAACAAATAATATGTAACATTTATTAGAAAAATTATGGTTACTTTTAGCACATTAATTACACAAAAATTACAGCAAATGTTAGATACATATTTAGAGTAAAAGACAAAAACTATCAAACGGTATTCAAACACTATAAACTTTAAAAACGGCTAATGAAGATGAAAAAACAAGACGATCAAAATGGTCTACAGCTATTTCGATGAAACATTACGTCCACTATCATCACCAGGAGCAAGAGGACTCGGGATAAAATCCGGGGTTTTCTTTCGTCTCGGGCGTTTTGTCGCATCGAGATAGCTATAGACCATTTTGATCATCTTGTTTTCATCTTTATTAACCTTTTGTTTTTAAGCTCATAGTGATTGAGTCTTCTGAAATAAAACATAGAACACTACAATCCTTTTTAAAATGCTATAAAAGTTACATACCACCTCCTTTAATTACACAACATTCATTTCAACTATTCATATCGGAAAATGGGCCAAAGTAAATTTATGTTAAATGGATCCATAGCTGCAGTGAGCGACATTGTATTTTTCAGTTTTCAATTGATGGGCGGTAACAACAGGTGAAAGAGGATTCACCTCAATCTGTAAAAGATAATGTCGTATTAGTTATTCAATCCTCCTACAGATGGCGCTCGAAGCACCATCAGATTAGAGAGCCTATATAAAGAGAGAGTGGACATAAAAAAAGACCACCCGACATTTTTTGATTGGCTGATGCGGTCGGCAGCCATGTTTTTACTTTTCAGGTCAGTTCAACATGGTGGTTGTACGTTGCTGATTGCGATTCTGGAAGTTTTCTTTGGATACACTTGTAATTTACATAATTTTAAATGCAAGAACGCTTTTTTTTATTTAATATAGATCAACCTATCCACTTAATGAACAAAATAAGGTGTAAACTATTGATAACATTAATTTAGACAACTAAAAAGAAGCAAAGGTGCATGTGTTCCGTCGACCATTCTCGCCAAACCAGAAATATGTCGCCAAACGATGCGATATTCCGCCAATAATGGAAAGCGTAAAAATTGTTTTACTCTAGTATTGCTCGAAAAAAAAGCAATTTTTCCCGAAACGTTATATTTAAACAATTTAAAATTCAATTTTGTTTAAACTGATTTTTTTATTTCTTTCCACAATAGAAATAATTTATGAATATTTGAATGATGAAAAATTGATATTTAAAATACTTAATTATTTAACTTACTTTCAAAATACAATACATTAGGCCTATTTTTTTTATTAAGTTGCCATTCAAATATGCTGTATTCTCGTAATAAAAATAGACACAAATTATTTTAGATCAACATTGGCGTTTTATTTCACAACATAACCTTTTTTTTATGACTGTCCCAATTCTCCGGATATTTGCATATCAAGATTACGTCCAGCACTCAGTCGTGATAATTGGAGTTTTACTGTATTTTTATTAAGGATTTAAAGCTCTTTTATCTTATGAAAAAGTTATTTTATATAAATAATTTATTCGGAAAATTACAGGACAAAATACGTTGCCCCACATTGGAATAACATGAAAGTGTTCCCAATTCAAATCTAACTCAATGTACGAAATTTAAAAAAAAGGCTTTTTATTCAGACCCCCAAGTACACACCAGATTAAATCCAAAATATTACTAGTTTATAAATTGGTCTGGTCTAAATGAGTAGCTCTTATACCATAAGAAAATCCAATCTATCAATATTTGAAACCCAACGCCAAACCCGAAGTCTTCGTATCAAAATAACCTGATTAGCAACCCTAGTGAAACCGACTTTTGCAATAGCGTCCGCGTTGGCACAGCAACGGTCGAAAAACATGGCTGCCGTTTCCCTATGTCATCTATCTATATAGGCTCTCTTCTCTACATCAGATTGTGCTATTCTGATCGGGATAAACACGTTAGATAGAACTGAAATTCTTATGGAGTGGTCGTGTAGGACGCTCCTTTGTAAATATTTTGTCAATTTCGTCTCATAATAAATGTTAATGACTTCATTGACTGGGATTTTACTGACAACTCATTAAAACAGAACCAGATACACAAGTAACAAAAATTGCCCAATGATATGTAATATTTCCATATCCTGTCATATATCCTTATGTCTTTTTATTTTACCATGCTTAAATAAGTTTCAGAATTAATGTGATTTTTGTAGCATTCATAAAATGTCGGCTTCTCTCCATTAGACTTAAAACTAATAAGTTATTTTTAACTTGGACTAACTTATATATTTTATATATCTAACGATTTTTTTCATTTTCGGTATTCCTAGTTGTAGAAGAATAATCAGTTTTTTTTTTTCAATTTTAAAAATTGCTTCGTTGATTTTTTTAATTACTTTCCAAATGATTCTACTCAAAGAAAGGACCGATAGATTATTTCCAAAGTGTTCTATTAAAAGGAAAGAAACGATAAAATATTTCTAAAGCATTCCATTCTAAGGACCGATGGAATATTTCCAAAGGATTCCATTCTAAGGAAATGGGCAGAAGAATATTTCTAAAGGTTTCTATTCTAAAGAGAGGACCGGTAGAATCTTTCCAAAGTATTCTATTCAAAGGAAAGGATCGATAGAATATTTCTAAAGCATATTCTAATCTTTGGAAAGGATCGAAAGAATATTTCCAAAGGATTCTGTTTCGAAGTAAGGTTGGTAGTTGAATTAACGTCGCACTGTAGGAACACAACGGGCTATGGCTAAGCTCCGGGATCAATCCAGGAGAGATCCGTTTTAAAGAAGGTACCCGTAGAATCTAAACTACATCCATACAATCTACAATGCACATCTATTCAATTTGAACATCTGTAACTACTCTACTTTACCGAATATGCCACTATAATCTATCCAAGGGATTCTATTTCAAAGAAAGGATCAATAGAATCTTTCTCGTTTCTTTTCTTTTAGATATCAGAAAGTCGAGTCGTTATAAGGGGGACAGGATTTTTAAGGGCTACATTTCCAATAAAAAAAGATGTGTTTCAAAGCTCTGTATAAAATGTATTTTTCAAGACCAACATTTTATTTAATTTAATAGAAGATTTATTAGAGTTTGATGCGTTATATATATGTGCTAAAGATCGTTTTGTACCTAAATATGAGAAATTAATAAAGTTGTATACTCAATTTAAGGATGTGGAGTTGGAAGATTTATTAAAAGTTGCAAAGAAAAATGAGAGAAATATGATTAGAGAGCTATATAAAAAATATAGAAAGGAAACGACATTTCTTACAAATAGAGAAGATATGAATGAGGTCGATAGTTTGGATAAATCTCAAAGAATTTAGTGGGTTTTGATGGCTATTTAACTCAAAGAGATCAATCAAAGATTGAAGATTTCTTTTTAAGAGGAAGCGAGAAAAATGCTTCCATCACCTACTTGTTTGTCTTATTATTCAACTCTTATTATGATTTAGAAAGAATTGTAATTACTTTTTATCCTTCAAGATTCAAAACAAAGAAATAACCAATATAGTCAGAGATATAGATGGAGTGCAAGATGTTGTAGAATTTAGAAAGATTTATAATAAGGCAGTGCAAAAGAAACATGACTCTTTAGTATTAGATTTGAAAACTGACAAGAGATATCGAAAGAATTTTAATCCAATATATTGTTCCAAAGGGGAAGGCGTTTCGTATCCCATTTTTCTATATAAATGGTACTAATGGAAGAACCTTTAGAAAAAAGAATTTATATTTACAGAAAGAGCTTCAATTGCTTTAAAAAAATAAGCATATCTGTATCTGTCAGTAAGTTTATTTTAAGTGGAACAGGCTTACCTGCTTTCTTTTTTTATACCTCTAGCTGTTTTAAGTCTAAGTGCGGGAATTTTTGTGAAATTATTGAAAAGTTCTAAAACATTTCAGAAAGAAAAGAAGAATAGACAAGCTTATAAATTTTATAAACAATTGCTAAATCCAAACGTTATCGGATCAAGAGATATACAAGAGAGAAGATGAATTTATTGAAACTTTAAAGTATTTTCCCATAGAAAAGTATGTTAAATAAACTCAGTTAAATGGATACAAGTATGTAAATAAATAAATCACCCTATAACTTATCCTAAATAAATGATTTGCAACTGTAAAGCGTTTGTTATTCAATCCTTATCTAAAATTGGAAAATTTAAAGGAGGATGTAAAAAAAATGCGGTCAAGTTGGATCGGGTGTATTTCAATCTGGCTTCATTTAATTATTACCCAATTTAATCAAATTAATATCAGAATTAATTGAACCCGAAACAGTAAAATGCGGTACTGGTTTTATTAATACAGCCATTAACCAATTACCTTTTGAAATGCATTTACCAGGTCGCCAATTTACGGGTCCAGGAACTCAGCAAAAAAGGTAAAACAAGATTAAATCCTGATTTAACTTATAAAGACGGGTCTAAACCGATTAATTGAGTTGATGAAACAGCCTATAGACATGATGTTTGTTATTTAAAGAATAAAGATACAAAAACGAGAAATGAAGTATGCGATAAGAATATGATTCAAGAATTGGATACTATTGAAAATCCAACAGTTAGAGAAAGAATAGATAGAACTATCGTTAAACCTATTATCAAAGCTAAAAAGAAATTTGGAATGGGATGTCAAATATATTGCTTAAAATGTAAATCACATACTGAAACTAATAATATTCAAGAAACTAAATCTAAAAATAATAAACCAATGATGAAAGGAATTTGTATAAATTGTGGTAGAAAAAGTGTGTTTTTTAGGAAAATAATAGGGGTAAAAAATAATGATCTTCTTAAAAAGGTATATTATGATCCAGAAACTGGTTATTGTAGTATAAATGAGTTGAAAAGTAAAACGGGTTTGAGACAAAAAGAAATTAGATTTTTTACATGAACGAGATGTGTATACTAGATATAAACCCATTATCAGAAAATTTAAAAGAGTTTATGTATCTCATATCGATGATCAGGTGGCAAGCTGATTTGTTATTCATCAAATCATTTAGTGAATATAATGATGGAACAAATTATCTATTAACAGTGATTGATATACTTAGCAAATATGCTTGGGCTATACCAGGGATGGGCAAACTTTTTCGGTCGCGGGCCAAAAATCGAAAAAAAAAAGTTTGGCGGGCCAAGATAAATTTTTCTAAAATTTTAAAAACAATATACAAGTATTACAATTTAAATATGTTAATGAGATGAATGAAATTGCGATTTCATTTTTAAAAGTTCCTTATATTGAGGTTCGAAGTGAGATGTACTGATTCTAAGGAACGAGGCTAAATGCTCATCTGTCAGTCTACTTCTGAAATAATTCTTTCTAAGGTTCATAGTTGAAAACACTTGTTCACATATATAAGATGAAGCAAACATAGCACTGATTTTCAGGGCGTGAGATATTAAATTTGGGAAACTTACTTTCGATAATGATTTGTAAAACTCTAACTTTGGCATATTTAGAAACAGCTGCTTGAGATGATTGTTAGATTGCAACTCAATTAATTCAAGCTGCAAATCTGACCTCACTGCTTCACAATTTACGTTGAAAGGCATGGTAAAAATATCCAATTCTGTTTGAATGGCACTGAAATCTTGAAATCGGGTTCGAACTCAAAATGCAGTTTTTTCAAGCCATCTTCATAATTCTTAAGCTTCTCTTCATTTACTGAGGGTATTGAATTTAACCTCGAGAAATGAGACAAGTCGTTCTTAGCTAGCTGCCCAGCAAACAGATTAAGTTTTAGTTTAAAAGCTTTGAGATGGGCCCAGATATCGTCGATAAATTGATTTTTCCCTTGCATCTTGACATTCAAGTTGCTCATATGACAAAGAAGATCTGTGAAAAATGCAAAGTCCGAAAGCTATTCTGTATCTTCTAACATTTCGCACTCCGCAGAACACTGTTTCTCATGGAAGAACGACACAATGTCGTCTTTCAGCTGCCAAACCCGCTCGAAAACACATCCTGCACTAAGCCACCTTACTTTCGTGTAATACAGTACATCAGAGTATTCAGATTGCACGGACTGAAGAAAATCTTGAAATTGTCTGTGAGTAAGCCCACGAGATCGAATAGTATTTGCAAGCTTCACGACTGCATCAAGCACGGGTTTCATATTCAATGCAGATTTACACAGAGCATCTTGATGTATAACACAATGTAGAAAAACAACATTGTTCCCGGGATAGTTTTGATTAGAATCCAAGAAATCCAGATTGTTTTCCTGTCATATTTGGTGCTCCATCGGTCGTAATATTACATATATTTGTTATAGGCACTTTCAAAGTTAAAAGCCCTTCCTGAAATTCACGAAAAATATCACATCCCGTTGTAGTTCTCTTTAAAGAACGCATGCACGCCAGTTCCTCGGTAATTTCAAAGTTCTCATCAACACCTCTTATAAATAATACTAATTGAGCAGTATCATTTATATCAGTGCTTTCATCCATAGCTATGGAGCAAAATTTAAACTGGCCAATCTTTGACTCTAATTGTGATGTCAAATTTTTATCGATGGCTTCGATTCTAGAAGTCACCGTTTTTCGAGATAAGCTTACAGTCTCAAAATTATTTTTCTTGTCTGGACATAAAACATCACAAACTTGGAGCATGCATTGTTTAACGAACTCCCCATCACTGAGAGCTTTATTATTTTTAGCAATATTGTATGCTACAATGTAACTTGCATGTGTAGCTGCTTCTTGGATAGTGTTTACCTTCTTGAAAAAATTTTGTCGGCCTGATAATTTTTTAGACTTTCTACATTTTGTTTTCTTTCATATTCGGACATTGCTTCGTAATTGGAATTCTTATGCTTAGATGTGAAATGTTATATTCTTTGAAGACTGCTACAGCTTCATTGCAGATGAGACACACTGGTTTATCTTTAACAACTGTAAAAAAATATTTCCAGGTCCATTCATCATTAAAAACACGGCACTCTGAATCAATCTTTCCATACGCAATCAATAATATTAAAACTCGCGCCAAAAGAAAAAGCCGCTGGCTGGAGCTTAAAATGCGCGGTCTGCCACATGTGAGGTCTAATTCACCTATATTGGATTCCCATATGTCTGCTCCCCGAGAAAGAGATAACGCTTGTTGGCGCCAGTCTACAGCTATAACTAACAAAGAACTTCCGCTTTTAACACTTTACCGATTGAAAGCTATTTCCGTCGATTTATGTTTTGTAGAACAAAAATAGAGAAAGTAAAAAGGTCATCAGTCCTTTGAAAAAAAGGATGAAAAAAAAAATATTTAAACAAAGTAGAAAAGGAGATGGATATATAATATATAAATCATATTTTCTTTTAATTTCCGTCGGACGGCAAATTAAAATTCTATCCGCGGGCCGCATAAAACCTTCCGGCGGGCCGGAGTTGGCCCGCGGGCCGTAGTTGGCCCATCCCTGGGCTATACCTATTAAAAAAACGGGAGAAGTAACTGCTCCATTTAAAAAGATTTTTAAAGAAAGAATTCCTGAAAAATTACAAACAGATAAAGGAACAGAGTTTATCAATAAATGTACTCAACAACTATTTAAAGAAAATAATATACATTGGTTTACAACTGAAAACGTGGAAATAAAATGCTCAGTCGTTGAACGATTCAATAGAACAATAAACGTGAAAATCAGAAAACATTTAGCAGCCAACAACACATATAGGTATCTAAATGTATTAGATAAAATAGTTAAAAATTATAATAATTCTTATAGATCTATAAAATGACATCAGTCGAAGCGAATCAAGAAGAAAACGAATCTCAAGCTTATAAGAATTTATTACAAAGAAAAGATAATAAGAAAACCAAAATTTAAAATTGGAGATGTAGTGAGAACATCTAAATATAAAGAGACCATTTACAAGAGGATATCATCCAACCTTTACGGAAGAAATTTTTATTGTATCCAAAGTATTGAAAACGGATCCTATTACTTATAGAGTTAAAGACTTAAACGGTGAAGAAATAAAAAGAACTTATTATGAATACGATGGTAAAATATAATAAAAAGATGATGTATATAAAATTGAAAAAATAATAAAAAAAGAAAGGAAATAAAGTATTAGTAAAATGGTTAGGCTATCCAGATGAATTGATGAATTTAATAGTTGGATAGATGATTTAAGGCGTCCGCAAATTATGGACGCGTTTTTAAAGAATTAAAACTTCATTTTTACAATATTTTTAATATCATTTATAAACCGTTCTTCTATATAATTATTTAATAATTTTATTCCATTATAATATACATCTATATCTTCCAATTGTTCTTTTATTCTATTATATAAATTTATAGCATTAGGATCATATTTCAATTCATAAACAATCTCTGAATTGGGATACATTTCTTTTAATCTTTTGAGGTTATTATTATAATTTAATCTCCGAGTTCTCATTGCGTAAGGACTTTTTGTTTTTAAGGACGTAAGTTTCGTTATTTTTCTTAATGTAAATGTAGATAGTTTTTTTATCATTGATTGTTTTTGGAGTAATATCTTCTTCAACTCTTGTTTAAATTTTTCATTTACAATTGTTAAAAGTCTCATTTTATTTTTAATCTTTTCTAATTTTTTATTTAATTTTTCATTACCATTTTTATATTTTTTATTGAATTTATCACGATTTTATTAACATTAACTTTTAGACTAAACTCAGGCGATATCCAACACGCTATATTAACAATTAAATCATCGGGTATATAAGATCCATCTATGATTCTATTTTTATGTTTTCCTCCTTTAATTTCATAAATTTTTGGATGGCTGGAATTTGAGCCATCCAAAATTTTCTCTAAATATTCATTTAATTCTATTGATTCTTTATTTCGTAACCAACTTTTAAAACTTTTACCTCCTTCTTTACATAGCTTTGTTGCATTAAAATATCCAGTATTTTTATCTATTATAATTTTAAAATCTCCAAATAATCCGTAATAATAATTATCTTTAATTTGTTTATAACATACATCTCTCAAAGATGAAGCCATTATTTATTTGTAAACCATTTTATTCAAAGTTGAAATTGTTGAGGGAATAAAATTTCCAGATTCCTCCGATGAGCAAATACCCAAAGACTATATAAAAGTGTTTAATCAAATTAAACGTAAAGATAATGATGTTAAAAAATATTTAAAACAGAGATATAATGGAAGGATTAGGTTTTTTTAATAAATTAAAAAGAAAACATAATTTTGATAATGAAGCTGAAGATGTGTTTATAAAATTTTTAGATTTTATGTATTACGAAAAATCAATCAATTATTCGTATTTTTTGAAAAAAATATGTGATTATCATAATATTCCAAATGATATTAAAGTTAAGAAAAAAGAAATATGAAATTATTTGAATGATTTCTGTTTAAAGAAATAAATTATAATAAATGGAGCACAAAAAATGTGCACTATGTAAAGACATTACCCCAAGTTGTGATTTTTATCATTACAAGGTTAATAATCTACAAGGATATTGCAAAATCTGTGATGAGAAAAGAAAATATGAAACAATGATTTGCGAATGTGGAAAAATATACGAAAACACATTTACAAAGACATTTAAAAAGTAAATATCATATAAATCGTATTTTGAAAAACCCTTTATAAAAATAGCTGCTAATAAATGGAGCAGCTACTGAGAACTGAGACTGTGGCAAATCTTAAAAAGGTTTTAAAACAACCAAAAGGTTGTGATAAAACAGATTCAATCAGATTATTAACAAAATATATTAAAGAAACAGGTGAGTTTAAGCCTGTTTTAGTAGATATTTTAAATTTAAGTGTAACAGATTACTGAAAAAAAAGATGAAAATATTTATTAAATATCCTAAAAAAGGTATATACTCAAGAAAATCTTTGATTCTTTCGGTTTAAAATTTAATAATAAAGAATTTATACATAAAAAAAGAAAAAAGAAATAAGCCAAAGGATATAAGTGGTTTATTTAATCCTTTTGGTTTATACTATGTAGATAGAAAACAAAAACAGTTTATTAAATATCCTAAAAAAGGAATAAAATTTTAAAAATACTAGATAAATATAACTTAAAATACAATAAACATACTAATGAATTTGAACATAGAAAAAAGAAAGAAATCCAGATCTTGAATACTTTTTGAACCTGATTATAAAATTCAGTGAAAAATTTGTAAAAAAAATAATATATGTAAAAGAAGTTTTAGAGTTGTAGAATTGAACAAAAATCAAACCAGGGCAGCATCACAACATTTTACAGCATTTGTTTAGAAAAGCAATTGGAAAAATAAGAGGTAAAGTCAATGTCATCGCTTATAATCCAAAGTTGGATAAACCTTTTCATCCTTCTATGTCTACCAGTAATGCCTTTGAATACTACATAGATGTGTTGCTTCATCAAAAAGAGTTAGATATTACAGAGTGTGAATTTCAATTTACAGTGATTGAATTACCAGAAGGAGGTAAACATTTGAAATTACTCAAAGATGATGTAGCAAAGAAAATGAGTATTTGTCAGATTAAAAATGATGATAATATCTGTTTAGCTAGATCTATAATAACAGCTCTATCTATTGTAAATCCTGATCTTTTATGCAAAATTAACTAAAAATCGGGTTTTATATATTAAAAAAGGAAGAATGTTACAAAAAACGTTAGCTGAAAAGTTGCATGAATTGTGTGATATTCCTTTAGAAATTTGTAATTTAGAACACTCAAAGTTATTTGAAAAGTTTTTAGGAATTCAAATAGCTATATTTTGTAGAGAGAATTTCAATGAAAAAATATACCATGGTAAGTATAAATCCACATCCATTTACATTTACAAAAACAGAAATAATTTTGATGTCATTATATCTATTAAAGGATTTTTAGGAAAAACAATTAATGTGATTACTGTCAAGTGAGCTATAAGAAATTAGATAAATATAAATGTCCTTTAAAATGTGATAGATGTTTTAAATTAGAGTGGTTTGAAGGTGAGAGAAAATCAAATGTAATGACTGTTTTAGATCTTTTAAAGGTAAAAACTGCTTTGAAAATCACAAACAGATTGTAAAGATGATGAAAAAAACCATCTGTTTGTGCAACTCTTTGGAAATGTTTAAAATATAATAGAAATATAAATAGAATAGAGAGAAAACCTGAAGACCATCAGTGCGGAAAGAAAAAGTGTGAAAACTGCAAAAAATGGGTATAAAACGATCGTCAATGCTATATAAAACAAAGAGATGCCAAAGGAGGAACTTGTAAAATAAATTGTTGTAAAAACGTGAAAAAAGAGAAGATTGGAGTGATACTTGTAAAAAATCAGGATTTACAGAAAAATACATGTTTTATGGTGTTGAAACAAATCAAGAAACAGGAATTCATAAATTCAAACAGTTATAAATCATGACTTTGAAGAAAATGAAACCATATTTTATAATATAAATGACTATTGTAAATGGTTATTTGATGAAAAGCA
This sequence comes from Meta bourneti, assembly GCA_933210815.1. Lineage (NCBI taxonomy): Eukaryota > Metazoa > Arthropoda > Arachnida > Araneae > Tetragnathidae > Meta > Meta bourneti. The sequence continues at coordinate 6,018,997 of OW119931.1, read as the reverse complement.
TTTAGGTTATGCAGTTTTGGCTCTTTTGGAAAAGGCTTCGATTTTAAATTTTTAGCCAAGTACTGTTTTCAAAATCATATCAAAGTATTTACCATGTATCAAGGTAATAAACTTATGTATATGGAGGCATATAAATACAAAATAGGATTTGTGGATTCTACCAATTTTACAATGATTCCTTTAATATAAGAGATTTCCCCAAAACATTTGGACTCAAAGAATTGGCAAAGTGATATTTTCCTCATTTATTCAACACAATTAGTAATCAAAACTACATTGGAAAATACCCTGAAAAAATACTATTATGGTTATGATGCTATGACCTTAAAACAAAGAGAATCGTTTGATAAATGGTATAAAACTGATGAAACGTTTGATTTTCAAAAGGAATTTATAAAATACTGTAGATCTGATGTTGATATTTTAAGAAGAGTATGTTTAGAATTGAGATTATTTTTAAAAATTGCAAATATAGACCCATTTAAATATGTTACCTTAGCCGGTGTATGCATGGGTATATTTAGAGATCGATTCGTAAAAGAGAATGAAATTGCAATTGATGAAGAACCTCAAAAAGATAAATATAGTAACAAATCCATTGCTTGGTTAGATTATCTGTCTAAAAAACACAATATAAATATACAACATACATTAAACGGAAGAGAAAAGAAAATACACTTAGGTAATAAAACATAAAGTAGTTGGATTTTATGATCATACTGTTTCAGTTTCATGGCTGTCATTGGCATGGTTGCCTTAAATATTATAGAGAATCAACTATAAATACACAAAATCAAATATGTATGAAGGATTTGTATGAAAAAACTAAAAAAGTAAATAATAAGATAAAAGACGCTGGATATAAACTCGTTGCAATAAGGGAATGTGATTTTAATCATGATAAAGAAATTCAAAAATATATGAAAAAATAATGGAAAAGAGATTTCATAGAACCTTTGAATCCTAGATATGCTTTTTATGGTGGAAGATGTGAGCCAACCAAATTGAAATACGAAATAAAACCAACAGAAAAAGGTAGATATATTGATGTATCCTACGGTAAATTAGTATTACTATCCAATCGGACATCCTGAAAAGATTTATAATCCTGGAAAATGTAATTTGAAATGGTAAGGATTAATCAAATGCAAGGTGCTACCACCTCGAAAACTGTATAACCCTGTGCTACCTTATAAATGTGAAAAACTGTTATTTTCATTATGTAAGTCATGTTCTGAATTTGTCAAGTGTAAATATTTCAAATCCGATATGGATAAAAAGAAATGCAGTGTTATGAAATCCGAAATAAAGAATGTAAACATACAGACAATGAAAGATGTTTTATCGGTACATGGTCTACAGATGAAATGAAATTAGCTATTGAAAAAGGATATAAGATTTCAAATATATATGAGGTTTGGAATTTTGAACATAAAACAAATAAACTGTTTATAGATTACGTCAAACTGTTTTTGAAAATAAAACTAGAAACAGATGATAAATGGTCTGAAAACTTTAAAGACGAAAAAGAATACAAGATGTGTCAGAGAAATTGGATATAGATTTAGGAAAAATTATGAAAAATCCTGGGAATGAGATTTATAGTAAAAATCTGGATAGCGATATCGAATCCGGGGTTTTATCCAGCACTAGCGATTTATCGCCAAACATGGTAACCTTGGTGTTTGATCCAGCAAGGTTGTATAGGTGTTTTGATCCAGTTTTATGGCAACCTTATGTAAATGGCTTTGCACGCCATCTTGATTTGGCGAAAAACATGCTCCGGATTCGACATCTTTACCAAAATTTGTTTGAATTCGTTATGGGGTAAGTTTGGACAGAAAAAATATAAAACAAACTGAATATGTCATGGAATTGTAAGACTTTTATAAAATCATATTGAATGATACTATTAAGAATTTAAATATGATATTTATGAATAATGATTGTGTAGAAATGAATTATACAATGAAAGATGATTATGTAAAAAATAACTTTAATACAAACATTTATATAGCAATATTTACCACTAGTTCTGCTAGAATAAGATTATATAAAACGCTTGATAAATTAGAAGATAGGCTTCAAGAGAGAGAGAGAGATCCAATGATACAGATAGTGTCGTATATATCGATGATGGTACAAACAAAATAGAAACAGGATGTATGTTGGGTGAATGGACAGATGAACTAGGGCAAAACAAATATATAAAATTATCGATATCTCCTGCTAGTAAAGACTATGGTTACATACTAAATGATGGAAATGTCAAAGGAAAGGTTAAGGGTTTTAAAATGGGTTATGAAAGCGAAACCAAATTAAAATTTGAAGAATGAAAATCCTTACAGGAGAAACAAAACATAAATGTAGAAATAAATCAATTTCAAATACAAAAAAGCTCAACTCTTTGGGATCACTTGAAACTACACCTTTTAAAAAACTTCAAGAACTCTAAAAAGATCATGAGTATTCAGTTACTGAAATAAATCAAATATCTACGAAACATGGAAATAAATTTGTTGCCATGTTATTAGATTCGGAATGGAATGATTTTTTAGTTTTTCTACCTGATCGTTTTAATAAGAAATCTTCAGAAAAAGAAATGAAAAACCTGAACAAAATTCAAGATTTGAAATTTGTATACAAAAAGGAACTAATGAGTGTGAAAAAAGTAATTCTGCAAATATCATTGAATTTAATCTTTAATTTTTACTTTACTTTCTAAAATAATGAAGGTAGTTCCGTTTTGGGGCTATCTTTTTTTTTCGTTAAAATGACTGTAAAATATAGTGTTTTTACGGTGAAATGAACAAACTTTCGGCTCAAATTTTTTTTCGTCAAACTGACTAAAAGGACAAAAATTCAAACAAATAGAGTGTTTTTATGGCTAAATGAACAAAATTTTGGTCTAAAATTGAGAGGAATTTGATGATGAAAAAAATAGGCGATTTTGATGTACAATATGGTGGGGAGATTTGAATGTCTTAATTTTGTCCTATAATGTTGAAATTTAGAGGTAAAATAGTAGTATATGGGTACTATTTGAGTGTCCTCACACAAGTGGTACCCATGTACTATTCCTTAATCCTAGAATCTTTCCAAAGTATTCTATTCAAAGGAAAGGACCGATAGAATATTTCCAAAGCGCATTCTAATCTTTGGAAAGGATCGATAGAATATTTCCAAAGGATTCTATTTCAAAGTAAGGTTGGTATTTGAATTAAAGTCGCACTCTACTCACGGGACGCTCGCAGGCTTTCCGCTTCTTCCCATGAAGCCTCATGACTTCTGAAGCCAGTGTCGGTTCGTCAGCCACCAGGACGCTCCAGGAATCCGTTCCCAAAACGGCATCGAAGTAGAACTGGATGTAGGCCATGGCAGATCGCTTCAAGTGCTCGTCGCAGTGCAGAGCGGCGAGCGAGAGGACCCGACACGCGCTCCCGACCTCCATCTTGGACAGGAGCAGGTCCGAGCACACTGCCAGGAGGCTGGACACGTCGTACTTGTCGGCCGCGTAGTACAGGCCGAGCACCGATTCGAAGGCCTCGTCGCTCAGGATACCCGTGTACAAGAAGGACAGGAGGTTCTTCACGACGGGCAGCTCGACGTCGGCGATTTCGATGACGTTCTTAGCGCTCTCGTCCATCGGGTTCTCGAACATCTTGGCGAACACGGGGGACCGGGCGCACAGGATGGACTTGTGGGCGCGCAGGACACTCGAGCCCACGTGCACGGCGACGTCGGCGTAAAGCGAAACCCCGTACATCGTTTTCATGTCGTTGGACAACGCTGCCAAACCGTCTCTCGAATGCAGTGGCTTGAGCTGGAATGGGTATTCGCAGTCCAGTGAGGAATGCACGCAGTTCGATATGACGCACTTGAAGATTATAGTATCCTCCGGCAGTTTCTTCAACTGGGTTGAAGGCACGTCACTTACAAAGTAGAAGAAAAGCGAGTGGTGTTCGATGCCGAAAGGTAAACTGGTGATTCCCATTGTAACACTCGATAGAATTTCGGGTCGCTGAGATGTACCTTGCGCATATTCCTTGTGCAAGATCCTGCCGTTGCAGTCTTGAACTTCAACATAAACCTCCACATTATCATCGGACCACAGAGGACACTCAAAATACAATTGTGCTGAAACGGGCAAAATAGCTTTCCATGAAACATCAGGCAGAGGGTTGAATGATGGACTTTCCAATCTTTCGGAACACTTGGAGAATTTTTCCACCGTCCAAATAAATTCATACTCAGAGGTAAAAGCACAAGTTTTCACTTGACAACCGTTGGAAGCGTATCCTTCGGTTTTCTTTTCGTATTCAGCCATTACGAATCAAAACTCGACAATTCTTATGTATCAGGCTCCCCTTAACATTAGATGAGATTTCTCACTTACCAAGATGGCTTCGTTAATTATGATCTGTACGATTCAGATTACCAGTTATTGTTTCGAGGAATTTGGTTATTGTTGAGAAGCCTTTCAAATGGGAAATGGGGTCAACTGCGTAGTTTCAGTTCTCACTTTTTGGCTCCGCCTCCTCTGCTAGTTTCAGTTCTCACTTTTTGGCTCCGCCCCCTCTGCTAGTTTCAGTTCTCACTTTTTGGCTCCGCCTCCTCTGCTGGTTTCAGTTCGCACTTTCGCGAGTGCAAGCGTCGCTGTCTTGTCGGTTGTTATGCTCCTTCTGTTTTCTGTCTTGTATGTGCTGTATTAATAAAATCAATGGGAAACTGAATCTGGTTTTGCTGTGAATGGAAGGCAGAGCTCTCACCATAAAAGGCTGATATCGGATAGATATTTTAAAAGAACCTGAAAAGTGGGATTCCCTGACGTTTCAGATATAGACCATGCATAAGGCTTGTATCGTTAGAACAATTGCCTGTCAGAAATCTTTCACTTGGAGGAAGTACAATGTTTCGGGTTCTCTTATTCTTGACGCAACCATCGATAGCGATGACACTTGGCAAACTACTTTCGAAGCAGTGGCTGAGAGGAACACTAGATCCTGTTCACCGAAAGAAAACAAAACGAACTAAAACCACGTGGAAGTGGTGTGGGTACGTGGAAATAAATGGCGTAACATTCCAAATAAATCGGAAGTTCGTGTTTTTGCTTTCTATCTTGCCCCGTTCACATGAGGCGTTTTCCAACGCGCGTTTTATGTCGAAACAAAACGTGAGTAGCGAAAGTACAGAGTTCTACTGGAGTGTTCACATGCAGAAATCGCGAGAATCCAAGCGCTATAGATAGCCTCGGCGCTTCAACAATCTCCGGTCGTTCTAGCGATTAGAAGGCGTTGGAGAAGCATAGGTTTCTACTGCACCGTTCACATGACACGCGTTTTGATGCTCTTTAGGGCTTTTTTATTCCTCTAGTCCAAGTTTCTATCTTCGCGATCGTTAAAGATAGCGTGAAAATTTCAACGGATCTGAAATCTGCGGAAAATTTTACACTAGTTCCATACCTAAAAAGTGATTTTCTTTAAATAAATAATTTTTCAACTCTAACTTTAATATTTTCGGGATACAGATTTGACGAATATATTCATTACGAACACAAAAGGGAGTATTCATCTCGCTTTTATAGAAAAGGTTCAACTTGATTGGAGTATTTTGTCTTAATCCACTGCTTTATATTTATGGCCATTAAAAATAGGATGAGAAAATTTAATCGTATTCGATTTATTGAAGAAATTTACCCTGCTTTCACACAAAACTTGTAAAAATGTGATAGTTTATAACTAAAGAGGATAGTGGGCAATTTTATTTCTGAGAATAACGTATGCCGACAACTGTCCATTTTAGTTTTCATGTGCGGTAAAAGTCTTTAAAATAAAGCTAAAATTAAATATTCAATTTAAAAGCTAAGCTTTAGTTATTTTTTTTATTTGTCCTCAACGGGTGAAATACGTAAGATAAGTTTCAATTTTCATTCATTTTTCACATCCTAGTGTTACATTGAACTCGATATCACTTGAAAATGAACTTCTGATTTACTGAACTTAATTTACTTTGAGCTTATTTTTCATAGAATTTATATTTTAATCTTGCAGTTATTGTTATTACTACTTAAATCGAAATTTTTATATTATATGTACGTGTTGACGCAAATTCTATTAGCAATCTCCTGGTTTTCGATATACAGGGTGAGTCTAAATTGTTTTTACAAAATAAGAGGGGTGATAGTACCCATCCAGACGAGCCATAATTACCATGGAACATAAGGTCGCATTCCACTCTGAGTGGCAGAAAAGAGTAAAGTTACAATTTCAACTTGAACTTACAACAGTGTTGGGAAAGCGAATGAACGATACCAAAAGTAGCACAATCTGATTTATTGATCAGAGAAAAACTCACAGCAAGTGTTCAAAGTGGCGGCCACGCGTGTCGTTGCACAGTTCACACCGGCGAGGGAATGAATCTCTCGAAGATTCCTGGTGTTGTGTTAATTTGTCTGCGGCAACACCGATTCTCGCTACGAGATCTTCAGCCGAGTCCACAGGCGTCTGGTATACCAAAGATTTCATGTGCCCCCAGAAGAAAAAGTCCAGTGGGTTGAGATCCGGTGAGCGAGGAGTTTCGACTTTACTCTTTTCTGCCTCTCAGAGTGGAATACGACCCTATGTTCCATGGTAATTATTGCTCGTCTGGATGAGTACTATCACCCCTCTTATTTTGTAAAAATAATTTAGACTCACCCTGTATACTGTTTTTTGGGTTTCCTTTGAGATATTTTTAGTTTTAACATGATTTTCTCGTTTCATCGTGGGTTTAATCAAATTTTAGTTGAAATATTTCCCAGTCGTTATTCCAGTCCTAAAAAACCCTCAAAGAGGGTAGGTTGGAGGGTTAGTTTTCGTTTCGGATAGTCGGAACTCAGGGAAAATTGTGTTCAAAATAAAAACTAATTATTGTTACATATGTGTTATTTGTGCTGATACATTAAAATGTTTAGAGATAGGTTTTAAAAAATATAGAGGTTTATTTGAAGGAAAATTAAATAGAAATTAGCTATAAATCGTAGGAAACACGTTAAAACCCGCAAAAATAACAAAAAAGGAAAGGTTATCACCAGTGCCGGATTTTGTTTGCGTGTCATCTTTTTGATAGTACTTCGTAGACAATGCCACATAAACAGAAATTCCATTTCCAATTTCCTGGTTCTAGAAATGTAGATTTTTGTAGGATATATTTTTATTTTACACTGTTATTTTAAAATTTTAAGGAAATTGTTTGGTCATTTTCCAGTTAGTTTCGTTTTAATCAAAGTTTTACAGAAATATTCCAATTTTTCATACGCAGTTTCGCTTTTACGATAAAACACATTACAAGCGACTTATCTGCTAGCTTCATGAACCCAAAAAATCCGTGATCACCCCTTAACACAAAACAAATCCTTACTATTTTGTACTGATGGGTGAATCATCGACATTGGAAAGTGAAGGTTATAGGGTTTCTTCCTCTAGTCTTGACAGTAAAAAACGAATACCTTAGGTTTTTAAAGTTAATGAAAATACTTAATAATACCACAATTTGAACTACATAAAAGACTTTCTCTGTGATCCTCTGGCTCATACCGGTTCCTAGGTCCAAAATAATCCCGTCATTCGAAAAATTTGGAAAAACGTACGAAAGGCTACGTGCAAAAATTTGCAACCGAGGTTGATGGCATTGGCATTGCAGCGAAACGCATCGTATACTATACGTTACGAAAGATTTACCTATTTAGTTTGTCACTTCTGGTCAGCAAATCGATTTTATTGCATTTATTTATGTATAAAGATTGAAGTTCAAAAACACTTTATTTACAGGCAATTAGGGAACGGATGTTTTACAAATCGAAAGAATATCAAATTTTTATGTCGTTTTGAATATTTTTTAGATTATTTTAGACGTTTTATTGCTCATTATACATTTCTAAGTGGACCAAATCCAGGCTCTTGTGAATACAGAGAAATCAATTTTGGTTGGAAAAGAAAGATTTTCATCCTATTTTTAATGGCTGTAAAATTAAAACAGTTGATAAGAGGCAACAAATATCTTATTAAAGTGACGTTCCCTTAAAAAACAAGACAATACTTCTGCTTACGCTTAGTATAACAGGAATATCTGAAAAAGATTAGTTACGACTATTGTCAAAAAAAAATGTTTTTCAAAGAAAACCATGATCTTGGTATCGATCTAACGTAAAATTTTACGCTGATTTGAAATCCTTTGAAATTTTGACTCTATCTTTAACCATTCAAAAGATAGAAACTTGGATTAGAGAAATAAAAAACATAATTTAATGTATAACAGAAACTGACATGAAAAAGCGCCCAAGTGCTGTTCACATGGTAACGCTCGAAAATTCTTATCAAACGCGCGTTGGAAAAAGTCCATGTGAACGAGGCCTTATTGAAGAGAGCCTGGGAATGTATCTACAATTAGCGCTGAGACAGCAATATTCAAATGAACGGGTTCAAGTGGAGCATGAGAAAGTGGAAAGGAAAGGCGAAATTAATGATACAAAGTGAATTACGCTGAAAAGATAGTACTGCGTAATATTTGGCGCTGTTAACTTTTGATTACGTGAGAAAAACTATCAGTTAGCAGACGATAAGTTATACGTTAACTATTTAAGTGCTGCGAAAATAAAATTATTTCTTAGCATACAATTTTTTTAGAGTTCATCAAAATCATTCAAAAAATGTCCGAACAGCCTCTGTATTTATCATAATTAAATATCCTATTCTAAAGCAAGTATGTTGATTTTGATTCAGCCCACACATATCCCGATATCATTTGATAAAACCTTTTAATTTAATTTGCAGCGATTATAAGTATGAAAGAATATACCAAACATGCTACTCTTAGATTATTTGTCAATGGAATATCTTAGAATTAATTAGGTATTTTATCTTGTACTAAAAATGAAATCTCTGTCCTTTTCAAGGATTAGAATCCGTTGGAACGATTTTATTGGACCATTCTGTAGGATAGAATCCTTTGGAAATATTCTATAAGTAATTTTCTTAGATTATAATACTTTTGAACGTTTCAATTGCTCATTTCATAAAAATAGAATCTTTCTTTGGAAAAATTCTATTGGTCCTTTCCTCAGAACAGAATTTTTCTTTGGGACGATTCCATGGGTCCTTTCCTTGGAATAGCATCTTTCCTTCAAATGATTCATTTGGTTCTTTCCTTAGAATAGAATTCTTCTCTGGAACGATCCTATTCGCTCTTTCCATTGAATAGAACCTTTCTTTGAAAGGATTCTATTGGTCATTTCCTTAGAATGGGATTATACTTTGTGACGAATCTCTTGTTCCTTTACTAGAATTAGAATCCGTTGGAACGATTATACTGGACCATTGTGCAGAATAAATAGAATCTCATTAGGAAAGATTATGTTGGTCACTAGTTTTAAGGGATATTAAGGTGTAAAAGCGGGGACAGCGTAAAATCAAACAAATGAGACTTCCAAATATAACAATAATTATTGTTGAATACGAATTTTTGAAGTAATAAATTATCGAATTATTCATTTAAATATCAAATTTTCTATTAAAATTACACATTTCTTCATCACATTAACGAGCAGCAAAATTTGTAAATATCAAACGCAACAATAGAAATAAAAAAACTACCTTTAATTGGTAACAATAAATTGCTTTCAAATATAACAATTCGGATTTTCTCGGAATGCTTTTAAACAAATAGGTTTAAAGCATCGTATTACGTTTCGATTGTTGACTAAGCATTGTTGTGGCTAAACAGTATAAATTACAAAAATATTTCTTCATTCATGTTACGTCTGTCAAACTGCTAACTGGCGATTTTTAAAGCTCTGATCAAGTGAGATTATAAACATTTGATTAAAGCGATTTTTTGGTTGTAGAGGAATCTTCCGCTGCAACTTATCTGCAAACAGTACTTTTTAGTGCTTTTTGCGAACAAACAGTACTTTTTAGTGCTATCTACAAAGAAACAGTACTTTTTAGTGCTATCTACAAAAAACAGTACTTTTCAGTGCTACCTACAAACAGTACTTCAAGTGCTATTTACGTCATTACAGACGACTTATCTACCTTTCAAGATGCTGGACTGGTGCAGGAAACAAATGTAAGTGTGCCTCGTACTCTGAGAATTTATTATTTTTCATGCATTTTAGTCTTTAAAACTTAAATTACTCGTTTTTAACATAAATGTAACTTGTTTCACTTTGCTGTGTCTTGCCAGGAAAAATAATTGATTCTAATTTGCTATTTCAGAAAGAAGTTTCGAGAGAAGCGTAGAGAAAAGAAGGAAGCCAAGAAAGAGGCAAAGAAACAGAAAGCAGAAGAAAAGCCGTACGTCGAGCGCGACTACCTCGCAGAGTGGAATGCCGAACATCCCGAGGAATTCATGGACTTGCGTCTGCGAACCATCGAAGACGAAATGGCGGATAGGGCTTTACTCGAGGCACAAAAGAATTCCATCGACTAAACCAACGGAGCTGACGGTGCAGAATCTGCCGCAGATCTCAATGGAGAAGACGATGGCTTTGATATCTTCGTGAAAAGCAGAACCACAGCGATCCAACAGAATCAACAAATAGAACTTAACGATGTTTCACCGAAATCCGTTTTCAAAACTTCACAAACTGACTTTTGGAAATTTCATTTGGCTGAATGAGAACCTCATAGTTTTTCCTTTTAACTTTTCTATTTGAAAAGCACAATCCATGAAATTTTGAATTTTAAAATCAATAAAAATATTTTGATCTCCCTCCAATTTGTGTGTATTTCGTTGACCATTATATCTGTAAGACACATTTGAACTTCATCGGTATCTAATTTTGTGTCAGCGGCCTTTTCCATGTAATGGTAAGAATATAAGAATTCTTTATACCATTAAAATAACGCATTTTAAGATAATGCCTTTTGACACATAACTATCTTCGACAAACGTGAATTGTTTTTTTTTGTTCGTTGTCGTTGCTCGAGTGGTAAATTCTCTGTCCCTCAATTTAACAGGCTCTGGGTTCGAATCCCTTTCTGGGCAAGGATATTTGTAGTGGGAGGTATAGTTCAATTAGCGTCACACTGGGCTATTGGTGACGATATATCTGTACTTAATTGATACATCAAACACAGTCTTCATAACAACTGTCACGTAAACATCTGCATTTGGTGTATGTTCTACTTTATCTTTCAAAATAATCTTAATCCTATGAGCTCCAGGACCGCGGTAGCCTGGTTGGAAGAGTAACGGATTAGCAACCGGAAGGTAGCGAGTTCGAATCCTACCAAAGACTGTCGTGTTCAAAGGGGGGGGGGGTGCATGTTAAATCTGTCGTGGCCTCAAATGTCCTCACCTTGGCATGGTAGTTGGGAGAGTAAGGTGCCAGCTCAGGTGTTGTCCATTCATCGGACGTGGTTCAAAATTACGTAGTGTGGTCCTCGGATCTTTCCCTTCGGGTTTGATCCCGGAACATCGCCATTAGCCCGTTGTGTTGCTTCAGTGCGACGTTAATTAACTACCTATCTTATGTGGTGTTGTAGAGTAAAATCAGTAGTCTACTACTCAAAAATCTCCTGAAGCTCTTAGATAGGTAGGTATTTAAGTAACGGTCTTTGGTTGGATTCGAACTCGTAACCCTCAGGTTGCTACTCCGTTGTCCTTCCATCTGGGCTATGCACGGCCCCACCCCATAAGGAATCAATAGTCATTCTATTGGTTGAAAGAATCATGAAAGGGTTCTATTGCTCAAGAAGTGGTTGGAAGTCCTGTAGGGAAAACTGCAGGCTTCATGGTAAAACAATGCTTGCTCAGAAGGTTCAAGTCAATATTGTGTGATCTCATGGCAATTGAAAATTCTGTTGCCAAGTACACTAGATATCGTACCTTTGAAAGGAAATCAATACGACCAAAAAGGGTTAATTTTGCAGAATCCCAAACAAGATTGAATATGTTCAAGCATTTGTTCCCCATTATTAAATTTGTAGAATTCGTGAACGCCTTTACTCAAAATGTGAAGCATATTTCTTTATTTGATTTCCGTGTTTGTTTAACGTTTTCGTTTGCGAAATGAAAAATAAAATAATTTCGAGTTGTGACCATTTTTTTGAGAATATAAGACGCATGTTAACAACTAAAGAACCAATAAATCTGCCATTCCTCAAACCCCTTGGAAACCCTCTTATTTTGATTTTGGAAACGTTAAAACAATCCACTCCCCAAAAAATATTCTCGAATTAAACATGGTTGGATTTTGCATGGGGCAACGGTCGTATTTGGCCATGCTGCGTTACAAACAAGGAAGACAGTATCAAGCAATGGACATAGAACATACAGAAAGTTTTAATGACAGAGAAAATACCATAAGAAGTAATTGAACCTGTGCCACCTGTTACTCGCAGTTCGCTAGCGCAGTGGGTATACCCACTGAGCTACGACGGTCTCATTAAGTATTAGGAAAAAATCCCCCATATCAATGTTTATCACATCTGTCTACCTATTTCGGCTGAGCAATTCAATGATCCATTGTGATCAACAATCTGTACTTATGATGCTATGGTAAACTCAGGGAGGATATTAAATAATTCAATACACATGTATCTAGCTCCTCGTCTGGTGGCAACGCTCTTGGCGAGTTTTTTGGTGAACTTTTCATGTCGCCAAGGAAAGAAATCTTAGAAAAATCTTTCGTCTTTAAAAATATATCTATAAATCTTTCTACTTGTCATAAAAACGGGAATAACTTTTAATAAAGATGGGTTACCTTCACCTGCCATAACTACAAAAATTGCGCCAAGAGCGTTGCCCCCAGATGAGGCGCTAGATCATCAGTACCAATAATTCAGAGCAGTTGTGCTTAATCGAGACATTTCCATTTACGAGTTGCATAACATTATTCAAAGTGTTTTGCCTGTGTATAATATATTTAACTCTACGATGAATTCATACGCCTCTATTCGTTCTGCAATCTGCAGTCTTCCTGCATAATTTCTAACTAGTTTTAAGTTTCCTGTCCAATACTATCTTTCCTACAGGATTCTTTCAACCAATAGATGTGGTTCTTTAGACATCAAATGTGATAGGATAAAAGCAATGCTACACTACTTGGAAATCTCATGACGCTCAGGGGATTAAATGTAATAATTTGTTTTAAACTCGTCGTTTAGAAGTTCTTTAACCCTAGAGGTGGTTGTCTCAATCAGAGACGTAGCTAGAGGGGGGCAGAAGGGGCATGTGCCCCGGGCGCCGGATTGGGGGGGGGGCTAAATTGACCGAGTATTTTTTTTACTATTGATTTGATATTTACGTATGATAAAAATGAAGAGGAAAAACTTGTTGGCGGACTACAAAAACCAAAAAGTATTAAAGGAGCTAAATACAGAATGTGTGAAGAAATAGCAGGAAAGCTTAAACCTGGGGGTCCTCATTTTAAAGAAGTACGGAGGAGGAAGAAGTGGATGTTTGATGAGAAGGGCGAAGTTGAAAGCTATGAATTCTCAGAAGAAAGTTCAGATTATTGATTATACAAATCGGAATAGATCGGATTCTGAATGAACTAAGGCAAAGGTTTCAAGTCATTCAAAACATGAATAGTTTATTTGGTTTCCTCAATGGAGCTCGGTTTGAAACAATGAATTGTTGTCGCTTATTTCCAACCGACGAACTTCTATGTAGGCGTCTCGATGGATGGCAACACGAAAATTCAATCTAATAATCTTTATATACAACTTTATGTACAATTAATATATATACATGGCACCCTGTGCCTCTTTCACATATGAATCGACCCACTGGTCCTCCGTAAAATAACATTTGCAACGGACGGTCCCAGACCGTCTCTCACATCACTTACTCAAACCGTCTCTCTCCCTTACACTGCAACAAAAACGTCTATACATACCATACTCACAGTGGCGCCCTCTCGCGACAATCAAATTATAATTCAACAAGCTCACATTCGGCCTTTCCTGACAACCATTCGCCCTCGAATGTGCTACTAATGTTATAAAATAATATAAGTATATTAATAAACATGATTGAAAATTATAGAAATCATGCACATGATTATCAAACTACATAAATCAATTAATTGAATATAAAAATATCAACAAATAACAAATAAATCAGTTAAATTCAATATAAACAAATTGAAGTTAAGGTTGAATCAGTTATAATCAACCAGTTAGTTGTTTTTTTTAATTATTATTTTCCGTAGAAAATTGCCTTAGTACAGGCACGCTTTGGATTATGTCTCAGTTCAGAGTCACTAAGTTTGTTGTCTGAAAAATCACTGAGTTCATCTGATGAGTCCTCTGTATCAGAATCAGTTTGGTTCGGCCATGCCTTTAACTGGCTTACGTGTGCAGTAGTGGTGTAAGAATGTCCCTTGCTCTTCTCCCCAAGTTGAGTGATTCTGTAGGTGTCGCTTGGTAGCACATCAGTTATAATTAAAGGACCTCGATATTTTGGTTGGGTTTTTGTTGGTTCTCCTGTCGGTATTGGAGCTTTTTTCATAACAACAACTTGTCCTGACCTATAAGTAGTTGTTCCGCATTTCTTCTTGTCATGAGCATCCTTCATCTTTTTCTGCATATCTTCTATTCGCTCTCGAGTCGAGATTTGAATCTCCGCAGGATCAGTCCATCCTTCTGCACTCTCATCAGCTTGTTTTCGTAAAATTCCATCATTAAATCTTGGTGAGTAGCCGTGTAACATTTGGAAAGGGGTCTTGTTAGTTGTTTTGTTTAAGGCATTGTTTAGATTTCTTTCCACTTCTTTCATTCTCAAGTCCCAGTCTTTGTGTCTATGGTCTTCCATGGACGTTGCTATGGTTGGGATAATGGTGCGATTAGCTCTCTCAACCATCCCATTACCTTGTGGGTGCTTTGTGGAGTTTAGAGTATGAGCTATGCCATTTTCTCGACAAAACTTCTCTAAACCTTGTGAGGTGTAACTGGAACCCCGATCACTAATGATTCGATCTGGTAAACCAAAGTCGTTGATGAAGTTTTTCAATGCCTTCTGAATGTAGCTGTATTTCGTACTTTTCACAGGTATCAATCGTAAGAACCTCGTGAAATTATCGATGATGACCAGTAAGTGTTGGTTACCTCTGGAACTTCTTACAAATGGACCCAAGTGATCGACGTGAGTTATGGAAAATGGTCTCTTTCCAGGCTTAATAGGATGTAACAGTCCTTGTTGTTTACCTCCGGGAACCTTGTTCACTAAACATTCTAAGCACATCGATATGTGTTTCTTCACGTAGCGCTTCATTCTTGGGAACCAATACAATTCCTTAATTTTATTCACAGTTCTGTCAACTGAAAAATGTCCGATTAGATCGTGAAACTTGACTACAGTACTTTTACGCATGGATCTAGGTATAACGTAAAGCAGTCTTTCTTTTCCATTGTCTTTTATGGTTCGATACAGTCTTTCTCTCTTGAAAACGTAATTTGCAATAATTTGGTTGTCGGCTTTTGTTCTTTCAAATTTTTCTTTCTTGAAAATGGAAATGATCTTATCTAATTCGGGATCTCCTCGTTGAATCATAAGGATTTGTTCGTCAACGGACATCGTTAGATAAACTTCTAGATTCCTTTCGATCAATTCAGTCATCGTGTCATCAGCTTCTAAGGTAGGAGCTCTACTCATTGCATCTACATGAGACATCTTCATACCTGGTCTATGTTTTACTTCAAAATCGTATTCTTGAATAAGATTGCTCCACCTGGCAATTTGAGGATTTGTCGACTTCTTTGCGTTCATATAGACTAAGGCTTGACAATCGGTGACGATAGTAAATTTTATTCCGAGCAGAAATTGTCGAAGTCTGTCCAAAGTCCACACTATCGCCATCAATTCTAGTTTGCTAGAATGATAGTTCTTTTCAGCCGGTGTTGTCTTTTTGCTGACAGCGTACACTAGATTCCAGCGACCATCTGTTCCTCTTTGTAGGAGTATACCTGAGAGTCCATCAGATGAAGCATCGGTGTGTACCTCAGTCAATGCTTCGGGCTGGTAATGAGCAACTATCGGTTTGTTGGTCAGATTACCCTTGAGTTCTCGAAAAGCATTTTCCTGTTTTTCCGTCCATTCAAAGTCCTTGTCCTTTTGAATTAAACAAGTTAGATGTACTGCCTTCTCAGCATACTTCGGAACAAATCTTCTGAAGAAACCAGTCAAACCCAAGAAACGGCGAACTTCATGAACATTCTTAGGTTGTGGGAACTTCGCTATTGCTTCCACTTTCCTTACTCCTGGCTTTATTCCTTCTTCATTGATCACAAAACCCAAAAAGTCAACTTCCTTCTTCCCAAATTCGCATTTAGGTAATTTGAGTGTTAAGTTAGCCTTCCTTAGACATTCAAGTACTTCTCTCAGTCTTTCCATCATCTCGTACCAATTTTTGGCTGGTATCAATATATCGTCCAAATAACACAAAGCTTTTGTGTTCAGTAGTGGCCCTAAGACATGGTGCATTAACCTCTGAAACTCCGCCGGTGCATTAGCTAATCCAAAAATCATTCTTTCAAATTGACCCGTTTCATCCGGTGTTATAAACGCGGTTTTTAATTTTGATTCCTCACTCAATGGTATTTGTAAATATCCGTGAGCGCAATCTAGCGTTGTGAACATTGTGGAAGTTGCTAAACATTCAAGTAAGTCATCTATTCTAGGTAACGGGAATTTATCTTTAACTGTTTGATTATTTAATTTCCTGTAATCAACAACTAACCTGTGCTCCCCTGTTTTCTTTTTGACTAATAGTACCGGACTAGCATACGGCGAACGTGTTTCAGAAACAATACCGTTTTCCTTCCATTCCCTCACTACATCCTTGATAATCCCTCTCTCAGTTGCATTCGTTTTATAAGGTCGTACACTAATGGGTTTACTCCCCTCTACTTCCTTAATACTCATTTTAGTTAGCGTTGTACACCCTAATTCACCCAATTCCAGTGCAAAACAGTCCCTAAACTCATTGACTAACTTCAAAATTTCACTTCTATTCTCAATTGATGTTCCTTCGTCAAATTTAATTTCACTCATTTCGATTAAACGCTTATTTTCTTTTATCACGTTTACGTAACAACTCTCCTCATTAACCAAACAAATGGGGTCTAATTCAATAACTCTTCCTACACATTGATTTTTCCTCAATAAAACATTCTCATTTCCCACATTAATCATTGGAACTACGGTTTCACCATCTTTTATTTCTAACAAAGAATCGTAACACCCTTCTTCTCCCTCTATAATTACCAAGCCTTCATTTACCAAGGTGGTCTGAGCCCTTACAAAATTCACCGAATTTCTTTCAAGTAACACTTTACTAGACGTTTTCAATTCTCTTACGTCCGAATTCTTTTCACATTCCATGTTAGCAAACGGGTTATCCTCTGCATAATAAACATGAAATTTATTCCCAATGCGAGCAAACGATATGTTCTCCCGATTCAAAAATGATCTCCCAATTAACAAGTCGTGCGGTAAAGCGTCGTCTCTAACAATAAGCATTTCAACCCTTTTTACTTCAACGCCATCCAAGGAAATATCTACTGTTGACTTTCCTAGCGCGCGCGCGGCACACAATTTGACATTCCCAAATCCGTACATTATGTTCGAAGCTGGTTCTATTTTTAGATCTAACTTTTTCGCTACAGAATTCCTACAAATAACGGAATCGCTCCCAGTATCAATCAGAGCTGCAAACTCCAACGACCCCTTGTTTATCCGTGCAATTTTAACATAAGATGATGTCTCACTGTCTATTCCGCCCTCACTAGTCGTCACTAAACTGTGATCTCTTTTCGACACGTGGCTTCCCTCATTCCGTTCAATTCTTTCTCCTTGTCTGTTAACACCCTGCCCTCTAATTTGATCGAATTTATTTTTTTGTTTAGGACATGCTCTAGCGAAATGCGTATTTTCATTACAAATGAAGCATCTACTATCTTTCTGCATTGGACGCCGCCATTCTGTCTGACTATTGTATTTATTATTACTCCTGGTCGTAAATCGTCCGTTACTGAAATTAGGATTTGTTTTTCTTTCATATCGAGCTGACTCATTCAACGGTGATCTCGGTCTAGACGTAAATTCGTATTTTTTTTCATACATATTTTGATTTCCGTTTTTGAATTTGGACAAGTTACTTTCGTTTCGTACATTTTCATATTGATCTAGTTTATCCGCTAATTCTGACGATTTAACTATTTTTACCCATTCGTCCACGAAATGTTCTTTCATTACAACGGGAACTTTTCTTTTTAATTGATCTGTTATGATTAACTCTCTGAGACCATCAAAATCACTTACATTAGTTCCGCGTAACCATTCGTCAAAGTAGTTTTGTAATTCATACGTGAAATCTCTCCATGTATTTTTGGGTAGTTTGGCATGGTCAAAGAACTTCTGTCGGAATTTATCCGGACTTAATTTAAACTTTTTTAATAGTAAATCTTTAATGTGTCCATAGTCATTTGAAAGTTCTTCCGGAACTCTCGCGATAATTTGGTTAATTTCATACGGTAATAAATTAACTAAATGACTAACCCAATTCTCAGGACTTAGATTTAAACGTTTCGCTTGTCGTTCAAACAATATGAGGTAAAAACTGATGTCTCCATCTCTCATTTCATATCGTTGCATTATTTTAGTAATCATGCAATTACTAGAAATTTCATTTTGGTTTCCATTTTCGCTTTCGTTAGATACGTTACCTTGTTCTATTCTTAATTTTTCTAGTTCGAACTGTCTTTCTAATTCACGTTCGTTTAGCTGTCTTTCTAATTCACGTTCGTTTTTCTGTCTTTCTAATTCACGTTCGTTTAGCTTTTGATTTTCTTCTCTGGTACTTACTATCGTTTTTAACAAATCACGCGTGAATTCCTCATCATAATCCTTACTTTTCGTAATTAACTCTCTAATTTCAATAACGACTGCGTAATCAGGTAATTTTATATTTAATTCTTCCGCTAAAGAAATTAGATCTACCTTTTTCGATTTTGCAAGAAATGCCATTTTTACACACTATTTCAAAGTTCCTTAACCAATTTAACACATAAAATAAAATAAAATAAACTCCTCAACACAATTTCACACAGAGATTAAAAAATAAATTGCACCAAGACGGAGTTTCTAGACGGAGTTTCAGAAATTTCATGCCACATACCTTCTTAAATTGTTAGGAGTTAGTCCTGAGTTCCGTTTGTACATACAGCGATGTTCGGCTTCCAGATGATTCGTTTAGATTTCACACTGATTAAGTCTTTGTTGTATACATGTAATTGTTCCATCCACGGTCAAATATCCACGGTCAAATATCCACGGTCAAATATCCACGGTCAAATATCCACGGTCAAATATCCCACTTCTGATTCTTGTTGTCGCTTATTTCCAACCGACGAACTTCTATGTAGGCGTCTCGATGGATGGCAACACGAAAATTCAATCTAATAATCTTTATATACAACTTTATGTACAATTAATATATATACATGGCACCCTGTGCCTCTTTCACATATGAATCGACCCACTGGTCCTCCGTAAAATAACATTTGCAACGGACGGTCCCAGACCGTCTCTCACATCACTTACTCAAACCGTCTCTCTCCCTTACACTGCAACAAAAACGTCTATACATACCATACTCACAGTGGCGCCCTCTCGCGACAATCAAATTATAATTCAACAAGCTCACAGAATGGAGAAGAATTGAAGAACCAGGTACTTGAGTTAGTTACCACATATAAAGAAGACTTAGACAAGGACTAGCTGGCGATAGAAGTGGAATTTTAAATGTCATGCCTTGGATTTTAGCCATAATGTGAAAACGGCTACACCATCAGGTCTTCTGACGTTAATATACAAGAACTGACTTGAAGACGCATCCACAAACATAACGACAGGGTTGAGAATTTTCCTCACAATACCAGTCTCTGTAGCCTCATATGAAAGGAGTTTTAGCAAACTAAAGATCATAAAAAATTACCTCAGAAACTTAAGAGGACGACTACGACTAACCAACCTGAGCATCATATCAATAGAGCACAAGTTAGCTTCAAAGCTCTCTTTTGAGGACATCGTAAAAATGTTTGCAGCCGAAAAAGCTCGTAAAGTTAAGTTTTAGTTCAAGCTTTGTGTTTAAATTAATTTTTTTCACGTTTTGTCAATAGATTAAGAGATTGTGAAAAATGTCTAAGTATAATATTCAAGATAATAACTTGAGTAAAATCTGTTATTATTAATTCTTCCACAGTTTTCCAAAATCCTTGAATGGTTTTCGGTCGACGTTTCGATAATTCTCTTTTTAAGTCCAAAAGCACAAAAGTCCATGGGTGAGACATCTGGAGATTTAGCAGTATTATCAGTAAAGGGTATTTATTGACTTGATACCAGTTTCTTGTTCCATTTTATCCAAGAATTTAATAGTGGATTTAGATGTGTGACTGCTTGCTTTATCCTGATGCTGTTGTGATTGTGGTGTGGGTAAAGATATGGTATTTCTTTTTTGAATATCGGGGATAAAATAGGGTGTTGATAATATGTGGGAGTGGATTTTTACATTTTTCCTCCTCTTTTTACATTTATTTTTCCATTTATATGCAAAACCGGAAACAATCATAAATCTCTTAGAGAAAGTTCTCACGTTAAAGTTACCAAGTTGAACCACGTTTTAAGATTTTTCTCCTCTTTTATGATAATAAATTGTTCTTTTTTATTGCAATAATTTAAATACACCCACGCCTCGTCTATTGTCAAAATTTTTCCATCTTTCTTCAACTAAATGCTTCTCATAAAGAATTCTGCAGCGAGTTCTGCGTTCTGCAATATGTCGTGGAGATAGACGATGGACATTGAATTTTTTGGCCTTTTTAAGATTCAAATCAATGTTAATTATTTTATTTACAGTTGAAACTGAACATTTTAATGACTTTGTAATAGTCCTTTGACTTGGCTGATCCTCTTTTAAAATTAAAGATTTTACCTTACGAATATTCTCAGAAATTCTTCTTTTTGGATACGTATTTGGAAGTATTTTTCCACTTTTACGTTTTTTCCTTTCTCATTAATAATATTACTTATCGTACATTTAGATATCAAAAACTATTACAGCGTTTTTGAATAATTGAATAAGCATAATTCTCTTCGGAAAGAGCGGAAACATAAGTGTTGAAAAAATATTGTATAAGCTATAAATTATGGTAGATATAAACAACGCTTAAAGATAGGCGCCGTAGTTCTGCTTTCAAACGATTTGTTCATTGATGCGGTTGAAGCTAGGTGCCATAACTTCTCTTTCCGCCACATTCGATTGCTTGCGTAATCATTACTAGAACTTGATTAAGATTTCAGAACGCAATGTAAAATGCATAGAGCTTGGATGCTCATTTTCTAAATATTTATATTAATGTTAATAAATTAGATAGCCTTTAAAAACCTTGATGCTTGGATGTATTTCTTCACTCTGTGTCCGGCCTGCTCACATTTTGTGAAGATATTAGAACACTTCCATCGAAACGGAAACACATAGCCTACCATCCATTGCTTATTTAAAAGCGCCCTTTTGAAAGTAAACAAAACTCTAGTTGGCAGACAATAAATTATACTTTAACTATTTAACTGCTGCGAAAATAAAACTATTTCGTAGCATACAATCTTTTTACAGCTCATCAAAATCGTTCGAAAAGTGTCCGAAAAGCCTCTGTATTTATCATAATTAAATATCCTATTCTAAAGCAACAGTCTGTTGATTTTGATTCAGCCCACACATATCCCGATATCATTTGATAAAACCTTTTCATTTCATTTGCAGCGATTATAAGTATGAAAGAATATACCAAACATGCTACTCTTAGATTATTTGTCAATGAAATATCTTAGAATTAATTAGGTATTTTGTCTTGTACTAAAAATGAAATTACTGCAAATTAATCTATTTACCTTTGAAATCAAGCATTTACCATCTAAGTTGAATAAAAAAAATTTGGACAAGTGGAATTATTGTGTGATGGGGCGATATCAGGGGGGGGGGTGTTGTCGGGGAGGGTTTTCGTTTGGTCGGTCGGTGGGGGGGGGCGCCAAGGAGAGTTCTTGCCCCGGGTGGAAACTAGCCTAGTTACGTCTCTGCCGAGCTCCATTGAGGAAACCAAATAAACTATTCATGTTTTGAATGACTTGAAACCTTTGCCTCAATTCATTCAGAATCGGATCTATTATTTTTATAATCAGTAATCTGAACTTTTTTCTGAGAATTCATAGCTTTCAACTTCTCCCTTCTCATCAAACATCCGCTTCTTCCTCCTCCGTACTTCTTTAAAAAGAGGATCTAGGTTAAGCTTTCCTGCTATTTCTTCACACTTTCTGCAGTTAGCTCCTTTTATAGTCTTTGGTTTTGTAGTCTACTAAGTTTTCCTCTTCATTTTTGACATACGTAAATATCTGTAGTAAAAAAATACTCGGCCAATTTAGTACTCCCTAACCGGCGCCCGGGGCAGATGCCCCGTTTGCCCCATCTAGTTACGTCTCTGAATACAACGGGGCTTCAGCACTCGGAACCTTCACGAAAAAGAACCAACAAAAACTACCAGTACGCTATATCACCGAAACCGTTTTCAAAACTTTCCGATGAAATATGTAAGAGCTGACTTTTAGACATTCAATTAAACTGGGAGCATGTTTTACAGTTATCAACTATTCTGAATTTTCTATTTGAAAAATATTAAAAGCACAATCCATGAAATTTTATACTTTAAAAAGCAATAAAATGTCTTTAATTTCCATCCATTTTGTGTGTTGTCCAAGCAGAAAGACAAAATATATCACACAAAGGTTCGTCCCAAAAGTACGCACGAACAATACATAAAATTCACTAAAAAAGAGTAAGACAAAGAAGAGAAATTGTCTGTTCATCCGTCCTCTAACCTCTGAGTACGGACGCAGATGTCCAGACTAGAGAGTGCAGAAAACACTTACAGCTGGTGAATAGGATGTAGGGTGAACCGTTCAGATAAGCGAAACATTTTTTTTCTTTCGAATTTCAGTTTGCAATATGAGCCTATAGTTTTTTAAGAATTTTTATTCGACATCTTGAACCCTCTATTCGTTGTATTTTAATATTTTAGCTGAAAAACTCATTCTCCATAAAAATGTTACAAGTCCAAAATTATACAATTAAAAAAAAAACCTTAATTATCAACACATAAACAGCTCAGAGAATATAATAAAAATATTTTTGGTACAGGTACAGTATTTATTTTTCAACGACACAGATGAAAAATTGGGAAATTTTGCAGTGTTTGCAATATAAAAAGGAATAAAATATATATTTACAAAGCTTCAAAAAAAATTTGAATTATGATATTTTTACAACTACCAAAATAACGAGGTACTGCATATAAAATATGAAGGAATTTATACAAGACTCGAATTCTTTATTTGAGACTCTCCTCCTCTCAACTCACCGAAAGGTTTAGAGTTTCTCGTGGGAGGAGGGGAATTATTTATTTGTAACGTTTCTGTTTGTTTCTGAATTCTTTATTTCCAGACTTTCTGGAAATAAAGAATTCAGTTTTGTAACTTTCTGTTAAAATAGGAATAAGCTACTTTATCAGTCTTGCCAATTAATCAGTTTGGTGAGGTTGACACCTGGGTCGGCAGCCCACTCTCCGAACTACCACACCACGTCAACACATTTGAGGGCACGACAGATTTAAACTGCACCAGCCCCCGTGTTTATGATGGTCTTTGGCTGGTCTAGGTTTTGGTTGCTAGTACGTTACTCTTCCAACTGGGCTACCGCTGCGCCTAGATATTTAACTAAGAGCTAGCTAGAAAATGTATAGCAATTTGTGGTTTTCTAGAAAATTTTCAATTCCAAGGTTTTTGGATTTTTTTCTTGATATTGCACAACCTGTGAATGAAAATATATTGTTTTTACTATTCGGCTACAAAAATGAGCATGTGAGAAAGCATTACCGATTTCACTTTACCCCTCAAAGAGGTAAATGGCTATAGTATAGTTGGAAGGGGAAAGATAGAATGGGTATACAATATTTTACAAAGAAACCTAAATTAGACTTCTTAAGGATTGGCATGTTGGGAAAAAACAGTCAAAGAATTGTTGACTTTAAAAATTAACTTTTTTTCTGAATTTGAAGTCAATAATTTTTCTAAATTTAAAGTCATCAATGGGGGAGGATGAACAACGTATCCAGATCAAGAAACCAAGTTTTCGATCTAGTTTTAAATGTGTTCGATTCCGTTTCCTTCTGGGTTTTTTTTCAAACTTTTATAGTGTTCCAGTCATCAGATTCATCTTTAACCTTCCCTTCTTTCGTTAGAATTTCACGAAATTTCGCTGCGACACGCTTGCATTTCAATTATGAATTTTCAATGAAAATTTAGAACCAATTTTGCGCTTGGCTACTACAAAAATCAAACCAAATATTAAAAGAATTCTTAAACCAATGCAATGTCAAGCATCAAATTAAGTTCTTTATTCAATTTTATTATCTTTCTTTTTTTTTGTACACTATAACATGCAAGTAATAAATATCAATCAATAAATATGATAAATAACTTTCATGTTTCTTTTTGGCTGCCCTCACATAAGTCACAGTGAATCTATGTGGCTTCATCTTAACAAGTCTGCATTCCAGCATGTATAATTCCCTGCCCATCCCTCAAGAAACAGGTGGCTGCACTCAACGAAATTTGTTTGTAACATAATTAGTAGATGGGAATAAGTTATAACCACTGCTTTTTCTCTGGTGAACTCGGTTGCCAATTGGAAGAGAACAGAATGACTCATTGCGTTTCCTGTATCTTTTCTATTTATGAGAGGAATGTTTACATTTTCAGATGCGTTACTCTCTTTTCGAATGGGATTTTGCTTGGATGAAAAGTGCAAGGTCTTAAGATGCCTCTTTTTGCACTTACGAGTATCTTGACTTGCAATTGATAACCTTGTGATAAAATCCGCGAGATGAAATATCTGTCTTATTTCTTTTTCCCTAGTCCAAAGGCGAAAACCAGAGATCCAGACCGCGGGCCTCATGCGGCACTCTGTTAATTTACTGCCGGCCCGCCTCACCTTGTGTTATTTTAACTTGAACCAGTCACACGAAGGTAATTTTTAAAACTTGCGCGTGCGCACAAAAAAGTAGCTGTGGCGATGCACGTATATCTGAAAAAAAAAAACGTTTTCAGTCATAAATATTAAAAAATCGAAAAGTAGAACCAGCTTGACGAATGAAACCAAACACTGAAACAATTGTTAAATCAATGTAATGTCTCGACATCTGACCGTGGTTCAAAATTACGTGTTGTCCTCGATCTTTCCCTTTGGGATTGATCCCGGACCGTTGCCAATAGCCCGTCCAGAAGCTACGTTAATTAAATACCTACCAATTACCAATGCAATGTCATGTATCAAATTGAATTCTTTATTTACTTTTATTATCTTTCTTTGGTAACAATATATATATGAAACGACACCTAAAACTAACCCCCAAGTACAATTCTCACTACAGCCCCTTAGCGGTCTCCTTTTCTCCCAGTCTTTGTCTCCCTATCTAAGTGGTCAATATATCTTGCCACCCCCTTTCACCTTTGAACTCAGGCCGTCTCGTTAACTTGGACCTCCCACGGCTTTCAAATCGCATATGTATATATATAAGATCTCACATTCCTCCTTCGCTAAACCACCGACTTCACCAATGAACTTTCTTGTTAGATCTGGTCCAATTATTTCTCTTAATCCTAATCCCTCTAGAGAGATCATTGAAAACTATTCATTCTTTCAGGTGCCTCTTGGGCTATAAGGAGCCCTCAGAGCCATTCCAAACTCTCAACCTCCTCGCCTTATAATGTTACTCGTCTATTGAAATAATAAATTGTTATGGAACTTTTTGCCTCCCCATTTGTGGAACCTGCATTACACTCAATACCAGTGGATCATTCTCTCCGGTTGCCTTACACCACTCATGCCACGACTGCAGGTTTATGAGATCTGTTATTATGACCGAAATTAAATATACGATCGATAACTTTCATGTTTTTTTTTGAGGCCCTCCCATAAGTGAGTGAATCTACGCGTACCTTGGTCTTAACAAGTGTGTGCAACCTTGACGTAAACCGACTATCTCTGCAACACACTAGCTGTCTATCTCCTGCTTAGATACAATTTATCGGAAACATAAATTGATTTAAAGATTAAAAAGCAGCTTTTTCTGTTTTAAATAATAATCCCAACTAGTAGTTGATCTATAGGCGAGTTTCATTTGATTGATAATTTCCTTTTCGAAAATTATCCAAAGATTGTGGAGTTGGCTCAAATTCTCAAAGCATATTGATTTCACCTTCATGAATAATCGTTTAATTCACCACCTCCTAACCCTCCAAGTGGTTTCGACGAGATATCTCGTCCATCAAAATGTTCTCTGATTTTGCTAATGACATCGTCATCAAGATACTGCCGATTTTTCTATGATGACGAGGCCAGGGTCTAGTCAATTTTCTTCTAATGACGATATATCGGGTCCATCAAGGTATGCTAGTATTTTTACTAATGATAAAATACCTCGTCAAGACAACCAACAGAATAGTTAATACAAATTATCTGGTTAGAAGCTTTTTCTCCTCAGAAACATGAAAATTTCAGATTTCAATTTTTCAGGGATATTTTTTAAGGACTGCGGTAACCCAGTTGGAAGAGCAGCGGATTAGCAAGTCAAAGACCATCGTGTACAAGGGGGCTGGAACACGTTAAATTTGTCGTGGCTTCAAATGTCCTCACGTTGGCGTGGTGTGGAAGTTTGTAGAGTGGGGTGCCGGCTCAGATGTGACCTCGTCATCTGACCGCGATTCAAAATGACGTGTTGTCCTCGATCTTTCCCTTCGGATTTGATTTCGGACCTTCGTCAATAGCCCGTTGTGTCGCTCCAGTGAGACGTTAATTAAAATACCTTCCTACCTTAAAGTTTTTATGACAATCTATCAAACACACCAATTGCGGTGGTTTTCGTTCATGATTAACAACGGCTTGGTGTCCAAACTTCCAAATTAGCTTATGGGAAATTTTCTCCAAAGAATAAACCTAAAAAAGATTTTTTTCCCGTTCTATTAGTAAAAAGGACACTAAATTTTCGTTGACTTTTGGGGAGTTTTCAAAAAAGTCGCCAAAACTTTGAAACCAGGGAGCTTGTTTTGATGCGATTTGGCTTAAAAAGATAGTCGCCAAGATTGAAAAATAGTAGCAAAAGTCGCCTGTGGCAGCCCGGCACTTTCCTTTGTAAAATCTCGGTGATGCTACCCTTTACCCCACATTTGAAACACTAAAAAGGCGCGTTTACACCGGAGTTGTAGGCACGTTGACGACAAATGCCGACATTTCGAAAAACGGCACTCATTTTATCGTCGACAGATTTGCGTGTCTGCAACACAAATTTAGTTTTCCACCAGGAATAGGTAAAGACTTAAGACGTTTGTCGTCGACAAAAGTTGCAGTACTTTTTCGGTGTTACAGACATTCCCCGCTACCCCCACTGATGTAAGGTAAAATAAACGTATTTGAGTGTGCCTACTATTATTGATTTTATTTCCTTCCTCAAAAATACCTAAGCAGATAATATTCTAAAATATTTTTGAAATGGACTGTTCACCATTTCAATAATATTTAGAAGTTACTTAGTTGAAGTATTTTTAATTTTGCAGAAAAATATTTTCTATAGACAATATAAACATGACCGTACTATTTTAATGTTTTAACTTTATAATTCCTTTTTTGTGAGATTATTGAATCCATGTTGAGATTTTGTAAAGAGTGTGTATTGTTGAGACCTAACCTTATGGAACGTGAGTCATACTTTCTTAATAACTAGAAAACTTTCACATCTGCTACTTACTTTCACGTTGTCCTTGAGCAGTTCTATCAAAGCCTCACAAACCTGGCACTAAAAGTACAATGATATTGTACTTTTAGATATTTTGAGACTAGTGTATGAATCCCCACTTGCTAAAAAGCGCAACGTAACTGCAAGTTTTTCTTTAACCGGAATAATTGCTCTATAATTGGTGTCCTGTTTCACAATCTTATGCCCTATCATCACAATCAAATATTCAAAATGGCAGCTGGCCATTCTCAAAAAAATTCTTAAAACTTCATCCGACAAAGGGTCAAAGTCATCTTTATTTAAATCTTTTAACAGCTCACTTCCATTATACACGAGCTCGCGTTTTTAACGATGGTCTCACACAGTACCTACGGGTGCCGACAAAATTGCGCAGGCTGCTGCTGCAAGCCCATCCTCCACATCTTGACGAATGAAGAGAGAAGAGGGCTCATCCCTTTGTGTTGTCGACAAAAGTTGCAAGAACCCACTAGTATTTTGTCTGCAACCAAAAGACAAACGTCTTCGACACAAAAATTGCAGACAAATGTCTGCAACACTCGGTGTAAACGCGGCTTAATAGCTGAGCTATCATAAACAGATTCACAACATGAACAATTTATCACATCACACAGCCTGTAACATTTACAAACCTTTATTTTAGCATTTTATTCCATATTATAAAATGTAAAAGTAAGAAAATCAATGAACAGGTACGATATATCAGTTGTAGTTACTTCGAAATCAAACAACATACAAACACCATAATCTCATTAGCTGATAGAGAAAGCAATTACAATAGGCAGCGATTTTTATTCGCATATGGCACTCTAAACTAATTCTTAAAATTCTGCAGCACATCAAAAAATTTTACGATTCTTTAGCCAATCTAGCGAAAAAAACATTTTGATTGATTTTTTAAAAAATAATAGTAATGTCCTACCCTTTTTGCTCCGACTCGACTTTTAAAAATCTTTTTGAAAACTTTTCATGTAACGCACATGATAGTTAAAATTCTACGGCACACCAAAAAACAATTAATTTTTTTTGCCGATCTAATAAAAGAATAGAATAGTTAAATTTACGTAGCACTGGGAGCAACACAGTGGATATTGGCGACGGTCCGGGATGAGAAAGGATTATAATTGTATTTTAGGATGTATAATTTTAATTGATTAATATAAAAAGAATAATTACCCTATTCTTTTTGCTATCTTATAAAACCCAATATAAACTACTCAGAAAAAACAATTCAACTTTAATGAAGTTTTTGGCGAAAATTCGTATCAAATCACACAAATATTACGACTTTTCCAAAACCATTTCCTTGAGAAAATACGGTACAGCTTCGATATAAAGACTTCTTTATGGCAGCGCTTTTGGCGTGCTTGTTATGTCGCCAAGGCAGAATTTTTTAGGAAAGAAACACCGTTTTATACTTAACGGAAAATTATTGAAAAATTTACGAAAAGAATTTTAAAAACAGAAAAGAAAATCTACAACTGTAACTGTCATTAATGCAATGACTGGTGTTAAACCAAAAGTAATGAAAAAAAAGAAAATCTCGGGGTAAAGTTTAGAACATGTTTAATTAGACGAGAAATAACAGTTACAAAGGACGGATTACATTTAACAAAAACGGTACTTACACAGTACAAAACAATTGAAAGAAAACATTTATAGAGGAAAAAAAATAGTTAACAGTCCAAAATTGGGCATCAGACCGGGATGGTCTGCTCTCGACAAAATCCAAACTCTCTCTGAGCAAAATTTGACAGTACTAGGGAAGTTCACGCCAAAGTCTACCTGTAAGGTAGCGACATCTACATTTTAGGATTTGAGGTATAGCGTACGTTACAGACTCCCCCTCTGGTTCTGTTGCCGTCTCGGCTCGGAACCAGAAGGTAATTTTTTGGGGCGTCCTCTTTTTCTTATAGGAGCCACAGGTCCAGTGTCTCTTTCTACTTCAGGCTCATGATAGTCCTTTAGGGCAGAAACATGATAAGTTCCAAGGACGTGGTGTGGGTTGGCCGGGTCGGCAATCTCATATGTTGTTGGTGATCTCAAGGTGAGAATGAGGTAAGGACCTTCCCTTTTTGGCATGAATTTCTTGCTTCTGTTGTTCCGACTTATGGGATGAATGGTCACCCAAACTTTGTCACCAGGTTTGAAGTATTTTTGTCTTCTTCGTCGATCGAAGTTTCCCTTCTGACGATCCTGTTTTTGTTCAACTCTATCTTTGACATCCAAGATTGAGTCTGCAAACCTCTTGAGATACGGGGTTATTTCGGGTACGAAGTTATCATTGTCGATCACTTGTCGAATATCATGCCGGATATCGTCTGACGTTCTCAACTGTCTTCCAAATTGTAAGTAGGCAGCCGTGTGGCCGGTGGTGTCACACACTGAGGTATTCATTGCGAAACGAATTAAAGATAATTTGTCTTCCCAAGACGTATGTTCTTCCCCCACCAGAATTGCTAGTCGATGCTTTAAATCACGATTTTTACGTTCAGATGGGTTGGCTTGCGGGTGGTAGACGGGGATAAGGTCTTGCGTAATCTCTAGCAAGTCACAAGTCAATTGCATGACAGCACTTACGAACTGTGGTCCGTTGTCACTTATTAGCCTACGCGGAAGACCATATCGTAGGAATACTTCTTCGATAAGTATTTTGGCACAGTTTGCCGCAGTGGCTTCAGTAAGAGCAAATAGTTCTACCCATTTGGTGCTTGTATCTTCCACAATAAAGATCCACTTCTTGCCAGTAGGGGTTTCCGAAAGAGGACCAAAAAGATCAATGGCCAGCGTTTCAAACCTTTGTGCATAAGCGGGTGTTCTCAAGAGTCCTGCTGGTTTTTGGTTTGTTGGCTTATAGCGATTGCATTCAGGACAAGTCTTGATGTACTCTGAGATGAACTTTTTCATACCTCGAAAGTAGTATCTGGATGCAATCTTCTTGTATGTGTTCTCTACGCCATAATGACCAGCTGTCGGGGCATCGTGGTACTCTTGAAGGATTCTTCCTCGCTCTTGAGTAGGAATTACGAGTTGAGCTTCTTCTTCTTCATTCTCAGGTGAATACCTATACAGGACACCTTGATTCATTAAGTATCCACGACTGGTGTAGTTGGCAAAGTTTTCATCTTTGTCCATGCTCTCAAAGCAGTCAATGATTTTCTTCAATTCTTCGTCGTCCAGCTGTCCCTTTCGAATATCACTGGATTTCCTGGATGGCATGTCCACAGTGATGGCACACACATCAGATGGTGCGCCTTCAGCATACAACGGTCTTGACAGCATGTCAGCCACTACATTGGCTTTCCCTGGGGTATAATCAATCTTCAGGTTGAAGGACTGAATTTTTAAAGCCCATCTTGCCAGACGACCAGAAGGTGACTTTATACTTAACAGCCATTTGAGAGGTTGATGATCTGATGCGATGGAGATTTGTTGATTTTCTACGTAACCTCGAAATTTCTCTAAGGCCCACACTACCCCCAAGGCTTCCCGCTCGGTTGTGGAGTAGTTTCGCTCTGCTGGGATCAACAGACGACTTGCATATTCGATGACATGTTCATCAGGGCCACTACCCTGGAGAAGGACGGCTCCAAGGGCATAACTACTTGCGTCTGTACGGATGGTAAAAGGCTTTGATCCGTCAGCTTGCTTCAATACAGGAGGAGTCATCAGGCGCATCTTCAACGTTTCAAAGGATTCTTGTTGTTCAGGACCCCAGTGCCAATGTACTTTCTTCTTAGTGAGGTTACTAAGTGGGCGTGCTATGTCAGCAAAGTTGGGGACATATCGACGAAACCAAGAGCAGGTTTGTAGTAAAGATTGGACTTCTTTCACATTGGTAGGGACTGGAATTTTTTGAATAGAAGAGATCTTCTCTTGGTCAGCTTCAATTCCATCTTTCGTTATCCAGAATCCCAGATATTTCACACGGTCACAGGCGAAGCGACATTTATCACGGTTTGCATGAAGTTTGAAGATATACAGTCTTTCGAAAACTTTTTCGAGATCTTCGTCAAAAGTTTCTGAGAGAACGATGATGTCATCTAGGTAAGACAGTGCGAACACATCTTTCAGACCACTTCGAAATTTGTCAATTAATCTTTGAAAGGTGGCAGGAGCGTTACGTAGGCCGAAGGGCATATGTAAGTAACGGTAAGTTCCAAAAGGACAAATGAAAGCAGTTTTGTCCTGATCAACATCAGCAACCTTTACTTGATGGTAGCCCGATTGCAAATCAATTGTTGACATGTAGGATGTCGGTGTTGCTTCATTTAATAGATCATCCATTCGAGGTAAGGGGTAGGTATCCACTTTCGTAATAGAGTTCAACTTTCTGTAGTCGACACAGAGGCATTTGGTTTAGGAACAAGTACCACGGGTGCAGCGTAGGGGGACTCGCACTCTTCGATTATATTCTGCTTCAATCTGTTCCTTCAAAATCTCTTTCCTTGTAGGATTCATCCTGTAGGGTGACGTTGCTACTGGGGGGTGATCACCTGTGTCGATACGGTGTTCAATAAACGGCGATGGCCCTCCCCCTGGTTGGAAACATGTCTCATTTTTGTCTATGAGTGTGTTTAGTTTTCTTCTCTGTTCGGGAGATAGGTGTTTACCCTCATCTTCTCGAAGTTCGAATGCGCTGATGGTTATATCATCTACGGTCTTCTTGAAGAACTTGTACTGTTTTTGAGGATTTTCGGAAAAATGCCATTTTCCGCCTTGGACATCAAGGACGATTCCAGCTGCATTAAGAAAATCCATTCCTAACAGGGTCTTATTTCCTTTTGCTTCCGGCAATACCAGAAATTCTGTTTGGATAACTTTGCCTTCAGTGTACAGGTTGACGACAGTACTTAGAGCAGTAATGGTCTGTCGAATTCCATCAGCCATCATAAATGAGATTCTCTTGTTCACAAAGGTGACGTTGTGCCCTTGTAGGAATTTAAACAGCTTTTCACCCGCGATGGTATGGGAAGCACCGGTATCAGCACATACAGCAATATTTTCTCCAAAAATTTTGAGGACAATCAAACTTGAGGGATACGAGTTTGAATCCAAGTTGAATAACGTCATGCAGTTCACTGATGTTTCCTCTTCATTAACCCTCGTGCAGGTAGGACACTTTGACTTGATGACTCCAGGAGTCCCGCACCCGCAACACCGGATGGGCTTTCTTCCTTCAGTTCTGGAACTTGGGAGTCCAGGTACTGTTCTAGAAGGTCCTGGTGGGTGGTCATCATGGGATCTTCCAACAGGTTGACTTTTCTTTACTGGAAAGGGTTTCCTGAACTCTTCTTTCTTCTTGAAAGTCTGATTTGGATTGTTTTTCATTCCAGGCCTTAGGCTGTCGTATGCGTCCAGTTTTTCAGCCAATTCCAAAGGATCGTTCAAATCCGCCCAAATATCCAAGAAGTGTTCTTTAATATTTGTTGGAGTTTTTCTTTTTATCTGATCAGCGATCATTAGACTTTTAAGCTGATCAAAAGTGGTAATCTTCAAATCTTTAATCCAACCTTCGAGATAAGAATTCAATTCGAAATAAAAGTCTCGCCACGTCGAATCCGGGTTTTTCCTCTGTTGGGAAAAATATTGCCTAAACCT
This sequence comes from Meta bourneti, assembly GCA_933210815.1. Taxonomy (NCBI): domain Eukaryota; kingdom Metazoa; phylum Arthropoda; class Arachnida; order Araneae; family Tetragnathidae; genus Meta; species Meta bourneti. The sequence continues at coordinate 5,985,494 of OW119931.1, read as the reverse complement.
GTCTCCTGTAACTCGAAATCTTTTTAGAAGCATTTCTTTTACCTTTTCATAATCTTGAGCATCATCTTCATCCTCTCTTGCGATGAGTTGAGCTATATCAGGTGGCAATGAGCCAATCAGGTATGCTGTCCAAGTTTTTTCAGGGATGTTCATGAACTTCACTTGACGTTCAAAAATAGTTAGGTAAGGACCAATTTCATCTTCCTTCGAGTTGAACCTCGGAATAATTCTATTTAGCTCAAACTTCGGGTTTTCGAGCTGTTGACTTACAACAGGCGTTTGTGACAGTTTCTGCATTTCAAGTTGAATTTTCAATCTTTCCAATTCGAATTCTCTTTCTCGTTGTTGGGCCACCTCCACAGCTTTCTGTTTCTCTTCCAATTCCGCAGCTTTTTGTTTTTCTGCTGTTATACGTTCTTCCACAATGACGCTAAGCATATCTTTGACGAATTCCTCATCATACCTGTCACTCTTGGTTATGAGATCCTTTAGATCGATCACTTTGAGATTGTCCGACAGAGCCAGACCCAATTCTGAGGCCAAAATCCTCAAATCCTCTTTTCTGGATCTTCCCAAAAATGACATTTTTCGTGTGTTTAGTCTATTTCAAACGTAATTTATAAATCAGAAAAAAATTCAATTTTAAAATTTTTAAAAATTCACTCAAAACTGTTAATTCTATTATCTTGAAACACCACAAATCAATAACAGTAACAGCAGTTGGTATGAAATCGTGAAATCAAAACAATTCACAAATGAGAGGGGAAAATTTTCCACAAGTAATATTAATTGATAACTCAATAGCATTTCAACTGATATTCACATATGTTTAACTAGAAATACCATTCATAAATTATTTCATTCACTTTGAAGTTATATATATTGTAAACTTGTTTACACTTAGTAGAAATAATTAAAATTATTTTCCATCAGAAACTATGTGTACATTTAACAATACAATTAAATCAAGTTTGTAATACTATTACAATTTAATCAATCACTGTTCAAATTTCTAAATGACACATTCAAAGGTAAACAACTTAAAAAGAATGAATACACTAGCAATAAACAAGTAATCTATCCTCAGCTTAAATTCTTATTTCACTTTTTCATAAAGCACAGATCGTACATATAAATGAAAATAAAAACATTCAAGAGCACTCGAAATGTTTATAACTTTTCGCATTAACACTCAAGGATCATAGGGTTACCACACATGGAATTTCCTGAGTGGATTGTAAGTTTCGCTTTCAACCGCCATTTTAGAATGGTTTCAAACCGAAAGCATTTTCAATAGGAGAAAAAAAACTAACTTAAAATTCAACTATACAAGACTAACAATAATTAATTATGTTAAATTGTTACTTTACAGTACCAGATATGAACAGCTATCTGTAATCACATTCGCCGGGTGCGAATTTTCTTCTTGTCAGGGTGACAAACACTTCAGGCAGGAACCTAATCACAGTACAAAAAAAACGCGAGAGAGAGATGGGATATTTTACTTCGGGCCTTTCACGTTGGGCGCCAATTTGTAACTGTCATTAATGCAATGACTGGTGTTAAACCAAAAGTAATGAAAAAAAAGAAAATCTCGGGGTAAAGTTTAGAACATGTTTAATTAGACGAGAAATAACAGTTACAAAGGACGGATTACATTTAACAAAAACGGTACTTACACAGTACAAAACAATTGAAAGAAAACATTTATAGAGGAAAAAAAATAGTTAACAGTCCAAAATTGGGCATCAGACCGGGATGGTCTGCTCTCGACAAAATCCAAACTCTCTCTGAGCAAAATTTGACAGTACTAGGGAAGTTCACGCCAAAGTCTACCTGTAAGGTAGCGACATCTACATTTTAGGATTTGAGGTATAGCGTACGTTACACAACATAGTTTTCTCTTTTTTGAAAAAATCTTACTTTTCTAGAATATTGTTACCCAATCTTATTCAAGTTGAATAATTTCTTGGTTTTAAGTCTAATTGGAACCCGGAAAAAAACATGAATGTTTTAAAAACATTTTTTCTTGAAAACGTGGAATTTAGGCATGGTAAAATCAAGAAAGATAATTATTCAAAAAAATTAATGAGATTCAAACAGCCAGGTTGCCATTAGACAAAAATGCGGGGTTACCTTTGCCAACTATAACTCGGTAAAAAACCATGCCGAAAAACGAGCAAAAGCGTTGTCACAAAAGTCTTCATATCAAAGCTAATGAAGAATAATTTTTTTATGATTGCAGTTTTCACTAGTTCAAGCTAAATTTAAAATAGAACAGCTGAAGGTACATAAAAGAACATAACTACTAAAATATCATACAAAACATAAGTCGAATATACTACAAGTGATTTATACAAATATTACTCAAATGCAACAATTGAAACATTTAATTCAACACTGGAAAAGATCACCAAGTTATATTAATTCAAAATCAAATTAGATTCATATGAAAATAGCAAATATTAAAATTTAAATAATATATAATACAATATATTTGAAATACAATATTTCTGAAAAGCGCAGTTATATTTCTTTTCAAAGAGTAACAGAGTAAAGTACTAAATAACAAATATAGTAAATCACACCAAGATCTCGCAATTTTTCTTCGATCTGGAAGCTAAAAAAAATTACCCAATATATTTGTACTTTACAAAATCATAATTTGAAGGTAATATAAAAATATCTAAACAATTAATTTTGAAAAGTGAAAAACAAATTTCTAATCACACTTTCAAAAAGTTTGTGCTCAATGTGAATATTACTTTAAAAATTTTTGTAACATTGTAAAAAAAGTAATTTTTTGTTACGAAATATTGAATTACACCAGCGATTTTTTTCAACCATTTTTCATCCCCACGGCAAAGTTGCTACACAAATATTTTGGTACAGCTGTATGCAGCGCCTCGCCCGGTGGCAACGGCCCTTGGCGCGTTTTTGGACGCCACTTTTTATGTCGCCAAGGAAAGAAATTTTACAAAAAATATGAGATGGGTTACCTTCACCTGCCATAACTCGCTACTAAATGTGCGCCAAAAACGCGCTAAGGGCCGTTGGTACCGAACGAGGCGCTACATACAGTTAGCTGTACCAATATTCTTCTGCTGATTTGACAATAAAAGTTATAATTTTTGAACGATTTAAAAAAAAGAATTAATTACCTTAATTTTTTGCTCCAGAGTGGCTTTGCACCAAATCTTTTCCAACACAATACTTCGCAATAAAGAAATTAATAACCATTTTCGCAGCACACCAGTTGAAAATCGCTGAATTAAACACATGAAATTCAACAATGGCACACATATATAGAAGTAATTTTTCACCTGAAGATCACACTATTGAGTTTTTCAAGTCTGAAAATCCTTTGAAAGTATAGGGTGTCCCAACAGACATCAAAGCATCGAATGTCGACAAGGTTCTTGGACCCGTTCACTTGGAGTGGTCACGAGACAGGTGGTTGAGAACAAACGTCGTAGCTTTGGGGTTGGTTCGTAGCAAATCTTTCCATCCGTCCGTTCCAGCAACGGAGGTGAAATGGAACTTAATGAATCCAGTCACCTCTTCCACCAGTTGCTCATCGTCGTGACGGTCTGCAAAGTCCAGCAGCCTACACGGGTCGTCGGTGGTCACCTTGGCCAGGAGGGCCTGTCCGCAGGCCCTACGCAGGTCCAGTACCTGGTACTTATCGGCCGCGTAGTACAGTAAATACGCAGTCTCGACGTCTCGCAAGTCCGGGAAGTTGGCGTACAAGAAACCCAAGAGTAGGTCCAGGATGTCGTAGGGGATGTCCGTGATAAGGATTGGGTACCCCGTACTCTCCGTGGTCGGATGCTCGAACATCATGGCGAAGACAGGTGATCGGGCACACAGTATGATCTTGTGGGCTTGGATGGTCCTGCCCTCGGCTATGAGCTTTACATCGGCGAACCGGGCACTCTTCCTCAAAGACTGGAAGTCACTTTGAATAGTTTCCAAGAACTGATGGGTCAACTGGTCCTCTGTGTGAAGACATTTGTAGGAACAGGTGTTTTTCTGCATTTGAAGGCCGTAGATTTTCAGTTCGAAGAAAATATGAATTTGACTGCTTCCATGTGTATCGTAATCTAAATAAAACAGCAGAACGTCTTGTACTTCCCCTGATAGGTCGAAATCCAGATTTTCGTTATTAATAACTTTGTGATAAGAGTTTGATATTGATACAGGGCCCTGAACTCTCGCCTGGCATCCAGATATGTTGCAGAGGAAAACGCTTACTAAAGTCTTCTCTTTGTTCCTATATTCCGCCTGGAAGTTCCAGGTAATGTTTGGATGAGGATGAATGTCGGGACTCGCAATATTCATCCCACGTGGAAGACGAAAAACATTTTCGATCGTCCACTTGAATGTGTAAGGAATGAAAGGATTCAGATTCCTCACATGGCAATCTATTGCTTCTCGATTCCCAGAACTACGCAAAGCCATTCTTCAATTCAGTTTTGAGGTCCAAAAATAAAGTCTTCACCGATCGATGTTGCATCGCGATATGAATGCTGATCTACTTCTGCCTTATCCATAATAGCCGATCGGATCTTTCCCTTTGGGATTGATCCCGGACCGTCACCAATAGCCCATTGTGTTGCTCCAGTGTGACGTTAATTGAAATACCCCCCCCCATAATAGCCGGAGGGCCGCGGTGGCCCGGTTGGAAGAGTAACGGACTTGCAACCGAAGGGTTGCGAGTTCGAATCCAGCCAAACACCGTCGTGTACAAAGGGGGCTGGTGCATGTTAAATCTGTCGTGGCCTCAAATGTCCTCACGTTGGCGTGGTGTGGAAGTTTGGAGAGTGGGGTGCCAGCTCAGGTGTTGCCTCGTCATCTGACCGTGGTTCAAAATTACGTGGTGTTGTCCTCGGATCTTTCCCTTTGGGATTGATCCCGGACCGTCACCAATAGCCCATTGTGTTGCTCCAGTGTGACGTTAATTGAAATACCCCCCCCCACGACGTTAATTGAAATACCCCCCCCTATAATAGCCGGAGGGCCGCGGTGGCCCGGTTGGAAGAGTAACGGACTTGCAACCGAAGGGTTGCGAGTTCGAATCCAGCCAAACACCGTCGTGTACAAAGGGGGCTGGTGCATGTTAAATCTGTCGTGGCCTCAAATGTCCTCACGTTGGCGTGGTGTGGAAGTTTGGAGAGTGGGGTGCCAGCTCAGGTGTTGCCTCGTCATCTGACCGTGGTTCAAAATTACGTGGTGTTGTCCTCGGATCTTTCCCTTTGGGATTGATCCCGGACCGTCACCAATAGCCCGTTGTGTTGCTCCAGTGTGACGTTAATTGAAATACCCCCCCCCCCCATAATAGCCGGTGTGTTGTGTGCTCCAGTGTGACGTTAATTAAAATACATACCTACCCAATTCTGGTTGACTCGGTTATAGGTAGGTATTTTCATTACTGGAGCAACACAACGGGCTATTGGTGACGGTATGGGATCAATCCCAAAGGGAAAGATTGAGGACAACTTTACCCTTTGGGATTGTTCCTGGACCGTCGTCAATAGCCCGTTGTGTTGCTCTAGTAGGACGTTAATTAATGACCAATACCGAGGACAACACCACTTAATTTTGAACCACGGTCAGATGCCCGTTGGAAGAGTAACGTACTAGCAACCGGATGGTTGCGAGTTCGAATCCAACCAAAGACCGTCGTGTGCTAAGGGGGCTGGTGCACGTTAAATCTGTCGTGGCCTCAAATGTCCCCACGTTGGCGTGGTGTGGAAGTTTGGAGAGTGGGGTGCCAGCTCAGGCGTTGATCTCGTCATCTGACCGTGGTTCAAGATTACGTGGTGTTGACCTCGGATCTTTCCTTTCGGGGATTGATCCCGGACCGTCACCAATAGCCCGTTGTGTTGCTCCAGTGTGACGTTAATTAAAATACCTACCTACCTACTGTGAGGATTCATTCATGGACCCCTCAATTATCCCTCCCAAAGGCAAACTCGCCGACAGGTCGTAAAAGAGCCGGACAATACATTTCCATCTCTCTGGCGCCAAAGGCAAACTCGCCGACAGGTCGTAAAAGAGCCGGACAATACATGTCCATCTCTCTGGCGCCAGACGGTCGGGACTTGGATCGAAGAGGACAAAAGGGGATTCGTTCCGGAAAGAGCCCAGGTGTTTAGGAGTGCACCTGCCAGGTGATTAAGTCCACCTGCTAGGTAATCAAGCCACCTGCGCTAAGTAGCTGATCCCATTTTACGTCAGAGAGTCTCTACCGAATCAGCAACCTCAAAAATGAGCAAAGTAAAAACGAACCAATTAAAAGTAAGAACCAATCAAGAACGAACGAATCGAGAACCACCAGCGAACAAAGGCTGGGAGGTTTCAAAAGGAAAAGCAGGGAGTCGAATCGTCAGTTCTTGCTTGTGATCTCGATCGATCAGCTTAACTCAGCGACCCTTTGAGCGGTCACTCCTTAGGGAGAAAATATATTTTTTGAAGACGGTTCTCTCAACCTGAGAGGACGCGTTCTTGTAGCCGGCGTAGGCTGCCCATCTCGAGTCTTGTTTGTTTCCCGAGCTAGCGTCTTAGCTCAGTGACCCTTTGAGCGGTCAACCCCATTAAGGAGCTCTTAATAATTTGGAAGACGGTTCTCTCACCCTGAGAGGACGCGTTCTTGTAGCCTGGCGTAGGCTGCCTATCTCGAGTTCCTGCTTATTTCTCGTTCGAGACTTGAACCAGCGACCCCAGCGGAGCCGTGCCTGTCTTGTGCCGATCCGACGACCCCAGTGGAGCCGATCCCTGATTGTGCCGAACCGACGACCTGCGGAGAGTTCGGTACCGACTTCTCGTCCGGCAGTGAACCTGCCTTGTCCCGTCGTCCAGTGAGGATCCAGTGCTGATCTTGTGAAATCGTCACCCGACGAGTAGAGTTTCATCTAGAGACTGTTGAGATACCTTTCTCCAACTCAGAGACTTTCGTACGTCCTGAGATTTCGACACCCTGTCGCATCCAGTTAGCAGAGGCATAGAAATTCGTGAAAGTGTCGTGTAAATAGATTCTAATATAGTCAAGAAATTGTTTTAAATAAAATTATCGTTTGTTATTTAAGCCAGACTGTTCTCTGTAGATTTGAATCTACCACGCTACCCAGAGAATCACTACACTACCTTTTTGGTTGGTATTGGTATTTTCAATTAACGTCACGCTAGAGCAACCCTACCTTTTTGCAATGGTGGTGATGGTAATTAATTAACGTCACACTAGAGCAACACAAGGGCTATTGGTGACGAAGGGTAGGTAGGTAATAGAATTAGCGTCACACTGGAGCAACACAACGGGCTATTGGTGACGGTCAGGGATCAATCCCAAAGGGAAAGTACGAGGACGACATCACGTAATTTTGAACCACGGTCAGATGACGAGATCAACACCTGAGCTGGCTCCCCACTCTTCTTACACACCACGACAGATTTAACATGCACCATCCCCCTTAGCACACGACGGTCTTTGTTCGGATTCGTACTCGCAATCCTCCGGTTGCTAGTACGTTACTCTTCCAACCGAGCTACCGCGGCCCTTCTATTCAATTAATGAGTTAATTTCGAGGTATGCTCGGAAATGTTTGAATGTTGAGGGTGTCCTTGGACCGAAAGGTTTCGGAATCCAAATTGTTATACTTTTTGAATAGCCAGTTCTATTTACATTTGCTTTTACTCCAACAGCGGATAGGGTGTATAATAATTCTAGCTGACAAACATAATTTTAGGTAGGTATTGTAATTAACGTCGCACTGGAGCGGTTCATCATAGCAACGGACTATTGGCGACGGTCAGAATTCTAAATAAAATTCCAAGATTCATCTGAATGCCAAACGATACACATAAGTTTAGTCAGAAATAATAACAAAATTCATAAACGAGATTTCTATTTGACATACCAAAAAATTCGCAATTGAAAAATTCAATTTATAATAAAAGTTAAATTCCAACGATATACATACACAGAAACATTTCAGCCAGATTTCTTTATTTGCTCCCTATTTTATTATTATAAAATATTGGATATATACAAAATATAGAATCTGCACTAATCAAGACTTAAACCCAATTTTATTATTTTCTAATGCAAAGTAAATAATGTTTGATAAAAAATTTCCTATCATACATGGCATAGAATTATAAACAAGCCAATTGCAACCAAATGCACAAATACTGACGAACAGTGACATTGTTTTATATAATAGTTTGAAAAGTTAAATGCATGCGAAAGTGCTTATAGTTCGTTTGGAATGGAAAACAGAACAATTAGAGATCGTACTCAGTTGAAATCTACTCGGGAAAATTTACTGCTCGTCTCGTTTATTTCTTGGGCCGCGGTGGCCCGGTTGGAAGAGTAACGGACTAGCAACCGAAGGGTTGCGAGTTCGAATCCAGCCAAAACACCGTCGTGTACAAAGGGGGCTGGTGCACGTTAAATCTGTCGTGGCCCCAAACGTCCTCACGTTGGCGTGGTGTGGAAGTTTGGAGAGTGGGGTGCCAGCTCAGGTGTTGCCTCGTCATCTGACCGTGGTTCAAAATTACGTGGTGTTGTCCTCGGATCTTTCCCTCTGGGATTGATCCCGGACCGTCACCAATAGCCCGTTGTGTTGCTCCAGTGTGACGTTAATTGAAAATACCAAATACCAATACCGTTTATTTCTTAGGTTGGTATTGGTATTTTCAATTAACGTCACACTGGTATTTGGTATTTGGTATTTTCAATTAACGTCACACTGGAGCAACACATGGGCTATTGGTGACGGTCCGGGATCAATCCCAGAGTTTATTTCTTAGGAAGAATCTTGGAACATTTTGGGTTTGAGTGTCGAAACCAGACTGCACAAGAGAAAACTGTCCCTTACGTACCACTTTAAGTTCGACCATTTTCGACAAACAAAAATTGTCGCCAATTGTGATTTAGCGCAAATAATGGATAAGCGTGACGTCATGGTTTTATATACCCGACTAATCCTCGATAAGCCATTTTTGTATATAGTATGAAGGATAAAGTTTAACTGCTATTTCTGGTCATTGTCTCACATTTTCAAAAACAGCGGGTACGCAGTCCTCACTCTACCGTAGGTTTGGTTCGTGAATACTTTTAGGCGGAATACCTGATAAATGGGTCGCTGGTGAAATGAAGACTGCGGGTATTTGTTTGACATTTATTTATTTGACATTTATTTATTTAGCCAGTTTGGGTGGACACATAACAGTGGTATTAGAGTGTGGGCAATGCTTAGTATTCTATGGCGACCTTATGGATGATGGGTCTGTGATAGCTAAAGTACGAGACAAGCGGCATGGTGTCGATGCTGATGTTCCTGACAAAGGTAAAGTCGATGGTGGTGCTTCCAAGCGTGGTATCAGCTCGTTAGATGGTCCAGCGACGTCACCGCGTAAGAGCGCCTGCTTCTTCTTGCGTCTTCGGTAAGCGCTAGATCTCTCCGCACTTGTCATAGGTTTAGACTTCTTGGTATCATTTTGGTCGTCTTGAACTGCCTTTTAAACCAGTTTACGTTTCCTATGCCGCAATTTAGTGCGATATTTTGGCTTCGTAGTGAAATCCTCGACACGTCACTTTCCACTGCATACAATTTCCACACAAATGGTTTAAACTATCAACTAGTCAAATGAAATTGTAGAACGCGTCGTTCTCTTCAATTTAACTCGCCACGACCTGTCGATTAGAACTGAAGTTACAGCGGTTAAACAGGCAGAAATGGGACTCATTTCCCCCACCACGCGGTCAGAGGGGAGTGGATTAGTGGTCAACCTGGTCGACGCGACCCATCTTCCTCTACACGATGGTAGGTCATTTATCCCCCTCATTCCCCTTGAGTTATGGGGCTTTGAGATATCAACATTTTCGTGACGCTCAAGTTACTGCCGGTGACCTCCATACCAATTTTAAAGACGTATTCGTCAAAAATGATCAAAATTTGGATAGAGGTAGTTATTTAATTAATCTCGCTCTGGAACAACACAACGGGCTATTGGTGACGGTCGGGGATCAACCCCGAAGGGAAAGATCCGAGGACAACACCGGCCGTGGTTCAAAATTAAGTGTTGTCCTCGGATCTTTCCCCTCGGGATTGATCCCCACCAATGCCAATACCCCATTGTGTTGCTCCAGTAAGATGTTAATTAAACACCTACCAATCGAGGACAGCACCACGTAATTTGGAACTACGGTCAGATGACGAAATTAAAATTTGGGACTACGTTCTACGGAACAGCATGCGTTGGAAAAAGTTACGGCGTCCTGCTATCCAAAAGTATTCGTTAATGGTCACGATGAGACTTCGCTCTTGTCCATTTTTGACGCTAAATCACAATTGGCGACAATTTTAGTCGAGAATAGTCGACGGGAAAGTACGTCGAGATCTTGATCAAGTATTTGTCTTATGGTAAAGGCACACTTTGAATTTGAATTTATTCAGTCTTACCATGATTCAATTAATTACCATGAGTCAATCTAAAGCGATTGTAAATTTTCAAAAAACAAATGAATGCCTTATTGTATCATGTGTTATTTTTTTATCTTTTGCTCGTACACATATTCATGCATAAGCAAATTGCAAGTGAAACTTAAAAATATTTTTTTACATTTGTATACATTAAGCAGTCAATTCAAAATAGTGAACAAATTGTTGACCACTTCTGTCTAGTGTCATTATTACAGGGAGATAAACTAAGACTTGTAACAGAATCCTTTATTGGACACATGCAGACAATTATTTACAATTGAATTAAAGGAAATTAAGACTCATCAAGGGAAAACAAAGGGGCCAAGGAGAGAAGGGTAGGAACCCGTCAAAGATAGCCAGAAGAAATAAATACCTAAGGAAAAGACCCTTTCGTGATTAACTCCCACGCAGCCACTGATGACTTGACAGGGCTATCTGTCTAAAATATTAGGTCTAAACAGTAATTTTAAAAACTTTTGTTCTGCAGTGGGATCGGGGGTGACAATTCTGGAAGAGAGAGAGTAACGGACCAGTTCGAATCCAACCAAAAGACCGTCGTGTAAAGGGAGGCTGGTGCACGTTAAATCTGTCGTGATCTCACGTTGGCGTGGTGTGGAAGTTTGGAGAGTAGGGTGCCAGCTTAGGTACCGACTCGTCATCTGACCGTGGTTCAAAATTACGTGGCGTTATTCTCGTACTTTTCCTTCCGGGATTGATCCCGGACCTCCGTCAATAGCCCGTTGTGTTGCTCTAGTACTACTATAATTAATCACCAATTACCGTTCTGCAGTGTGTTTTAACAAGGCTTATTAGGCATGTATTTTAATTAACGCCTTACTGGAGCAACACAGCGGGCTATTGGCGAACAAACTCGAAGGCTAAGACCAAGGTTGAGAGGAATATTGATTGATGCATCTTCTGAAATTAAAGTTGAAGGAACACGAGTTGAACTCGCATTTAAAGATTCAAATTTAGACCAAGCCAAATCCAAAATCCTCTTCATATTGTTTCCTGTAAAATTACTCCAACCAAAGACCGTCGTGTACACGGAGCTGGTGCACGTTAAATCTGTCGTGGCATCAAATATCCTCACGTTGGCGTGATGTGGAAGTTTGGAGAGTAGGGTGCCAGCTCAGATGTTGACGTCGTGATCTGGGTGGTTCAAAATTACTTGGTGTTGTCCTCGGATCTTTCGCCTAGGGTTTGATTACGGGAAGTCGCCAATAACCCGTTGTGTTGCTCCAGTGCGACGTTATTACCATCACCATTAATGAAATCCGAATTTGAGAATTCATCGACATCCTTGTTAAAATTTTCTCATCAGTAACACATCTCTCAAAGCCGTTTTAACTTCGGAACCGTTTAAGACGAGATGTGGAAAACTACTGCTTACTCCATGTGGTTACAAGGGCACCGGAACTCAAAGTTATCAGTGCCCTTCGTAAAGCCCCTCCAAATGTGTTTGTTGGCACGCCCAGTTCACAACTCTCCCCTATGGAGGCCCCGTAGATTTTTGTGACACTAGAATGGAAGAAAAACATTCTTCTCAGCGTAAGGTTTGACACAAAACATAGCTTTGCCTAGCATGCGGAATAGTTATACAATAAATCCTCTGTAAGTTGTCACTGAAGGGACTAAGAAATTTGACCACTTAAACGGAGTAACCACAGAATGTACTCAATTCGGCATTACTGTAATGTTTTTTAATTTATCACGGTATTCATAATCTTCGTGCTCAAAACTTATTTAGGTGTATCACATTTAATACTGGAATTTTTCGCCCGAAATTGATCTTGTGTTTATGTTTCGAAATTATTCAATAATTATTCAAAATTGAATTTCACTTTTGATTGACAACTGATACGTGTACTAGAGGAACAAACAAAATTTCTGCGGACTGTTTAAAGTAAAATCAATTCATCAGTCAAATTTAATAAAGTAGGCACTGAAAAGTTTTTTTGAAAAGTTTTGAAAAGCAAGCCAAAAAATATTGTAAACTTTTAAAATTTCAACGGTTTAAGAAAAATGTGTTTATGTTACTGTAGGCTTGCAATATTTTTATGGAAATTTCCTAACCAGCAATTTTTTTCCACAAAATTTATTGCTGTAAATTTTATTAAAAACAGCGGTTATATATTTCAGAGTCCGCTGTTTTGCTGCAGTGCGATGTTAACTACCTATCTTTATAAAATGCAGCGATTCCAACTATTCATTGTGAAATGTTGAATAAAATGTAATTTCTTCTGATGAAACAATGTGGTTGGCAGACTTATTCAATGTTTCTGAGCGCACAATAATCGTACAAGGAAGTGAGAATAAAAGAAATGTGTTAAAAATGTGTAGCGTTGGTCTGTACTTTGCAAATTGCTTGATAGATGGCGCCACCACGATTTAAAAAAAAAATCTAAAAGAACTAAACGATATGGGTATGCCCAGCTGCTCAAAAATTTATTTTCGAATAAATTATTGAAAAATAAAATCACAGAAATATTTTTAAAAAATTGAATGCATTATTTATTAGTTGGCAAAATGACAATCTATGCAATAAAATTGAAACTTAATATTCTCATCTAATTTCAATGACAGTTGATCGAATTGTTACAGAATCAGTTTTTCCTTTAATTTACCTGCACATATTTTTAATGGACAAACAAAGGCGTAGCTAAGGGGGTCGACCAGGCACTCCATCTGTCGAATACAATATTTAAAAGTCAATTCTCTTTTCCAATCCTTGAACCCTCTCCACTGTACTCAGAAGTGGTTTGCTATTTATGAAATTATTTTAAATTTTCATAGTAAATTTTTTAATTGTGAATTAATTATTTAAGGTGGACTTGCGTCCGTTTCCGTTCATCTCCTAAATTACTCATGAAGTTGAGCAATGCAACAACTTGGGGAAATTATTTCTGGTGCAGTACCGTCTTAGCAAAGCAAACCGAACAGTTTACCCAAGATCCCAGTATTTAAGATCCCGAGGTTTGCCTTATGTTTGTTCCCTTGAGTTTAGTTCCCTTACGTTTGGTTTTTTGTGTTTAATCCTCTAATTAACGTCGCACTGGAGCAACACAACTGGCTATTGGCGACGGTCCGGGATCAGTCCCAATGGGAAAGATCCGAGGACAACACCACGTAATTTTGAACCACGGTCAGATAACAAGGTCACTCCTGAGCTGGCACCTCACTCTCCAAACTTCCACACCACGCCAACGTGTGGGGATTTGAGGCCACGACGGATTTAACGTGCACCAGACCCCCTTTGTACACAGTGGTCTTTGGTTGGATTTGAACTCGCAACCCTCCGATTGGGGTTAATCCTTTACTTTTCCAACCGGGCTACAGGGCCCACGTTGTCCTTGATCTTTCCCTTCGGTATTGATCCCGGACCGTCGCCAATAGCCCGTTGTGTTGCTCCCAATGCGACGTTAATTAACTACCTGTTAAGAAATACGGCACTAACAGCAGTAACTACGGAAATATAAAGTTTGCAGTTGCTGAATAAAAGTATTTTAATAAACACCCGTAAGTACCTACTTCCGATACTACTTTAACTCTTCCACCGTTAGAATATGACGGATCAAAGTCTCAATTAGGAGAATCTTAAAATAGAAAAAGCCCATTTCCTGTGTCATAACGATCGGGAAATATTCTGGAATGGTAGTCACGCAATTTATGTCCTAGGACAATTTCTTTCTTTTATGCTTCCTGGGGGTTTCCATCTCATACTGTTCAAGATGTATTGATTTCTGTAATTGAAACACTCCGTTTGATTGATTGACGACGATCAATCAATTGAAAACGAAAATAAACGAGACTCATGGTTATGGATTGGGGATGAAAAGCAGTACGGCTATGGAAAATGTAGCCATCTACTCATTAGATGGGTTTTAAGGTGCCATATTTGGCCAAGCTGCGCCAAACCACAAAGCAAGTAATTGCTAAGAGAAAGGTAGGTATTTAGTTAACGTCGCACTGGAGCAACACAACGGTCTATTGGCGACGGTCCGGGTTCAACCCCTGAAGGGAAAGATCAGAAGACAACACCACGTAATTTTGAACCACGGTCGGATAACAAGGTCACACCTGAGCTGGCATCCCACTCTCCAAACTTCCACACCACGCCAACGTGAGGACATTTGAGGCCACGACGTATTTAACGTGCACCATTCCCCCTTTGTACAAGACGGTCTTGGGTAGGATTCGAACTCGCAACCCTCCGATTGTTAATCCGTTACTCTTCCAACAGCTACTACTACACTACTTGGAAATCTCGTGACAATCAGTGCTCAAAGTAACCCCGATACTTCATGACAGAGCATTTGAAAAGTGGAAAATCTTCGCATTGCGTCTGGTTTGTTAACATGGAAAATACCTATCATAAAAGGAATGAAATTTTAGTCTATTGAGAGTTAATTGAAATAGACTGATAACAGAACAAAAACGTTTCGCATTTCTTGGAACCACTTAGCTACTGGTCCCTTGTACCATAGACTGCCCCCTCTCCTTTAAGGAGAGTTTACGAGAGGGTAAAAGAAAGAGTTTAAGAGAGGTTTTTTTGCACTTTTAGTCGAAAAGTTACGAATTTAAGATTTAAATTAGCACCTTTCTCTCTGTGGAATAAATGATGATTACGCTTAATCGCCAAAGCGAAGATAAAGCTTTGAATTCTAGCTACCCCCCCCCCCGATTTCCACACCACCAAATTTCCACACCACGCCAACGCGAGGACATTTGAGGACACGATGGATTTAACGTGCACCAGCTCCCTTTGCACACGGTTGTCTTTGGTTTAATCAGTTTCGAACTCGCAACCCTCCGGTTGCTAATTCGCTAACCAAACCAGGCTACCGTTGCCCAATCATCTCTGCGTGGATCGTCGTGGTGTAACGCAGGATACAGATGTGCGACACATTGATATCGAGGTGTTTATACTTTCATCTCTCGATACCCAATATTTTGGATATCTTGGATCAAAAATGGATCGATACAGTTTGGTGAATATCGTTGCAGGTAAAATTTCCACTATGTCGGCATGCATTCGTCTAAAAGCCAGGCAGAAATACATCTAATGTTGTCTACGCAGAAGAGCAACACGTCAGATTTCAATTAAACACTGAATTGACTACTTGCCTTTCTTTCATTTTCAACACCCAAATAAATACAATAGCCCGTTGTGTTGCTCCAGTGTGACGTTAATTAAACCTCTCCAACCCAAATAAATACTATACGTTAACGAGAAGTGTTCACGTAAAACCTTACGGCCATAGAGCTTTTTTTCTGTTATCGTTCGGTACTTAAGTTTCTCTTTATTGCACTTTTCAGTAGGTTTCAATTGCCACACTGTAATAAACCATGCTTTCTTCCGCGAGGAGTTATGGCGTTTCTTTAACCCCCATAACTTAACCCAGAATAAGCTATTCTGTTCCGGAACTTTTTCTCGCAAATCGCATGGTAAAAAAAATATTCGGAACAGAATTCTTTTTATTTTCGCGATTTTCTTAAAACTTGCAGAGGCATCGGGAAGGAACAGGGGAAAAAACGACCACGAAAAACAAAATCCTTTGTGCCTGGTCAATCTCAGTCTCCTACAATAAACGTGTTCTAGGCGAAAAAAAAACGATAAAAAGAGTGATGGAAAAGTTTTTTCAAGTTTTCCTGGTGGAAAAAAGAACTAAAACCCCGAAAAAGGCGACCGTTAATATCGTCCGGAACGAGAATTCCGAACCTTTTTTCCGCACACGACCACAGAACAGAAATCTTTGTTGCTGTCGCCGTCAAGTGGTGTGATTTCAGCCGCGTTGCCATTTAGTAGAGCAGAAAAGTATCTATTGTCTTCCCTTATTCAAGCACGTTGGCACGAGGGTCCCCGGATCTCACAACAAAGACGCTCATTATGAATGGGCGACGCAAGCAAAGCGCATGACGTCACGGTCCCAGCAGTTTCGCGTTTCGGGCGTAATTTTTTCTCTCTCCCCCTTTTGACGAAATTCACATTCAAATTGCCGAAGATTGCAGAACTGTCGTCGCTTTGTTCCAAGGTTGTTCACCAGGCGGCGCGTTCGCGAGTCGGTGGCGGAATCGCGTAAAGGCACTTGTAATGCCCGATTTGGCAATAAAAATAAAGGGGAGATTTGTCATCGGTCAGACCACTTGTTGAAATGATCCGAGAATAGAAAATAAGCGCTACTTTGGACGGAGGATATGAAATGGAGATGTTTAGACTGAATCAGGAATAAATAGTAGTGCCAGAAGGAATAAAAAAAGCCGATAGCAAAGATTGAAGTATAATAACTTGGCAGATGGTAGGTATTTCAATTAACGTCACACTGGAACAACACAACGGGCTATTGGGGATCAATCCCAAAGGGAAAGATCCGAGGAAAACACCACGTAATTTTGAACCACGGTCAGATGACGGGGTCACACCTGAGCTGGCACCCCACTCTCCAAACTTCCACACCACGCCAACGTGAGGACATTTGAGGCCACGACGGATTTAACACCCTTTGTGCTTTGGTTGGATTCGAACTCGCAACCCTCCGGTTGCTAATCCGTTACTCTTCCAACCGTGCTACCGCAGCCCGCATCATCAAATAGTCGGCACTATCTTGATAACGAGATATCTCGTCAAAAGCGAAATTGATCAGATCTTGGTGTACGAGATATCACTTAGAGGATTAAAGCCATTCCGAGCAACAGCAACGTCAAGCGTGAATGGAAGACATATAACCTACCGCTCCTCCAAGGAACCAATGAAGTGACCCCCTCGCGTAACTTGCTGCACCCCTATGAGGAAACAACAAACACCCGGCTAGGACTGCCGATAAAGGCGTTTCGAGCGTTCAGAAGGTTAAATCCTGAAAGCATCAGTCAAGGGACATGTGAAGACCCGAACAAACCCCAGAATGTCTATTTTTCCTACTTTTATGAGAGGGATTTTACTTTTGCTGTCTTTACAGTCAGATGAACTCTTTAACTCCCTTAAGAATCCTCCATGAACAACCCTCACTCCTTCAAGTGGAAGATTTGAAGCGATTTCATAGACTTGGAAATCAAATATGTAGAGATGAGGTGAAAGCAAACCTCCAAATCTAGAGCACCAAACAGTTAGACGTCAGAGAATTTAAATACGCATTTGAGAACATGTTTTCGTAATGAACTTTCTGTGTTAAAAACGTCTCTTTCAAACACAATATCCCTTTCCTTTTGAATGCGACGACGAAAGGAAGGCGACTCCGTCCAAATGCTCTCGTATCATACACACCGGGTCGCCTTGAAATGTAGTTTATCATCGTTTTGGCGACGTTTGGCGATTGATCCAATTGATGCTGACCATTCAACTACCGTATCAATTCAGAATTTATTGTTTGGATAGGTAGGTATTTTAATTAACGAGAGCAACACGACGGGCTATTGGTGATGGTCCGCGATGGATCCCCAATTTATTCTTTGGAATTTTTGTTGGCCGAGTGCTGAAATCGTATTCGAAAACAAGTCAACTGACGTCACGTCCGGAATGCGTACAGGAAACACACAACGCCACCTACTCGTAGCTTGGCAGAAAATGCCTCTCGTCCCGTGACAATCAAAGAGCACTCGTGAAAAATAAGCAAGTTGATTTTGTTATTTTTCAAAAGTGTCCTAAAAAAAAAGATCTGAATGCAACTGTTCCTCAAACAAGTAAAAGATACGACTCTTATCGCTTTCGGATAAAAAACTGTTTTTAACTCCATTCACACGCTATCTCCATTTGACTCCAGTGTCACAAAAATTCTGCGGGGCCCAGAGTTGGTATGGACGTAAACTGAATCTATCGGACCCCTCCTGTCTTCTGATACAGTGACGATACAACTCAACCCTCCGAGTGGTTTGGACGAGATATTTCGTCCATCAAGATCTGACCAATTTTGCTAATGACGAGATACCTCGTCGAAATCACTTGGAGTGTTAATGTGCAGATTGGGTCCTTCCTCTTGCTCCCATTAACCACCAAACACGATTAAACCTCGAAATATTAAGTCAATAGCATACAGTATACCATCAGTCAAATAGACACATTTGTCTAAAAACTAGGGTTTTGAACGTGGGACTTTCCTAGTAAGTCCATGGGCCGAAGTAGCCGGGTTGGAAGAGTAACGGACTAGCAACCGGAGGATTGCGAGTTCGAATCCAACCCAAGACCGTCGTGTACAAAGGGGTCTGTTGCACGTTAAATCTGTTGTGGCCTCAAATGTTCTCACGTTGGCGTGGTGTGGAAGTTTGGACAGTGGGGTGCCAGCTCAGGTGTTGCCTCGTCATCTGACCGTGGTTCAAAATTACGTAATGTTATCCTAGGATCTTTCCCTTTGGGATTGATTCCTCCCTGGGTGTATTTCTCTCTTCAGCGTCAGTAAAAACTTTTATTGTGTGTGTCTGTCAATTACTTGATATTGTATGTCTTGTATCTGGCGCAGCATGGCCAAATATGGCCATAAAACCCCAAATCAACCAACTAACCCTTTGGGATTGATCCCGGACCGTCGCCAATGGCTCGTTGCGTTGCTCCAGTGCGACGTTAATTGAAAATACCACACTTGGTGAGTCTATGATATTAGTTTAAGTGCCATTTTTCGCCCTTCGTGAAAATCTGAGAAGTGAATAGATCACTTTCCTTTTGACAAACATCAGAAAGTAAAACTTCAAACTCCAGAGAAAAATATCGAAAATGGAATACTTGAAAATAGAATTATATTGTTTTAAAAATGGAACTATTTTTGAAAATGGAATTATATTGTTATCGTAAATAGAATCATATTGTTTTGCATGTCGCATTTCTATTTCGACAAAAGAAAATTCTAAATAAATCCTTCGAATTGTTCGAATCTTAAGGTTTTGAAATTTTGAGAAGAGGGAATTAAATGTTTTATTCAACTGGAACAGAAAAAGGTAATGTTAAATCCTTGAAGAACGTAAGAGCAGAAAAACAACACTTCGTGAATCAAAATGGTGAAAAGGAAACGCTTAGACAAAATTCAATGAGTTACTTTTTCAAATCAAAAAATGAAACTAAATCAAAAAATATTTCTTGTTTGAACAAAATACTTCCCAACAGGTTATCGAACCTCCTTTAACCTTAACCGAGATATGAGAATATAAAAAAGGTTTACCTTTATTCTTTCGTCATCTGACCTTGGTTCAAAATTAAATGTTGTCCTCGATTTTTCCCTTTGGGATTGATCCCGGACCGTCACCTATAGCCTGTTGTGTTGCTCCAGTGTGACGTTAATTAAAGTATCTACCTTTATAAAGTTTAGTGAACAGGTTATTGACAAGTTAAAAAATGGTTTTCATGGAACATTGAACTTGAATCATGTTAATATTCAAGAATGTTGACTGTTAAACTGCCATTTCCCCCATTAATAACAAAATTTATACAATTATTTAATGTTAAGCAACTCTACTTTGAAATTTTATTCCTCAAGTCATTTTCATAAACAGGGGTGATAATTCTGCATCAATTGCACAAAATGCTTCTACCTGCACCAAACCGTTCCCAAAAAACATTTTTTGAAAAGGGGCTCCAAATCATACCGTTTTGATAAAGATTGATATATCCTACTTTATCGATGATTACAAGAATTAATCGGTAAAATCGCAATTTTCTGTGGAAAAGAACAAACCAGACGGAAAGCGAGGGTTTTACTTCTGAATATTCAAATGCCATAACAAAATCATACCGAGGTTAACTTAAAATGTAGTTTATCGCCGCTTTGGCGACGTTTGGCGTTTAATTTAATTGCCGTTGACCAATCAACTATCGTATATAAATTCGGAATTCGTTCTTCGAATTTTTATTGGCGAAGTGCTGAAATCGTGTTCAAAAAACAAAATAAAGGACGTTACGTTCGGAATACGTACAGGAAACCCGCTCTACCGCAGAAATACTACCACCACTTTCATTTAGCTTGACAGAAAAATCACCTTATAAGAAGCTTATATAATCTTAAATATCTACGTATGTTTGACGCCATTTTATATTCATCGATCCAAATCGATAGCACCATCTACGGACAGAAGCCAAACAGAAAAAATGGCAGACAAGGGTTGCTTTTCCTGCTGGACTTTCCTGGTAAAAATATTTCCTTAATTTTCTCCAAAATGCTTTAAAGCTGCTCCAAATTGGCAAAATATTTGCTCCGAAACTCATTGCTCTTGCTCCAAAACTTCACATCGTGGTATGGAAGTTTGGAGAATGGGTTTCCAGCTTAGGTGTTGACCTCGTCATCTGACCGTGGTTCAAAACGACGAGGCGTTGTAATCGGATCTTTCTGTTCTGAATTGATCCCGGACTGTCGCCTATAGCCCAATGTTGTGTTACTCCACCGCGACGTTAATTCAACTACCAACTTACCTGCACCAAAACTCATTACTTTGGCTCCAAACTGTCAAAATGCTGCCACGGAAGGAGCTCAAAATCCTAACATTAACAACCCTTACATTAACCCTCCAAGTGGTTTCGACGAGATATCTCGTCATCAAGATATTGATAATTTTTTAGATCCAGATCTGAGTAGATTTCTTCTAATGACGAGAAATCCCGTCCTTTTTGCTAATGACGAGATACTTAGTTGGGACAACCACCAGAAGGGTTAAGACTTCCCAAAAGAAAAACTTTATCCGTCCTTTCTTCAATTGTGAGTTGTAGGCGTCATAGGTTCGTTTCCTCCCTGGGTGTGTTTCTTCCGTATAAAAACTTTCCTTGCAAGTATGTTCATTTATTTGCCATTGTTGTTTATTTGCCATTTGCCATTGTTTGGTGCAGTTGGCAAAATATGGCCTGTGAGGTTTCTCCAGCAAGTCCAAGATTTGGAACTGTACATATACTCATGTATAATACAGTAAAACTTCGAATAACCGTCACTCTTTTAACCGTTATTAAAAGTTAATTAATTAAATATTAAAAGGTATTAGTACGTACACACATGCATACTGTACTCATACATACATACATACTATACTTCTACTTAAAGTACGGAACATTGCCGCTCAGAAAGCACGAGCCTCGAAGAAACGAAAGAAAATGACAGACAATTTAAAAAATTTGAATATGTATGTACGTCTAGAGTGTAGGTTCATGTAACAATATGTACAATACTGTACGTAATGTAAATTGTATATTGTTTGTTTCTGTAAAATAAAATACATGTACAGCGTATTTCCAGTTCGTAAACGTGCATTTTTTATCATTCGTCCATATGCAATGGATGGGGATGGGTTGTTCTTTAAGGTTTTTCTGTTATCCGTCTATTTGATTAACCGTCCCGGTCCCGACCCTGACGGTTAATCGAAGTTTTACTGTACTTTAGAAATGACAATGTATATTGTAAATTTACCCCCGAAGAATCATCACACTCTCTTGTAACGTATATATGGATGGTTAAAAAAGAACCACTAACACCCGTTAGTGTTACATAAGCTTTTCACCATAAAACCCAGCCCGACCAACCTAATTTGAATGCAACGCGTCGGGTCGAACTCATCCATATTTTAAACAAAACTGGAGAACATTCCACAAGAGCATCGACATGATCATTAAGACAGTTTGAAGAACCCAGAACAAAAACGAAAGCCCTCGACCGGCTACTCGAGGAGTCCTCTGCCACTTCATTCAACTTCAGACTTCACTCCGCAGACCTGGAAACTGACAAATTCGTCAGATTTATGTCGCCAAAAGGAAATCAACTCCCTCACCAAGCTTTCAAAATAACGTATTTCGTCTTCCGACCCTCGAGTCCGATTTTCAGGGAACCCAAGTGTCTCACTTAATTCAAGTAGACTCGAGATGAATGCACCTCTGTTGGCCGGGAAGAATTGTTTCGTTATGCGGGTCGGTGAAAAAACCATGGTGGCGATGAGACGATTATAAGACAGGCAGTGAAAGCGCATTGTTTCGTGTTAGAATTTGGGGAGTTGGTAGACAGTGTCGGAACAAGCACTTCATCTTAAGCACGTGCGGGCTTGTGGTCCGGCACTTTTTCTCACGCCCACTCGAATGTTTGGGACATCAATATGCTAGAGCAGTTTTTGATTCGACCCTGCAAGTGGTTTCGACGAGATTCCTCGTCCCTTCAAGACCTCGCCAATTTTGCTAATGACGAGATGTGCCGTCATCGAGTGATTGTCGATATTTTTTTATGATGGCGAGATCAAGATCTGGTCAGTTTTCTTCTAATGACGAGATACCATCCAATTCAGTTAATGGTTTTACTAATGACGAGATACCATCAAATCCAGTTAATGGTTTCTCCAATGACGAGATACCATCCAATCCAGCTAATGGTTTCTCCAATGACGAGATACCATCAAATCCAGTTAATGATTTCTCTAATGACGAGATACCATCGAATTCAGCTAATGGTTTCTCTAATGACGAGATACCATCCAATCCAGCTAATGGTTTCTCCAATGACGAAATACCAGCTAATGGTTTCTCCAATGACGAGATACCATCCAATCCAGCTAATGGTTTCTCCAATGACGAAATACCAGCTAATGGTTTCTCCAATGACGAGATACCATCCAATCCAGCTAATGGTTTCTCTAATGACGAAATACCAGCTAATGGTTTCTCCAATGACGAGATACCATCCAATCCAGCTAATGGTTTCTCTAATGACGAGATACCATCCAATCCAGCTAATGGTTTCTCTAATGACGAAATACCAGCTAATGGTTTCTCCAATGACGAGATACCATCCAATCCAGCTAATGGTTTCTCTAATGACGAAATACCAGCTAATGGTTTCTCCAATGACGAGATACAATCCAATCCAGCTAATGGTTTCTCTAATGACGAGATACCGTCAAATCCAGTTAATGGTTTTTCTAATGACGATATACCATCCAATTCAGCTAATGGTTTCTCCAATGACGAGATACCATCCAATCCAGCTAATGGTTTCTCTAATGACGAAATACCAGCTAATGGTTTCTCCAATGACGAGATACCATCCAATCCAGCTAATGGTTTCTCTAATGACGAAATACCAGCTAATGGTTTCTCCAATGACGAGATACCATCCAATTCAGTTAATGGTTTCTCTAATGACGAGATACCTCTTCAAGTCAACCACCAGGAGGGCTAATTTAGTTTGAATCTTTCAAGTTCCGATCACTAAGGTTCCGGTATCCTACAAGTCAAGTCACTCTCAGGTAGAGTTACCAGACGTAAAAATGGGTAGGTAGGTATTTAATTAACGTCGCACTGGAGCAACACAACGGGCTATTGGCGACGGTCAGGGACCAACCCCGAAGAGAAAGATCCGAGGACAACACCACGTAATTTGGAACCACGGTCAGATGACGAGGACAACACCTGAGCTGTGTGGCCTCCCCACTCTCCAAACTTCCACACCAAGCCAATGTGAGGACATCTGAAGCCACGACAGATGTAACGTGCACCAGCCCCCTTTGTACTTTGATTGGATTCGAACTCGCCACCCTTCGGTTGCTAGTCCGTTACTCTTCCACCGGCCTCACTTAAAAATGGAATTTCCTGGCCAATTCAACTACAATTCCTGCCATTTCCCAGGGTAAGTTCGAAACAAATAAAATTCAATTCATGGGATCTTACTATGAATTTCTGTTCAATGAGTACGGAGAGGGGGTCCACAATATGTTGAAATTCTATGGTACTGGGCGAGGTTTGGGTCAGTGTGACCTTGGATAGCCTGGAGTAAGGACTGCATAAGTGGTGTCATTCCCAAACTACCGAACTATGCTACAAGTAATATCAAATAACAGTCTGAACAATTAATATCAAACTGGACTTTAATCGTTTAAACTGTAAATTAATTGTTGAATGTTGATCATAAACAATCGTTCCTATGTCTGCTTCATTCATCCAACAGGTCCGAGTATTCACGTCAAAACTACGGTTCGTGTCCTCGACACAACTTATCAATTTTTTGTACACAAAACGGTTCAGTCAATACGATATTTGGATTCAATAGATGATTTATCTGAAAAATCCGGAAGTTTATGATTCCCGGCGGAATCCGGGCAACGCACGCAAATTCCGAACTTTTCTAGATGTCTAGTAATCCAACCCTCACGATCGTTCCTGATTGGTGAGCTGGACGTGTACTTGCACGTAGTTCGAAGATGTCGAACGAAAGACAGAACGCCTCCAACTTTAAGTAAACATATCCTGGAATACGTCTTCCGATTACGAACTTGATACATTAGTTCGCGATGTAATAAAAAAATACCTATGAACCTGCCTCTTTTGTTCTTAATTTACACTATAATATTCAGAAAAGCACTCATCAAGGAGAAGGACATGCATTCAAGGATAGTGCCCACAAGTCACGAATTCTTCCCGAAATGAATTTGGAATTGAAAAGCTATCAGAGATACATGATGAAGCTAGTTATATCTGAGAAAATCGAAGTTTCGTAAATTACACAGGTAAAATATACGTCAATAGTCTGAAAACGGTCGAAAATATCATGAAACGTATGCTCATTTAACATTACTGCATTTAAGTCTCCAAGTGGTTTCGACGAGATATCTCGTCCATCAAGATCTGACCAATTTGACTAATGACGAGATATCTCGCAATCGAGATGTCGCCGTTTTTTATGATGACGAGATTAAGATCTGGTCAGTTTTCTTCTAATGACCTTTCGTCCATCAAGTTCTGGTGAGGTTTTTCTAATGACCTCGTCAAGGCAACCTCTAGGAGGGTTAAGGAACCGGTAGAAAGAAGACCGACCATTCGAAATTATTTTCTTAATTCTTGATGAGTCTTTCTTTTAGCAAATCAAATGTTTTTGAAAAGAGGAAACAATGTCCACAATCATTGCTTTCATGCTTTGTAATGTATATTAAGTCATTAAACTATTATTTTCCCGATTAGAAATAATTCGTAATAGTAAGGAATTTTAAAGGATTATTTGGAAAACTGTTTTATTTCGTTTGCAAATATATTTCACTATTTTAAGACCTTCCCGTACGAAAAATTTCAATAGAATTCTATAAAAATTTCAATAGAATTCTATAAAAATTTCAATAGAATTCTATAAAAATTTCAATGGAATTCCATAAAAATTTCAATGGAATTCTATAAAAATTTCTATAGAATGCTACAGAATTGTGGCCCGTTTTTCTACTTTAAGCTCTTTTAAGGAACCTCTATAGAATGTCTGCAGAAATCTCTATAGAAAAAATTTCCACAGATAATCATTTCTTTTATTTTATGACTTTGCTTTTCTATAGAATTTCTCTATAGAAATACACTTCTATAGAATCAGAGCTCGTTTTCTGTATAGAATTTTTTTCTATAGAAAAGAAATTTCGTTCATCTATATAGTAGATTTCTATGGAACTCTACAAAGGTTTCTGTAAGGGTTTCTGCGATTTTTCTATTGATGGCCTTGTAAAAATTTTCGATTTACTTCAATTAACTTTACTTCAACATTTATTTTTGTAACATCAAAGGCGTTTCAGGGGTCCCCCCTCTCTGAATACGTCCTGTGCTATAGTAACATTGACTCCTCTATAACTGACCTCTGCTCTGTAAGATCGTAAACAAGCCAACCAATAACAGTCACACAGGTAGCGTTGGAGAAATTGAATTAAGAAATACTGCTTTCTGTGTTCCTGTCCAGCGAAACAGAAAAAAAATCGAGCTTCAAATATATCAATTCCTTCGAATAAGAACATCAAACTACAGTGTCGGGCATGAAGAATATTGACCTTTCCCCACCCTTGACCAGGTAGAAACTCCGTACATAAATTACCACGGTTACAGGTGAAGAGGCAATCTCGATGACTCCAGATTACCCAGTTCTTCGAATACTGGGCTGCAGCATTACTCTTCCAGAACTCGTCTGGCGAGTTAAACTAGCCATTTCGTTCTCATTTTATCGCCATTTTGTTTTTTAAGTTATTTTATTACGATTCATTCTAATGGAAGAGCTGTCGCAATCCGATATTCACACCTATTTTCGGAGACAATGGAAAGAGCAAGCGAATAAGTAGGCGTAGAATTTTAACTTTCTTTCCACCTGTCAGAATACTGAAAGGCGAGAAAGTTCTTGTGCGAATGAAAGTTGATGAGCAATCGTCTGGAATGAAGTCTGGAACGAAAAGGAGACAGGTGTTTTGCGCCGTTCTGTTTTTACAGGTGAAAAAGCCTTTCGCGGATAAAATGGAGCACGGTGAAATCAGAAATTGCTGGACTTCGTCTATCCAAAAAGCTTGAGAAACATTTGGACAGGGCGATTGGATTGGAGTTTAGGTTTTATGGCGCTTAAGTCTAGAAATGGACATGCTGAATCAAATGCAAGTTATAAGAATATTCGGCTAGATGCAGAAGTATTATTCGGCTAGAATAATAGAAAAACATCTGAACTCATAAATAAAATTAACAAGGTTGTTAGCGATGATCGAAGTGAACATCGTGAATCAAAACGTGTAATGAAATTAGTAAAGTAGAAAGAAAGATTTGTTATGAGAGCTAAAGGAGCTGTAAAACATGTACATCAACATGAAATAAGTAAAATGGTGTACTTAAAACACTCCGATCAGTGAATGAAATGAGCAAATTTAAAACTTCGATAAGCGACATCAAACGAATAAAATGGTGCATTTAAAACTTCGATAAGCGACATGAAATGAGTAAAATGGTACATTTAAAACATGTCGAGATCTAGGAATGAAATCAGTAAATAATGCATTAAAAATACGTCTATAAGCAACAATTTAAATAAATAAAATGCTTCATTTAAAACACTTCGATCAACGAATGAAATGAGTAAAATGGCGCATTTAAAATACGTCGCTCAAAGAATGAAATGATAAAATGGTGCGTTTACAGCACGTCGATATCAACGACGTGAATGGTAAATATTTACAATAAAAGGCATTTTAAAAGCTGTTCAAAACCTAAAATTAAAAGAAGAAACACAATTTTTAAAGCCAATGGTATGTGAAAGTGCAAAAAGATTTGAATGGGGAATTTACAATCAAATCCAGTTTCGTAAAGGCAAAACTAGACATTTTGGAATCTGGGACAAATGAGGCTGTGTGATACCGCCCTTTGCTCCAAATAAACTTTACATATTTGAAATGAAGTTAAGATATTCTTACTTAAATAATTAAGATTCATTTTTTAAAATAAATTAATGTTCAGGATATTAATTTTGGATTGCTTTTAAATTGATCCCAAGAATGAAATAGGTTCTGATCCACTAATCAGATACGGCCTTCCGAGCAGGTTTACCTGGCTCGCAAACCAGCTACGACCCTCAAGACCGGTTTACAGGGCCCGCAGGCCAGATACGGCCCTCAAAATATTTTTATCATGCCCGCAGACCAGATCGGTCCTTCGGATAGGTTTAATTAGCCCAACCCATATACAGCCTTCCGAACAGGTTTACCCGGCCCGCAGACCAGATATGACCCTTTATACCGGTTTACTGGGCCCACAAGCCAGATACGGCCCTCCAAATTTTTTTATCAGGTCCACGGATCCGATAAAAGTCATCCGAATAGGTTCAATCGGGCCGGAATACAGATATATCCCTCCGAACAGGTTTGGCCGACCCGCAGACGAGATACGACCCTCCAAACAGGTTTATTGGGTCCGCTGGCCAGATACGGCCCTACGAATAGGTTTACCGAGCGAGTAGACTAGATACGCATATTAAATATTTCAGAGGATACTCATTCATAAATAATTAATATTTTAAAAAGTATCAAACCGGAGCATTATTTCGTACATAGCTACGTTGATGAATAGTCAAGATTTATATTACATAAATTAAATGTTCTGACAGTTTTGCTTTTAATATCGTAAAAATCTTCCAGCTTTTATTTCTTGGCAGGTAGGCAGTTAACGTCGCACTGGAGCAACACAACGGGCTATTGGTGACTGTCCGGGATCAATCCCGACAACCCCTCGAATCATGGCCAGATGACGAGGTCAAGACCTGAGCCGGCACCCCACTCTCCAAACTTCCACACCACCCCAACGTGAGGACATTTGAGGCCAAGACAGGTTTAACCTGCACCAGCCCCCTTTGCACACGACGGTCTTTGGTTGGATTCGAACTCGCAACCCTCCTGTTGCTAGTCCGTTACTCTACCAACCGGACTACCGCGGCCCCTTTTTTCTCTTGGAGGCTGGAAGGTATGTTACACGAATCAATTTCCCAACTGAACAGAGCTCAGTTTTGACACTCGGAATGCTGCAGTTCAAAATCGCGTTGGTAGTTTTCCGTGTGTGTTTGCAAGAGCCTTCCGAAAGAGACGGCCGTAAATAAGGCATTGATGAAATGGGGAAGAAAAGGGAATGTGGGCGATTACCGTCGCTAATTCCCCCCGAAGGCCGGCTCGCTCAGTCGGGGAGGACGCGATGCGTGAAGGTCCGCTTTGACTGTCGCAAGCCCAGAGAAGTCAATGAATAAATTACGGCCCTACGTTTCTTTAAATTAAACCGTATCTTTGGCTGTCTCGAGACAAGGAAATCTCAACTGTTTTCACTCCTGGTGGAGATGTATTCTGGTGCAACAGTACGGAGAATGTTTCCGAAGTTCTGGTGGGCTGCAACGGGTTTGCAATTAGATCAGGGGTGTCAAACTCAATCAAAACACGGGCCATTTAATGCAACTGGTAAGATTCACGCGGGCCACATCCATTTACAAATTTTCTTAAAATTATATTTTGAAGTGAGGAATATGGATAGGATAATTAAAACACATTATGTAATTTCTTGAATTTAGGGTAATAATTTATAATATTGCGATATAATTGCTTTTATTTAAACGTTTATATACTTTAATGTATTTATAAAACTAAAATTAATTTTTTTTTACCGGAAACTTGCCAGCGCTTTCCTCCTACTAGTTTTCCAATATCTGGATTCAAAGACTGAGAACAGACAATCTTCGTTATGGTAGATAGATGTTTATCAGCTAATCTTGATCTGTAGGCCGTTTTATTTAATTTCATGGACGAAAATACACTCCTGGCCACAGTAAATGCAACACCCTGAAGGAAGCATGCAAATAATATGAAATTTACAACATGCATTAGCGGAGGTGAGATATGCAAATGATTAGAATTTCAGCGCAGACGCACATCACGCGCGCCTGTGGCGCCACTTCAAAGCGCTATTTAAGGCTTGGAGATTTCGACGATTTCAAGTACGGCAATTGTGTTTTCCTTGTGGTTTTTTCAAAAAAACGATCAATTATGCCTCGTAGAAAACAGTGATCATCTTTTGATCAAGTATCCGAGTTCGACAGAGGAAGGATAGTGGCCTACCGAGATTGTGGATTATCTTTCAGGGAAATCGGTAGTCGTGTTGGACGAAACCAAACAACTGTAATGCGGATATGTGATCGTTGGATGCAGGAGGATACGATGGACCGACGTGTTCGATCGCATCCACCTCAGTGCACCACTTCATGTGATGACAGGCATATTGTGCGTATGGCAGTGACGGATCGCTCAGCCACATCACGAACCATAGCACAGCACATTCAGTCTGTACCGCATCATCCAGTGTCTGCGCGTACCATTCGACGCCATTTACAGCAGAGTGGTCTGTCCGCAAGACGTCCATTGCTTCGTCTACCCTTGACGCAGAACCACAGACGTTTCCGCCGCCAATGGTGCGATGAAAGAAGGATGTGGACGGCAGAATGGAATGAAATTGTCTTTACTGACGAGTCACGCTTCTGTCTGCAACACCACGATGGTCGGATTCGAGTCTGGAGACACCGTGGAGAGAGGATGCTGAACAGCTGCGTTATGCACCGCCACACTGGTCCTGCACCGGGTATTATGGTATGGGGCGGTATTGGATATCACTCTCGCACTCCTCTAGTACGCATTGCCGGTACTTTAAACAGCCAGCGCTACATCTCCGAGGTATTGGAGCCAGTTGTCCTTCCTTACCTTCAGGGCTTGCCCACAGCCATATTTCAACAGGATAATGCGCGACCACACGTGGCACGCATTGTCCAAGGGTTCTTCGTCAATCGCCAGATTGAATTGCTTCCCTGGCCAGCTCGCTCTCCGGATCTTTCGCCGATAGAAAACATGTGGTCCATGGTTGCTCAACGATTGACCCAGAATACATCCCCAGCTGCCACACCAGATCAACTTTGGCAACGTGTGGAAGCTGCTTGGTCTGCTGTACCCCAAGAACACATTCAAAGTCTCTTTGAATCAATGCCGAGGCGTGTGGCAGCGGTGATCTCCAACAATGGCGGCTACTCTGGCTACTGATTTTGGCAGGAACCACACTTCACAGAAGTCTATAAATTTAATCATTTGATACTTGGTCAACATGTTATCTACAAAATAAATTTTGTTGTGATATCTCTTGTCTTTCTTGGTGTTGCAATTTGGGTGGCCAGCAGTGTAGTTGCTCACACTTTTTTTAAATGACCAAATTGTGTGTACGGTATTGCCTCGATCTCCCCTAAGTGCTATTTTCTTCATAACATATTGTCCTGTTTTCATTTTATTTCAGAGCATCGTGGGCCACAAAAAATTTCCTCGGGGGCCTCCAGTTTGACACCCCTGAATTAGATGGTTGTGAGTTCGAAACTCGGTCTAACCAAAGATCGTCGTGTAGACGGGGGGGGGGGTTGTTGTTGTTGCTCATCTCCACGTCTAGCTCCATCTGGATCCAATCCACGAGTCCATTCAACCGCACAAAGTCACACACCAAAAGAGGTTCAGAAAACAGGTCGTCTCGGCAGGCATTCGAAAAGTGTGTTCGGGAGGCTTAGTCATTTAGGGCAAACAGGATGAATCTTGCGACCGCAGCAAAAAGTGAGACACCTCAAAAATGGCCTCTGAGGTGTCTCTCTTTTTGCTGCGGTCGCAAGATTGGGAGATGCTGAGATGGCGGGAGAGCGCTGTCTGAATAGGACACGGGAGCTAATGCACTTTAATAAATCCGTCGTAGCCTCAAATGTGTTCACGTTGTCGTGGTGGGAAGTTGGGAGAGTGGGGTGCCAGATCACGTGTTGTTCTCGTCATGCGACCATGATTCAAAATTACGTGGTGTTGTCCTCGGGGATTTCTCTTTGGGATTGATCCCGGATCGTCACCAATAGCCCGGGATCAGACCCGAAGGGAAAGATCCGACGACAACGCCTCGTTATTTTAAACCAAGGTCAGATGATAACAATATCTGACCACTTCATTCTCTACACTTTCCCACCACGACAACATGAGGATATTGGAGGTCACGACAGATTTAACATGCCCAAAAGGGGGCATTTGTACGCGACGGTCTTGGGTTAGACTCGAACACAATTACGGACTAGAACAAATATAAAACGTGACTACTAGTCGGCATGTTGATCACACTTTTTGAAGCTCCTCAATAGCAATGCTCGGTCTACTTATATTTCACGTCTAGCTGTCACATAATTTTGTTTTAATTTCAATTTTATCCCGTTTTTAATAAAAACTATGAATACACTTTAATATTGGTCAATCATAAATTATTCACAACCTATAATCGTAAATTAATTAGTTTAATGATAAGGTTGAAAGACAAATTTGCTGCGAAGGATAATTCCATAGTAGAAATATTTGTGATACGATTGCGGTGATGTGGTTGTATGTTGCAGTCTACCTCAATTTCTGTATGGTTTCTGTCACTGAAGAATAATATTGAGCTGAATATGTTTGCGTAATAAAGCTTTTTATCACCTTACTTCTTCATGAATACGGAATATTACACAACCCCCATACCATTTTTGTCTTCAGGAAATATGATGGCCTAGCTATTTATAGACCACTTATTTTTTCACTGATTATATTTGTCATTCAACAGGTGTTGTCATCCAATTTAATTTCCTGAGAGATTTCGCGATTTTGAATCCTTACGCAGATCTCTTGCAAGACGACGAATGAGGCTCCACGTGCAGACACAATAATCTACTTCAGACTAATAGTTCCTACCGGTTGAAATCACTTGTGGAGATAAATTGAAAAATAAAATCTCAAGGCTATTCATTCTGTTCTGTACATTCCCGTTTGTTGAAAAGCTTTTCATTGCTCCGAAGTTATATTTCTATTCTCTCCGCAAGTTTTGAAAAAAAAATTCAGATTCAAAATTCTTGATTTATTCAAGAAGCGGACAGGTAACTTTTAACGAACCAAATGTTTATCTTTGTGTCCAATTACAACTAAGCGTTTCAAGCATCTACAGGGTGTCTTTTAATTAACCTACAACTTTTAACTGAAATAACTCTTGAGTCGTTGCACTACAAACATTTTTTATTGAAAAGAACATGGAAAAGGAATTTAATGGATAAGGTTTTCAAAGTGATAACCTTCAGAGGTGATACAATAGCGCAACCTAGTCACAAAATTGTCAGTTACAAATTCGAGAGTTTCTTTTTTAATGCTCGCAAATGAGTCAGTTGTGGACTTTTTGAGGCTAATAAGGTCTGTCGGCTGCTTCTTGTAAACCAAATCTTTCAGATGATCCCAAAGATAGAAATCACATGGATTCATATCTGGTGAATAAGGTGGCCAATGCAATGCACCAGGATAACTTCTATGATTGCTCTTTCTGCATCAATCACTTCTGCTATTCTAAGTTACCTTTGCGCCAGCTTTTCCCTTCAGATCATCTTCCACGTAACCGAACTTTTCAAATTTTCTTATCAGATCTCTTACCATTACTACAGAAGGCTTAGGTCGGTTTCTGAATGTTGCAGACCACTTCCGTAGCAATAGTGTTGCATTTTCACCACATAAATACCAATTTTTCACACTAAAAATACGATCTTCGGTTGAATAAGACACTTTGGGGGCATTTTCAAAATGGCGTGGAACTGACACGAAACAATTTCCCTTTTCCACCCTCTCACTGCACGCATTTGTAGCGCCGTCTAGTGACACTCTGAGAAGTTATTTCAGTTAAAAGTTGTAGGTTAATTAAAAGACACCCTGTACTTTCAATCACCTTAAATGACTTCAAGATACTTGGAAAATTCTAATTTTATCAAGCAGCATCATTGAGTGGGATTGTTAGTGTAAACCAGGGTATTTTTAAGTTTTTAATTAACGTCGCACTAGAGCAACGCAACGGGCTATTGACGACGGTCCGGGATCAAACCCGAAGGGAAAGATCCGAGGACAACACCACGTAATTTTGAACCACGTAACACCTGAGCTGGCACCCCACTCTCCGAACTTCCACGCAACGCCAGTGTGAGGACGTTTGAGTCCACGACAGATTTAACGTGCACCAGTCCCCTTTGCAGAGACGACGGTCTTTGGTTGGACCGAGTTTTGAACTCGCAACCCTCCGGTTGCTAATCCGTTTCTCTTCCAACTGGGCTACATCGGCTCTCACAGTGGGCCGCGGTGGCCCGGTTGGAAGAGCAACGGACTAGCAACCGAAGGGTTGCGAGTTCAAATCCAACCAAACACCGCCGTGTACAAAGGGGGCTGGTGCACGTTAAATCTGTCGTGGCCTCAAATGTCCTCACGTTGGCGTGGTGTGGAAGTTTGGAGAGTGGGGTGCCAGCTCAGGTGTCGCCTCGTCATCTGACCGTGGTTCAAAATTACGTGGTGTTGTCCTCGGATCTTTCCCTTTGGGATTGATCCCGGACCGTCACCAATAGCCCATTGTGTTGCTCCAGTGTGACGTTAATTGAAATTCTCCCCTCCCCCCCCCCGGCTCTCACAGTAACATGTCAAATAAAAAAACTACAAATAAACAACGTAAACTACATCATATGTAAAAAAAGAAAAAAAGACAGAACTAAGCTGACATGAAAGAAAATATCACGATAGAAAATTTTTTTCGGACCCAGGTTGGTAGGTAATTAACGTCGCACAGGAGCAACACAACGGGCTACCGAGGTCCAGTGCAAGACAGGGATGCAGCCCTGTTAAGATAGATTCAATGTGACCCATAAAAACGCCATCGCCCTTTTCTTTCAAAAAACATCTTCCGTAAAACTCGGATGTTTCCTCTGTCAGGGCTGCGGTGGCCCGGTTGGAAGAATAACGGACTAGCAACCGAAGTGGTTGCGAGTTCGAATCCAGCCAAACACTGTCGTGTACAAAGGGGGCTGGTGCACGTTAAATCTGTCTTGACCTCAAATGTCCTCACGTTGGCGTGGTGTGGAAGTTTGGAGAGTGGGGTGCCAGCTCAGGTGTTGCCTCGTCATCTGACCGTGGTTCAAAATTACGTGGTGTTGTCCTCGGATCTTTCCCTTTGGGATTGATCCCGGACCGTCACCAATAGTCCGTTGTGTTGCTCCAGTGTGACGTTAATTGAAAATACCAATACCGTTTCCGCTGTGAGAAAGTTACAGTTAAGCTGCGCTACAGTTAAAACCAGTAACGTGGATTCGATAAAGTGGCACACGATATCCCAGGGTTGAGAAACGCTTTTTGCACGAACTAAATCGCCGTGATCTAATTTTGCATAGGTAGCTTTCCAGGTGCTCTGTATCCATCAGGTGTGTAAACGAACTGTTGTGTGCTGCCCAGCATTATGCTGATGTTATTCAACCACGTTCTCGAGTTGATTGAATTTGGTTTTGCACGTTTTTTGCTTCTTCGGGAAGACTTCCAACGTTTTCCGCTCTTATGAGTCATGTACCACGTGCGTCTAAGACAGTGGTCTCTAAACTTTTTCACTTGAGGGCCAGATTGAAAAATCCTGGAAGTCAGGCGGGCCAACAACACACACACACACATATATATATATATATATATATATATATATATATATATATATATATATATATATATATATATATATATATAATGTCATAATAACAGATCTTATAAGCCTGCAATCGTGACGAGAGTGGCAAGAGGGGTGTAAGGCAACCGGAGAGAATGATCCTTTGATATTGAGTGTAATGCAGATTCCACAGCTATTCTTTATTAATTCAATAGACGAATAGTTACATCATGAGGTTGTTGAGGGTTTGGAATGGCTCTGAGGGCTCCTTAGCCCAAGAGGCTCGTGAAAGAATAATTAGTTTACAAAGATCTCGCTAGAGGGATTAGGATTAAGAAAAATATTATTGGACCAGGGGATTTAACAAGAAAGTTCATTGGTAGAAGTCGATGGTTTATGGAAGAAGGAATGTTATCTTACATATACGATTTGAAAGCAGGAGAGTCCTTGGGAGGTCCAAGTTAACCAGGCGGTCAAAGGTAAAAGGGGTTGGCAAGATATTGACCACTTAGATTGGGAAACAAAGACTGGGATAAAATGGGACCGCTAAGGGGTGATCTGTAGTGAGAATTGTACTTAGGGGTTATTTTTAGGTATCGTTTCATATATATTGCATTCTGCATCGGCCGGGTTTCTGCGGGCCGGACTATGACCTTTCGCGGGCCGTAGTTTGGAGACCTCTGGTCTAAGAGAAAACCGGACGGATTTTACGACGCGGAATTTTCGCTTGAAATCGGGAAAAAAAGTCTTAACTATTCTTTAAAAGTACATGTTTGAGGTAGTTGAATTTACGTAGTATTTACAAGGGGCTATTGGTGAAGGTCTTGGATCAATCTCGAAGGGAAAGATTGTTGCCAATAGTCCGATGTGTTGCTCCTGTGCGACGTTAATTAACTACCTACCTCTTGGGGATTGATTCCGGTAGTTGGTAGTTGAATTTACGTCACACCGGCAAGGTATGTATATTTAATTAACGTCACATTGGAAAAACACAAGGGGCTATTAGTGACTGTTCGGGATTGTAATGGAAAAAACCTAGAACACCACCACGTAATTTTGAATCACGGTCAGATGAGGAGGCAACACCTGAGCTGGCACCCCACTCTCCAAACGTCCACACCACGCCAACGTGAGGACATTTGAGGCCACGACAGATTTAATGTGCACCAGCTCCCTTTGTACACGACGGTGTTTGGTTGGATTCGAACCCGCAACCTTCCGATTGCTAATCCGTTACTCTTCCAACTGGGCCACCGCGGTCCGGCAACACACGGGCTATTGGCGATGGTCCGGGGAGGTAGGTTTTTTAATTAATGTCGCACTGGAGCAACACAACGGGATAGTTGTGACGGTCCGCGATCAATCCCGAAGAGTTGGTTGGAGTTTGGGGGTTTTATGGCGCAAGGGCCATATTTGGCCATGTTGCGCCAGACACAGGATATACAACATCAAGTAATAGACACAATGAAAGTTTTATTGACACAGAAGAGAGAAATACACCCAGGGAGGAATGCACCTGACAGGAATCGAACTTGCGCCGCCTCACATGTTGCTAGCGCAGTGGGCATACCCACTGAACCACGACGGCCCCAATCAATCCCGAAGGAAAAGATATGAAGACGAAACCTCGTAATTTTGAACTACATTCAGATGACGAGGTCACAACTCAGCTGAGACACCTCACTCTCCAGACTTTAACACCACGACAGCGTGAGGACATTTGAGGCCACGACAGATTTAACGTGCACCAACCCCCTTGCGGACGAGGTTCTTTGTTTGGATCGAGTTTCGAACCCGCACCCCCACGGTTGCTAATCCGTTACTCTTCCAACCGGGCTACCGCGGCCCAAACAGAATAATGGGATGAAAGCTGAAAAAGATCTATTGAGTAACCCGGGAGCGCGACCCCCGGGTTTACGCAAGAGAGTAAACCCCATGTGAAAAGAAAAGATCACGAGGGTACCTCGGGTTCGTGAAGCCCGTACACACCCGAAGGACATGTGCCCCTGAGGGTCCAGGTGAAGACACCGGGGCCACGCAATCGACAATTGCCATTAACCCTCTTGGAGGTTATCTTGAAAACGAGATATCTCGTCCTTAGCAAAACTGATCGGATCTCGTTGGTCGAGATATCTTTTCGAGATCGCTTGGAGGGTCATACGAACTTATTATTTTTACGAACTTTCCTTGATTGCTTGGGGTTCGTAAAAAGGACCTTCGGGGAGTATTCTAAATATGAGAACATGATGTTTGATTGTTTTCAATGTGTCACACTCACAGACACATGCAGATACTATCTGTCAGTCAGTGTGACACATTGAAAATAATCAAACACCATATTCTCATATTCAACATCAGACACATACAGATATATCTGTCAGTGTAACACATTGAAAAATATTCCAACTATCAATTTCTTTGCCTTTTTCTAGCTCGAATTGTTAAAAAAACAAATGAACCAAGGCCAAACCGGCAGACGCAGAGATCTATTCCGATGATGAATTAAACTTGTCATACGTCAGTCTGCAGTATGTCACTTGTCGCCTCAATGTGCGGGTCTTGACTAAGACTAGCATTGAAAGAGATACATCCACTCGCTAGGAATGGATCCATCTTTCCACACTGAAAGCAAATGTTTTGCAAAACATCTGTTCTTGTGACACTTCAGTCATTAATTGTGGCCAGGAGAGTTTTCTTACTTGCCAATTGCCAGGAAATGCACTATAGAAATGCATTTATTGGGTCGGTGCGAATGTCCGGGAAATGACCATCACACTTCGATGGCGATAACTGAAAAATACAGTACCAGACTTACTCGAAATAATCTCCCTCCGAATTGACACACTGTTGCCACTTGTCTGACAAGGCCATGATCCCGGAAAGAAAAAGGTCTTGTGGCTGGGATGCGAAGAAGTCATCAACTGCACGGTGAACCTCCGTATCTTGGGTGAACCGTTTGCCAGACAGAAAGCGATCCAGGTGACGAAACAGATGAAAATCTGTAGGTGACAAGTCAGGGGAATAGGGGGATGAGGCATCGCTTCATAGCCCAACTCACGTAGTGTCAGCACCATCCGTTGTGGGACATGAGGACGGGCGTTATCTTGCAAGAGGAGAACGCCATACCTGTTTACCAAAGCCGGTTGTTTCACTATCCATTTCCGGTGCATCTGTCGTAATTCATCACAATATGGTTCTAAAGTGATGGTTTGGACACTTGGCAGGAAACTGCGATGAATTATTCCAGCTGTAGACCACCATACAAGAAGCATAACCTTCCTGGGATGTAAGGGTGGCTTGGGATGGCGTCCAGGAGGTTGTGCTTTGCTCAACCATAGTACAGATCGTTTCCGATTGTCATGAGGGACCCATTTTTGTGTCATCTAAGTATTAAACTTTGAAATGTTGCTATCTACATAAACCACAGGAGTACATTTGAAACGAACTACGTCCAGTTTCTCCGTGAAAATTTTTTTCTACGATAGGGGTGAAAGTAGAACTTAAAGAGAATGGTTTCAGAGATACATCCAAAATGCCCTTTTTCTTGAAAACATCCAAATTGGAAAAAAAAACAATTGGGTGTTTTCAAGAAAACCCTAGGAAGACCCCACACAAAAATACCAGGGCAAATGACGAAAACATGAAAAAAGGCGTTTCGTGTAAAAATCAGAAAGGAATGCATGAAAATGCCCTAACAAAGGATATTTAAATCTCCTTTGTTTTTCATAAAGCCTTCATTTGAAAACATTCGTATAACGGTTCTTTATACAGAGATAAATGTTTCAGTAATAATCTTTTGGAGAATATTCTCCAAGAATAATCGAGAATTTTCATCTGAAGGTATAAAAAGCATGCAATCAGACGCCCCCAGAATATTAATCTGGAGGGGGCTACATTTTTATCGTAAGGGGAGATTTGAAAATGTAAAAATGTCTGAAATGTAGGGTAGTTTTAGAATGTGTTACATACATACTAGTTTTAGAGAATAGTTTCAGAGTGCGTTATATAGATACTAATTTCAGTGTGTGTTTTTAGTGACTAGTTTCAGAGTGTGCTACTAGAGACTAGTTTTAGAGTGCGTTAATAGATACTAGTTTTAGAGAATAGTTTCAGAGTGCGTTATATAGATACTAATTTCAGTGTGTGTTTTTAGTGACTAGTTTCAGAGTGTGCTACTAGAGACTAGTTTTAGAGTGCGTTACATAGATACTAGTTTCGTAGTGTTACCTAGAAACCAGTTTAAGTGACTATTCTAAGACGAATAGAAGTGGTATTGAAGGGAAAAGGCGATAACGTTTAATCGAAATGTATATAATAAAATTTTATCCAACCCCAGTAAATAAGAAATGGTAGGTATTTAAGTTAATGTCGCACTGGAGCAACACAAAGGGCTATTGGCGACGGTCAGGGATCAAACCCGAAGCACAGCGCCACGTAATTTTGAACCAGTCGGATGACAAGGTCATACCTGAGCTGGCACCCAACTCTTCAAACTTCCATACCACGCCAACGTGAGGATATTTGGGGCCACGACAGATTTAACGTGCACCAGTTCCCTTTGTACACGATCGTCTTCGGTTGGATTCGAACTCGCAACTCTCTGTTTGCTAATCCGTTACTCTTCCAACCGAGCTACCGCGGCCCGAAATAAGAATTGTAACACTTTGGTAAGTGGACTAAAAGTGAATAAATATTAGTTGACTTCAAGGGAAAACATGGAATCACCTTTATACACGATTTTTAAAGAAGCAATCCATGAATTAAATGAGGATGTATTTTGCTTTTATGCGATCTGGGAGGGGCTTAAGCCCTCATAACCCCCTCCGTAGGTGCGCCCCTGCGTGCAATATATTTTATAATCGATGAATGATTACATAGATCTGGCCACAATGTAAAGAGGGGCCCAAAATTGTTGTCAAAGCATGTGTCCGGAAATGCCGCGTTTAGGTGATAGAGGGCGTTACCATCGTTCCTGTGCCGTAAGGTGTCATTCCCTATTAGGATTTTCAACGGCATGTATCGCTACACGAATTCGGGGCTTCTGATACGCGCTCTCTACCACCTAAACGCGGCATTTCTTGACACATTCTTTGACAAAAATGTTTTTTAGGGCACCTCTACTAACCTTTACAATTTGGCCAGATATTTTCGAAACATCTATAATGTGAATGATACAATGAAACAACCTTCAGGTTCATTTCTGCTATCAATAAATTGCAATTTCACGAAAAATGAGATTTCAAATAGAATATTCTCATTCTCGAAGAATGTTCTCTGCTGACAACTCTAGTTCGGTTATGACACTTCTTTGGATGTCTTAAAACTTGTAAATGATGTCTTGTTGAGTGCTTCAATAGAGCAGGATCAGTGTTCCAAACAAACTCATTCAGTCCTTGAATTCAACTTCCGTATACATTTACTCACATTAGTTTCTTTTCTGATCATAATAGTTCGGAAGCACTCATCTGATCACTCATTCGCTGGCATTATCAATGACCTCATAACCTCGTGACCTCCAGAACCAATCACAAGGAAAAACTGTTGCCATCCTAGAAGTGAGAATGAATGACCTTTGCATCCTGAGAGCTATTCATACACCATTGAGAGCTTATCTTATTTGATGACTGATTATAATTTTATCTCTGTCCTACAACTAATTCAACTCTTAAGTAAGGAGGCAATGATAGGCCAGTGTCAACACCCCACTGTGTGGTCCGCAATCTCATCTCTTTTATTTTCACGATTTGTTGTGAGAAATTTTGTTTGCACACTTTCGTATTTACCGTGAAACAAATGCCTGAATGGAATGAAATTTGAGAATATTTTTTTTTAATTTTATGGAATGCAATTTAGCCATTGTTCACTGAAGGTCCGACTAAAGGGTTTCTGGAATTTTAACATATAAATTTTAATTTTGGTTGAAGCGGTATGTGAGACATTTTCTGTCAAGTTAAATGTGTTTCTGAAGCGGAATGCGCTTCCTTGTATGTATTCCGAACGTGACGTCACTTGGCTTGTTTTTCGAAGACGATTACAGTACGCCGCCATTAAAATTTCCAAAGAATAAATTCCTAATTGATTGTTCTTTCAAGTTAATGTCGGTGACCTCTGTATTTTTGTGGTTGAGCGTGTTTCCTGTACATATTCCGGATGTGACGTCACTTGGCTTGTTTTTCGAATACGATTTCAGAATGTCGCCAATAGAAATTCCAAAGAATAAATTCAATGATAGTTGATTAGTCAACGCTAGTTAGATTATAGCCGAACTTCGCGAAAAGGGCGATAAACTACACTTTAAAGCACTACCGTTATGTGTTTTGAGAGAGCATTTAGGTAGCGGAAGTAAAATCTTCACTTTCCGTCTCGTGTTTGTTCACACTGAAAATTTCTCTCAGACTCCGAAATTGATACGTCCGTTCCGTTGAGTATGCTAAAAAAATTATGAAACTCGAAACTTTTAGTGTGCTGAAATTTGTGTCAGATGAGCACTCCCATCGACATATTAATAGATAGGTAGGAATTTTAACGAGCTATTAACGACGGTCCGAGATCAAACCCGAAGGGAAAGATCCGAGGACAACACAACGTAATTTTGAATCGCGGTCAGATGACGAGTTGGCAACCCACTCTCCAAACTTCCACACCACGCCAACGTGAGGACATTTGAGGCCACAACAGACTTAACGTGCACCAGCCCCCTTTGTACACGATGATCTTTGGTTAGATTCAAACTCGCAACCTTTCGGTTGCTAATCCCTTACTCTTCCAACCGGGCTACCGCAGCCCGACATATTAAATAGATCACGCATGGTTTTATTTCTACGCAATCAATATGAATTTGATATGCCTATGTACATTATCAGCTTCCTCATTTTTTGGGTCTTATCAAGTGAGTGATTTCACCTGTGCTAACCCTGTCGGGTTATTGAACCCTCTAAATGTCGAACTTTCCTCGACAAATAAACTCGGGATTCGATACGATTGGCGCCTTGCTATTGTTCCTTGTCAAGCCTTCATCGAATTGAATCACGCCTTCAAGGGTCTGCGGCCGTTTTTCCCACTTTGTTTTGTCAGCTTTGCCTTGAAAACGCAGCTGTGTTCGCATATGCGCATTGGAAGAATATTTCGACTGCCATTTTCGATTACGACTGTTCCTTTTGTCTGTATTTTATGTTGGTATTTTATTATCAGATATTCTAATACTTAAGAAATTAAAAGAACAGATTTTAGAAATAGCCATTTTCTTTCGATAATAGTATGAATTTTAATTTTTCAGTTTCGACAGTCATAAAGTGACACGAGCACTGGAATTGAAGCAAAAATGTTTGCCGCTTTTCGGTTTATTTTGAATGGAAAAATCATTGAATGGTCGTTTCTTGCACAAAACCTAGAGCAATCTTTCTTAATGAATTTGTAAATCTTTTTTCCAACGGAAATCTAAAAATATTTGTTCTAGTTATTCGTAAAATACTTGACACAAAAATGTATTTTTGAAAAGAACATTTTTAAAAGAAAATTTTTCATATTTGTATGTCTGGTAATTAAACTGGATTGTTTTTAAATTGTCGGTTGAAACTGAAGGCATACAGCTTTGTAAAATGTTTTGACTTGTTTTCAGATCTTAAGATTTTTTTCGTTTGTGAAACAAACGAAAAACTCCTCCTATGGTTTACGCATCAAAAAAGCTGGATTAAGATTTAAAATTTGAAAAGGTAAAAAGTGGAATATAAGATTGAAAACACCGAAATTAAGATTTTTTGTTCTCCAACAATAATTTATCTAACTGAAAATAAAATTCCCAATTATCCTCAATTCGAATATTTGATCATTCAAACCTATTTAAAATTTAACTCAATCAAATATTTTAATTAGAATTTTCTGAAACAATGTGTTCTGATACAGATCTAGAATTTATTAATGCCAAATTTAATTCATCGTTTTACAATATTGGGACAGAAAACTAGAACTTCCATTCACGAATTCAAAAATGAAAAGAACATTATTCGGAACAAGTAAAGTATAATCTAAACAATTTTTTATCCTCTATTCTCCAATTCAATGCCACGTCGGTATCGGATATATCTGACTTATACGTAACTCCAGTGAGAGGTTTCGAGTGCAAGTACATGCATTTGCACTACTTTCTCATCACTTAGCGCTACAGGGACACCAAAAAACCCGAAAAAAAATGAAGTTCTCACAAGAGTTCTAACAATGGAATATCCCCATCCTGCTGAGGGGTAAGTTCTTTTTTTTCCACCGCCGATTTCATCAAGCTACGTCGTTTCCGCTAGGACCCTCACCTGTCGGTTAGTTCCCAAAGCACAACTTCCGGGAGAATTTTTTTTTACCTTACCTCCTCTTCTTCCAACATCTTCCATATAACGTTTGTGAAATTCTCACCTTTCTTCCGTTATTGCATTAGCATGATGCA
Source organism: Meta bourneti (assembly GCA_933210815.1). Taxonomy (NCBI): domain Eukaryota; kingdom Metazoa; phylum Arthropoda; class Arachnida; order Araneae; family Tetragnathidae; genus Meta; species Meta bourneti. Next base: position 5,941,849 of record OW119931.1, on the reverse strand, counting down.
TAATTCTGACGAAAGAATATTACTCTGCTCCATTTTTAGAGATATTCGTTTTCCCCATGTATTACGTGCTTTCTTCTGGAATATTTCATGAGTCGTCGGTTTTCTTTATTTTTTGTATCGATATCCAGTCATCAACTAAGCGTTCAACCATTTGTGCCCACGCTAAATTTTCGCTTGCTCGAGCTTTTTGAAGTGCATTATTTTTAAAACAATGAAACATAGCTGCTTATGATAAAGAACGTGTTGTTCTTTTCCCACCCTCTTTGTGGAATGTATTTAAAGAATATATGAAAAAAAGAGGCCACAGACCCAAAGCTTGGAGCATGCAGTTTTTAATATCTGCTTTTCCGTGGTTTGTTTAAGCTTAATTATACAGCTCCAATTCGAAAATTGGGCCGCGGTGGCTCGGTTGGAAGAATAACGGATTAGCAACAGGAGGGTTGCGAGTTCGAATCCAACCAAAGACCGTCGTGTACGTGGGGGCTGGTGCGTGTTAAATCTGTCGTGGCATCCAACATCCTCACGTTGGCGTGGTGAAGTTTGGAGAGTGGAATGCAAGCTCAGGTGTTGCCTCGTCATCTGACCGCGATTCAAAATTACGAGGATATTTTCCTCCGGGATTGATCCCGGACCGTCACCAATAGCCCGTGTGTTGTTCCAGTGCGACGTTAATTAAATACCTACCAATTCAAAAATTTAAATTCCGCAAAAACAAACGTTCAAGCTTTTACCCACGAGAAAAATAATTAAAAGCTGCAATAATATTAAAATATACAAAATGAATTTGTCACTTGTTTTAGATTAAATTGTAAAAAATAGCAAACATTTTTAGAGCTCAATCGCAATATGATGCAAGAAACTGGAATATTTTAATACGGCATTGATTAATATGGACATACAACTGGGCGTAAATTACGACTGCTAAAATTACTGAGCGTTATAGCAATTTCTTGGAAAAAATTAAGTATTAAAAAAGTATTAAGTCGTAAAGAATAGTTTCATTTTACCCTTTTGTTGTTATGTAGCTTTACCAAACATTATCTGCTTCAAAAAGCCTCATTTGCACAAATCAAGTCGAACTTATAAATTTATTTCTCAATAAACGCGGAAATATTTTCAAGCAAGTGTTATTCGAGTTGAGACAGACAATAACGAATAATAGCCGAATCCGAAACGAAAAAACTAAATATGAACACTCTTGAATTTCGTCAATTTGTTAAAATTATTTTTATGAATAATTTTTTGTAGTTAGGTTATTGTCCTATTATTTGTAGGAAATTAGGGTGATTCAATAAAACGCTACTAGTTTCAGTGCTTCAGTTTGAATGTTATGAAAGTGGTTTTTTAATTAATTTTTCACAACTTTTCTAGTTATTTCTCTGAATTTGAAAAGTTCACTTGATTTCAAAATTTGAAGGCACTGTTTCAGTGCAAATGCATTTCAAAAATCGAAAATGCTTCTTCGAAGTTGTAAAAATCGCATTTTTTCCATTGATAATAATTCCATTTTCGACCTATGCTCTCTAAAAAAGATTAACTCTATATTTTTAATTAATAAATGAATAATTAATTTTGATAACTTTCAAAATAACACTGTTTAAAAATTTAATTTAAATCTAAACTACATCTTAGAAATTTTTTTCTCTGAAATGTGATGTTTATGAGAGGAAAATGAAGATTTTACTTCCACAACCCCTAAATGCTCTCGGGTGATACATATTGTGGTTACCTAAAATGTAGTTTTTCGCCGTTTGGACGTTTAATCCAATTGGCGTTGACCATTCAACTATTATAAATCAATTCGTAATTCATTCTTTCGAATTTTGTTTGGCGAAATACTAAAATCGTATTCGAAAAACAAGCGAAGTGACGTCATGTTCGGAATACGTACAGGAAATGTTTCGCCGAAGAAACACGACTACTTCTTTCATTCAGCTTGACAGAAAAGCCTCATACGCAGCCATCTTGCATTTTTAAAATATACTGGCATTAAAGATATGTGAAATACCCTTTGCAATAGATATATTCTCACACTTCATCGAAGACAGCCACGAGATGGGCACATTGCAATTCCATCAAATTTTAAAAGAAAGCGAAGAACGTTCCAGCATTCGAAAACCCTAATTCGAAGTCCGATTTCGAAAATGTCAACTTCTATTCCCTCCTATTTATAATAATCCACCCTTCAAAGATACCGCCCAATTCCCAGATACCAGACCATAAAATCAACAAAAACGGCCTTCACCGGCAATTCGGCCAGGAGTAGAAACGAATTACTTTTCGCTGTGTGGCAACGGGAGAGAACGCCCTTGTTATTCTTCCGGATTGCAGACGAAACAGCCGTTAATCATTCTGTTTAGCCATCTAATGCCAGGGTCACGGTCGATTAAACGTACTTTTGAGCAGAAAGTGAAATAAAAATGCGTTACGTGTTGAACATTACATCCCTGAACAGCTGTGTTCCAAGGGGCTAAATTTGCGCCATTTTGCTCGTGCAAAACTTACGAACCAGGCGGATTGTCTCGATTTTTCGTCTCGGTGATTCTCAAGCACTGCTTTATTAAATGCACTTCTGAGCTGTTACGATGCGAAAGTTAGCGCCATTTTGATCGTACAAAATTTATTTGGAACTTGGAAGCTTTTTCCAGTTTGTCTCGGTGATTCTAAAGTACGGCTTTGTAAAATGCATTTTTGAGCAGAAATAATGAAATATAAAAATGTGTTGAATTTAAATATTGCAGCCATTTCATCGCGGAACATATACGTATGTTCCACGATGCGAAAGTTTGCACCATTTTGATTCTACAATAAAATTGTTTGGGTATTTGGGTATTTCAATTAACGTCACACTGGAGCAACACAATGGGCTATTAAAATTGTTTGGTACTTGGAAGATTGTATCGTGCTTTCGTCTCGGAATTATAAAGCGCTTTATTCCACAAATCAGAACTGCAGTCTCGAATTTTAGTTTTTAAAGTCAGTTTATTTCCTTGAGAAATGTATGGAAGTAACAAAAAAATATGTAGTCTATTCATGAACGGATCATCTGTTACTACGCGTACAAGTTAAAACAAATATGCGAACTAAGAGATGTGCTGTACATTTAACAAACTTTCATTTGAGAATGTTAAAAGGAAAGAATACTTATATTTCAAATTAGAAATGTTTTTACAAAGCAATTTCACGAATTTCTATTAACAGAACGAAAGCCAGACAACATCAAGGAAAAGAAAGCTTCGTTTCGTGATTCACTAACGAATGTTTTATTTAAAATTAGTGTTTATTTACTTTCCATAACAGATGTAACCGCACTGTCAAGACATGTTGCAACAGTTTCTTCAAGGCCGAAGTCAGCGATCTGACCAAAAGACCGTTGACAATAATTACAAGAGGTTCCGCATCACAAACTGCATTCTAAGCAGGATTCGTTGCCAAATGTTCCACATTCTCGCTATTCAATAAGATAAAAACTGACATCCCAGCGATTTTAAGAGCGCGTGTTTTTCAACATGGCCAGAGGTTGTGGCTTTTAGTTTTTTATGGGAGATTTGTGCTTTTGTTTTCTTTACAGTGTACTGCCATTCTCAAGTCTGAAAACCTGGAACGAAAATTTGAGCTCGAGATGTCTAGTTCTCAAAAAACATGTTATTTACGCCAGGTAGGTATTTTAATTAATGTCGCACCGGAGCAACACAACGGACTATAGGCGACGGTCCGGGATCAAACCCGAAGAGAAAAATCCGAGGACAACACCACGAAATTTTGAACCACGGTCAGATGACGAGATCCCACCTGAGCTGGCACCCCACACTCCAAACTTACACAACAAACTTCCAAACAACTCGCAACCCTCTGGTTGCTAGTCTGTTACTGTTCCAACCGGGCGACTCAAATTAGTTTTCGGAACCCAATTGCAATGAAAAACAACCTTTTTTTTATTCCGTTTTCCAGAAAACAATTTTCAATCCACAGGTTGGTAACGCGTACTTAAAGACCGACGCAGAAGATAAACGGTATGCAAATTGTACGCTATGACAACGTCCGAGGCAGTCACTGACACTGCTTTAGTTTCTGGAGAACATCCCTCATTCCAAGTCTGACCTTGAACTTGACTCTTCCATCCATTCTCGTTTGTCTAGCTTTTGGGGTTGGGGGCGGGTTGGCCCCGAGCTTCTTCTTTCGAATCTTTTTCTTCCGAGAAACTTCTTGTTTTTGAGGGATGGAGGGCAAAGTCGGTCTTGCTGAGGAATGTGGTCTAAAGGGTCGGTGGTACCAAAAAGAGACAAGACGGGATGGAGGAAATATCGTTTGGTCTTTTAAATGTGTCCACTACAGACGGGATTTTGGAGCTGTGTTAAATGTGCTATGTTCCCGCCAAAACGAGAATCACGTAATTCTTTGAAAAACGTACAAGAATTTATAGCTATTTGAAAATCATTTACCAAAAACTTCATAGCAAGAATTTAATCATAGTCAAATCCCTTTTGCGAACTCCTTTTTTATATTTCACTAGCTGTTAATAGCTATCCACTACTAAGAATTTTTATGGTCAACTTGCTAGTTATGGTTAATAGCTGTCACAACTCTAATAACAACTTTTTTTATATTCAACTAGCTGTTAATAACAGTCAATTACTAACAACGTTTTTATATTCAACTAGTTAATAGCTGTCAACTACTAAGAATTTTTATATTCAACTAGCTGTTAATAGCTGTTAACTACTAAAAATTTTGTATTCAAATATCTGTTATCTGTCAACTAACAATTTTTACATTCAACTAGCTGTTAATAGTTGTCAACTACCAACAATTTTTATATTCAACTAGTCAATAGTTGTCAAACGCTAACAATTTTTAAATTCTACTGGCTGTTACTAGCTGTCAACTACTAAAATTTTTTTTTCAGCTATATGTTAATAACTGTCAACTAACAATTTTTTACCTAGCTGTTAATAACTGTCAATTAGACAATTTTTTTATTCAATTAGCTGTCAACTGCTAATAATTTTTATATTCAACTAGCTGTTAATACCTGTCAACTATTAACAATTTTTATGTTCAAAGCCCGCTGAAATAAGAATACAAAGGGCTCTAGAAATAACTTATTTGCTATTCAATTGCTTGTAATTATCGTTTGCGAAGTAATCATAAATGATGAGTGAATGTGAAACAATACCCTTGATATGCTCTTAATTGTTAGTGAATATTCACAACTACAAATACTCAGAGTAGTAGGTCAATTAATAAATCTCACCTCAAAAATACACCTGTGCTTATCTCACAAAAACTCAGAGTTAAAGTTTTGAGCTATGAGTTTATTAAGTTCTTTATCTCAATTAATAATTCTGAATCAAACTAAAAATTAAAACATGCCAAAGAAAAAAAAGTAAAACTTATTAATAACATAATTTTACATACTCGTTTATCGCAAAGTTGCTGTATGAAATATAGATTGCATTTTCTACTATTTTATTGTTATCGCTTGCATTATCGTTTCCTTATATCTATGCCATGATTTATTTTTTTATTGTGTGGAGGTCGCGGTAGGCAAAGGATTAACCTCTTGGTAGAGTCAAGGATTAACAACCGGGGGGTTGTGAGTTCGAAACTCGATCGAACCAAAGCCCCGTGAGGGCTGATGCAATTTAAATCTATAGTGGCCTCAAATGTCCTCACGTTGGAGTGGTGTTGAAGTTTGGAGAGTGGGGTGCCAGCTCAGGTGTTGACCTCGTCATCTGACAGTGGCTCAAAATTACCTGGTGTTGTCCTCGGATCTTTCCCATCGGGGGATGATCCCGGACTGTCCCCAATAGCCCGTTGTGTTGTGCTCCAGTGCGACGTTAATTAAATACCTACCTATCTATTCTCAGCAGCATACCAGCTATCAGTTTCGGTGCACGTTTCAGAAACGGGTGGAATTTTATCCCTCCCTCAGAACTGGGGGTGACCGATGGCCCTGGAGTGACCTCTGTAGAGGTGACGTCTTTAACGATAAGATTTGTTTATTTCCCCCTGCGGTCAAACATCTAAATGACCTAAAGGAAACTGCTAGACACTGAAGATAGTGCTGTTAACTCAAGTTGACTTCACCCATGAATCAAACCTTCCGTTAGAAATTGACGTAAAATTGTTTAGCAAGTCTACTAAACTTCAATTGCTGGTGTTAAGTTGATGAACATTTAATTTTTCTATTGCTTTTAAGGTGGCTGAAGCCAATCTATCAAAGCTGACTAATTATCTACTGTTTACTTAGGTTAAAGGCACAATAATTGTGTGCAGTTTTTTTAGTTTAAGGCACAATAATTGTCTATGATTTTCTGAGTTAAGGTTCAATAGTTGTCTATGGTTTTCTTAGGTTAAGGCACACTATTGGCAAATGGACACAATAATTATATACTGTTTTCTTAGGTTAAAGCACAAAAATTGTCCAGTTTTCTTAGGTTAAGGCACAATAATTGAAGGCATTGACATGGAAAAGCATGTAAGTCACAAAAAAAAAATAATCGAAAATTAGTTTTTTGGCGGATAAGATAGTTAGAACCCATGCCAGTGTCATGGTAAAGCCAGTAAGTCGCTAGAAGAAATAGTTTAGTTTTCTGTAGCTCTTTTAGTTTATACAAATACAATTCGTTTTTAACAGGCTCACAAACGTTTTTGCTTGTCCATTAAAATTTGGTTTTTGTAACTTACATGCTTTTCCATGTCAACGCCTTAATTGTCTACAATTTTCTTAGGTTAAGGCACAATAATCGTCCATGGTTTTTTAGGTTGAGGCGCACCAATTGTCTAAGGTTTTCTTAGGTTAAAGGGAAAAAATGGTCTAAAGTTTTGTTAGGTTAAGGCGTAATACTAGTCAGCAATTTTCTTACGTTGAAGCGCAATAATTGACTACGATTTTTTAGGTTAAAGTGGAAAAATTGTGTACAATAATGAAGCCTTATTTTCTGTATGTCTATGTGCAAAATGTGTCAAATTGACAAATCAAATTTGATTGAAAATTCAGGCTATGTAAAAAATATTTTCTCTACCAAACACCAACTTAAATAGAACCGTTCCTCTGAACCGATTCTCCCCGTAAGGTCAAATAAATTCTACGCCCTGCTTTTAACCACGTTTTAGAAATTATCAGCTTTCAAATATAACAATGCAATATTTGAAACATTTTACCACACGATGACTAATTATACTATCTTGGGCTCAAAGTACATTCCGAACCACTACATACATCCATGCCATGACGGAGATAAATGTTAAGATAATATAAGATAAGTCATTGAAATCGGAATGTTAAAGCTGCAGGAGAAGCGATTGCTTGAATGCTTTAAAAAATCTGCATGACCTTATAGTCCAACTCGGTGCGTTGGTATTTGAGTCAAGTGGTTTTATCCCTCCGAGTGGTTTTGACGAGATATCTCGTCCATCAAGATCTGACCAGTTGTGCTATGCCGAGATATCTCGTCATTAAGATATTGCCGATTTTTTGAAGATGGACGAGATCAAGACACGGTCAGTTTTCTTATAATGACGAGATATCTCTTCCATTAAGATCTGCTTAAGGTTTTGCAAAAAACGAGATACTTAATCAAGACAACCACCAAGAGGATTAAGCGAGTCTTCGTTTAATAATGGGACAGATTAAAAGTATACAATTGGGATCCAGAATTCGCGTTTTTTAGGGCCGATTCTGGCTTCACGTTTAACGGTCGGTGCTGGTAGGTATTTAATTAACGTCGCACTGGAGAAACGGGGCTATGGGCGACGGTCCGGGATCAAACCCGAAAGGAAAGATCAAGGACAACAAACACCACGTAATTTTGAATCGTTGGAAGAGTAACGGATTAGTAATCGGAGGGGTACGAGTTCGAAACTCGGCCCATCCAAAGACCATCGTGTACGCCGGGGCTGGTGCACGTTAAATATGACGTGGCCTGTCCTCCCGTTGGCGTGGTGTGAATGTTAGGAGAGTGGAGTACCAGCTCAGGCGTTGACCTCGTCATCTGACAGTGGTCCAAAATTACGAGTTGCTGTCTTCCAATCTTTCACTTGGGGATTGATCTCAGACCGTCGCTAATAGCTCGTTGTGTTACTCCAGTGCGACATTAATTAATTACCATACCACCTATCATTTTCGGCACCGAAGGATAAACATAGAACCAGAATCCACGCTAAAGACATTTCTGAAAACTCTTTGTTTACGCGTTACCACCAGTCCCCTAATTTAGCTAATAGACTCGTTCACAACCAAGTGCACAATGGCCAACTCGGACTATAACTGATTATAAGAGTTCTTCAGTGTAAACATAAACAAATTACAGCTGCCACAGTCAATTAAAAGACGATTTTTGATACTATTTTTCAACCTTGGCAACTAGGGGGTCGTCTTAAAAGCTACTAATTTCAAAGTTTTGGCGAATTTTCTTGAAAATTCACCAAAGATCAACGAAAATTGAGTCCCCTTCTCAACTAATAGCAGATGGAAAAATATTTTTTCTATTTTTCTTTTGAGAACATATTTTCCAAGTGACGCCAATTTCGAAGTTTTGGCGCCAAACTGGTAACCATGAAAGAAAAACATCGGAATCTGTGGTTGCTAGATTATAATGAAAAGCTAATAAAGAAATTATTACTTTTTTAATTCTAAAATTTGGTCTTGGCGAAACCTTTCTTCAACTTCTGGGCAATCGGTCGTGGCCTTAAATGTCCTCACTTTGGCATGGTGTGGCAGTTTTCGAAAGTGGGGTGCCAGCTCAGGTGTGACCTCGTCATCTGACCGTGATTCAAAATTACGTGGTGTTGTCTTCGGATCTTTCCCTTCGTGTTTGATCCCGGATAGTCGTCAATAGCCCGTTGTATTGCTCCAGTTCGACGTTAAGTAAATACCACCGACCTCTTCAGCGTCTGTTTCATGTTAAATTAGCACATTTTGTAATTATACTTTATTTTACATCTGAGCGACTAAAATAGGGTTTAAGAGTCTGTTTTCTATTTTCAATAATTTATGCTACTAAAGCTACTATTCCGCAAGTGCTTTGGCTATGGCAGCCCTGAAAAATTAATTTCTGCAAGAACCAGTACTTCCGGAAAAGAACCAATTATCGAAGTTTTAGCAATGCCTGGCGTTAATTTTTATGATTCATTCTTTAAGCAACATGCTGAAATTTCAATCGTTAGTAGGTAGTTGAAATTAAGTCGTACAGGAACAACACACGGTTCGGGATCATTTCGAAGGGAAAAATCGTAGCACACCTCGTCATTTTCAAGCATGATCATATGATGAGGTCAATATCTGAGCTGGCACCCCGCTTTCCAAACATCCACACCACGATTTGAGAACATTTGAGGTCATGACAAATTTTACGTACACCAGCTCCCACGTATACGACGGTCTTGGTTGGATCGCGTTTCGAACTCACAAACCTCCGGTTGCTAATAACCACTCTGCCAACAGTACCGCGGCCAAAAATGACAGTAGAGAACAAACCAACCCAAACTTTAAAATCGGGAATACAAAGAACATGCTTCAGTTTGTCCCACGAAAGCGCCATTTATCAAGGGGTTACTGCAGAAGTCATATTTATATCTAATTAATTGTTCTGTATCAGTATAATTTTTATTTTTGGAGAAAAAAATTTTTTCACTTGATTTTTTTTATTCTAAAGAAAGTATATTGAAAACGTTTCTTCCAGTTTTATTTGAGTGAAAGGGGAGAAGGAAGCAGAAGGATGAGCCAAAGATAAAGTATTTTATAAAAACAACCTTCTTATGTCGACGACAAAGAATAAACGACTGTCCCGTTCCGATAAGACTGCTGCGAGCAAAGGTGACAACAAAGGACTTTTTAAGTCTCTCTCCTAACTTTATCGAAACCTTTGCACTGATCACCATCCCTTTTTAATTTCATTCTTTATTATATTCGAAATCTCTCAAATACACACAAGTGGATAATTCTTATCTTGAATACACATAGTACGATATCTATCCTTTTTTGTTCTCCAAATCTTGGATACGGATTGGAATGCAAATACAACTGAATTTGCATAGAACTTTTCCAATGAGATGTTTCTTTTATGTAAAGATAAATATAGATGGCGCTCGTATTTTGTGGTAGAACTTGCTTCCTGGTAGATATGAGAGATTTTCTGTCAAGCGCTAAATGTAGTTGGCTGTAATGTTTTTGTAGCTGAAAGTCCTTGTGTACTTCGGACTTGACGTGACTTTGCTTGTTTTTCGAATACGATTTCAGCACGTAACCAATATAAATTCCAAAGAATAAATTCCGATTTGATATATGATAGTTAATTAGTCAATGGCTTTTAGATTAAACTTCAAACATCACCAAAAACGGCTATAAACTACATTTTAAGGTAACACCGATATGTACCATGCTAGAGCATGGTACCAGAGCCTCAGGACCAGGCTTGATGACGGGCATCTTATGGAAATAGGGAATCTCAAGTACTCCATTTTCAACTTACACATATCGCATCCCCTCTGCGAAAGGACCCAAACCCAACTGCATAACTAAGAAAAGTAGATTTTAATTTTTTGAATGATTATGTCTCATTTTAAGTCCGTCTCCTGTAACGATTTTCGTAACTCAAAATGCGAAAGTGTCAAATCCATGGCGACTAACAGTTTATATCGCATATAAACTTCTATTAAATGTTAGTTTAATAATTCTTAACGTCTAATGCGTGAGCATTACTTTATTCACTTATGATGGTACGTATTTAACTACTAAGTATGGATATTTAGGGATAATAAAGTGACTGCTACTTCAGTGTTTAGAATTTGATATAAAACATTTGTACATTTCTATAGGACATTCCTTCCTTAAATTTCAGTTTATACTCCCTAGTAGTTAGCTCTGTCGTTACCCATATGGATGTGGAATCTGAAATTTAAATTTATAGTCAGACCCCAAAATAAATGCTGTTTTGTTTCTACACCAGGTGTTCGGTGACTTTTGTCAGTACAATGTATAGATCATTCCGCAGCAACTTACAAGTTGAAAGCGATTGATACTATAATCTTAAATTGTTATACCTAGGTTCAGTCGACCTCTCCCTGAAAAATATTTTTTCATTCAATGTAACACTGATAGTAAACGTTCCGTTCCAAGAGGACTGAAGGCGTTCTTTGTCCTGAATGAACGTAGCGTTTAATGGCTGTTTTCCTTACGGTTACAGTTATGATAAAGAACAATAGATGAAAGAAAAACTCGAGTTCGTTAGCCTAAAATAGATTTGAGTTCTAAATCGATGAAATAATTCGTCCAAGCTTGAAGAATATTCGTTTCTTTGTATCAGTTTTGTTCGAAAGTTTTTTCTTCGATTAAATGGCTTGGAAATATTTTATTCTTCAGACGGTTTGCAGTTTTAGTTGAAATTAACTACCACCGATGGTCTAATTCTGGACCGTCGTATTTATAATATAGATTTTAATGCTAGTTATTTTTCTTTTTGTCCTTTGAGCCTATTGAGGTTAAAACGAATAAAGTACATCGTTTGCTATTTTGATGTACGGTGATCTATTTACCGTTCTGTCTGACTAACGTTTTACGATTCTGAACGACTGAATCAGCAACTTCAACATTCTAATTCTTATTAAAAATTAAAATTCCTTAGAAAACCCACTTTTATTTCAGGCATTGTTCTATTGTTAGAATAGTTATTAAAAATAATTTGAATAATGTGTAACAGAAGTTTCGAAATTTTGTAATTTTTCTTTCCTTTTCTTTATCCTGGAAATGGTCGTTCGTAATCCAGAACTGGTGAAACTGAGGTCACGTGACGGATTATTTTCAGGTTTACACTTTCCTCAGTGAGTTGTTTACGAACGCGACCTTTGAAGAACTTTCCTTTCTTTTTTCGATGGAATCAAGCTTAGTTTAATGTCAGTTATTTTTATTTTTTATCCTTTGAGAATATCGAGATTAAAACGAATTTGTATGATTCTGAGCGACTGTATCAGCAACTTCAACTTCGATTTTCTAGATGTAGATTTTAAGTTCCTTAGAAAACCCACTTTTATTTCTGGCATTGTTTTATTGTCAAAATAATTTGAATTATGTGTTACCGAAGTTTGGAATTTTCGTAATTCACTATATGCGTTAATATTTTTCATTCATTTTTATTTCCGAAATTGTTTAAATTGCAATTGCTTTAATGTTCTTTTTCTTTTTATTTGAGAATGTTGAAGTTAAAGCGAATAAAGAATATCGTGTGCTATTTGACGCAAGACGATCTATTCCTTTTACTGAAAATGTTATAGTTCCATAGAATTCTAGAGATTTTTATAGAGAAAACGAGCTCTGATTCTATAGAAATGTATTTCTGTAGAATTAGAGAAGTTCTATAGAAAAGTGAAGTGAAACAAAAGAAATGGGCTGCTATATAATTCTAATGATTTCTATAAACATTCTATACAGATTTCTAGACTTTCTATAGAGGGTACTATATAGAGGTTTTCGAAAAACGGGCCATGATTCTATAGGATTCTATAGACCACATTCTATAGAAATTTGTATAGAATTTTATACAAATTTTTCGTAAGGTTCTGATAACTTTTTGTATGATTCTGAATCAGTAATCTCAAATCTAATATTCTAATTATTATTGAATATTAAAATTCCTTAGAAAACTCACTTTTATTTCTGACATTGTTCTAATATAAGAATAACAATTAAAAATTATTTGAATTATGTGTAATAGAAGTTTCGAATTTTCGTAAACCTCATCATACACGTCAGTATTTTTCATTCATTTTTTAACCCTGAAATTGTTTTAATATACGTTCTCTTCATGTTTACACGATGGAATCAAGCTCAAGCTTAGAGGAGGCAAAAGACTTACTTTTCCCATTAAATATACCTCCCTCACGAAGAGATAAAAGATGTTTTATGGCCGTTCGAAGGTATAAAAAAGAATAATGCCTGCATTTCATATACTGCTGTGCTATTATTTTGAAACTACGTAGTTCTTACTTTTTAGAAAAACACAAAACAACGGCTAGTTTCTTTCAGTACTCGTACGCAGAGTTTTCAGTAAGATAAGCGAAAAGTTTCGTTCCGGGCTAATAAAACTCGAAGGAATGTTGATGCTATTTGAACAAACACAAAACTAACAACCATTACGCATTTTCCGTAATTGTTATGAGTTTTCACCTTGAATAACGGCATTACGCTGGAAAGTGAAATTATTGCGGAAAATCCAAAATAAGTATAAACTGCGGGCAGTTAAAACAAGAATTTGGAGGCTACATTCAGTTTTTAATGTAAATATTAACTCCAGAGTACAAGTCTTGTCAATGGAAGAAGAATGTAACGTGTCACATTGGTAGGTAGGTATTTTAATTAACGTCGCACTGGAGCAATACAATTCGAACTCGCAACCCTTCGGTTGCAATTCAGTTACTCTTCCAACCGGGCTACCGCGACCCACGTGTCACATTGGTGAATAATAAATCTGTAACTTGGTAGAAAATCTCCAAATTAGCTGACCTTGAGTTATATTTACAAATCACTTGAAGGTAATGGAATTTTAAAAGTTCCAATGTCCTCCTGTGTACACTAGGAAAAATCAAAACATTGGAAAGTGGTTTTGGTACGTTGGATTAAAAAATGACTAAATCAAGTGCTATCGAAATCTTGCAAAATGGACATTGGCCCTTTTTCTACCGTATAGACATAATTCCCCTAAAAACAGATTATTGTTGTCTCACTTCCACACCAACAGCTTCCCCCTCGTGAAGATGAGTTGGTATCACCCATTAGGCGCAGTAGGCCCGGGCCTAGAATATTTTGGTATAGAAAGGTCTGGAAAGAAAAATATTGATGTCAAATAACATTTTTCAGAAAATCTACCTACAAAAATCCATTGTTTAATTTAATACTCATATTTATTTCTAATTTGATATAATTAATTTTGTTTATGTCTATAATGGCCAACAAGACAAATTGGTTTTTCTATTCATTTAGAAACATAACAAAGATTCTCCGAAAAGCTAGTACAAGTAGCTCTCTTGAGCCTGTTCCTGGACTTTTTTGGGGGGCATCATTTTGTTTTGGAAAAACGTATTAATAAAACATTTTTAATTAAAAAAATTTTACATCCTGTTTACTCAATGGCAATTAGAAGTGAAGGCATTATTCGACCAATTTTTTGGAGGATGGTAATGAAAATGGAATTACTGTGATGAAAGATATTGTGAAAGGGTGAAAGATACTGTGCGAAGCAATTTAATTTGTTTCTGGTAATTGATCGACAAGGTTTACAGCCATCATGGTTTCATGGAGTAATCAGATGGATACAGCAAGTGCAACTATGCGAATTCTAAAGGACGCATTTCCTGGCCTTATGACGTCGATTGAGATCCTTGTTTCCCTGATTTGACCGCGCCTGATTGCTTTCTATGAGGCAACTTAAAGGAAAGAGTGCAACAAGCAACAAGATTCAACTGCCTAATCAAAACATTCGCGAAGAAATTGAACAAATCACCCAGGAAATGTGCTCAAACGTAATGGAAAATGTGCTCAAAAGTAATGGAAAATGTGCTCGAAAGAGCAACTATTTGCAGCGCGGCCAGATTTTCGTGAATTTATTTGGCCAGTGTCAAAGTGAGGGTGATTTATCATTTAATGAGTAAATATGTAAAAAACCCAAATTTTTTATTAAAAATGTTTAATAGACCGTTCTCTTTGAATGTGAATTCGATCCCTACACCTCCAAAAGTGATATCGGGACCGCTGTAGCTCAGTTGGAAGATCAACGGATTAGCAACCGGATGGTTTTGAGGGGGCTGGTGAACGTTAATTCTGTCTTGGCTTCAAATGTCCTCACGTTGGCGTGGTGTGGAGTTTGGAGAGGGGTGCCAGCTCAGTTGTTGACCTCGTCATCTGACCGTGATTCAAAATAACGAGGTGTTCCTTGAACTTTCCCTTCGAGATTAATCTCGGATAGTCATCAATAGCCCGTTGTGTTGTTCCAGTACGACGTTAATTAAATACCTACCTACCACGACTTTACTTTTCTATAGAACTTCTCTATAAAATTCTATAGAAATATATTTCCATAGAATCAGAACTCGTTTCTCTCTAGAATTCTATAGAATTTTTTATAAACAAACGAAATTTCTTTTCTCTATAGAATTCTGCAGAGTTCTATGCAACTCTAAAATGTTTTCGTAAGGGTTATGCGGAAATGAAAGCTTTCTCGTTCTTTTTCTTAATTGCAGCTCTAGAAACGTTTTTCAACATGAACCAAAATTTTAGAATATGAGAGAAGAAAATCTCCCAAATTAGTTTTTTACTCATTCCCCTGGTGGCTGTTTCGATTTTAAAACAAAACGGCGAATTTACATAAAAAACACCCCGAATTTTGGTCAGTAAACCTGAGAATAATGACGAAGAAAGAAAGATATGCACACCTATGACCTCAAAATGACTTGATCCCCCATTGTTATTAAGTAATATCTGAAAAAAAAACCTTTTAGTATCACTTTATTCGAAATGTTTGTTGCAGTCACTGCAGTTAGAAAAAAACCTTCAAGCGAATAAAAGAAAATGCTATCTCAAATGTTTGTTTTCATCTGTTCGTTCAGAGCGAAAAAGGGGAGAAAATGTTACGAAACGAAAACAATGGAATAAAACCTATTCCCAATAATGATCCATCAAGTAATGCAACTCCATGAAACAGTTCTCAGGTTCTTGAAGGGCGTGTAGCTACAACGAAAAAAAGAACTTGAGCATTTCAACTGCATGAGATAGGAGTTGTGCTAATGCTCAGAAGTCTGAAACATGATTGGGTTCAATTGTTATCGTCTGCGAAAGTATCACGGCGCTATCTGTGCGTTCCAAGGTCTTGACTGTTAAAGATATTTCCCAATGCAGATTTAAGAGCTACACCAGAGTAAGAATGAAGTTTAAAGACGAAGTGTCAAATTTTCTTTTAAGTGATACGCGAAA
Source organism: Meta bourneti (assembly GCA_933210815.1). Taxonomy (NCBI): domain Eukaryota; kingdom Metazoa; phylum Arthropoda; class Arachnida; order Araneae; family Tetragnathidae; genus Meta; species Meta bourneti. The sequence goes on along the minus strand of OW119931.1, from coordinate 5,925,885 downwards.
TTGGTTTCGATGCAAACGAAACATTTTTTACTCGCTTTTTAAAAATTTAAATTCGTCATCTGACTGCTATTCTCATGTTGGCGTGATGTGGAAGTTTGGAGAGTGGGTGCCAGCTCAGGTGTTATCTCTCGTCATCTGACCATGGTTCAAAATTACGGGATGTTGTTCTAGGACCTATCCCTTAGGGTTTGATCCCGGACCGTCGCCAATAGCCCGTTGTGTTGCTCCAGTGTGACGTTAATTAAATACCTACCTAACTGCGATTCAAAATTACGTGGTGTTGTCCTCGGTAGGTATTTTAATTAGCGTCACACTGGAGCAACACAACGGGCTATTGGTGACGGTCCGGGATCAATCCCAAAGGGAAAGATCGAGGACAGCACCACACAATTTTGAACCACGGTCAGATGACGAGGCGACACCTGCGCTGGCACCTCACTCTCCAAACTTCCACATCACGCTAACGTGTGGACATTTGTACAAACGGCAGAAATATTTTACACCAGCCCCCACGTGCACGACGGTCACAATTGGATCGAGTTTGGAACCCTCGTGTTGCTGATCTCCAAACTTCCACACCACGCCAACGTGAGGACATTTGAGGTCACGACAGATTTAACATGCACCAGTCCACTTGCTCAGCCCTCGTCTAATAAAAACATCTATTTTAAACATTTGGATTAAATTAGTCTAAAATAAAATAACTTTTATTTTAGAAACTAGTTAAAAAACTACAAATAATTTTATTTTAAAACTACAAATAGAAAGTTATTTTATTAGTCTAAAATAAAATAACTTTTATTTTAGACAAATTTTTGCGATTTAATTTAAGTTAAATGGAGTAAAGGGCGTTTTGATCTATAATATTATAATAAGCAATCTATTAAAGGCTAGAATTGCATGCTTTTAATTGATTGAATCAGTAATTTCATACCGATTTGTACTTAAAATTTTTACTTATTAATAACAGCATAATTGGAATTAATTTCCATATCCTGCCGTATATGTCCCAAAAGTTAATAAATGAAATATGACCCGAAGAATTTGGACCTTTTTCGATATTTTATGGTTTGCCCCTTCTAAACTCGAAGGGTAAATATTTATCAATATTCCTATGTGTGTTTTGTGAGGTTTTGGTCAGAAGGCACATGACCTTCGCGTACAAAAGGGGCTGGTGTACGTTAAATCTGTCGTGACCTCAAATGTCTTCACGTTGGCGTGGTGTGGAAGTTTGGAGAGTGAGGTGCCAGCTAGGTGTTGCCTCGTCATCTGACCGTGGTTCAAAATTACGTGGTGGATCTATCCATTTGGAATTGATCCCGGACCGTCGCCAATAGCCCTTTGTGTTGCTCCAGTGCGACGTTAATTTAAATACCTACCTACCTATCGATAAACATTGTCACGATTAATCTGAAAGAATATTACGATTCCTATTTTCATTTATTCAAGTACAGAATGTTTTTTCAGGTGCAAAAGTCAGTGCAAATATTGTGAATGTAGAAGTTTAGTTGCTTTCTAAATACGCCCTGTTAGACTGATTTATTTTTATTGGCCTGAGACTTCGACTGGAACTCCGCCATCTTGCACCTCCTGATCTCGTCTCGGAGTGCCGTGACCTCCTTCCTGTACTTGGCCACCAAGTTCTCGTATATGTTGTTCTCCGACGCCAGGCACTTGAGCCTGTCCATGCGCGTGCGCAGTTCCCTCCTGCACTCCCACAGGTGCTCCTCCGCCCCCGCGTCCGAGCGTCTCTTGACCGCCTCCCTCAGTCTCTGGATCATCTCGTCCTTCTCGCCAAGCTCCGCGTCCTTGGCGTCAGACTCTGCCGCCTTCTTCATGAGTTCCTTCTGCAGGGATTGTGTCTTGGCGACCAGTTGGGCGCGGTCTGGGTCCGTGCCTTCCAGAATGCGCCACCTGGGAAAGAAATTGGATGAAGGCAATTGAAAAAAACCACGTGTTTGTAGTCCTTTATCATCTACATATACAAGGATATATCAAAAAGTAAGGTGAATTTGTCTCTAAAACTCAGAGTTTTTTGTGTAGCTAATTAATTTTTTTATATGTTGCAAGTACCAAGGTGATAGAAGTGTGACGGCTTGTAGAAACGTCAACCCGTCTGGTGCTTAGAGCCAATCAAAGATGGCGCATCGACTTGAGCATTACTCCAAGGAGGAGGTGTCATTCGTTTTTTTATCGGCCAAGGGGAAAAGCATGTGATATTCATCGAGAATTGTTGGAAGTCTATGGAGAGAGTGTTATGTCGCAGAAACAAGTGTACGTGTGGTGTAACGACACGAATGTGGCTGTCGTCGGTGCCATGATTCGTGAAGACAGAAGAGTGAGTGATATTGCAAATGCATGGAATAGCTCATATGGTTCAGTGAGCAGTATTACCATTTGTTTGGCCCCTGAAGAAACACCTCCGTGGGCAGCTTTTCCAAACACTGGAAGAGGCACAACACTTACCTGGTTAGGGAACCTGGAGCAAGAAATCTTTGAAAAGGGCATGGATGATTGGGTGCCACGTTAGAATAAATGCTTAGACCACTATGGTTCCTTTGTCGAATGATAGCGTGATACGATTTGTGGAACATAATAAATTTTCATATATTTATCTCTGTGTGTGTACGTTTTTCTGTCAATCAAAAATTCACCTTACTTTTTGATACTCCTTTGTACATTACCAGAAAGTGATCTTCGTGGGTATTTGATTATCAGGATTTATTTACAAAACGTTAAGTATATTTACAGCAATATCTTACACTATGCCAGTGAAAGGACCCTCGCACCTCCTCTGTCTCCACTGGTCGAGTCCCCCTTTACAGTTCCACCTTTTCTTCCTTCTAGCCCGGATGACCGTTCAAGAACACCCCTCCTACATCCCTCGGGGATCCAACGATCCCTTCCGGCCAACGTTCCTCCGTGTGTTGACCGGAGAATCTCACAGTAAGCAGGTAGTTAATTTACATTGCACTGGAGCAACACAATGGGGTGTTGGTGACGGTCCGGGATCAATCCCTAAGGAAAAGATCCAAGGACAATACCACGTAATTTTGAAGAACGGTCAAATGACGAGACCAACACCTGAGCTGGCACCCGATTCTCCGAACTTCCATACCATGCCAACGTGAGGACATTTGAGCCCCCGACAGATTTAACGTGCACCGCCCCCACGTACACGGCGGTCTTTGGTTGGACTGAGTTCGAACATCCTCCGGTTGCTCTTCCAATTGGGTTACCGCGGATTAGGTATCATCCAGAGCAGCCACTCATACAGAGCAGCCAGAGCATATCATCATACAGAGCAGCGCAGTAGGTAGTTAATTTACGTTGCACTGGAGCAACAAAATGGGGTATTGGTGACGGTCCGGGATCAACCCTCCCCTCCTGGTGGCTGTCTTAACGACTCTCCTGGTGGCTGTCTTAACGACTCTCCTGATGGCTGTCTTAACGACTCTCCTCGTGGCTGTCTTAACGACTCTCCTGGTGGCTGTCTTAACGACTCTCCTGGTGGCTGTTTTAACGACTCTCCTCGTGGCTGTCTTAACGACTCTCCTCGTGGCTGTCTTAACGGCTCTCCTGGTGGCTGTCTTAACGACTCTCCTGGTGGCTGTCTTAACGAGGTATCCCGTCATTGGAGCAAAACCATTAGCGTTTCTTGTTGGACGAGCAACGGATTTGGAACCGGAGCGTTTCGAGTTCGAAGCTCGATCCAGCCAAAGACAGTCGTGTACACGGGGGGCTGGTGCTCGTTCAATCTGTGGTGGCCTCAAATGTCCTCGCGTTGGCGTGGTATGGAAGTTTGGAGAATCGGTGCCAGCTCAGGTGTTGGTCTCGTCATCTGACCGTTCTTCAAAATTACGCGGTATTGCACTTGATCTTTCTCTTCGGTACTGATCCCGGACCGCCGCTAATAACCCGTTGTGTTGCGACATTAATTTAAAATATCAAAATACCATCATTTAGCTTGCCAGAAGACGCCTCATAGGAATGAAGTAAAGAAGGAAAAGGAATGTACCTATGGAAGTTGACAGGTCTCTGCATCTCTCCCTCCAGACCCTTACTCGTCGATTTCTGCTCTTGCAACTCGCGATGCACTTGGTTCAACTCCTGACGAGTGGAGTGCAGATTCTCCACCTGTCCCTCCACCAGGCAACGATTCCGATTCATTTCCAACAACTGCAGCTTCAGCAACTTGATGTCCCCCACTCTGTCATTGAGGGCCCTATCCATGAGGCTCGCCTCGTGTTCCAAGAGCCTTATCCTCTCTTTATTCGCGACAATCTGGTTGTCCTTTTCGAGAGCCCTCGAGCTCAGGACGTCCTTCTCTTGCGTGACGTTCTTCAGCTTCCTGGTCACGTTGTGGATGTCCCTCTCCAAGTCCGAGAGCTTCTTCAGCAGCGACTGTTCCTGGTCCTCGGAGTGTCTTATCTCCGATGCCAGTGCCTCGCAGCGTTTGGACAACTGCTTGGCGGACTCCTTGGCGGTTCTGAGCTCATCGGATATGTTGCTGTTCTCGTCTACCAGCTTCTTGCCCTGCTCGTCCAACTCCTGGTTGTAGGACTCCAACTGCTGGATGGTCTTGTTGAGCATAGTCATCTGCACGTTCTGCTGCTCGATCATCCTCTTGGAATCGCCGCACGATTTCCGATAGAATCTCTCGTCTTCGGACAGCGACTTGTACTTGGCGGCCTCTTCCTCCAGTCCTAGTCTCAGCTTCCCGATTGTCTTCTCGGATTCGAACACTTGCAGGTCTAGGGTTCGGATGTGGGACTTGTGTTCCTGGATGGTCTTGGTCTGCTGGAGGGCTTCGGCTGCCATGCGTTCCCTCGCCTTGTTTTGGTTTTTGATCGTGTTGTGGAGCTTTTCGACCTCCAGTCGGAAACTATCTATCTCCCGGCTCGTGGCACTGAGTTTCTCCTCATTGCTTTTCAAGTCGGTATGCAGAGTTTCTATAACCTAGTGGATAACAACAGCAAGGTTCAATTACATATTGAAAAGTACGTGGGAAATCATATTGACTGCTGATTGTTAGATGTTATTAGTGAACATCTTATACCGATTTGTATTTATTGTTTTAATTAGGCCCCTCATGTCTGCAGTTCAGGCCACAGGATAAACGACCCTTCTCTAAATTCACCCTATAAGGACAATGCAAGCATTATTCTACTATGCAACATGGCTAAATATGGCCCTTGCGTCATTACAACCCAATCAACCATCCACCATGCAATATGCAGTTTCCCCTGCATGACGGTTCGACCCTAGGTGCCTGAGAATTGTAGATGGCGCAGGTTCGACTCCTCCCTGGTTGTATCCCTCTTCTGTGTCAGTAAAACTTTTCGTGTGTGCTACTATTTTCGGTACTATTTTTTAAAATTTATCGACTAATGCTACTAATTTTAAAAGTATGCAACTAATGCTACTAATTTTTAAAAATATGGAACTAATGCTACTAATTTTAAAAAAGTATGCAACTAATGCTACTAATTTAAAAAAATTATGTAATTAATGCTACTATTTTTTTAAATTTATCAACTAATGCTACTATTTTTTTTAATTTATCAACTAATGCTACCATTTCAGAAGTGTTTTGAATTTTTGAATGCGGTAGCTCTGCTAAACACATAAGACACAAATAAATTTTAAAGATACCAGTTTATTTAATAAATTAGTTTTGGCAGTCGTTGGTCGAACACCTGAACTGTGCCTCCATGCCCTGTTGCAAAAAGAAGCTCGTCTCCGAGCTCCTTACGGGGCCACGGTAGCCCGGTTGGAAGAGTAACGGATTAGTAACTGCAAGGTTGCGAGTTCGAAACTTGATCCAAAAATCAAAGACCGTCGTGCACACGGGGGCTGGTGCATATTAAATCTGTCGTGCCCTCAAATGTCCTCACGTTGGCGTGGTGTAGAAGTGTGGAGAGTGGGATGCCAGCTCAGATGTTACTTCGTCATCTGACCGTGGTTCAAAATTACGGGGTGTTGTCCTCGGATCTTTACCTTGGCGTTCCTTGGAAAATTTTCTCCCTTAAGAAAAATCCTAAAAACATTTCTTTCCGTCCGCTATTAGTTTAAAAAAGGGACTAAATTTTCGCCTACCTTTGGTGAATTAAAAAAAACCCGCAAAAAGTTTGATTTCAGTAGCTTTTGCCAGGATTTTGCTTAAAAAGATACCACTAGGAGCGAAGGTTGAAAAATAGGAGCAGGAGTCGCCTTTTAGTCACCTGTGGGAACCCTGATTGTATCAAACGTAGAGTTAAAAAAGATGAAATAAAAATATATACATATGCTTCAACACGTGACACAAATAAATTTTGAAGCTGTCATTCTATTAAATAAATTAGCTTTGGCAATCATGGGTCGAACACCTGAACTATGGGCCCATGTCCCGTTGCAAAAAGAAGCTCGCTTCTGCGTTGCTCACATGATGGTGGCCATCAGACATCATATTCTTGCACGATGTCTACGGAGCTGAAGGGTTTATTGAAGAATGGCCAGGAAATTGTTTGTGGATTTGATATCGGGATCGAGCCTTCTTAGGCAATGGAGAAGTGACAATTATCACTGAGATTATAATATTCAAATGAGAGGATTGAGTGTGAGAAGGAGGAAATGAAAGGCGAAAATAAATATAATACTAAAGGCTTAAATCAATATAGTTCTAAATAATTTAAAAATTAAATAAAAAGGGAAAGATTTTATGTGCATGCTTATTTTTTATTTCCTCATCTTTACTATGCGAAACCAACCAAGTAGTTTCGACGAGTTAATCAAGATCCACCCAATTTTGCTAATGACGCGATTTCTCGTCATCAAGAATGGCGACTGAAATTTGAATTCCCAATGATGAAAATGCTATCGTTTTTTTATAATGACAAGATCAAGATCTGGTCAGTTTTCTTCTACTGACGAGGTATTTCGTCCCTCAAGATCTGGTCAGTTTTGCTAATTTTGAGATATCTCGTCAAGACAACCACCACGAGGGTTAAAATACACTTATTTTATTTCACTGTAAAGGGTGTTGGAAGTGAGGTTTACGCAGTCTTCAAAAGACATTTTTTGGCTTCTTCTCATGTTGTAAAAACCATTCATAAAAAATATACTTACGAGGCCTTACAGAGTATACTTCTATTAACCCTCCTAGGGTTTGACATTTTGACCCGGATTTTACCGGTGCTTCTTCAATCTGAAGTGTTCTCTGATTCTCGAAACCTGTTTTCTTCGTTTCCACCCCATAGTCTCAATAGCGAATTCACTTTTTATTCACGGAGCTTTACTCCCCATGTTCTGCTCGCTATACCTTTGTATGTTATAATTGTTCTGTTCATTTTCATGGCAGGTAGGATGTGTGGATGTACGTATTTACATGAAAGCCATTACATAAATAAAATCTCTTAAGTCCTTTGCGCATGGAAAATGCTCAGTAAAATGAATGAGGTTCTGTTAGGTAGGTGCGTCATTATTATTATTGTCTTACAATTTAAATTAAATAAAAAGTAAGTGTCCCTATGAGATGGGTATTCAGCGAGAATAAACAAACCAGATGGTCTGCGGATTTTACTTCTGTCCAAATTCTCTTGCATGATACACATTGGGATTACCTTAAAATGTGGTTTATCACCGTTTTGGTGACGTTTGGCGTTTAATCCAATTGGTGCGTTGACCAATCAGCTAATAGGAGCAATTCAGAATTCTTTGGAATTTTTGTAGGCGACGTTGTATTCGAAAAATAAGCCAACTGACGTCACGTTCGGAATACGTACGTATGATACACATTGAGATTACGTTAAAAATTAGTTTATTGCCGTTTTGGCTACGTTTGGCGTTTTATCTAATTGATGTTGGCCAATCAAGTATCAGATATCAATTCAGAATTCCTCTGGAATTTTTGTGAGACGTGCTTAAATTGTATTCAAAATATCAGCAGCTGACGTCACATTCGGAATACATACGTGTGTTGTTCCGGTGTGACGGAAATTCTACTAACTACAACCAACTGACGCGGCTTGTTTGGGAAAGGTTGATTGATTGATTTTGGGCTTTATGGGATAAGAGCCATATTTGGCCACGCTGCGCCAAACACAAGACAAACAACAAGTAATGGACATACACTCAAGAAAGTTTTGTAGAGAGAAATACACAAGAGCTAGAGCCTGCACCACCTACAACTCGCAGGCTGCTAGAGTAGTAGGCATACCCACTTAGCCACGACAGCCTCTGCTCTGGTTAGGACCTTTCGCCATAAAATTTAAAATGCAATTTAGTGTTTAATGAGCATTTTGTTTGCAGATATTTTCGTCTACATTCACTGGGCCGAGGCAGTCCGGTTGGAAGAGTAGCGGATTAGCAACCGGAGAGTGCAAGATTTCTAATCCAACCAAAGACCGTCGTGTACATGGGGAGGGGGATGCACGTTAAATCTGTCGTGGCCTCAAATGTCCTCATGTTGGCGTGCAAGTATGGAGAGCGGAGTGTCATCTCAGGTGTCACTTCGTCATCTGACCTTGGCTCAAAATTACGTGGTGTTGTCCTCGGTTCTTTCCCTTCCGGATTGATCGCGGACCATCGCCAATAGCCCGTCGTGTTACTCCAGTGCGACGTTAATTCAACTACATACCTACCGTCTACTTTCAGACCTGTCTTTGATTTACCTACTTAGGCGTTTGACACAACAGATTTAACTAGTTATAGATTTATTTTTATGTCCCCGAACGTCGTTTGTTGGGACACAGATCTCAGTATACTTACGTGTTCCGATTTGAGGACCTGGTCCATGATCTCATCCTTCTGTCGGGTGAGTTCTTTGATCTTGGCGTCGTTCTCGGAGTGTTCCTTCTCCAGGGCATCCACTCTCTTCTTGTGGGAGTGGTTGAGCTCCTTCAGGCTCTCCACTGTTTTCTCCAGATCTGCGTTCTTCTTCTCCAGCATCGCCACTCTGCTGGTCAACTTGTTCCTCTGCTTGGTGACAATGGACTTCTCCCCCTGAAAACGAAAAAGCAGTTGGCTTAGATGTAATTGTCCAAACGAATTAACTTGACCAAATGGTGTTATTAGTTACAAGCAGTCTCTCTGACGGATTCGGGAGTGTGTCCGGGTCGCGGGGGCCGCGGTAGCTCAGTTGGTAGAGTCAAAGGATTAGCAACCGGAGGGTTGCGAGTCTGAAACTCGATCGAACCAACGACGAGGTCGCTGGTGCATGTCAAATCTGGGCTCGAATGTCCTCACGTTGCCGATGTGGTGTGGAAGTTTGGAGAGTGGGTGTGCCAGCTCAGGTGTTGACCTCGTCATCTGGTTCAAAATTATGAGGTGTCCTCTGATCTTTCCCATTCGGGATTGATCCCAGACCGTCGTCAAAAGCCCCATGTGTTGCTCCAGTGCGACGTAGATACAGCTACCTAATTACTTACCAAACCTGTACATGATCATCTCCTTAGGATATCTTTTATAATCTGATGAATAATCTCTTTTATAATCCTATGTACAAAGGAGTATCAAAAAGTAAGGTGAATTTTTGATTGACAGTAAAACGTGCAGAGATAAATATATGAAAATTTATTATGTTCCACAAATCGTATCACGCTATCATTCGACAAAGGAACCATAGTGGTCTAAGCATTTATTCCAACGTGGCGCCCAATCATCCATGCCCTTTTCAAAGATTTCTTGCTCCAGGTTCCCTAACCAGGTAAGTGTTGTGCCTCTTCCAGTGTATGGAAAAGCTGCCCACGGAGGTGTTTCTTCAGGGGCCAAACAAATGGTAATACTGCTCACTGAACCATATGAGCTATTCCATGCATTTGCAATATCACTCACTCTTCTGTCTTCACGAATCATGGCATCGACGACAGCCACATTCGTGTCGTTACACCACACGTACACTTGTTTCTGCGACATAACACTCTCTCCATAGACTTCCAACAATTCTCGATGAATATCACATGCTTTTCCCCTTGGCCGATAAAAAAACGAATGACACCTCCTCCTTGGAGTAATGCTCAAGTCGATGCGCCATCTTTGATTGGCTCTAAGCACCAGACGGGTTGACGTTTCTACAAGCCGTCACACTTCTATCACCTTGGTACTTGCAACATATAAAAAAATTAATTAGCTACACAAAAAACTCTGAGTTTTAGAGACAAATTCACCATACTTTTTGATATAACCTTGTACTTAGTAAATACAGTAATTTGATTTTTATGCATATATAAATTATTGTTAATTAAATTTTGGTAATACATGGAAATTTAATGCGCATGGGAACTATCAATTTTCGCTAATTTATTAAAATTTATGACCGCATTTTACGTAATAATTGCCGAATGACAATATTTTTGAATCAAAATGTATATGTAGGCTTTTAGTAGAAAACAGTCTTTAAATTTCATAACAATCGGAAAATAACCGCAAAAGTTTGTTTTTGAAAGTCCATCTGACCTCTTAATTTTGTTTCACTGCAATACCTGATAATTGCTTTTATCAATGAAAGGGGAACACAAATACCTTTAAAGATTTAATTTCTGCCTGTCTGTTGTTCAGATCCACTACCAGCGATTCTTTTTGGAATGTCAACATTCGAATACGATCCTCTCGAATATCGAGATTCTTCCGTAATTTTTCGAATTCCTGAGTCTTTTCGTCGTCTTCCCGACGCCATTTCTTTAAATCTTTCAAGAGACTAAAACCCAAGAATGAATGAACAAAACATAATCTAAATATTTTTCTAGGACTTTTAAACCCAGATGTAGGAAAAACGTACCTCAATGTTTACAGCTGAATAAGTTCGATCGTTACTCCAAATGGTTTCGGCGAGATACCTCAGCGAGACAACCAGCTTTGGAGTTAAATAGAAAAAGACCAAAAATTAAAAAAAAAATACAGATTTTATCAAAACGTCCGTACGGACCTTTGTTTAATTCCGCCAGGAGGGTTAAGTTCCATGTTTCAGCAAAGAGATTGCTCCATTGCATGAAATGACGTTATTACATTAACCCTTCGAGTGGTTCTCGTCCTAATAGCGAGATATCTCGTCATTAGCAATTTCATTAGCTAAGTTCGTCAGATCTTGATGGACGAGATATCTCGTCGAGACCACTTGGAGATTCAAACTCTTATCTCGTATTCTAATTTGAGAAAGAATATCGACTTGTCGGAGCATGTGGGCGGACTTGCTATCGTACGATCTCAGAAGGGTAAATCACGTGGGCTTACAAGTCGACTTGAGCCGATTGGCTATCGGAGCGCCAATCAATAATTCGTTCCACATTACGATTCATGCTTTTCTTCACCAACCACGTAACAGATATTCAAATCCATCGACTTGAAGAAATAGCACGAAGCTGCCCTCACATACTGTCTATTTCATAAGGTCGATGAGAGAAAGAACATAATGGCGGATTGTGTAGTACCTATTGAACTCTCTTGGAACTGCAGAATCCGTCGTTATGTTATGTTGTACTCCGTCTATTTCATTAGAAGGTCGATGAGAGAAAGAACATAACGTATTGTACACCACCTATTGGACTGATGGTACTGCACAATCTGTCGTTATGTTATATTGTACTCGGTCTATTTCATAAGAAGGTCGATGAGAGAAAGTTCATAACGGCGGATTGTGCAGTACCTATTGAACTCTCTTAGAACTACACTATCCGTCGTTATGTTATATTATATTGTACTCCGTCTAATTCATTAGAAGGTCGATGAAAGAATGAACATAACGACGGATTGTACATACCTATTGGACTGCTGCTGTGCTGTAGCCAACTCCGACTTCAGGTTTTGAATAACCGTTGCCTGCTCTTTGACCACTTCTCGCTTCTCCTCCAATTGCTCATTAGTTTCAGTCACCTGCCCTTCTGCTTTTTCCCTCAGCGACTTCTGCTTCTGCAATTCGGATCTGGCGACAGTGAGCTCCTTCTGCAGGACAGACTTCTCCTTGTCTGAGTGCTCCAGCTTCTTTAGGAAGATCAGTTCTCGCTCCTTGCCGAAGTTAATGTCGTTCTGCAGACTTTCTACGGTCTCTTCCAAGTCCAGGATTTGCTGCCGATCTTCGTCGTCGTCTTTCAGTGTGGCGCGTTTCAGCGATTCGTCTGAATCCTGAAATAGTACCAAGGAATTTTGTTCAATGCGTACGAGTGAAATATAGATTTAGTAGCATAAGGGAGGTCAATAACTGGACTTACTATAGTTTCCTCGTTGCTCTCATCCGTAAACCATGGAGGCCCAGGGGATTTGGGACCCAGGCCCTGTTTTAACACCTCAAGTGTTTCGACGAGATATCTCGTTCAAAATCTCGTCAGTTTTGCTAAGGACGAGATCGTGCTTAGCAAAACTGACGAGAGGTCAAGAAACGACGACGAGGTCGTCCTTAGCAAAACTGACGAGAGGTCAAGAGAGAAGACAAGACGAGAGGTCTTTTCTAAGGACGAGATCGTCCTTAGCAAAGACCAAACTAAGGACGATCTCGTCCTTAGTGTAGGGTGTGAATCTGCATTCTCTTGAGTGGCAACGGAATTGGTAAAATAGCATGTCTACTATCAGATGATCAATCGATAGACCGATCATGTGATGAATTAATGGGTAGGCGTCATCTCCCGTCCCGTGGACCAGTCATATGATGAATGTTAGGTTCCACCCAGCAAACGAAAGCAGTCAAAGGGTCACGTGACTACTAGTTTTGGTCACATGAAAAGGCTACCATTGCTCGCCTCTACTGTTAAGTTTCCTACATGGTAGAGAACTTGACATCGCAGATCATTACCTATTTGAGTGTCAATTAACCCTCCAAGTGTTTAGACGAGATTTCTCGGCCAAGATCCGGTCAATTTTGCTAAGGACGAGATATCTCGTCGAGACAAAACTGTTCTATTACTCCTAAGGGAATGAAGATCCAAGTAGGAAAACAAATCGTCCCTTTCCCAGAACTGATGAGTTTGTAACAAGATTTTGCACCACTACAGGGCAGTTTTCGATGCAAAGATAAACCATCAGGAGGGTTAAAGCAGAGACCGTGTTCACATGTGTTTTTCTATTTCGGGTGTTAGTAGTTTGCGAGGCTTGATTCTAGTTACTGGTCCAGTCGCCAAGTTGGCGTCTTATCAGCAATTATCTGGCATCGACTTGGCAACGAAAAATTTAAATCATGCTAAGGCTTCACCATTAACTAGTTGTCTGCGCATGTTGTGAACGATATTTTGCTAAAATTTAAACACGCCGAATTGGAGACTAAAATCTTCGTCGCCAAACGAATATTCGAATAGAACTACGACGGGTTACCATATTGCCAAAATATCGCCAATTGGCGATGGAAAATTATTGCCAATTCGCGGTGGTACCGTGTACTTGAGTCTAACTGATATTTTTATTTGATCTCAAGCAGTTAAAAAATATCTTTTTATTCCTGGTAAGAAAAATTGCCTGACTTACAGCAAGGTCAACCCCCTTGGCCATTTCTTCTCTCAGGTCATTCAAAGCTTGTTGAAGCATAGCCTTCTCCTTTTCACGTTCGACCCCTTCCGTTCTGGACAACTCCACCTGTTCTCTGAGCACCTCGACGAGTCGCCCACCCTCTTCGATTCTGCTCTCCCATTTCCGAGACTCGGCCTCTATCATGGCCTTCAGACTCCTCTCTTCAAACAACTTGTTGCGCAACCTCTGGCTGCTCACAAAGCAGGTCCGAAACTTATCAAAGAGGTTCGAGAACTCTCCTCGAACTCCTGGCACTATGTCGTCCGCCGAGTCCAGTTGATCCAGGAACTTCTGGAAGTGGTTGCTCAGTGCAACGTACTGTATCTTTGAGATGAAGGATGTCTCCAGATTGGCGCATTTATCTTCCACTTCCGCCAACCAGGCGTGGTTTTTGTCCATCATTTGAAGGGCGACGGATTCTCGACGGGTGATTGGTTCTGGATTCAGATATATTCCCTCTTCTGTATCTTCCTTGCTGCCCGGGTCTATGGTGCCAACTTCTCCAGATGATTCCATCTCTGCTTTTTCAATTTCGTCATCGATTTCAGGTGGTGTGGGCTCTTCCGTATCTTCCCCTGTAACGACAATTTCAATTGGGCTGTCTGGCATCGTTGTATTTTCGTCTTCATCCATGTTTTGCTTTCAGGTATTTGCTGTGATTCCTATCGAGCAAGACTTAAATTATACCTAAGATACTATTTAGAAGTTTATCCTGAAGACTTATATTGCATCACTCTTTGAAAGTTGGTGTCAATGATATATTCTACAAGCGAAATTATTTGCCAGGACTTAACTATTGCTTACTAGAAATGGTAAACTTTTTAAGTCTAGGTCTATTTCTTTTGATTGAATGAAATGTTATACCCACTGCAAGTAACCGTTTACGTAATTTCTGATCTTTATATTCAGTTTATTGTTGCCTGTTAGATCATTGTTGTAAACAAATTTTATTTTTTATTTTACCTCGTGTGTTGTAGGAGCCATTGTTGAAGGAAGTATTCATTGTTTTATCTGCAGCAAGTGATAGAAAAATTTCGGTCAGATTGATAGTAATTAAAATGTAGAATAAACAAAACAGAATATGGAGAGTAAAATTACGTTAATAATACATAACATAATAATTACATAAACAATAAACATTGATTATTTCGGGTTAATAGAAATGTATGTAGATTGATTGACTTTGCTATACAATGTTTAAAATCTACGAGGGAGTTCTCTTAATTTTTTGTCTTCAACATATTTTTTTGTTTTATGCAAACTCATAACTGACAAATTTTATTTAGCACCATAAATACGGGATAGTGTTAGAATTTGAGGGTACAGCTGTATTATACGCCTTGTTTGGTGGCAACGCTCTTGGCGCACTTTTTATGTCGCCAAGGACATAATTCTTAGAAAAAATCGTTAAACGGAAAATAAGCTTCTGCGGAAAGTAACAAACGGAAAAAGATACAAAACTGAGAAACATGTTAACAAAGATGGGTTGCCTTCACTTGCCATAACTCGCTAGTAAAAGTGCGCCAAAAAACGTGCCAAGAACGTTGCAACCAAATGAGGCGAGCTTGATATATACAGCTGTACCAATTTGAGCTCTAATGTTTTATTAGTTTCTCTAGACCTATTCATATTTTCCGCAGTAATCTTATCACGCAGATTTTTAGGAACCTTAACAAAATCTACGTAATATTCCTTTTGCAAAATTGTTTTGTATGTAGTTTGAATTGTGCAATTATTCAGATTATTTCAAACAGAATATGAATTCCGATTTTGATTATATTGGTGAAAATGGACAAATTTGCGCTTTTCTACTGTAGAAGTTCGAATCATTATTGTTTCAATTAATGGATTTTTAATCAAGTTTATTTCATTCAGAGATATGAAATGCAAATTAAAAACACATTTGAATCTGATGTAAATGGTTATGTGATGAGAATATGGTTGGTATCAGAGCCTATATGTGAACAGATTTAAAATTTTATCTCTAATGTGTATTTTATCTATTATTTGGTTGATGCATTTACTTTAAATGCTAATCCAATTTTTTCATCATTTTAATGTCAGGATTTTGCCTTTAAATTGTGAAGAATTGTTCATAATTTAAAAGTAATTGGTCTTAAAAATTGTGTTTAAGGTCGTTTTACCAACAGAAACGATAACAAAACAGTCGTTAATAATCTGTTTCCATTGCGCTTTAATGAAATCCAGAACTAACTTACGTAAAAAAGAAATGTGCTCCACCATACATCGACGTCCTAGTGAAATAGGCGGCCGCGGTAGCCCAGTTGGAAGAGTGACGGACACTAGCAACCGGAGGTTTGCGAGTTCGAATCCAACCAAAGACCGTCGGGTACAGAGGGGGCTGGTGCACGTTAAATCCATCCTGGCCTCAAAAGTCCTCATGTTGGCGTGGTGGGGAAGTTTGGAGAGTGGGGTGCCAGCTCAGGTGTGACCACGTCATCTTGATACCCCCTCCATCTATTTGATTGGATAGGTAGGTATTTTAATTAACGTCACACTTGAAGCAACACAACGGGCTATTGGTGACGGTGCGGGATCAATCCCGAAGGGAAAGTTCCGAGGACGACACCACGTAATTTTGAACCACGGTCAGATGACGAGGCAACGCCGGCATCCCACTGGCACCCCACTCTCCAAACTTCCACACCACGCCAACGTGAGGACATTTGAGACCACGTCGGATTTAACGCGTACCATCCTCCTCTGTACCCGACGGTCTTTGGCTGGATTCGAACTCAGAACCCTCCGGTTGCTAATCCGTTACTCTTCCAACAGGGCTACATCTATTTGATTGGAAGATTGATGCATAAACACATGCAATAGACATTTCAATGCAGATTGACTTGTTGGATAGAGAGAGCTCACTGTGCAAAGCGTTTCGCGTTTGTTTCTTTTCGGTTAGCTCGAATAATTCAAAGTGTGTCTTCAGCTATCCGATTGAAAAATAAGCGCGAGTCTAATGAACAGCACGACCCAAGAAGAACGACCGTAATGACACAGGCGTGATTTAGTGTCGCATGCTTCTAATTAGGCAGGCAGGCAAAGATCATTAGGAGGGAAGGTTTTAGGTTTATTGCCCTGTCGTCGACGCATTTTGGGGTAGACTTCAAGAGGCGTTGTGAAGCGGCGTTTGTTAACAGAAATGAATCCTAACGCGAACATTAGGGTGGAATTTTTATAGCTTTCTGCCCATCTCTGAGGGACGTGACTAGGGGGCAGACGGGGCATGTGCCCCGGGAGCCGAATTGGGGGGGGGGGGCGCTGAACTGGCCGAGTTTTTTTTTACTATGGATATTTACGTATGATCTACACTATTAATGTGTGATAGTTTGTCTGTTGGAAATCTATCTTCGTCTCAACCACAGCACGTAGAGATCTGAGAGAGGTGTCAAAATACGCAGAATAAACTGGGAAAGTTATTCCGCCCCTTTAAAATTTTCAAAAATTTTAATATAAAATGTTCAAAAAATGACCTGATTGGACAGAGTGCCGTGACGTCACTGGTTGATTCCGTAACGCTTCCGTAGCGGTTTTTGCCCTAACTTTTTTATTATGTTTTTTTTGTCAGACATAACTTAAATATTCGTGTTAAATTCGAGAAAAAAAACGTAGAAAATATTCAAAATTCAATATACAGTACTTTTTCGTGTCTTACATTTTACTGCTTTAAATAAACATTTAATACACTACTTTTTCAAGCCTCATATTTTACTTCTTTAAATAAGCATTATTTTTTATAATTATTTCACATCCAATACGTATGATCTACACTATTAATGTGTGATAGTTTGTCTGTTGGAAATCTATCTTCGTCTCAACCACAGCACGTAGAAACCTGTACAACTCAACTCTTCAATCCATCGTGATTTAGAATTTCAAATTATTTACTACTGCCTTTTTTATAGCGATTGTTTTTTGCGTTGTAATTACTCTTTTTAACGACAATGCCAAAAAGAAAGCGTTCCATAACAAGCAATTCAGCTAAATATAATCTACGTGATAGACGTCATAATGAATCTAGGGAACAAGCTACCAATAGAAGACTGGTGGAAGCTGAACGTCAGGGTGAAATTGGGAAATTTACATGAAGATTTGCAATGAGACGGCGAAAAATCTAATATGTCGTTTACTAACAATCAGTTATCCCGTGACACATTAAACCTTAAAACTTTTAAATCCGAATAATAATAATGATAAATTTATAGAATTATATCACAGTGAATCTATAAGAAGGCATGCAAAAAAAGAGTAAAAAATCCAAGAGGGAGGTATTTACTAACACGTTGTCCTCCGCAGCCCATACAGCTAGTGAAAAATGAAGAGGAAAAACTGATTATGGATTCAGCCCACACACATTCCGCTATCATTTGATAAACCTTTTCAGTTCATTTGCAGCGATTATGATTAGTGTGAAAGAATATACCAAACATACTACTCTAAGATTATTTGTCAATGAAATGTCTTAGAATTAATTTGGTATTTTATCTTGAACTAATGATGAAATTACTATATTTACCTTCGAAATCAAGCATTTATCATCTAAGTTGAATAAGAAAAATTGGAATTGTGGAATTAATGTGTGGTGGTCATATCAGGTGTTGTCGGGGAGGGTTTTGGTTTGGTGGGTCGGTGGGGGGTGCCAAGGCGAGTTCCTGCCCCGGATGGAAACTAGCCTAATTACGTCCCTGTCTCTGTGACGTAACTATCATATGTCAATTTGGAATTCAGTCTTGCCGACGTGACATGACGTACGGAAGGTAGGTGCACTTGGTTAGGTTTGTACTTGGTTAGGTTTTAAAGACGCAATGAATGTATGGTATGGTACTTTTAATTAACGTCTCACTGGAGCAACACAATGGACTATTGGCGACGCTCCGGGATCAAACCCGAAAGGAAAGATCTGAAGACAACACCACGTAATTTTGAACCACGGTCAGATGACGATCCAGCCTGAGTTGGACCCCACTCTCCAAAATTCAGTTATATCAAGGAAAATCGAAGTTTCGTACCTTTACAGGTAAAATGCCCATAGGAATGATGCCCAAGGGTAAATCGTTTTTTAATGTAGGCCTATTTTTCGCAGAGAAAACTATCCCTCGCTCCATCATCCCCTTATGCCTGTTATCGCTTTTTAGCAGTAGTACATTTGTGAACAAGTACTTTCAAGGATATGAAGAGCAAAACCCTGATTTGCTGGTGACTCGCCTCACCATGCGTTATTTTAACTTTAACAAGGAACACATAAACGTAAACACATTGGAGCGGTTTCAAAGTGAATCGATGAAATCGAAATTTTCACGAGTGAAAAAAACAAACACGTCCCTGATATAAAAAATCCGAATTGGTTATGACTTAGCCTTTCTGGTTGACATTACTAATCATTCAAATAAGTTAAATGCGAAGGCTGATGAATAAATAAATATAATATCAACCTTCAGAGCCATGTAGGTAGGTACTTAATTAACTTCGCACTGGAGCAACACAACGGGCTACTGGCGACGGTCCGGGATCAAACCCGAGGACAACAGCACGTAATTTTGAATCATATCAACCTTCAGGGATATTTTTACGGATTTGCAAAAAGTCAAACCGTTGCTATATATAGCTTTATTTAGCACCTCTTGCCATTTTGCCTGAAAATACACCCGAATACAGCTTGAACTCATCGACATGGAAAACGATGAGAACCTGCGAAATATCTATACAGGGTGAGTCTAAATTGTTTTTACAAAATAAGAGGGGTGATAGTACCCATCCAGACGAGCCATAATTACCATGGAACATAGGGTCGCATTCCACTCTGAGAGGCAGAAAAGAGTAAAGTCGAAACGCGTCGAGCATGAACATGTTGTAGCGTCTTCACACTATGTGGTGGGAAATCGTATAAATGAGTACTAATGGTTGTACTGCTTTCTGGATTATTTAATAACAAAGAAATATCTCCAGTTACATGAAATATGTACAGTACAGAAAACAAATTTGCCCGCAACGGGACTTAAAGGCGGTACCCTTTCTGGGACCTCTGAGAGACACTCCCAACACAGTTGAAGTTCTAGCGCCGTCTGCCTTCATCCTCCCCGGACTCGGGTCGGCAAAAGGCGGTGGGGGACGTCCTCTCGTCCCCCATTGGTCAAAGTTCTCCTGGTGGATTTTTCTTTTTTTTTCTCATGAGTTCCAGAATGTTCGGGCGCCGCCGAGACGAACTGTCCCCGAATTCCTTCAAAACCCTGGGAGCGTCGGCAGAGATGAAGGGGCTTCGGTTCCCATTCACCTTTTGTGCCCCGGCACCGAACCATGGCTGCTGGGCTGATCGGCGCCTCCATAGTCTGAAAAGGGGAGAGGAACACCTCCGGGAAAAGGAGTGTAAGATGCTTCGTCACAATGTCATCTCCTCTGACGTCGTTTTGTACCTGCCTACGTAGCATAACTCCCACTGGACCTTTTCTTCTGGGGGCACATGAAATCATTACTGTATCCGACGCATGTGGACTCGGCTGAAGATCTCGTAGCGAGAATCGGTGTTGCCGCAGACAAAATTAACACAACACCAGGAATCTTCGAGAGCCAGTCATTCCTTCGCCGGTGTGAACTGTGCAACGACACGCCACTTTGAGCACTTGCTGTGAGTTTTTCTCTGGTCAATCAATCAGATTGTGCAACTTTTGGTACCGTTCATTCGCTTTCCCAACACTGTTGTAAGTTCCTGTAGAAATTCTAATTTGACTCTTTTCTGCCTCTCATAGTGGAATGCGATCCTATGTTCCATGGTAATTATTGCTTGTCTGGATGGGTACTATCACCCCTCTTATTGTGTAAAAACAATTTAGACTCACCCTGTATATATTAGTATTTATAACTTCCGGAGTTTTACAAAATACTTTCCATTTCCGTTGGAACCGAATTTTGTTTATAATAATTCTTGAGATTTATGTACATCGGAAATGTATGATTTATGTGTATTAATGCGCCCATATCATACCACATAATTTCTTGTCGCGTGATATGATTTTCGTACCACGCGATAGTTTGCGTAGAGTCTGGTCGATTGTTGGTTGTTTTATGGCGCAAGGGCCATATTTGGCCATGCTAGAGTCTGGTTGAAGACTAGCGGATTGGCAACCCGAGGGTTGCGAGTTCGAAACCCGATGCAATCTAAGACCGTCGTGTACGTTAAATCGGTCGTGGTCTTAAATATCCTCATGTTGGCGTGGTGTTGAAATTTGGGGGCAGCTCAGGTTTCGACCTCGTCACCTGATTCAAAATGACGTGATGTCGTCCTCGGATCTTGGAATGGATATCGGACCGTCGCCAATAGCCGCTGTGTTGCTCCAGTGCGACGTTAATTCAACGTTCTACGTCTACAACTTGTACACCAACCCGAAAAGTGTCAGTTTTTCGATTGGGAGTGACATTCCGGAGAAATTCGCGTCGACTTTTTTGACGTCCCTTCCAGTCATCGGAAATTGAAGCTCTAAAACCACAAACTATCTATTTGGCGTCCTGGGGTCGATTGTGTCTGATAGTTAATCGAGATAATAAAGCACCAGATGGAGATGAAGAACCCAAATGTGTGTACACTATCAGCTGTAGGGATGCATATGTGGTATGCCACGTCCAACCGCGAAATGGGTTCTTTTTCGATAAGGATTCACGTGGTATGATTACTGTGTGGTCGATTCTGGCCACCCTGTAGTGTCGTCCAACCCCTACAAATAAGTAATGGGGCACTTTTGTAAGTGCATAGAATAATAATGGGGAGATATTTATTGATAGAAGAATGGCAGCATCTTCATATACGAAGAACAGATCAATCAATTCATCTAATTTCAGTCTGGTTTCAAAATTTCTTTCATTTTTAATGAAACAAAATTTCAAAATGTAGATCATGCTTTGAAATCCCGACCTTCAAAACCCATTGGTAGGTAGGTAGTTGAATTAACGTTGCACTCAACGCGGGCTATTGACGACAGTCCGGCATCAATACCGAAGGGAAAGATCCGAGGACAACACTTCATTTTGAATCACGGTCAGATGACGAGGTCACACCTGAGCTGGCATCTCCATACTTCCACACCACGCCAACGTGAGTACATTTCAGGCCACGGCAGATTTAACGTCCACCAGTAGTCCCACGTACACGACGTCCTTTAATTGGATCGAGTTTCGAACTCAACCCCCCTATTGCGAAACCGCTACTTTTCCCACGGGGCAGCCGCGGCCCCCCAAAACCCACTGGAAAATGACCAAAGTAACAAACATTTAATAGCAGCTTATTTTAGCACATGTATTCTAGACAGTGTTTTGGCCAAATATGGCGCTTGTGCCATGGTACCCCACAAAAAATCAACCAAGCAATCGAGACACTATTTAATGGAATCTCGTTTTGGAGAAAGAAAACCTATTTTCAATTTTCATAAGGGATTTTTTATGGGTGGTGGAGTAAACAGGTATTTGCCTTACACTTCTCGGAATTTCTTGTGCACTTAATAAAGAAGAGACGAAAATTGAGTGTACTCATTCTCCAAGTTTCAGTTAAATCGTAATTCTGAATAATGTCTTAAAAACTGGTTTAAGAAAACTTTCCTTCAAATTGAAAAGGCAGTTTTTATTGTGTATAGGAGGTAACCAGACGTCCCAATTATGAGGCCAATGTCCTGACTGGTTCTTAGAAATAATCCTCTTCCCGAACTTAATCTGAAGAAACCTCGTCAAAAAAGAAATCAAACTCCCCAAGCCATAAGAGGCATTTTCTATCAAGATAAATGTGGGTAGGACGTTTTTCTTGTAAGAATTCCAAACATAACGACACGGCTTGTTTTCCGAAATTTTCTTCAGCACCACACCCAAAAAATTCCAAAGAATGAATTCCGAATTGATATGATTGTTTATCGACCAACTCCAATTAGATTAAATGCTAAGCGTCCTCAAAATGCAGAGGAAAAATCTTTTAACGCAGGGGTGTCAAACTGGCGGGCCGCATGTGGCTCCCGAGGTAATTTTTTGTGGCCCAGGATGCTCTAGTTCAAATGTTGCTCCTTTTGACAATATTGTGGTAAAATTGAAGAAATCAAAAACGAATTCGATAAACGTTTCAATGATTTCAAACAGTTACAAAAATGTTTTCTCTTTTAATTAGGTCTTTTTCCTTTGAAGTTGAAAATGCTCCCACTTCGATACAACTGGAATTAATCGATTTCCAGAATGATTCGGTTTTAAAAGACAAATATCGAGAAGTAGGAATTCACAAAATATATTATTATTTAGGTGAAAAATACCCGGAAATTAAAAAAGTTTGCTGCACAAATTTTATGCTATTTTGGGAGTACGTACTTGTGTGAGCAACTATTTTTGTCCATGAAATTAAATAAAACGGCCTACAGATAAAGATTAAGTGATAAACATCTATCTGCCATAATGAAGATTGTCTGTTCTCAGTCTTGGAATCCAGATATTGGAAAACTGGTAGGAGGAAAGCGCTGGCACGTTTCCGGTAAAAAAAATTAATTTTAGTTTTATAAATACAATTAAATTAAACGTTTGAATAAAAGCAATTATATAGCAATATTATAAATTATTACCCTAAATTCACTTAATTACATAATGTGTTTTAATTATCCTATCCCTATTCCTGTGTGTGAATCCTTACTTCAAAATATAATTTTAAGAAAATTTGTAAATGTGATGTGGCCCGCGTGAATCTTACCAGTTGCATTAAATGGCCCGTGTTTTAATTGAGTTTGACACCCCTGTTTTAAGGTAACCCCTATCTGTATCATGCGAGATCATTTGGGTAACAGAAGTAAAATCTTCACTTTTGATCTGGTTTACTTGCTCACACTGAAACTTCCTCTCATACGAGGGAAAATTAGACTCCTTTTGATAGATAGGTAGGTAATTAATTAACGTCGCACTGGAGAAACACAAAGGGCTATTGACAACGGTCCGGGATCAAACCCGAAGGCAAAGATCCGAGGAGGACACCACGTAATTTTGAACCACAGTCAGATGACGAGGTCACACCTGGACAGGCATTGTTAGACTCCATTTGTATATTAGTAGACTGAAGTGCTTGGGGTTGTGAATTATTCCTCGCATATTTCTCGCTTTCTTCAAGACAAATGCAGGTGGCGGTAGTGTTCCTGCGGCTGAGCGTGTTTCCTGTACGTATACCGAAAGTGACACAGTTGACTTGTTTTCGAATGACTTCAGCACTTCGCCAATAAAAATCCCAAAGAATGAATTCCGAATTGATATAGGATAGTTGATTGGCCAACGCCAATTAGATTGAACGCCAGTGACGATAAGCAACTTTTTAAGGTAACCCCGCTATGTATCATGCGAGAGCATTTGGGTAGAGGAAGAAAAATCTTTGCATTACGTCTTGTTTGTTTTCATAGAAAATCCTTCTCATAGACATTTTAAACAATTTCAAACGGCCCTTTGAAAGCCAATAAGTCAATTTTTATTATCCACCAATAGAATTACGTGGTGTCCTCGGACCTTTCCCTTCGGGATTGATCCCGTACCGTCGCCAATAGCCCGTTGTGTTGTTCCAATTCTACGTTAACCAAGTACCATAACTTCTCTTCCTTGGTGACATAAAAAGCACGGCAAAAAAGCTCCAAAAGCGTCGCAACAAGTCTTTATATCAAAGTATAAAATTAATGATATCGGACAGTTTTTCCTGAGCATATTTATGTAAATTTAGAGACCACTTCTCCCTCGGCGCCCGGGCTGCTGTAGCCCGGTTGAAAGAGTAACGATTCGTGCAAAGGGGCAGGTGCACGCTAAATCTCCCCTGTCCTCACGTTGGCGTGGTGTGGAAGTTTGGAGAGTAGGGTGCCAGCTCAGGTGTTGCCTCGCCATCTGACCGTGATACAAAATTACGAGGCGTTGTCCTTGGGGATGGATCCCGGACCGTCGCCAATAGCCCGTTATGTTGCTCCAGTGCGACATTAATTGAAATACCTACCTATCTGTGCCTTTATTTTTTCTGACGACGTGTAACAGCACGCTCATCACACTACTTAGGAACAGCCCTGCGTTTCCTATCACAATGAGCACTGACATCAAACCCGTTTGAAAGAAAACTTCTGTATGTTCGCCTACAAAGCTTTCTCCTTCAGTGAGGTTTGAAATTTAGTGTAGTTTTATAAATTTTTCATACTAAGCAAGTTACCACGAACCACTACTTACTCTGCTACAAGTCATCAGACTTCTTTCCAGAATCAAAATCTGCCTTTCCTTTACAAAATACTCTTCTCTCCCCACTGCATGCATATCAAATATAGTTTATGCATCCTTTCAAACGATTCTCTGGTTATTCGGTTAATTCACGAGCCTATTGTATCGAGAAATAAATACCCTCGTACATCTTTCAAAATCACGTCTCAATTTCTCCCACTCTAGTTGCTCATCATCAAAGAATTATATCGTTGTGTCATTGTGGTATTCATCAAATGAAGCTGTCTGCGATCCCTATTGTTGCAAATGCAGTTTCCGACTAACCCCCGTTAAGCAAGAGGAAAATTCCAATGCGCGTGCGCGGAAACTTTCACCGAATCAGACCTTGGCGACGAGCTAACTTTCCTTGGCGCGAAATATGGCGAGCGTTTGGAGAGAGACGGGCTATCGACTCCATGGCACGATTTTCGTCCCCCAACGAATTCTCGAATTTATTGCGAGTGTTTTGTTTTTAAAATCTCACCGACGAATAGCCGAGAAATTTTTCTCGTCTTCTTCAACTTCGGGTTTGAAATAACCCGTTGCGTTGCTCCAGTGCGACGTTAATTAAAATACCTACCTTCCTACCTCGTCCTCCATCCCTTCCCAGTTAGACCCTGGGTTGCCCGGTTGGAAAAGTAACGAATTAGCAGTTGAATGGTTGCGAGTTCGAATCCAACCTACCGTCGTGTACAAAGGGGTCTGGTGCACGTTAAATCTGTCGTGTCCTCAAATGGCCTCACGTTAGCGTGGTGGAGAGGTTTGGAGAGTGGGGTGCCAGCTCAGGCGTTACCTCGTCATCTGACGGTGGTTCAAAATTACTGGTGTCGTCCTCGGTTATTTCCCTTTGGGATTGATCCCGCGCCGTCACCAATAGCCCGTTGTGACGTTAATTAAAATACCTACCTACCCGGATCGTAGCCAATAGCCCGTTGTGTTGCTCCAGTGCGACGTTAATTAAAAACACCTACACCTACACTCAGTTAGACCGTCAAATACCATATACCGTCGGTGAAGAGCACAAACTGACGAACTGACATTTTTTCTGAGACACTATTGAGTGTCTTCGAAAATAAGCCTTCAAAGCACGGATGCAGACCGCAGCCCGTAGACCTCGTGCGGCCCTCCGTTTATTTGCTGGCTGTGCATGTGTTATTTTAACTTTAACAAGTCACACTGTAGGTAATTATTAAACTGTGCAAGCCTCTTCGGGTCAACATATATCTGTGAACAAACTTTTTCAGTCTTGTATTATCAAATCAAAAAGTTAGAACCGCTTTACTAATAAGGTAGGTAGGTTCCTTTACTAATGAGGTAGGTATTCCTCCGGGAAGACCCGAAGACAAAGCCATGTAATTTTGAGCCACGGTCATGACGTGGTCACACCTGAGCTGGCACCCCACTCTCCAAACTTCCACACTACGCCAACGTGAGGACATTTGAAGCCACGACGGATTTAACGTGCCCCCTTTGTACTCGACGGTCTTGGGTTGGATTTCCTCTTTACTAATGAAAATTTAGAATCAATTTTGGGCTTGGCTGCTACAAAAACTGAACGAAGTATTAAAGCAATTATTAAATCAATGCAATCCACGCATCCAATTGAATTCGTTATTTACTTTATTTTATTACCTTTTTAATAATATAAAAAATAAATATCAATAAATGAATAATACATAACTTTCAAGGTATTTTGGGAGGCCCTCCCATAAATCAGAGTAAATCTATGTGGGCCCTTGTTCTTAACGCGTCTGTGCATCCCTGCTTTAAAGAATTTTACGTGGTGTTGTCCTCGATCTTTCCCTTTGGGATTGATCCAGGACTGTCTCCAATAGCTCGTTGTGTTGCTCTACTGTGACGTTAATTAAAATACCTACCTAAAGGATTATTTTCATGATAAAGAGGTAGGTATTTTAATTAACGTCTATTGGTGAAGGTCCGGGATCAATCCCAATTGACACCCCATTTGGGGACATTTGAGGCCACGGCAGATTTAACGTGCACCATCCCCCACGACGGTCTTTGGCTGGATTCTAACTCCCAGCCCTCCGGTTGCTAATCCGTTACTCTTCCAACCCGGGCCATGGCGGCCCTGAAACAACTCGGATTTTCATCACTTAAGCCGAACTTCAGCATTTATTTTTTTTACATCAAGAGAACATTCCGTGGGGATGATGTGCAGAAAGCGTTTGAGTCGCGTCAGACGACGCAATTCGTGCTAAAGTTGCCCTATCCTCTTCGTCTGTGGAGAAAACAAATTCAAAACAAGGATTTCTACCGGACCGGTTTTTGGAAAATCAACAAAGCGTGCCGACTCGACGGGGCTTGTTGGAGAAATGTTTACGATTAGTTCAGAGCAGGCTCACATTTGAGTGGGAAACCATTGCGCATCATTTCTCCAAAGATGCGTCGTGAATAGCCCGTTGTGTTGTTGCTCTAGTGCAGGGGTGTCAAACTCAATTAAAACACGGGCCATTTAATGCAACTGGTAAGATTCACGCGGGCCACATCACATTAACAAATTTACTTAAGATTATATTTTGAAGTGAGGATTCAGGAATAGGGATAGGATAATTAAAACACATTATGTAATTCAGTGAATTTAGGGTAATAAT
The DNA here is from genome assembly GCA_933210815.1 of Meta bourneti. NCBI lineage: Eukaryota > Metazoa > Arthropoda > Arachnida > Araneae > Tetragnathidae > Meta > Meta bourneti. The sequence goes on along the minus strand of OW119931.1, from coordinate 5,898,559 downwards.
TTATAATATTGCTATATAATTGCTTTTATTTAAACGTTCATTTAATTTAATGTATTTGTAAAGCTAAAATTATTTTTTTTTTTTACCGGAAACTTGCCAGCGCTCTCCTCCTACTATTTTTCCACTATCTGGATTCAAAGACTGAGAACAGACAATCTTCATTATGGCAGATAGATGTTTATCAGTTAATCTTGATCTGTAGGCCGTTTTATTTCATTTCATGGACGAAAAGAGTTGCTCACACATTTGTAACATGACGAAATTGTGTGTACGGTATTGCCTCGATCTCCCCTAAGTGCCCTGTTTTCATTTTATTTCAGAGCATCGTGGGCCACAAAAAATTACCTCGGGGGCCACATGCGGTCCGCCAGTTTGACAAACCTGCTCTAGTGCGACGTTAATTAAATACCTACCTACATTCTCCGAAGATGATAGTCACTAGCGCATAGGGATTCCCGAGAGGTTGGAGCTTTCGCTAGGCCGGTAATATTTTCAATAGAAAAATAACATGCGTCCAGTTGGTAGAGTCTCCGATTAGAAGTCAGAGAGTTATGAGTTCGAAACTCGATCCAACCATAGACCGACATTACGTGGGGGCTGGTGCAAGTTAAATCTGCCGTGGCCCCAAATGTCTTCACCCTGGCGTGGTGGCTTGGAGAGTGGGGTGCCATCTCTCAGGAGCTGACCTCGTGGTTCAAGATGACGAGTATTGTCCTCGGGTCTTTCCCTTCGGGATTCCCTTCGGACCGCCGCCAATAGCCCGTTGCGCTGCTCCCCAGTGCGACGCAAATGCAAATATTAACCAATAGAAAAATAATGCGGCATTAGATAAGGTAGGTATTTTAATTAACGTCACACTGAAGCGACACAACGGGCTATTGGTGACTTTAGATAAGGAGATTACAGAAATTCAAATGTTTTATCCCAATTAGAATGACAGTAAACTTTTACAGATCAAATCGATTCTGCTTATCATAACACGACTGTAGCATTAGTTTTATGTTGCACTTGGAAAGAGTACTGATCGTGAGTTAGCTGTTAAACGATGCTTGGAATTCAAACCCCCTGAGGGGTTTACAAGCATACATAGGTTCTGCAACCTGCTCTCCACCCTGCATGAGTTCTAACCCCTTTCGACCTTCTTGACCAAAAGAATTTTCCCTGGGATTCTTTCAACCAATAGTTGTGTTTACCAACTATTGGTTGTACCAACTCTTCAAATCTAATTTGGATCAATTTTGCAATCTTTTGCTAATTTATAATAGCCATTTAATTAATTTTTAATTAAATAGTCAAATATTAAATCAGTCATCAATTGAATCAATAGTCAAATATTGAATCAGTCACCAATTGAATCAATAGTCAAATATTGAATCAGTCATCAATTGAATCAATAGTCAAATTTTGAATCAGTTATCAATTGAATCAATAGTCAAATTTTGAATCAGACATGAATTGAATCAATGGTCAAATATTGAATCAGTCACCAATTGAATCAATAGTCAAATATTGAATCAGTCAGCAATTGAATCAATGGTCAAATATTGAACCAGTCATCAATTGAATCAATAGTCAAATATTGAATCAGTCACCAATTGAATCAATGGTCAAATATTGAATCAGTCACCAATTGAATCAATAGTCAAATATTGAATCAGTCACCAATTGAATCAATAGTCAAATATTGAATCAGTCATCAATTGAATCAATAGTCAAATTTTGAATCAGTTATCAATTGAATCAATAGTCAAATTTTGAATCAGTCATGAATTGAATCAATGGTCAAATATTGAATCAGTCACCAATTGAATCAATAGTCAAATATTGAATCAGTCAGCAATTGAATCAATAGTCAAATATTGAACCAGTCATCAATTGAATCAATAGTCAAATATTGAATCAGTCACCAATTGAATCAATAGTCAAATATTGAATCAGTCACCAATTGGTTTCGGGGTTGATCCCGGACCGTCGCCAATAGCCCGTTGTGTTGATCCAGTGCGACGTTAATTAAAATACCTACCTTGATAGACGAGATATCTCGTCAAAACCACTTGGAGGGTTAACGATAGCCTTTCCGTGTCAATCTGAATCCAGTAGAAATTGACTGATGAAGATTCAAGAAAGGTGCCTCCATAAGAAAAAGCTTGCTCATCTTAAAATCATTCACGCTGCCTGAATCTGGAGCTCTCCAGTTCATAGCACCCGAATCTATGTGAATCAGTTTCAGTTGGATTGAGATTGACCCAGGTTCTGTTGGTTGAAGCTGTCCTTAAAAGAGTGACCATATCTCGGTCTTGACCACGCTTACGCCCTTTCCAATTCTTCGGAACCCTACACTGTGACAAGGAACAATAGATCCAACCAGAATTAAATGAACGAATGTTGATGGCCAGATAGCCTGAGACAAATCTGTGAAGATAAAAACAAAGAACTAGGGATTAATGACATTTGTTTTTAATTAGTGGCTGCGATAGAAATTACGATTAGTATCGTTAATCATGATTAATATCTCAGGATATACGTTCATTTATAAAATTAGGTAAAAAAAAATTATAAAATAAATTGTTCGAGTAAAAGAAGTTTTATCCAGTCTTAAATAAATCTTAGCACTCTGAGAATCACAAGATTTCCGAGTAGTGTAGTAATGGCCTTTCCCGCCACTGCGTTCCTGAGGATAAGTAACCACATCTATTGGTTGAAAGAATCTGAAGAAAGATTTTATTGGTCAAAATCAAAACTGGTTAGAAATGTCGTGTAAGACTGCAGAACGGATATACAGGGCGAGTCTAAATTGTTTTTACAAAATAAGAGGGGTGATAGTACCCATCCAGACGACCCATAATTACCATGGAACATAGGGTCGCATTCCACTCTGAGAGGCAGAAAAGAGTCAAGTCGAAACGCGTCGAGCATGAACAAGTCATCGCCTCAGACGTCGGTTTGTACCTGTCTACGTAGCATATCTGGACTTTTTCTTGTGGGGGCACGTGAAATCTTTAGTGTACCAGACGCCTGTGGACTCGGCTGAAGATCTCGTAGCGAGAATCGGTGTTGCCGCAGACAAAATGAACACAACACCAGGAATCTTCGAGAGCCAGTCATTCCTTCGCCGGTGTGAACTATGCAACGACACGCCACTTTGAGCACTTGTTGTGAGTTTTTCTCTGATCGATCAATCAGATTGTGCAACTTTTGGTATCGTTCATTCGCTTTCCCAACACTGTTCATGTTGAAATTCTAATTTGATTCTTTTCTGCCTCTCAGAGTGGAATGCGACCCTATGTTCCATGGTAATTAGTGCTCGTCTGGATGGGTACTATCACCCCTCTTATTTTGTAAAAACAATTTAGACTCACCCTGTATATGCGTGTTTCCGAGTAGTGTATTATCGTCTTTCTCACGCAACGTTCGGACCATGGTGAACCCGATCAAACCCAAAGCCAATTGGTGACTGATTCAATATTTGACTATTGATTCAATTGATGACTGTAACTGATTAGCAACTGGAGTGTTGCGAGTTCGAATCCAACCAAAGATCGTCGTGTACAAAGGGAGCTGGTGCACGTTAAATCTGTTATAGCCTCAAATGTCCTCACGTTGGCGTGGTGTGGAAGTTTGGAGAGTGGGGTGCCAGCTCAGGTGTTCACCACGTCATCTGACAGTGATTCAAAATCACGTGGTGTTGTCCTCGGCTCTTTCCCTTCGGGATGGATCCCGGACCGTCATCAATAGCAAGTTGTGTTGCTCCAGTGTCACGTGAATTGAAATACCCACCTCAAACAACGTTCCTAAGGTTAGATAATCACATCTCTGCGATGTGTGATTACTCGCTACTCTTTCCACTTCTGATTCAACAACTGTGAACACCGGCGTGGACGTAATAGCGAGAACGTTCCAGAAGAACACGAGCGACTTACGGAAGTTCCGAGAACATTCTGGAACACGAACGATTCCCGCCAAGAGTGTTGCAAGGACGTTCGAGCGGGAGAACGATTTCAGACGATGAACCGAGAAGACGTGTCAATGGCAGACGGCCATCCCTTTTGTGTGTTGTTTCAAACATGTTTGTAACTGTCCTGTCCCTAATTGTCAAATTAAATGTTTTATCTTTAAAAGAAGTTCTCAGTTCTATCTAAAGCCCTTTTGCACTACCACTGAACTTCACATCTATTGGTTGAAAGAATCTGAGGAAAGATTCTATGGGTCAAAGTTAAAACTGATTAGGAGTCAAAAAAATAAATTGCCACACAACACTATATTGATCACTATTATTGGTAATTAGTATCAATCGAATCAGTAGAATTAGAAATAATCACTCATGAGTAGGATGAGGGTGATGGCTTCCTACCAATTCTTGATTATCCCAGACTATTATCGTCAACAGCATCCTTAAATCTTTACACAACTATTTGCAGTCGGTTCTTTCTGGTTAAAAAATCAATGATAATGCATCACTGTTAGTTGTTGCTAATCTCCACGTCTAGCTCCAGCTAGACCCAATCCACAAGTCCATTCACCCGCATAAAGTCATACACCAAAAGAGGTTCAGAAAACAGGTCGTCTCGGGACAACTCCAGGCACTCGAGAATGTGTGCTGGGGAGGCCTGGTCATTTAAGGCAAACAGGACGAATCTTGTGACCACAGCGAGACACCTCAGATGGCCACTGAAGAAGCGGGAGAGCACTGTCTGAATATGTCTGTTGCAATTGAGAGCAAGAGATCTTCCGGGGCGATCCCCACGGCACCAAGAGTGTACCGATCCATGCCTTCTTATCAAGATTTTTTCTAATAGAGTAAAGCTCAAGAAACGTCAAAGAGTGGCAGTGGTTCATCGACACCCTCCTTCCCTAAATCATCCGCTACTTCGTTTCCCCTGAGTGTGAAGGGATCCACTGTAGGTGCACCTCACAGAAGGATGAGACATGCTTGAGTATGTTAAGGACCACTATGCCAGTTCTATCTCCCACGCTGCGTCAATTCATCACTGTTAGTGAGTGTGTAGTCTGTATATGGTCAAGAGCAAAAATTTTCAAATAACATTTCTTCGGGGATAATTTTTTAACATCTTATTGGCCCTCTCTTGTTCCTCAATGTTCTTTTATTTCCCCTGGGTTTGGCATTGCACCCCAATACTGCTTCAGCGCCTACAGGGGGTGGTAGCGCTCACTATGGGAAACTGTAATGGAAGATAAATAAATATTAAAGTACGCCTGAAATATTGCGTCGAATTTATATTGGAATCATACATGCCATTTCATTCGAAATGACGCATTGTGATAGTTCTCACCCTCCTTACGGGCAACTTCTTTTAGGACCCCTATCCATGGTCGAGCCTCAGATAATTTCAGAGGGATTTTAAGTGCAAACAAACCAGACGGTTTGCGAAGATCTTACGTCTGCTGCCCAAATGCTTTCGCGTGATACATATCGGGGGTTATATTAAAATAGTTTATCGCCGTTATTTCGACGTTTGGCGTTATCTAATTGATGTTGGTCAATGAACTATCGCACATCCATTTGGTATTTATTCCTAGGAATTTTTATTGGTGAGGTGCTGAAACCGTATTCGAAAAACAAACCAACTGACGTCACTTTCAGAATACGTACAGGAAACAGGTACACTACCGCCACCTAGATTTAGCTTGGCTGAAAATTAGTTATTCGGAGGTGGGGCGAAATTTCCTTCCCCTCCAACTTCCCAAGCGATTCTCTAATCCCTCCCATCAAGGACAATATGGGTGGATGGTGAAAATGAAAATTAAAAACTTCGGTCTGGTGCTTGTGAAATTTATACACAGATTTTATGACTATGGGTAGGTAGTTGAATTAAAGTCGCTCTGGAGCAACACAACTACTATTGGCGACAGTCCGGGATCCATCAATAAGGAAAAGATCCAAGGACAATACCTCGTCATTTTGAACTATGGTCAGATGACGAGGTCAACACCTGAGCTGGCACCCCACTCTCCAAACTTCCACGCCAACGTGAGGACATTTGAGGCCACTACAGATTTAACATGAACCAGTCCCCACGTACACGACGGTATTTGGTTGGATCGAGTTTCGAACTCGTAACCCCCGGTTGCTAATCTGCTACTCTTCAAACCGGGCCACCGTGGCCCTTTATGACGATGGAGAACGTTAGAACATTTTCGTTCTGGAATTTTTACACTTCTATTCTTATTTAACCCTTTCGCCCCGACTTTTGCATGATTAAATTTAACTCTGAAAAGTAGTTTAATTTAGTAGTTTTTGTTCTTTTTGACGGACGACCGTACTTTCGCTTTCTTTTTGTGTTTGCTTTCTCCCTTCCAACATTTATGAGTTGCTCAGCTAAGGGGACCCTGAATGATAAGAGTGGTTCTGCTTTATGTTCCACATCACACTTCGTAATCCATGCATTCACAACACAAATCATAACTAAAAATCTTTTTCCACCTCTTGTCTGATTTCCTGCCATGACCCTAAAAAGTAGCCATTTCATCACAACTCCATTCATGTACATATTGCAGTGGGAAATGGCTTCTGGGCAACTAACGTCTCATTTTGTACCATCTTTTTGTTTCCGAACCACGGTCACTCATTCATCAGAATGAATGGGCGTGTTCAAAACCATAAGTCCGCCATTTGCAATCTGAAAGTATTAAATGGTTTCTTTAGTCATATTTTTATTCCCTAATTCCTTAAGAACATTGAAAACGTAAAAACCCATTCAAAAGTGGGATTTATTGACCCAATCTAATCTCTGAGACGTATATGCCCATTAGGCCCATAAGGTTAAGACTGAGAATGTTGAGTTGCATATACAGTAGAATCTTGATTATCCGAACTTCGCTTAATCGAGTGTCCGTGATTTCCGAGCCGAATTGGATATTGAGTTTTATTAAGCTGTTAACAAATCTTCGAGCACGAGTATGCGCACTTTGTCCAAAGAGCCGAGAAAGTGCTTCAATACAAAAGACGGTTAAGTACTTTTTCAAGAGTTTATTAGGTACGTAACTCACAGACCCGAAGTACAGAGTATTCTTAATCCTAGCTTTATGTCTTTCAGTAGCAGTAGTAGCGCAGTAAATTTGTCCTGTGTTTAGTAAAGGCTGTTTTGTTCCACAACGATTCGGTTCACATAACCTCGGAAAATCAAAGTTCTAATATACACTGCTGGCCACCCAAATTGCAACACCAAGAAAGACAAGAGATATCACAACAAAATTTATTTTGTAGATAACATGTTGACCAAGTATCAAATGATTAAATTTATAGACTTCTGTGAAGTGTGGTTCCTGCCAAAATCAGTAGCCAGAGTAGCCGCCATTGTTGGAGATCACCGCTGCCACACGCCTCGGCATTGATTCAAAGAGACTTTGGATGTGTTCTTGGGGTACAGCAGACCAAGCAGCTTCCACACGTTGCCAAAGTTGATCTGGTGTGGCAGCTGGGGATGTATTCTGGGTCAATCGTTGAGCAACCATGGACCACATGTTTTCTATCGGCGAAAGATCCGGAGAGCGAGCTGACCAGGGAAGCAATTCAATCTGGCGATTGACGAAGAACTCTTGGACAATGCGTGCCACGTGTGGTCGCGCATTATCCTGTTGAAATATGGCTGTGGGCAAGCCCTGAAGGTAAGGAAGGACAACTGGCTCCAACACCTCGGAGATGTAGCGCTGGCTGTTTAAAGTACCGGCAATGCGTACTAGAGGAGTGCGAGAGTGATATCCAATACCGCCCCATACCATAATACCCGGTGCAGGACCAGTGTGGCGGTGCATAACGCAGCTGTTCAGCGTCCTCTCTCCACGGTGTCTCCAGACTCGAATCCGACCATCGTGGTGTTGCAGACAGAAGCGTGACTCGTCAGTAAAGACAATTTCATTCCATTCTGCCGTCCACATCCTTCTTTCATCGCACCATTGGCGGCGGAAACGTCTGTGGTTCTGCGTCAAGGGTAGACGAAGCAATGGACGTCTTGCGGACAGACCACTCTGCTGTAAACGGCGTCGAATGGTACGCGCAGACACTGGATGATGCGGTACAGACTGAATGTGCTGTGCTATGGTTCGTGATGTGGCTGAGCGATCCGTCACTGCCATACGCACAATATGCCTGTCATCACGTGAAGTGGTGCACTGAGGTGGATGCGATCGAACACGTCGTACCCTCCTGCATCCAACGATCACATATCCGCATTACAGTTGTTTGGTTTCGTCCAACACGACTACCGATTTCCCTGAAAGATAATCCACAATCTCGGTAGACCACTATCCTTCCTCTGTCGAATTCGGATACTTGATCAAAAGATGATCGTTGTATTCTACGAGGCATAATTGATCGTTTTTTTGAAAAAAACACAAGAAAAACACAATTGCCGTACTTGAAATCGTCGAAATCTCCAAGCCTTAAATAGCGCTTTGAAGTGGCGCCACAGGCGCGCGTGATGTGCGTCTGCACTGAAATTCTAATCATTTGCATATCTCACCTCCGCTAATGCATGTTGTAAATTTCATATTATTTGCATGTTTCCTTCAGGGTGTTGCATTTACGGTGGCCAGCAGTGTAGTTTGAAACGTGCATTGGTGGGTTTCTTAACATGTCACGCTTTACTTCCTGTTTCGCACCCCTTTACTTTCGACAGCATACCGAAAATCCGTCACCCGAGGGCGTAATTAAGGGGGGCGGCGGTCACGAACACCAATATCTAAAGGGGCGGTATTTCAAAAGTATTGATTTAAACGTTTCGTAGTTTTTACTGGTAAAAAAAAATAAAAAAATGTATTTGAAATTGCAACCCCTAAAAAATAGAGTATGTACCTACAAAAAGAAATTGATTAGAATGTAGCCCCTCATTTTTCCCTGGGGCCTTCCTTAAAACTTGATGGATGAATATAAGAATTCAGAGAGATAATGTGGATAAAACCCTGTCTGCGTAGTTCTTTAAATGTGGGTAATGAAATGCACTAAAATAAATTTCCCCTAATACACACTTGTCTTACTTATAGCCCCTCATCCAATAAATCTCTTTTGACGCCACTGGCGGTGATTTTATTATCATTTCATAAATCTCTTCACTTTGCAACACGCCTACTTGTATCCGTTTTGACAAATCAAATATTTTTTTATCATGGTTGGGGTTTTACGGCGAAAAGTCCAATAGCGGACAGGCTGCGCCAATGATATTCTTATCATGTTCCCGTCTTAATTTTCCCTGGGCATCCGACATACATGCGGGAAATAATTACGCAAGGAGACTAATCAAATCGTCACTCCCAATCATGCATTCCAATCAAAAGTCCGTTATACTTAATGAGCGCTATGTTGAATGAATTTTTGACTTGAATACGTCTTTAAAATCGAAGCAGTACTGGGGGCAAGCAGGAAAAGTCGAGCATTACAAAAAAGCGTTACAACTGTTTCGTCTTATGATTTCAGAACAAGCAGACATCCAAGAGATAAATATAGCGTCGTGTAGACCATGGGTGTCAAACTCAATTAAAGCACGGGCCATTTAATGCAACTGGTAAGATTCACGCGGGCCACATCACATTTACAAATTTTCTTAAAATTATATTTTGAAGTGAGGATTCAGGAATATGGATAGGATAAGTAAAACACATTATGTAATTCAGTGAATTTAGGGTAATAATTTATAATATTGCTATATAACTGCTTTTATTTAAACGTTTATTTAATTTAATGTATTTATAAAACTAAAATTAATTTTTTTACCGGAAACTTGCCATCGCTTTCCTCCTACTAGTTATCCAATATCTGGATTCAAAGACTGAGAACAGACGATCTTCATTATGGCAGATAGATGTTTATCATCAGTTAATCTTGATCTTCAGGCCGTTTTATTTAATTTCATGGACTAAAAAAGTTGCTCACACATTTGTAACATGACGAAATTGTGTGTACGGTATTGCCTCGATCTCCCCTAAGTGCTATTTTCTTTATAACATTGTGCTGTTTTCATTTTATTTCAGAGCATCGTGGGCCACAAAAAAAAATTACCCCGGGGCCACATGCGGCCCGCCAGTTTGAAATCCCTGGTGTAGACAAAAGGATGTCCGCACCTGATATGGCCTTCGGACCGAGTACCACTGAGAGCGGGCCCGCAATATGTCGGAATTCTAAGGCGCTGGGCGTGCTTGGGGCCAGTGTCAATTTGCATTGTGTGGAGTTAGGACAGCGTAAATGGTGTCATTCGAAAGCTACCGAACTACTCTACAGTCACAGGACATTAATTAATAAAATTATCCTTCAATGTTAATATGAAACTGCACTTTAAATCGTTCAACAAGAAATTAATTGAATATTCAGACACAATAAACAATCGTTCAAACTTCCTCTGCCTGCTTCATGCATTCCACAATCCAAAATCAGACTCACGTCAAAACTACGGTTTGTGTCCTCGACACAACCAACCAATTTTGTTGACTGTTTTCAGACATTACGTGCACTAGGTTGGCATCACTCAACCAACAGACACGTTGGATCATTGGCTTGATAATATTGCCACGCAGTGGATAAATAGCAAACTGAAAACAAGATAAATAGCAGAAAGAGCTCCACTTTCAAAAATGAAATTTGACTTTAATTGCAGACGATGTTTTAATCTTCAATATTTTTTCATTTAAATTTTAACTGTTTATTTCATATTTTTGTTAATGGCATCACAGCCGAGGCGAAGCTACCATTTTTTAGCGTAGGGTAGTTGAATTAACGCTTCACTGCATCAAGTATCGGGGTTACTTTGAGCACTGCTTGTCACGAGATTTCCAAGTAGTGTAGTAGTAGCTGTTGGATTGGTATTGGTATTTTTCAATTAACGTCACACTGGAGCAACACAACGGGCTATTGGCGACGGTCCGGGACCAATCCAGAAGATAAATATCCGAGGACAACACCTCGTGATTTTGAACCACGATCAGATGACGAGGTCACACCTGAACTGGCACCCCACTCTCCAAACTTCCACACCACGCCAGCCTACACTTTTTAGAACCTGGGGGCAAATGCGACTGATTCCGCCCTCTGTCCAAAGCAAAGATCTATTGAATCGTGTTTGAAATGAAAATTCGTCATCTGACCGTGGTTCAAAATTACGTGGTGTTGTCCTCGGATCTTTCCCTTTGGGATTGATCCCGGACCGTCACCAATAGCCCATTGTGTTGCTCCAGTGTGACGTTAATTGAAATACCCAAATACCCAAAGAAATGAAAATAAAGTATAATTATTTAAATAATTAAGATAAATCTATTAATCAGTCTCACATTAAATTATCGTTTACAATGTTAATTTTTGATTGCAATTAGTGATATAACAACTCATAAAAACTATCAACAAACCGGGTTTTTTTTCTGGCTCTGATAGGGTCTCCGCACAGAAGTAAAGGAACCACTCCCTTGTTTTGTGCTCTCTAGATGCTTGTAAGAAAATAACTTTATTGCTTTGTCTCGTTTCTGAAGAGCAATGCGATTGCAGGGGGCTACATAAAAGGTAGGTAGGTAATTAATTTACGTCGGACATGAGCAACGCAATGGGCTATTGGCGACGGTCCGGGATCAAACCCGAAAGGAAAGTTCCGAGGACAACAGCACGTAATTTTGAACCACGGTCAGATGACGAGGTCACACCTAAGCTGGCACCCCACTCTCCAAACTTCCACACCACGCCAACGTGAGGCCACGACGTATTTAACGTGCACCAGCCCCCCTTTCTAAACGACGGTCTTGGACGGATTCGAACTCGCAACCCTACGATTGCTAATCCGTTACTCTTCCAACAGCGGCCCACTATTACTACACTTCTTCGAAATCTCGTGACAATCAGTGCTGAAAGTTACTTCATGACAGAGCATTTGAAAAGTGGAAAATCTTCGCATTGTGTCTAGTTTGTTAACATGGAAAATACTTATCATAAAAGGAATGAAATTTTAGTCTATTGAGAATCAATTGAAATAGACTGATAACAGAGCAAAAACGTTTCACATTTCTTGGAACCACTTAGCTACTGGTCCCTTGTACCATAGACTGTCCCCTCTCCTTTAAGGAGAGTTTACGAGAGGGTAGAAGAGAGAGTTTAAGAGAGGTTTTTTGCACTTTTAGTCGAAAAGTTGCGAATCTAAGATTTAAATTAGCACCTTTCTCTCCTTGGAATAAATGATGATTACGCTTAAACGCCAAAGTGAAGATAAAGCTTTGTATTCTAGCTACCCCTCCGATTCCGGCAACCCTCCACTACGCTGCACTCTCCGTGAACTAATTTCCTTTCGTCCGGCGTTGGCTTGGGGTGTCCTGCGTGCTGCTCGGTGAGAAACCTGTTGATTTGTGGCTTACGTACTGCAAAACATTCCACGTCAATGTGATGAAAAGAGAGTGAGTTATACAACGCCCGTGATTTCGTCGACTTCTCTTGCTCGTGCAAAGCGATCTGTTGACTCACACGCCGCAGAATGGAATTTACCGAACGCCTGTTGATTTATCTGCCCATCGCACGGTGACGACTCTTACCTCCGACCTGTTGAATACTGCGGAAATCGTTTGACTCGGGAAGTTCCTGTTCGTTCGGTGGAATCCTCGCCGTGTTTGCATTTTCGAATTTAATCCTCGTGTACCCTTGCTTCTTGTTTTGGTACCGTACACATGACTATGGGAAACAACAAAGCCGGTGGTGACGACGAGAAAACGGAACCCAAAGAAAACGACAAGTGGATGGAAAACAACGACACAGACAAGGACTTGGAAATGACTCCCAAAAACTCTCGACTGGACGATCTTCGAGGCAGGGCCAAACAATTCGCCTCTAATCGTTACCACCTCATCATAGTATTGTTGTGTATACTGTTATTCATCCTATTCTTAATTGTGATAGTGTTAGCAGTGCAGTTGGGCACTTACAAGTGTCCCGTGAATTTAGAGTGCCGGACTTCGGAATGCTTGACCACGGCGTCGGCTGTCGTCCAGCGGTCAGACACTTCTTTCGACCCTTGCCAGAATTTCTGGGCATTTAGCTGCAACGGATGGGTGACGGAGACTTCTTTACCCAGGAATAAAGGGTCGTTTTCGGTTACTGACCAGTTGGAACAGACGATTTACGGCCGCGTTCGACATTTGATCGATACTGTGCCCCACGATTCGGACACTTCCGCTCCACAGAGGAAGGTGAGAAGTTTTTACGACTCGTGTCGGGATTTGAAGGAAATCGAACACTGGGTGCCGACGAAAATTAAGCAAGCGATTCATGAAATCGGGGGGTGGGCCATCATTAAGGACACCCCCGGACATCAGTGGAGGCGAAACGATGTCTTGAAATCGATGCAAGTGACCTACGATGTTGAAGCTTTTTTCAAAGTGTTGGTTGAAGCAGACGATAGCAAACCGATGAGGAATATAATCAAAGTAAGTCGAAATTGGAATATTGTGAGGTTTACAACGTGCATTGCATCGAAAAATCGTTTTAAAAGTAAATCAATGATTTTTCAAATTAAATTTCAAATAAAAAAATCAATCATCAATTGTGCATACATTTCCAAAAATAAAATAGTGGAAATTTGTTTTATTACAAAATTAAATTGTTTATTGATAAGTTAATTCTCGAATATATATAACTCTTTAGTGTTTGTACAAATGAAGTTATATCTTTTTTCTTAGTTTCTTATCACAGTATATTCCTTTGCTTATGCAAAGAGAATTTAGTCTATCTTATCACTAGGTATGACCTTGAACATATTGGATCTGAGTTTCTGAAACAATTCAAGGGTTTTGTAATTAGGTATAAGGCACCATTTGTGCAAACTTATATGGAAAAAAGTGAACCATCAAATAATTTATAATTAAATAAATTCAACAAAATAAAAAATTCTCAGTTAAATGTTTTTTTACAATATGTAGAGAAAAAGGTACATTCACAAATCTAAAAAAATTTGCTAATGAAATTTTAAATGTGTGCAATGATGAATCTTATTCTTCAATTCATGCATTCCCTTTGTTTATACACTTTTCAAAATTTTAAGTGGGTAATATTAATTAAGCAACATGTATAACTTTTGAAATTTGATTTATTTCTTAATATATTAATACAATTTTGTAAAACTTATCCAGCTTGAATGGAATCAAAAATAATTTTCAATTAGAACAACTTTGGAAACAAAACAAAAAGTTCTATTTGCTTCACTGAAATAAGTATTTATTTGAACATATCTGTCTTATTGTTTTTCTTCTCCAGGTAAACTTGCAAATTCAGGTTCCATTCTTTAGTATGATTTGACTTAAATTATATTTGATTTAAAGTGGTCCAATTGTGGGAAACATTGATTTTAAAAAAAATTTTCATCCTCTATTTACCTACTACATTTACAGCTGCAAAATCACTTGTTCTGCTGTTAGGTATGTCATTCTCTGACCTTGACGTTTGTGTGCTGTACTTGGAAAAAACTTCCTTCTTAGTATGCTAAAGAAATCAGAAGCTTCTACCTGGTTACGTTTTAGTGTTTGCTGTTTTTTATTTCACTGAAAACTCGTAAAAAACGTAATATTTTAGTCGAATGAAAATGACTTCAAAAATGATGAAGGATTTATTCAATGATATTAAATATTTTCCCTTTTAAAAAGAATTTCTAATAGTAAAAAAAATTATTACCCAAGATATACATCCTGAGAAGTATAATTTGTAGAGCATAAAAGAGAATTCACATTTCCTCAAACACCTTAATATTCATTGAATTTCAAAAATTAATTTTAAGATTGTTGTTTCTGGTTAATTAGAATTTTTCAAGTTCATTTTTATCCTGACATGCTGAACTGCAAAGCAGTTTATAATCCATTACTTCCTATAAAACTGATTTATTTGGTACTAATTAATCACATATAATTCAAATATGCATGCTTGTGCAGAACCATCCTGTAGAAGGCTTGCCATTCCATGTCAAATCAACTTAACTGATTAGTCCATAATCTATCAGATTTTGATGAAACTTGGTGTATCAGGTGACCTGAAGCGAAAAATAGTAAAAGGATTTTTTTCACCTCCCATTCAAAAGTTTTTAAGTTTTAATTTAAATTTTAAATGAAAATTGGTGAATCTTGAGATAGTTAACTGACATTTTCACACAAACTAGAAAGCAGACCTGGGTAATGTTTTATTTTAAATTTTTGTTAATTTGATATAAACAATACAGTTTTAGTTCTTTTTAAATTAAATTAAATTTTAATAGTTCAAAAAGGGTAATTTTGAAATTCTAAAAAAAATTACAAAATTACTTTACTGTTATTTAACATGAAAGTTTGAAGTTGGGATCAGATCATAGAGGAGGGTTATAAGGTTAGTGGATTATTGTATTCTATTTATTTCATTTCAATGATTTAGTTTTCAACTTTTGTAAAGTGTATTTACAAATAATTTCAAGGAAAATCCATATAAATAAATGAGTATTTTTAATAGTTATTTCATGAGCCTTGTTATCTGATCTAAATGTTTGAAATCCGTGGGGATACTTGTCTGTACCTTAAGAATTGTTCTCACACCACTGTCTATGCCTGTCTTACCACAGAAATGGACTTAATCCCATTGTCCACAGGGGTGTTGGAAGAACTGCATTCAAGTTTGTCTCATTGGCATAGTGACCTCCTGGACTTGTTTCATGAGCTTTGTAATCTGTTCTAAATTTCTGAAGTGTAGGTACTGTCTATCTACCACAAGAACTGTTCCTGCTACCAAGTCTGCCTGTATGTTACTATAAAAACAGGCTTTATTTCATTTTTATCAGGATGTTTGAGGAAATGCATTCAAATTTGCTACTTGGTTCACTTAGTGATGAATTGGAAATGTAAAGTTATTATTTTTTACTTGCTGCTGAGAAGATCCATACTAGTAAACTGCTCTTGACGTCACCAAAAACAAAATAAAATCTACATCTGCCAGTCATTCCTAGTCAGAATGTAAGACTAGTTCATAGTGGCAGGAGCAGTTTTTTTGGTAGACTGACAGTACTATTGTTGTCTCTTACACTAAAGCATCAACATTGTAGTTTTACAGCATGCCTTCTTTTAAATCAGGCAGTATTTCAGCTACTTATTCAAATTCTGACATTTCACTGACCAGGTTTCCCCAATCCTTGACTTTGATCAACTCAGTGCTGTTCTGCACTTCCAAAGTTCACCAGAGATGGAGGGCCTATGACCCAGGTTCTCCCATCAAAAAGCTGCTCTTCCAAATTGCTGAAAGTCCTTAAAATAATGCTGCTTAACGCTTTCCTGCCTCATAAACCAAGGTCAAACATCATCAAAAATTGATGACGTAATATTTATAGGTAGCTAAAAATGGATGTTTTTGAAACTGGGTCCGTGAGATCCAAATCTAGAACTTGGGAAAGTATTTCACCTGTGCACTCCAGGATTAATCTACTTCAATCTATGTGAAATGTGGCTTTGAAAAATACCCTTAGAAAGGCTTTAAAAAGGCCTTGTTTTGTTTGAAGAATTAGAACCCTCTTGACACTAGTTGTAAAGCTTTTTTTGAGGACCACTGAATTGGATTGTGCTCAACATAGAATTCCTTATTCCAATTTTGTGATGTTTCTTGTTTTCCATTCATTGAACATGGTTTTAATAGCATGTTGTATGTCTTAATTAAACTGTATGTTTCACATCCTAATTAGACAGTATTTTGTCCGAATTGAATGAAAGAAAGCTACTTGATTAAAGCTTTATACTTTGTTTATTACAAAAAACAGTAGACCAACTTTTTTTTTATTGTAGATGCTTTGGAATTGTTAAAATTCTATTAGAGAAATTTGTAAATTGTATTATGAGTGTTTGTTTGAGTTTTATAATTTGCATGTTCTCTTTGTTTAACTATCCAGAAAGTCGTGATACCAAAATCATAGTGTCAGGTCGATTCCTCCTTGGGTGTATTTTTCTGATGTCAGTAACACTTTTTGTGTGTATGTTCATTTGATGTTCGCAGCTTGACCAAATATGGCCTTTGTGCTCTCAAAAACCAACCAAAATTAAAGAGTCCTCCAATTAAGAGCATTGTTGACATGCAATTAGTCCAGATAAACATCTCTAACTTTCATCTCTGGATCCTGAAATATTAGTGTCCATCTGCATTTGAAAATAATTTGAAAGGAGCTTATTTTCAATGTTTAATGAATCACATTTACAATAAGTTGACTTGAATTCTAAATTGCATTTCAGTGGTTTGATTTTTTTTCTTACTTTCGACTAATTAAATTTCAATTATCATTAAATTAGCTGAAGATCAGGCACTAGATGTTTGCTAGAAGATCAGGCACGCTTGTTTTACAGATTTTTTTTAAATTACAGATTTTAGCTTAATGTTATGTGTGTGTTGAATCTTTTATTTTAGTCTCATCTCATTTGGATTATTAAAAAATCAGATGTAATTTGGCTTTGACAAGGAAGTTCCAATGAATTGTAGAAAAATAATTTTCTGCATTCTTCAAAAACAAAACTACAACTAAGTTATTTCTTTTTAAACTTGGTGTGAAAATTAATATTTTGTGGATCACTTAAAAATGTTTCACAATTTTGTTTTATATATTCATTAAAATTTCTTCAATATTTATTTCAGCTTGTTCCAGGAGGTCTTGGTTTACCTAGTCCACGATATTATTCGAAGCCTCATGATGATAAGGTAATAATTCTTTATATTGTGAACATGCTAGAGTTGACTGATTATATTCACAACCAGTTATAGACTGATTTCGTAATTTTTCTCTAATAAAAACAAAAAAATTGGAAATTTTTGTAATACATCATTAATCCCTTCCGGTACGATTTAATTAAAATTATATTATTGATTTGGATCATATTCAACAGTAACTTTAGTCACATGACGAGTGTAGCTCATCATTG
This sequence comes from Meta bourneti, assembly GCA_933210815.1. NCBI lineage: Eukaryota > Metazoa > Arthropoda > Arachnida > Araneae > Tetragnathidae > Meta > Meta bourneti. Next base: position 5,880,679 of record OW119931.1, on the reverse strand, counting down.
TGTGGTATGGCATGAAAACCAATGACGAGCTAGACTCGTCATTTTACCGGAAGGGGTTAAGGAATGTTTTAAATTTTAATTTTACTGCTTTATAGTTTATCTTTTTGCAGCATCTTCAATGAAACTGATCTTACAGTATTACAGCCAACCCAAAATTAATTTTTTGGTACATAGAAGTTAGACTCGTTTTGAGGTATACTTGTATCACTGAGATTCCAAACATGACATTGGTTTGGCCATATTAGCTCTAGTTTTTGTTATGTAGGATGAACTGTTTAGTGAAATGAAACATTTCACTGATACACATTTTAGTGACTTAAAAGGTTAGTCTTGTTCTTCGATATATTTAGACTGATTAGAAATTTTCAAAAGGGCATGTACTATAAGGGCCCTTTCAACTATAGCTGAGGAAGACAACTTTGTGAGTGCTGCGGGCCAGATTATGATGAAAGCAGGCATCATGTATTGTGAAGATGGGGAAAGGATTGTGTGAAAAGGAATAATCCATTTTTAAGAGGAATTTGTTAAACATCAATGTGATATGCTAAATTTTTCTGTTAATAATTCTTATTTCAAGAGTTAATTATGTTCTTTCAAAGACGCTCGACATTTTCTGGTCTGTTACTATCAAATTTTCAAACTAAATTTTTCCAACCTTTTGTTGGAATCAATTAAGAAACATTAAATTTTAACTTAACTGTGGAACATTAAAAATTTTGGAAAAATTTAATCTGGTTTGTGTGTGAAATTTACTTACAGAATTTACCAAAAAATTGATTTGAGCAAAATTAATTTTAGTTGAAAATTCTTACAGAACATGTAAACTATTCTTTTTCTGAAACCTATAGATTTGCTACAATTTAAAAATTACCTGCTACTTTAAAATATGTAGATTTGGTTCCACTTCAAAAAATATATTCATGAACTTTTGTATTACTTTGGGGATTGGAGGCTGAAGCCCATCAGCCTACTGAGAGATCACTATGAGTAATAATCATAACTGTATCACTGAGTTATAATACATAACTTGAAAAATTATTAGTTTTTCAAAACGTTGAGGGAGTGTTTTGTTTATTTTCATCACCTTATGTTCGCATTGTAGCATATTTTTGAGGTAGTAATGACAGTTGCAGGACTGCCACAGGCAACTTTTTGCTCTATTTTTCAACCTTGGTGACTCAGTATCTTTTTAAGCAAAATCATTTCGAAAGCTTCTATTTTCAAAATTTTGGTGAACTTTTTGAAAATTCACCAAAAGTCAAAAAAAATTTAGTCCCCTTTACTAATAGCAGACAGAAAAAATATTTTTCAAATTTTTAGGTCGGTTTTCCATTGGATGCCAATTTAGAAGTTTTGGCGCCAAGCCCTGCCAACCATGTGAAAAAATCGGAGTCTGGTTGTTAGATTGTCTCGAAAACCTTATGAAAAAATAATTTTTAAATTTAAATTTGCAGAGATCATCAACATCTGTTTCATATTGTTTCATTAGCATTTTGTTTTAGCCAATTCATTTTATATCTGAGCAACTAAAATAGCTTTTAAGAGGAAACTTTTGTTACTATTTAAAAAAAAATGTATGCTACTATTTCATAAGTGCTTTGGCTGTAGTTGCAGTTGTTATTTCAATCGTAAAGATAATTTTTATCTCAGGATTCTAAAAATTGTTACTTCTCCCAATGCTTGGTTCTTTCTGTCATCTTTAATCTTTTTCCCATTGACTTATGTAAATATATTTTTTATTTAAAATATATTTACACAAGGCAATGTAATTTAAGTATATTTACACAAGCAAATTTATTTAAAGTATATTTACACAAGCAATGTAAAAATAATTACATTGCCTTGTGTAAATATATTTTTTATTTAAAATATATTTACACAAGGCAATGTAATTATTTGTTACAATTAAATCAACTTATTCTAATTGAATGAAACTAAAAAAATAAAAACTAATGGTCTAAATTTTAATCTCAAATGATTAAAAAATTGTATTCTGAAAAAGAATTCTTCAGTTAGTTAATCTGTTTCGAATGTATGAATAAATTACTATATTGTATTTTTTCACAGTATGTCCAAGCATATAAAGACTTCATAATGAATACTGTGCAAACTATGGATGTGAACTTGTTTGAAGCTCAAAGGTTTGCTGAAGAAGTATTCAACTATGAAAAAAGAATAGCAAAGGTATGTTTAAAATGTGAATAATTTAAGCATTTGCAATGTGATATTTATATAATTCAGGATAAAGTGGGTAAAATATGTTGTGTGCAGCTATTTTTATAAATTTGAAGATGATTTCAAATTTGGTTGGTGTTCCATTAGTCATAGCATGAAGTATTGCACACAGTAAAAGTTAAATTGCATTACTTACAAAACTTTTTGTTTTAAGATTCAATTTAAAATCAGGTCATACATGAAAATAGGATTATTTTTTTTACCATAATACTTGTTAACCCATTGTACTATGAATTGTATGTTTTCGTTTGGACAATTGCTTGTATATGATGTAGAAAAATGAAACCAAGGAATGTGTAATTTTTCAATGCAATGGATCTCAACTGAAATATTTTTAGTTGACTAAAGTTGCATTGTCTTCCAATGCTCTGGGATATTCTCTCCACGATTGTTTGTCATAGTGTGTGCACTGTTCTCTACTAGTAATTTGCCAATCAACAGATTATTAAATGTCCACTTGTGATTTTGGGAGGTGTTAGATAAAGGAGTAAGTTTTGTAAATTGTTTTTAAATTTCGAAACAATTGTTTAAGAAATTGGAAAAAATTAAAGTTGTTTTATATTAAATAAAAGCCCATTAAAGGAGCTTTAAAATGAATATTATCCAGACCTGTTTCTCATCTGGTTCCTGAGAAAAGGGCAGTTAACTACCTCAAGAAGCAGAAATTTTCATTACAAATTTAAGTAATTAGCTTATCAACTCTTGAATGGAAGGCAAATTAAGTTTTTTACACTCATAACTATTTAAGATAATTTGTTATACCTTGTTTTATCAAAATCTTCGAGATGATGGTCTAAAGTAATACATAACATGGAATTACTCAGTTATTGTTTATAGGCGTTTTGCTGTGCTTGTATACTATCAATTTTGCATGTTTGAAATTAGGGCCTGACACACTCTGGGTAACCTAAAACCTGTCACCCCTCTTCTAATCTTTATGGGACCTCTGGGTTTGCCCCATTGTGCCAGCAAGCTGCGAGTTGTAGGCAGCGCAGGTTCGATTCCTCCCTGAGTGCATTTCTCTCTTCTGTGTCAGTAAAACTTTTTGTATGTGTATGTCTATTTCTTGACGTTGTCTGTCTTATATTGGTACAGCTCTACCAAATATAGCCCTTGAATGATAAAAATCCAACCAACCAATATAATAACAAAGTGAGGCATCAGTGGTATGATTTATCAAACTGGGGGGGGGGGGGGTTCATCTGCTAAATAATCCACTTATTGGTGCTTTTAGATACCATTATTATCTAATTTGCAATCTTAGTACACTTGAAAAATATATTTAAATAACTAAAAGTGTTAAGTTTGTCTGAAGAAATCCTAAAGTGCCACTCCAAGCTGCAACCTATCCAACTTGCTCAGAAATACGGCACTGTTATGTTATATTTATCATTATTCATAATGTCTTAATTCCTTTAATTAGGTTACTCCAAGTGCCGAAGAATTGAGGAACACAAAGGACCTATATTCCATTGTAACATTACAGGAACTCGATCGTCTTTCTTTCAGTGTAAGCATTTAGCCATTTTTATGATATACATGCTACCTCGATCTTAAATTTTTTTATTCTCATTTGATTTAACATCGGTTCTTTGTGTGTTTTAGATCTCGTGGACTGACATCTTGCAACACTACTTCCCTGGTATTGTTTCTCTTGACACTGAAGTGGCAGTATTATCACCAGATTATTTCAAGAAAATTTCTGAAATAATTTCTTCAACTGACGATAGGTACTTTGGTCCACTTTGATTCTGCCGTTTGTTTGAATGCACAGTGCTTACCCAAAGCTGGATTTTTCTGATGTTCTTTTATTTTGATAGTGTTTTGAATAACTATTACATGTGGAGGCTGATGCACACATTTGCGCCCCACTCTTCATCGAAGTTCAGACTTGTATGGAATAAATTTCAACAGACTTTTGAAGGTAAAAGTTTCAAAAATTAATGTTTCTTTTATTAGCTAATACACATTTGTTTTCATATTGAATAATTAAATTGCTTCATGATTAGGCATGTTGACATTGGAATTGTAGCGACAATATTATAGTGAATATGTATATTGTAGAACCTTGATTATCAGAGGTACTACATGTAATGACTTAGATTACAGACACCCAGTTAAGCAGAGCTTGGATAACTAAGGTTCTACTTTATATATGTTATAACCTCATTATTAACTAACTCCCTGAATCTTTCACTTTCGTTGTCCATTACAGAACCAAACGAAGTTCAATCGTTCCTAAAGACAAGGTCACACTAGCATGCACCCCAACCTTTTAGACCTTAACCCTCCCAAGTGGTTTCTATGAGATACTTCATCCATCAAGATCTGACCAATTTTGCTAATGATGAAATATCTTGTTATTGGCAATTTTTTTCTGATGATGTAATCAAGATCTGGTCCATTTTTTCTAATGACAAAATATCTCTTCCATCAAGATCTGGTCAGTTTTTTCTAATGATGAGATACCTCAACAATCACCAGAAGGGTTAAGGCCCTCTTTCACTCCCACTCAGATATTTAGAGGGAGGCTAGTGAATGGATGGCATGTGTGCCCTATGTCCTTTGGTCAAACATTCCTTTTGTATCTTGGAGCCAAATATGGCTCTTTTGCCATAAAAACGGAAACCAACCTTTTATATCTTGCATTCACTTAGAAATGTAATAAGTAACCAGGATCTTCTGTAATGTCCCCAGAAGATGAGAATATTATTAGGCAGTTATGGCAGAGTACAGCACTGACCGATACATTTGAAATGCATTTCCTGGTTGGTTATTCATTAGATGTCTAAGTGAATAAATACAACATGAATAAAATGTTGAACCAGAGGACTTAGGACACACATGTTATCCATTCCGTAGCCTACCTCTGAATGTTTGATGCCTGCATGAGAGTGAAAGAGAGCTTCAGGGTCTAAAAAGGCATATGCAAGTTATGCCACTTCGTCTTTAGTGGTGATTGAACTTGGGATGGTTCTGTGAGGTATGGCTAGGGTTGAAACTAAAGGATTCAGAGTTAAAGTGGTGTTATCATAATATATTTATTAAAGTATTGTTGCTCTATAATGTTAGACGAAAAATAATGTAAACGTTTTTGATTGCTAGCTTTATGTAGATGTGATGGGTTTAAGCAAGTAATTGGCTATATAACGTAGATTTAGTCCTATGCTAGAGATTAAGGGGTTGATTATCTCCTACTACTCCTTTCAGATAATTTCTACCAATCCTGCCAAAATTTTTAAGATGTCCTGTTATTGGTTCTATACTACTTTGTCTCTTGATCATAGCTTTGTCATCTAAGGATAGTTTTTTCTTGGTTACTGCATTATACACTTTACATCTAAATGGCTAGTCCGCATATAATTTTTATCAACTTGCCTCTTATCTTTATATTGATAAGTAAAATTTTCACTTTAAAAAGAAATTTGTTTCTAGATTTTTATGTATCTCACTTTACTTGCATGTTGCTGCAGGGGAGGGGTTTCTGTGCTATGGGGCAGACCTAAAATATTTCGAACTGCTGGATGTGTCCGAATTTTTTGGTCTGCCACTTGCTGTGTTAGAACTTTTTCCAAGCTAAATTCAGATGATGTGCTTGAAGGGCTAATCTGATGAGAAAGGATCAAATTTTCAGTGAAAGATTTTAGATCTAAAAGTTTCGTACTAAAATTTAATTGGCATTTGTAAAATTAAAGCGCATTTTTGTTCGCATTATGACAGCTTATTTATTTTATATCCATATCTAAAACTTTCCTGCCGACTGAGAGCGTCCCTATATTTCTGTGGTTCTTTGATTGTCGTCTTCAGAGCAGTTTTGCTATAAAACTAAATTTTGATATTTTGTATGTCCAAGATGAGAAACGATTGTTTTGAACTAATTTAAATTTATTTGATTATTATGGTAAGAATTTTCAATTTTGATTATTTGGTAAAATCTCACTTGAAGTAAATTAAATCACCTTTGTAAGATAAAAATCAACTTAGAATGAATGACTTTGTTCTGTAAGAAGGGATTACATAATGTTTACATCAAAAATATAATTTCTGTAATTTATTTATTTTCAGGTATAAAAGACTTGAGCTTAAGTCATGAGGACAATTGGAAGTCTTGCATTGATGTCACCAGTAAATACTTAGGCCATGCTATTGGTGCAATGTATGTTGAAAATTTCTTCCCCCCTAGTGCCTTAGAGAAAGTAAGTTAAGATTTATGTCATTGATTTTACTATTGAAATCATTCAGGTGTCAATTTCAAGTGTTATGTCATTTCATTAATCAGTATCCATTTATGTGTTTAGAATTTTCAATACTAGAAATGAGTAAGATAATTAAATTTTGTGTTGCAAGATTGTAGACAAATTATATACTTGGTATTGTTTTATAGTCTAATGTACTCTCAGGAACCCAACTCCTTTAGGTGTGGGGCCGCAATAGCCCGGTTGGAAGAGTAACGGACGAGCAACCGGAGGGTTGCGAGTTTGAATCTAACCAAAGACCATCGTGTACAAAGGGGGCTGATGCACATTAAATCTATCAGGGCCTCAAATGTTCTCATGTTGGCATGGTGTGGAAGTTAGGAGAGTGGGGTGCCAGCTCAGATGTGACCTTGTCATCTGACCGTGGTTCAAAATTACGTGGTATTGTTCTCGGATCATTCCCCTCGGGGTTGATCCAGGACCGTTGCCAATAGCCCGTTGTGTTGCTCCAGTGCAACGTTAATTAAATACCTACCTACCTTTAGGTGTGTTCAGGCTTTATGGACCCTAGTGATCTATTCTTTTCCCATGGAATTTAACTGCCTCTGGTAAGATGGGGATCAAGACTCCAAGCGATCTTTTTCTACTTCTCTCCATCCTTTCTCTTTACAATTACTTGACATTTCTTGTCTTGGGTTTGGCACAGCTTGGCCAAATATGGTATTTGCGCCATAGAATGCCAAAACAACCATAGTTTAATATTGAATATATATTTTGCTTGTTAGGATGGGGATTTAATTACTTTATGAAAAATCAATTATTTTCTTAATATTTTTTTACTATTTGAGAACTGCCTCATTTTGTAGTCCTTTGTAAATATACTTAAGTTATATAGAATTGCTCTTCATTTCTCCTCATTAATTACTTATTTAATTATGAATGTTTCTATCATATTCAGGAAATTAAAATCGTATAAAACAAATTCTTGCACTGAGTTTACTTTTAAAAATATGGCTGACTCAACTGATAATGAAACCTGTCTTGTGTGATTTGCTTCAAACTTTTGAATAATTATGTTGACTGTCCAGAATTACTAAGCAACATTAATATTTTCACTTCAAGATCCAATGTTTTTTTTAAATTCTTTTTCACATTAGTTATATTAAGAATAATGCTTTAAACCGATTTTGCAATTTATATTACACTTTTCTTATTTTGATCTATTTCATTATTTGTTACCGTTCAGAAGAATATGTTTTGTAAATGTGTTATTTGTATCTTTCTGTTCATTAGTGTTGCTATAATTGGATTTGATATGCAGTGTCACTGATTCAATATTCTGCACTGAATAAATGAAAATTTTGTAAATGTTATAATTTGCAATTATGATATTTCTTTTTAAAACAATTGTTTTTTGTTTAGATGAACGTCTATCTTCATAAACTTGTTGGAGCTTTGAACTCAATTTCTGGTAATATTCCCTGGTTGAATGATGCAGAAGTTCTTGAATCAGCTGAGCTTAAGGTAAGACTCAGAGAAGATAGAGAACTGTCTGTCTGACACGAAAACTGCCCACAACACCAAGTCTTGGTGGGGGCTATGGAAACAGGGCTTGTTCATTTTGAGTAGGGGCGACTCTCAGACATGACATTTTTATTTCTCATGAATGTTAGCTGCAGAAAGAGGTAGTTTACAAGTATAGGTCTTGGCAACAAATAAAAATCTTTGTAAATATTGTCATTAAGTGCACCAATGTAACAAACAAGTACATTTATTCAAGAATCCCCCTATGGGGAAATAGGATAATTTGAAAAACCATTCCTTTATGAGGTAAATAAATGTTTTAAAGTTGCTCAAATAAAAGCAGCAACACTACATTTAAGCTGACAAATAAGATAGAAATTCTTAATGCAATTCTATTATTTACTTAATTGTGGAACTGTACAATAGCTTATAAAAAATCTTAACCTTTTCCCATGGCTCTGCGCATTCTTGGGCACATCTCCATCAGGTGTGTACAAGCTTCAAGAACCTGAGGTGCTCTAGTGATGTTTTCTTTTCCCATGGGGTTTACTTTCTTTAGTAAACACTGGAGTCACCCTCCCAGGATACCCAAGTGATCTTTTTCTGCTTTCATCACACTATTCTATTCTCCAATCCCTCTTTTAGGTAGCCCAGTTAGATGAGTAACGTATTAGCAACCAGAGGTTTGTGAGTTCTAATCCAACCAAAGACCGTCGTGTACAAAGGGGACTGGTGCACGTTAAATCTGCCGTGGCCTCAAATGCCCTCACGTTGGCGTGGTGTGAAAATTTGGAGAGTAGGGTGCCAGTTCATGTGTGACCTCGTCTACCATGGTTCAAAATTATGTGGTGTTTGCTGATCTTTCCCTTTGGGATTGATCCCAGACCATCGTGAATAGCCCGTTGTGTTGCTCCAGTGCTACGTTAATTAAAATACCTACCTACCTCTTTCCCCCCTTTCACAACATATTTTATTTGGAGTTGTCTTGTATTTGGCACAGCTTGGCCAAATATGGACCTTGTGTCATAAAACCTAAAAACCAACCCATGGCTCTGCTCACACCATTTGGAAAGCTATTTCTTTAAAAAGTAATAACTTTTAATGTTGCTCAAGTAAAAGCAGCAACACTTCAATTAAACTGACAGATAGAAAATGCTTCTTTATTTACTAAATTTTAGAATTGTAATTTAACTTATCAAAAATTACTATGCAGTATGTGCTTTTTTTTTTGCAATGAGTTATGAATTTTAATTGAATTATTGTTATGATTTTAAATTATTAATTGTCTTTTTACACATTTTAGATCCGATCTCTTGGCCTATTATCTGGATACCCAAGTTTTATTCGAAATCATTCTTTAGAATACTACAAAGAAGTGAGATTTTTTGCACTTTTTATATTAATTCTATAAAAAAATTTCATTATTAGTTAATTTCATGATTTTATTTGACAAAAAATAAACATCTAACAATTCGTAATGACGAGTCATTGCTTTTACTAAACAATTTCATCATTTAAAATGTTCCTTTAAATGATGAAATTAAATTTTTAATGATTTTTTGTTCTTATAGTTGAAAGTGCAGGCTGATTACTTTCAAAATATCAAAGAAGGCGTCTATTTCTTGCATAAGAAACAAGAGGAAATGCTGAATAACAAAGCCACGTCTGATTACAGGTTTGTGCTGGCTCGAAGTTAATTTCCTTCATCTGTTATAATTTAGTTGGATTTTCAAATAGTTTTAATAAAAAGTCTGAAAGTGTATGCTACGATTGAAGTTTGAGTTTACTGCTGATTAAAAAGATGTCCAATTGTGAAAATTCATTTTAAAGAGTCATGTATATCATTTTTTAAAGATACAACACTAAAATCCAAGATCTGCAGATGCCTTTGTCCATGATTTTACATATTATATGGGGAAACAAACCTTGTATTGAACGATGCTGAATGCTAAAGTTTGAATGAAAATATTGAAATATTTTTTTGTTACAAGTATAATTATTGTTTTTGCAGCATAATTTTGCATTTTATTCAGGTAGTAACTTAATTTTTAGCATTTCGTTCCACAAGTTAAAATAAAAAATTTAAGTTTAGTGTATAAATGTTTAGTCCCTTATGATCACTTGATATTGCCAAATTAGAACACAAAACTTTTTGGTTAAAGAAACCTGATCAACTTTTAAAACATTTCTCCTTACAAATAGGATACCTAATTTCTGAAGTATAAGTAGCATTGTGTATTACCATTTAATGGTCTATCCAGCTTCTAAATGAAAGTTTATCTTAATTGAAGTACATGTGATTTGTTTCAGTTGGTCAGTCTATCCTCATGATGTAACTGTTGACTACAAATATCATGGTAACCAATTAGGTAAGATAAGTTATCTTTTACATTAAAATGAGAATCTGTTTTTCCACTATACTTAATGGTTGGTTCAATATATTGGTTTCCTTCAGAGACAAAATTGTTTGTATAATTCTAGAAAACAATATAGTTTTCTCATGAATTTCAGTATGCGAGATAAATTTGTCTTTGGAATGTTAAAAAGGTTAAAATGAGAAATTGTCTTGAATTAACTGTCTTCTGCAAAAATGAGATTCAACTAACTTGCAGTCACACCTTTGATGTCATCTATAAGTTTTCGAATAATAGCGTAAAATGTGTACAATTAATTTCAATGCAATTTACACCATCATAAAATATTTAAACATTCTTATAACATATAAAATAGCCTCTTTCCATAGATATTCTTCCCTACTTTCTCTGAGCATCTTTAAGTTGCTGTCTCTGTTGTGTAATATTCTGCTCCTCTACCCTACCCCTATATGATAGGGAAAACAGGTGTCACATGATAAGTGCCCACGTGATGCTGAGGGGTTTGACTTGTGTGCCGGACTGCCACAAGCGACTTTTGCTATTATTTCTCAACCTCGACAACTAGGGGTATCTTATTAAGCAAAATTGTCACAAAAGCTCCAATTTTTGGTGGGGTTGTGAGTTCGGATCCAATCAAAGACCGTCGTGTACAAAGGGGGCTGGTGCACGTTAAATGTCGAGGCCTCAAATGTCCTCACATTGGCGTGATGTGAAAGTTTGGAGAGTGGGGTGCAAGTTCAGGTGCGACCTCGTCATCTGACCGTGGTTCAAAATTATGTGGTGTTGTCCTCTGATCTTTCCCTTCGGGTTTGATCCTGGACCTTCGCCAATAGCCCGTTGTGTTGCTCCAGTGCGACGTTCCTTAATTACCATCTTTTGGTTAAAACAATTCTAGGAATTGGAAAGGAAAGACAGTTTTAAAATTATTAATAAAAAAAGAATTAAAGATTATTTCTGTTTTGTTGCTGTGAAGAGATGACGACTGCTGATAACTTAATCCAGTGACATTACAGAATATGGAAACTACCAATTCTGGATTAAATTTTTTTCAAGCTGACATGGTCTTCATAGCATGTTTTGAAAATTTGAAATGATACAAAACGTTAGTTAAAATACCTACCTACCAAATTTTGATAACTTTTGAAAAATTAGTCCCTTTTTTTTAAACTAGTAGTAGACAGAAAAACATTTTCCTCTGGTGAGAAAATTTTCCAAGGGATGCACCAATTTCTAAGTTTTAGTGTCAAACCATGGAAACCAATCAGAATGTTTGGTTGCTGAATTGTCATGAAAACCTCATTAAGAAATTATTTAGCTTTTTAATTCTAAATTTCTTGACAAGATCAATGTCTGTTTCGTACTTAATTAGCACATTTTGTGGTTTAGAAATTCATTTTGTTTCTGAGCAGCTAAAACTGCTACTAAAATAGGATTTAAAAGAAGTCTTTTGCTACTATTTTTAAGCTTCTGTTACTATTTCATAAGTGCTTTGAATGTGGTAGCCCTGTTGTGGCTGGTAGGAGGGGGAAAGTGCAAGTGAGAAAGTCAATCAGGTATGGTAGACTGGCTACTTTGAGAGACCCTTCTCAGAGAATTATTGTCATTGGTTGTAATTTTCTGTCTCGACATTTATTCCATCAACACAGGCCTTCCTGCAGGTAACTAAATCGCCAACTGCGACCACCATTAATGCTTTTACCAGGGCTGCCACTTTTTGCTACTATTTTTATAACCTTGGCAACTAGGGGTATCTTTTAAAGCAAAATAGTCTCAAAAGCTCCTATTTTCAAAATTTTGACAACTTTGGGGTGACCTTTGAGAATTCACCTAAGTTCAATGAAAATTTAGTCTCCTTTTTTTAACTAATAGCAGACGGAAAAAATATTTTTCGGATTTTCCTTCAGGAAGATAATTTTTCAAGGGATGCCAATTTCGAAGTTTCAGTGCCAAGTCGTTTGTTTCAACCATGAAAGGAAAACATCAGAATCTGGTAGCTATATTTTGATGAAAACCTTAAGAAAAAATTTATTTTTTAAATTTGAAAATTCAAGATCTATGTATATCTGAGCAACTAAATTTGCTACTAAAATAGAATAGAGGAGACTTGCTTTTTAAAAAATGTATGATACTATTTAACAAGTGCTTTGGTGTGGCAGCCCTATAAATATGTTAAGTTCTCCCCTTTGTAAACAAAGAACCAGTCAAAATCAACACTGTTCGGTTTAAGGAACATGACATTTTTGCTATATTACACCCATTTTTTCTATAAGGAATTATTTTGCACAGACGTTCATTCCTCTAAAAGCAAATGTTTATAGCTATACTGGGGTGACTGATCAAAGGACTGAGATTTCAATAAAATTTTGAGTTTGGAATCGGACATTTTCACCTTGCATGTTAATCAAAGTGCTGTGTTACCGTTTGATTACTTGTGTATAGGTTCTCAAGTGGAAAGTTGTAATGTTTAAACTTAATAGATTTATTTATATATATAACTTTCTAACAGTGTTTTTTGTTTTCAGTTGTACCTGCTGGCTTATTTGATAGTCCATTATTTGACAACAATGCTCCTTTGTAAGTTGCACTTTATTTTAATCAAAATGGACTATTGTAGTTTTTCAGTTTGGTAGTATGATTTGATTCTTACGAAATTAGTGGTCACTCACTAACTTGGTGTTTGACGATCAAGTTTTTTTATCCAATCATTTTTGATGTCTACTTTTTCTGAATATTTTTGCTTGTATGATGCAAATTTCAAACAATCAACCCTTTGAATATATCTGTAAATACAAAACAAAGTCGCTTAGTAGGTTTGCCCATTGCACTAGCAACTTATGAATTATAGGCAGCACAGGTTTGGTTCCTCCCTGGGTGAATTTTTTCCTTCCATGTCAGTAAAAATTTTGTGTGCGTGTCCATTTACCTGATATTGTTAAGTCAACCTGGCCAAATATACATTTGTACCATAAAACCTGAAACAAAAAAAAATGCTTAAAATAAGGAAAAAAGGCCCCAAATACTAATAGTCGAAGTTCAGGCCCTAGTCATTAATTACTGTTTATACACATCCATGAAAACAACATTTTGGATGCAGGATTTAAAATTAGCTGTTCCATATTGCCCCTCTAAATTTAGTTTTGATGATCAGTCATCATTTTTATTTCTGAGTATTTTCACTTGCATGATGCAAATTCAGACCAATCAGCCCAAAGTTTATTCTTTCTTACAATCTATACTCTAATTAAAATACAACTCTACCATAAATGCAAAACAATTACCTAAAATAGAAAAGGCATTCTAAATTCTAATAGGGGTTGTCGTAGCTCAGTGGCTATGTCCCCTACAAGTTGTAGGTGGTGCAGGTTCGATTCCTCCATGGGTGTATTTCTCTCTTGTGTTGGTAAAATTTTCCTTGTGTATGTCCTTTACATGATGTTTGGCACAGCATGGCCAAATATTACCCTTGTGCCACAAAACCAACCAACCCTAATAAGTCATACAAGTTCAGGTCCTAGTGATGAATTGCACTGCATGTTTATACATCCACATAAACGAAATATATTTTGAAATTACACTGTAATTAAAACATGACTACCAATGAAAAATGTATATGTGGTATTGACACTTGACTTTCTGCTCCTAATTTCTAACCCTGGTCAGTATTAAAATGATTTCCTGTAGCTTTCTATTGTAGTTTTGCTTGTTACTAATGTAGTTTTCAATTCAATTACTTTTAGAGCTGTGAAGTACGGAGTGCTTGCTGCTCATGTTGCCAATAAGCTTGCTGAAGTTTTTGACGATAAAGGTGAGGCAGAGGTGCCACTATTACTATTTTATATCAATTATATTGTTGCAAGTGACTGATTTCGAAACTTAATTTCAATCTTAAATTTTAGGAATAAACTATGATTCTTATGGTGCACTGCAACCTTGGCTTAGCAATAGTTCCATTATGTCATTTGCAAAGAAAGAATCTTGCTTGAAGACGATAATTTCCAATTATAGCCTGGATGGTGTGGAGGTATGTTTTAATTCTTTTTAAATAATTCTGAAATAGAGGTTCTCTCTTAGTGCACTCCTTGTTAATCCAAGCCTATTTTAACAATGAAATTATGTAACCACTATGGGATTTATTTGCCAATATTTTTTCATTTATTTAGTTTAAATGCTTGATTTTAACTATGAGCTGTTTGTAGCATAAGAAAAATTACATGGAAATGCACACAGCTTTAATGAAATTCCTTAACAGTCTGATAACATAAGGCTATATGAAATCTAAAGGATAGAAATCAGTGCAGAAAAAAAGGGAGCAAACATTGAAATGGATTTAGACGTCATAAAGTACTGAATCACCTTAAGCAAGTGAAGTGGATGTTCAGAAGCTGATTATTGTAATGACTTTAGTTTGCACTTTTTGCCATGTACTGTATTGCACATAATAATTAACACCTGTAACAAGTTACTGTGCTTTAAATTTGTGATTTATTTTATTTCATTTGTAGGTTTTAAATGCACATAATGATTCATGTGGAGAGGTTTTCTGAGTGCATATTGATGCTTTTTTTTATTATAAATGGATTTAAATAAGGTAAAATGTGAGTAACAGCACTGTCATCAATAGATAGAAACAATTTTGAAACTTTAGGGCAGTTTCTTTGTATGGGTCTGCTAGTTTTATGTATATTTGTCTTCAAACTAGCAGACTTCTAAAATGTTAAATGAAATAAAAACTTCCAGGCCACAGTTCAATTAGCTCTATAGAAATCCCAATCTGGGCAGTTTATATTGGTTCAGAACCAATTTTAGGTATAGATACATCCAATTTGCCCTCATATACCAAAGTATGACTGTAGAGCAGCAAACCAAGCTGAATAAGTTTATTTGGATACCTTTTTGTTACCATTATTTGATCTATATTAAAAAAAATTTCTAGTTTTGTCAATTTGGAAGTTTTTATATATTATAAATTTTGGTATGGTGCTGGATGAAAATAGCATGAAATACTTTCTATTTCAATAAATTTGATCTTTACAATAAAAATCTGAGTAAGAAACTTGAGTTTTAGTCAAGGTATCTATTCAAGTTCTTATTTTTTCCAAACTAAAACATTAACCTTTGTTGGTTGTTTTGCTTGCAGACTGTTCCTGAATTGACAGTTAGTTCCTTGATAGCCGACATTGGAGGAGTGAAAATTGCATATGAGGTATATTTGCTTTGATTGATGTATAATGTGCTAGTAAAACTTTCCTTGTGTGTGTATGCCAATTACTTGATATTGTCTGTCTTATGTTTGGCACAGCATGGCCCTTGCACCATGAAACCCAACCGAATAATTTTAAATATTAGGTTGATGCAAAAGTTCGTCCCATTTTTTTTTTTGACAGATTGAATAAAAAAAAAGTTCTGAGTTTCTGGCTAAAACTGATCCAGGTAACGAAACTTTCTGAACCACTTACGTCACATGGAATCGTCAACGGCACCCTCATCCTACACAGCAATTATCTTTTTTTTTGCATCTGCGAAGCATTCTTGCCTTTTCGGAAATAAAAAAGTATATGTTGCTCCTTATTTTCTGCCATTTTCAATGCTTAACAAAATTTAAAAAACAACAAAATAACACAATTTTTCCCCCAAGTACTCGCTGAAATTCCTTCTTTCAAACATCAAAACTTTACATGTGTAAAGTTGATAACACTTCGGTTTTGTGATGCATTGCCATCTCAAGCCAAAAACGGGACAAACTTTTGCATCAACCCAATATTATTTTTTGTACAAAGTTATACTAAATAAATTGTTACAAAATATTTTTTGAAAAGCCACATGGAGCATAAAGGGTAGGTAACTACTATTTTTTCCAAGTCAATGGAAACCGATTTTTCATAAGTCAATCAAAATTATATCTACTTTTCGTCAGAATGGCAAAAAATATATTTTGGTATGCAGCAGAATTGCAGTTATTAGTGTGCCATGAAATGAAAAAGGTTGAAAATCTGCATAAATGCTTTTAGGTCATTAAAGTTAAATTAAAATACTTCCATCATGAATAATTTGCTTGCATTGAAGGATTGTGATTGAAGATTGATTGTGAAGGACGTGTATCATACAACTTGGTGCTGAAAGTTTGATTCAATCCTTTAGTATTACATCCCAAAGGAAAAGATACAATTTACTTTCTTCACAGGCATACAAAAGACATGCTGAAGATGAAAATGATAATAGTATTCTACCTGGTATAGATGTCACCAACCAGCAGCTTTTCTTCATCTCCTATGCTCAGGTATTTAAAAATTTCCTTTGAATTTACAAACTTTTTTTATTAACATTAAAATTGATGTTTAATACTTGCATAAACAAACGAGATAAATCAACACTTTTTCTGTGATTTTTCCTTACTAAGGCAAATGTATTTCTATTTTTGTAAATGCATGTCTAATACTTTCTCAATACTTTTTCTTCAATTAAATTTGTTTCCTTTAACTTTTAGAGTACATAGGCTGAATTTTTTAAAAATTCAGCAGCTTATACTATAGATCAACTTAATTATATGTATCTGTACTACAAAGTTATACTTCCAGCATAAAATATAGTTCTCGAAACTACAAACTTATCTTAGAACAGATGAATACTGAATAAAATATGAATTGATAATTTGAAATATTTTTAAAATTATATGCTTTACTGGTTTGATTTTTTTACAACTTCCCTTGCGGTAATGCTATTCAAGGAATAAAATCTTTCGCCCATGGGAGGAATTGTGGCTCGTGGTGGGTATGCCCACTGTGCTAGTAACCTTCAAGTTGTAGGCGGCGCAGGTTCTATTCCTGTCAGGTGCATTCCTCCCTGGGTGTATTTCTCTGTGTCAGTAAAACTTCCATTGTGTGTGCGTTTATTACTTGATATTGGGTGTCTGGTGCAGCATGGGCAAATATGGCCCTTCGCCATAAAACCCCAACAAACCAACCTTTCACTCATGGAACATGTAGTGCATCATTTCACTTAGCAAATTGGAGTGTCGCATTTTTGTTTATGAGGTTTTTACCTATCTGTAGGGTATTCTGTATAATCAAGTTAATATGTCCTGGTATAGTCCATCTCCAGAGAGAGGGCAGTTGAGTAATGTGGTTTTGAACAAATCCATTAGTTAAATTAGGACTTGGTGAGAATAAGTCACTTCCACAACTGGCGTGGATTCGGGTTCCAAGTTTATCGTCCGATGCCGAAAGCGACAGCAGTTGTGAAGCATTGGCAGGGAGAAAGCCATCCACTGGTCGGCATTCATGCTTATGTATGGATCCTAACAAGGTCTCTCCTCAGGGACATCTTTAGGTGTGTACGGGCTTCACGAACCCCTGGTACCATTAGCGATCTATTCTTTTCCCATGGGGTCTCAGGCAAACATGGGGATCTCGACCACAGGATGCCCAAGCGATTTTTCTTCTCTCCGTCCTTTCTTTTCACAATTACTTCACCTTGTCTGTATTGTGTTACCATAACACCCACAACCAACTTCACCAAAATTGACTGCCTTCTCGTTAGTCACTTTGTTTAACTTAGTTGTAGTTCTTCGTTTGTTTCTGACTCTAAGCAGATTGTTAACTACCGTTGATGAACACTATTTAGATAAAAATAAAATAATTTTGTGTCAAATAGGCAACTGATTTATTTATTTGTAGTCTCTGTGCCAAATTATCAAACCTGAGAAGTTGATGTCTTCCCAAGAAGCAAGTACACACCTACCAGAGGAATTGAGGTATATTTCAATGCTCATTCTCCGTTTATTAGTTTTTTCAGATTACATAAATTTTTATGCATAGTTATTCTATTTCAAATGAATTTGTCTCCCACTTTCTAACTCTGGAGTAATTATTAAATTTGTGTATTAATTTATTTAAATAACATTTAATTCAAATTATTGAATGTGTCAAATTCTGGAACATCTATGAATTGTTATAACATTTTTAAGTCAAGTATAAATCAGAAAAACCATGCAGCTGCAAGTACCCTTATTCCTTAGTCTTTAGAAAATGAACTTATGGTGGCTATTAGATTAAAATAATTTCTCAAGAAATGAAATTTAACTTCAGCTTAAGAGAATTTGTAATATTTTAGTTTGAAGGTTTGCTTTTAAAGTTAAAATTCTTAAAAAAAAGTAGGCAATTTGAATAATAGGTTAATTGTAACTTTGCCTTTTGTAGGCCTTGTAACTTTGCAAACTTTAAAGAAGTAAATCAGTGATAGGTGAATTAGTATTGCATTGGAGCAACACAGTGAGCTAAACATACTCTACCAACCGATGTATTGCAGTTCCAGATTAGTCATAGGAATCAGTGACAGCTAAAGGAGTCGCTTGTTTTCTGTTTTCACTGGATGACTACCTACAAAATCATCTATACTGAGTTGGCTTGTGAAACTCCCAACTTGTCCCCTTATCTTTCAGACATGACAGGAACCCACATCTTAGACGTCACAGTGAATAAAACTGCTGATAGAGTTGCACATTTTATTTATGCTCCTAGACTATATAGGGATTGCTAGATAGACTTATAGCGAAGGTCTGGTGTAGGATTAAAAAATTTTTTAGTGCTGATGTGGTTTTAGTTTTAATATACATTAAAGATTAAGTTTGGTAAAACTCAACATCTCACAGTACCTGCTTATTGCCAATTAAAATTTTCATTGCCAAACAGCTATTTAGATTGGCTTACCATATTCCAGAATTAGCATTATTTGGTGATAGAAAAGCATTTCCAGTTGGATGCTACAGTGTTGTTGAGTTTAACCAAATTTTCTTCACGAGGTATTGAAATAACTAATTTTAAAATCTGATTTTTCTTTTCAGAGTATTAGGTACATTGCAGCAGCTACCAGAGTTTTCTGATGCATTTTCTTGTCCAACAGTATCTGTGATGAACTCTCAAAAACATTGTCGTTTGTGGTAAACGTTTCTCGCAATCTACGAGTCCTGTTCTTCCAGCCAGGGTTTTAAATGTATTTGTTTTAGAAGACACTGATTTTATGAAATTAAATATTTTTGTAAGGACTTTCCAGTAAATTATTTTTATAGAGTGCATTTTGAATCATTTTATCATTTAAAATGTGTGTAGTTTTCTCTTATGTATTGATATTCTGCTTTATACACGACCGCATATCATGAATAAATAAAATCATCGTTCTTTTGTCATGTGTTTCACTTAGCTTTTAAAAGAAAACACAGCCATGCCATTATGCTCCAATAGTTGATAATAGCAGGTTTGAATTTGATCACCAACTAAATTACATGGGTAGTATTAACACTAAATTTACCAAGTGGGTCAATTAAAATTGCTACAAGTTTTATAGCTTTTCCTGAAATGTTAATGAAATAAAAAATTAATTTAGAAGTATGTTTCTTTTCACCCCTCACTGCATATGAAGTGTACCTATTTTTTTTACCAGTTCAATATGTTCTGTGTTTTTATACATTGCCAACTCCATAACCATTCCATATACACTGCTGTGTAAAATAAGCACACAGCACTAAAGAAAAAGGGACTAATATGGCAAGCAATTATCAAGGTGCATAAAAAGTGCCAAATAAGATACTTATGAAAATAAAACTGCTCAAATATGTCTAACAGAACAACCTTGCATCTAAAAAATTGAGATTTTATTATCGCATACTCAAAAAGTGTTTCTGATTAAAAGTCGAAATTATATTTTACGGTTTTTGTTATTTTCTTCATAATTATTATTTTAAGCTCTAATTCCATTGCCGGAATCCAAATGAGTATTTACAAAAGGTCAGTAAATTCAGTGTTAAGTTAGAATTATTTTTGTAGCTCTAAAATACGGTGTCACATGACCTTACTTTACACCTTGATAAAAATATTTTAAACATCTGATGCTTTATTAGCAATTTATTCAAACCTAAGATTCCTGTAGTAGAGTAGCAAGGCACTTTTGAAATGTAGCAAATTTAGTCCACAAAGCTTATTTTAGTTGCTCCCAGTAGCTATATCCTTGGTGCAGGGTCTTCAAAATTCACTAAAGTATGTATCACGGAGTAAAAATTAACAGTTTACCTTTTTAACAGAAAAATACTATACATTCATACGGATGCCTCGTTGAAGCAATTAGTTTTATATTTACCAAACATTTTTAATATCATTGGAGCTCAGTAAGTCAAAATCATTTTCCCTAATGATGGAACAAAGATTCACGATATTGATGAAAAGAATGGGAGAACTTAATTTTCGTTGACCAAACTGAGAAAAAGCATTCGAGATGATTTTGCTTTAAAAGAACCTCTAGTCAGCAAGGTTGAAAAATAGTTTAAAGTTACCTTTTAAGTCACCTGTGGCAACCATGACAAAGATGAAAGGCAATACAATTACGATTTTCCATGTTTTTGACTGAAGAAAATAAACTTCCCCTGAAATGTTTATTTTCCCAAAAATTTCAGGCTCATATGAGCTGATGCAGTGAGTGGAAATGAGTACAAATTATAAAATCTCAGTTATGTTTTATGAACTAAGCTATACAATGTTTTCCGTTTCAAAAAGCAATTGACAAATATTTCACAAATGATGCATTGTGATGAAAATGCTACCTGTTTACAACATTCCTCTCGTTATCACACCTTCTGGGACTGGATATCTCTCCTTTACTTCAGGTGGGACTTCTAATAACATTTTGGTTCGTGCAATATCGGTTAGACACTGGAAAAAAGTAGGACAAACATAATTTAACAAGTAGTTGAAATAAAAGTTAATCTCAAATTGACTAAGGCACACTTTAAATAATAATTGCACTCGATAGTTCAGTCAGGTGTTTATTTTGAAAGGAGCTCAAAGTTAACCTTGCATAAAGAAAACTTAAGATCTTGTTAGATTTAAAAAAAAATTTAATTACCAGAACTGAACCATAAAATAATTATTGTGAGCATATAGAAAGTGACACATAGATAGGCAAGATGATTGAGTCAACTCAGAAAAATGTCAGTGACCATTGTTTTCATACTGAATAGACATTAAACTATTGTATTAAAAAAATTTCAATTTATAATTTTTAGAATAAAATGAATTTTATTTGAAGAAAAAGTATTGCATGAAATTTGTAGTATTTTATTTGCAGATTTATTTTTAAAATCGCTAACCAATTTTTTTCAAAAGGGGCCCACCTTCGGCCCCCTGGATATTTTTTATTTTAAAACTGGAAAGACCATTGCAGAAAACTCGAATTGAAGTTCTAAAAAGAACCTCGTATCACTGCAAAATTTTTGTGTGTGAAAAATTATGTGCTTAAAATACCATAAGAAATTAGAATGAAAACTTAGTGTTAAGTATGCTTTTGTAGAAACTTATCAAAATTAATTACACATTTTAAATCCGGAAGATCCCTTGCTTTCAATTGACAAACATTCAGACAGCGCTCTCCCGCTTGTTCAATGGCCATCTGCGGTCTCGCATTTTGTTGTGGTCGCAAGATTTATCCTGTTTACTCTAAATGCCAGGCCTCCCCAGCACACATTCGAGTGCCTGGGGTTGTCCCGAGACGACCTGTTTTCTGAATCTCGGTGTACGACTGCTAGGCGTGGCATTAGAGTAGCACACTTTAAAATTTAATATTGTTTTGATGCTGAACACTTAAATCTTTCTGTTCTCATGGGGCTGCTCTCACAGCCAAAGCATGTCTGAATAGTAGCATAAATTCTTAAAACTAGTCTCTTAAACCTTATTTTAATTGTTCAGATGTGCGGAGATTCTTATTGACTTTGAATAGAGATGCCAGTCCCTCTCCATATAGCTAAAAGAATTTTTGGCTCCTCTGAGAACAGTAGTTTTGGGAGTGCATATCTTACTGGCAATGTATGAAAAGCAGGCATTGTATAGAATGCCTGGTGTTAGGGGCAAAGTATGAATATCCAAATTATTTTATTACATATACTTTCCCTGGGCATTGTATGCAATACCTAGGTTTTTGCAGCATTGGCTCACACTTTACAGTTCATCGTTGCATGTAAACATGCCACGATTCTTCTCGGACACTACACCTTCCATTTTTATACAGTATGGGCTAGTCTTTGCTGAACAAATTCAAAGTAGCGAATTGTGTCACTTCCGAACAAATACAAATGGGAAATTCTACGTCTGAGGCGGGCGTCGAAAGTCACGTGCCTTGCCACGAGACATTAGAAACGTCACTAGTGGGAGTATTTTATAGTTTGTCTTTTGTCATTGCATATAGAATGCCTAGGAAATGTGTGAAACATGAATCATTTCATACTTTGCCCCAAAACGCCAGGCATTCGATACAATGCATACTTTGCTGGTAACACATACATCCCAAGCCCCATGAAAACGCTCAACTGAATTGGTAAAAAAGATTTGGGTTTCTTGAAAGCATGAGATGGGATTTCTATTTTACTGTATACAATATTAGTTTAAGTTGTAGTTTTACTTAATTTCGTTAAAACATAACTTAATGCATAATTAACATGTTGGAATCGGTCTCTAACCTCTGCAAAGGACTTGAGGTTGTGGGGCATATAAAAGTAGAAAAATTATGTAAATCTTAAATATATATAAGGATAGAAGAATTAATGTGAGATGATCAGACTTCTTGTTTTAGTATGTATGTTTTTAAACCATAAGATTTGGTTTCTCAATAAAATTTATTTTTAATGTCCTCTGGCTTCAATCAATCAAACCCAACATAACCTTTAGACTACGGTAATAACAGTCATACAGTATTCGGGTAGAGGAATTTGAGCGCCGTAGTGTAAAGGTTAAATGGGCTATTAATGTATTATTTCTATAAAAAGTATATCATGCACTTTTCTTATCTATCATGAAGTGCAATATATCGAGGAATTGCTGCATTATACAACAGCATACAAAACTTAAGGAACACTATTATTTTTAAAGGTTAGAACCTCAAAATTAAACAAAAGTCTAGTGATTTGCATAACTAAGGATATTCAGTAGAAAGTTGACACATTTTCAAATTTTGGAATCATGGCATTAGGGCTTCAGTTCAGACTTTTTTACTCATTCATCAGTAACTCTCAACGTACTTTTTGTATCATTTTCTCACATCCAAGTTACTTCACTGCGACGTATCAGCTGAAACTTACCATTCCTCAAGTTTTGAACACCAATGTATATCACTTTTGATTTATCCATTCTTATTAAAAAATAAATGAATTTTTACATGTATGTTTTTGAAAGGGAATGTGCAATACATCACTCTGAATAACACGATACAATCATGTCATTGGATTAAATAAGGGAGGGTTTAGAACAGGGGAGGCAGACTTTTCCAGAGTACGGGCTACTTCTAATTTTTTCAAGGTGTTGCGGTCCACCCAGTGGCGTAGGTGTGGTGAGCTAAAAAAAAGGTCTACAATATTTATTATAACTTAATAATAAATACGTCAACACGAGAACCCAATCCCGCGGAAGTGCGGGGTGATGTCTCAGTAGCCAATCCCGTGCTATCACGGGACGAGCTGATCATCAACGTTTATTCTCCCCTTCAGTCGGCGTGTGGGGAAAAACTCATTTCTACGGCTGGCATCGAGGTGATCGCTTTTTTTCCCCTATAGCGGCAGCGAACGTGTTAAGTGTCATCGTGTGCTTCCAATGAAGGTACATGTGTCGTCTACACATTCAAGTAAACAGTCGCATCGATTGTGAAAAGCCGATTCTCCAGTCTAGTTGGCGTCGGTGTTCCATAAATATGTTTCTTTTATTATGTGCGTCTTGGGTATTAGTAAAGGCGGTCATCCCAAAATGTCCTGGTGGTCCACCAGTCGATTGCGATCAACTTAATGCCCACTCCTGGTTTAGAACCTTGTTTTTTCGACCTAAAAACAGCCAAAATGGGGGCTGCTTTCATTACACATCATTGCATAAATTTCAATAATGAAATACACATCTAAACTGTAATACAATCTTAGAATACAGTCCAGTAAAATACTTTTTCCTGGAAATAGGATGCACTCACTTTAAATGTTCTTGGCTCCCAGATGGCGAGGTCTTGTAAGTTTGAAGCATTTAGATTAAGACCCGACTGCAAAACAAAAGAATAAAAGGCCTCTTTTTAAACTACTCATTTTAAATTTTAGTAGTTTCAAAATTATAAGAGCATTTTATCACAGGAAAATGATTTCAGCAGCTATATTGAAGTTAAAAAGGTGGTAGTTGAATTTACGTCGCACTGGAGCAAGACAACAGACTATTGGCGACGATCTGGAATCAATCCCAAAGGGAAAGATCTACGAACGCCTCATAATTCTGAACCACGGTCATATGAAGAGGTCAACACCTGAGCAGGCACCCCACTATCCTAACTTTTACACAACACCAACATAAGGACATTTGAGGCCACGATAGATTTAATGCACACCAGCCCCCACGTACACGACGGTCTTTGATTGGAGGTTCGAACTCGCAAACCTCCAGTTGCTAATCCGCTATACCAACAGGAAAGATTCTATTGGTCAAGAAGGCCAAAAATGGTAAGAAGTCATGCAGGGAAGACTTATATTTATTAGACTTATATAGTCAGTCAATACATGCAAAAGGTAAACAATATTATTTATAGAGTGGCGTTAGAAGTAGTTGACCTCGGATCAGTTGATTTCCGAATAGGTGCGAAGTCAAATTACGCTGGTTCAGATTTTATGGCGCAAGGGTCATGTTTGGCCACGCAGCGCCAGACAATGCCAAGTAATAGACATACACACACAAGGTTCTACTCACACAGAGAGGATTAACACCCAGGGGAATCGGACCTGTGTTGTCTATAGCTCGAAAGCAAATTAGGAGAAGGCTGTAATAACCAAAAGCATGAATGGCAATTGCCATGGATGTTTTCCCCCTGCCAACTCGTTACTAATGCTATCACTTTCGACACCAAATGATAAACAGTACCAGAATCCATGCTGAAGATGCTAATTGTGGTAGGGATAAGTTCACCATTACTACCCTAATATAATAACTAAAGACTCATAACCATGTAAGTCAACTGCCTTCTGGTAAAAGAACTACCGATACCAGATTTTGTTAACAGATCCACTTTTTGCAATTATACTTTGTAGACATAGAAATTCCACTTACAATCCGATTCTAGAAATATGTTTATACTATTTCTTTGTATTTTAGGTCATTTTTTACATGTGTAGGGCACTTTGGAGGGATTTTAGGAAACTTCTTCTTGAGTTTTAAGCATAATGCCTTACTTTTGTTTTCTTCTTCTTGAGTTTTAATGAGTAATAATGTATTATTTGAAACTCTTTCTTGAGTAATAATGCATTACTTTTGTTCATCACTTATTTACATTTTTTTTAAATATTCTCAAGTTGCAGTTTAGTAGTTGGTTTTGGGTTGTATGGCACAAGGGCCATATTTGGCCAAGACAGACAACACAATGAAGGAAGAAAAAGCACAAGGGTAGGCGAGGGTGAAAATGAAAGGGAGGAAAGAACACTCGGGGTTATAATGCCCATACACACCTAAAGACGTGTCCCCGAGGGCCATCTGCAGTTTAGTTTTTATGACAAAACACGTAACAAATTTATCTGTTGGCTTCTGGTGCCAAAAAAAACTTGTGATCTACCCTTTGACACAAAACAAATGCTTTCCGATTTTACTTTGATGGGTGAATCATGATACTAGAAAGAGGATGAGATTACTAGTCTTAGCAAAAAAAATGAAAAGTCACAATATATTTATAAATCATTCAATTTGTTAATCAAACCACTTAACAATGCCAAAATCTAAACAATCCAAAGAAGTTTTCAAATTGATCCACAGGCCTATACTGATTTCTAGGACAAAAAAAAAAGAAAACCCTGGTCATCCAAAAGCATTAAAAAATGTACAAAGTATATATGCAAAAATGTGCAATTGAGATTGATTGCAGTGCTAATAAACAGGAACACTCCATATATATCCTATTTGATGGTCACTTCTCATCAGTAAGTGGAGTACATAATATTCATATGAGAGAGATAAGCGCATAAAGATTTTACAGTCAACTTGAAAAAGAAAATACTTTTTGCTTTTTGAAAATTTTTCAATTAAATTTTTGGGGACTTTTTTAGGTCCATAAAATCTGAGTCCTGGTTGGTTATTAATACTGTTACCAATTAGATGTAATCATACATACCTTAATTAAATTTTGAGTAAGCTGATAAAATTCAATATCATGTTCTGCACAAGCAGCATTTATCCTTGTGTTCCTCAGCTGTCAAATAAAATCACAATGATGTTTATATCTTATATAAATAGACAAAAATAAAAACAGACAAGCTATAAAACATAAGAAATATATATAGCCTTACTAAGATTTACAGCTGAACTTTTACAACAAAAATGAAAAATTCAAAAGTTTGAGCTTCAAAACTTAAATAGAGATCTATTTACCGCGATGAGACATTATCTAAATAATCAGAAATTAAATATTTAAGAAAATGACAATTGTTTACAAAATTCCCCAAACTTGTAATACACAGAGACAGGTTTGATTAAGATTTAACATTTTCGAAATCACTCTTTCTCAAAATATTTTGGTCTATTTTGAACAGTTTAAAGAAAATAACTAAAAACTAAATTTCATGAACTTACTTGAGACAGATACTGTGGTTTTATTTTTCTCGAAACTGTTGTATACCTTAGAGCCTTTTGCAAAAACTTAATGCCGATAGAGTAAATGTTCCGTTTCCTTCCGAAGTATTTCTAGAGAAGGAAAGAAATTAATTAGCAAAACCTAATTCAAACCATGGTAAATTTTTCTAATTTGTTACGCATTTATTACTAACCCTGAAACCTGTTGAGATAAGAATACAACAGGCTCTAGAAATCACTTATTGCTATTCAAGTGCTTATTCTTATCTTTTGAGGAGAAATAATGTGAATACTGAAACATCCTTGATCAGCTTCATTGTTTATGAATATTTACAACTCAAAATAATCAGAATAGTAAATCAATTAATAAATCTCACACCACAAAAACACACCTGTCTTGGAAACAATCTCAATACAGAACACAATAACTCGCAGATCAGAACTACATCTTTATTAATTCTAAATGGTAGTAACAAATTGACATATTACTGGCATTGCCAGATATAGACATAAATTAGCTATACTATCAGATTTTCACTAAATTTCCGTATAAATATCGCTCATTCCCTACTTGTTTATTGTAAATATTATTGCTTGAAAAATACTCATTGCTTGTATTATTGTCATGATTTAAGATTTATTGTGCACAAGCAATTTCATGTGAAAATATTTCAATATTTTATTCAACTTTAACCATGATAGAGGATAAAAAATGATTTTCAGTCGTTGTAAGTGCCTTTTATGTACTTACTGCTGACTTTTCAGTTTGCGTGGAAGTAGACTACAGAATGAAAGTAAGCATGCAATTGGAAAATGACTTTGAAGGGGCCCAATCTTCACTCCTTGTTGGTTGTATTGAGTTTTATGGTGCAAGGGCCATAATTGGCCAAGCTGCGCCAAACGCAAGACAGACAACTTTAATGGACAGATACGATGAAAGTTTTACTGACACAGAAGATAGAAATACACCCAGGGAGGCATCGAACCTGACAGGGATTGAATGTGTGCTGCCTACAACACACAGGTGATTAGCACAGTGGATAAACCCACAGAGCCACTTTTCCTCTCGATTTTCCATTCCAATCAAAAGGTCATAACATTATGAATTTTATGTTTAATGACTTTTTACTGTTTTCAGACATATCCTATATGCATTTTACCTATGTGATAAACAAAATTTTGATTTACAAACATTAGATTAGCTTCAGTGTATATTTTCTTCAAATATTTTAACATTTAAAATATATCAGGGAGGGGAGGCGTACTATAAGATCCTCTCCTGCTTTAATGACCTGTACATACAGTAGGTACTTAGAGTTTATCACTTGTTCATGTCAGAAATATGCTATGGATGGAAACCCAGAAGCCTGGTATCAGCACTAAAAAAATTTAATTTGGTGGCAAAAAAATAAAAATCGATAAAAGCTGAAGGTATTTTAATTAACGTCACACTAGAGTAACACAACGGGCTATTGGTGACGCTCCGGGATCAATCCCAAAAGGAAAGATCTGAGGACAACACCAAGTAATTTTGAACCTTGGTCAGATGACGAGGCAACACCTGAGCACCCCACTGTCTAAACTTCCACAACATGAGGACATGACAGATTTAACGTGCACCAGCCCCCTTTGTACACAAGTCTGGCTGGATTCGAACTTGCAACCCTCCGATTGCTAATCCATTGCTTTTCCAACCGGGCTATCTCTGTCCTAAAAAGCTGAAGAAAAAACTACTTTTTTTCAAATGTCAAATTTGAGTGAGATCTGTTTTTATTTTGACATCCTTTATTTTCACAGCAAAAAGCCAAACAGGGAATGCTGATGCCCATCCTGTCAGTCTCAAATGCTTTCTCACTGATTGGTTAATAGTGTTTGTTACACACACATGCACAATGGATACCTTCAGCAGTCTTCTTCCCAACCTAACCATCTTCCCTTCCAACTATAGCTAGAATTCAGTCTATATAACATGTGTAGTGGGTCTATGCGCTGAATTATACACCCAATAGAGTATTTTGGCAACTGAGAAAAAATGTTTAGGTACTATTGCTGACTTATTTTTGCTCAACATTTCTAACCCTAATGTCCAGTTCTGGTGAGTTCACATGATTTTGAATGAGTCTATTTGATAAATTAGGGGACAGGTTAAACATAAACAATGCATTTCCCTGTTTGGCTCTTTTACAGCAGATTCTGCATCAAAGTTTATCATTTGGTGCCAAAAGTGATAAAAAACTAGTGAAACAAATAACTACCTATGGAGATCGCCTTGCATAATTTTGCATAGTCCTAGTCCTTTTTTTAGTCCTATAGCTTGGTGGGTTTCCCACTTTTGTGTAATTGAGACTCTCACAAAGTCATCTGCCTTCTAAGATTGGTAGTTAAATTTACATCACTGGAGCAATTGGCTATTGGTGATGGTACTAGATCAATCCTGAAGTGAAAGATATGAGGACAACACCTCGTAATTTTGTTGCCAATTGACGATGGACCAATATTGTGTTCGAGTTTTACCTGACAATGATGTCTGTGAGGAATTCACAAGAATATTTTTTTAACCTACAAATAGTCTATTTTTTTGTTGCAGACTATGACTTGAGTACAGCCAAAAATGTTCTTTAAAGTTTGAAAAAGCAAAAAGGACTAAACAATTTTGACCACTATATCAGTTATATCATTATGTCTCACAATAGTCGAGAATCCATAAGAGAACAAAAAGCCTTCCTGGGTTTGTAATAAATCATAAATGGAATATTTTTGATGGCTGAAGGATGTATCTGGTGATATTACATTCAGCAATATAACAAAAAGACCTACTTTTAACTCTAGTGCAGGATTCAAATTTAGTCATATTTTGCATCTTTATATTTCATTTTAATGATTAAAGTTTTAGATGGTATTTTTAATTAACGTCGCATTGGAGCAACACACTATTGGCGACGGTCCGGGATCAAGCCCGAATAAAAAGATCCAAGAACACCACGCAATTTTGATTCAAGATCAGATGAAGGGGTCCTTAGCTAGCATCCACTCTCCAAACTTCCACACCATGCCAACGCGAGGACATTTGAGGCCACGACAGATTTAACGTGCACCCTTTGTACACGAGTCTGGTTGGATTTGAACTTGCAACACTCTGGTTGCTAGTCTCTTACTCTTCCAACCAGGCTACCACGGACCCTCCAAGGTTTTAGACTCAGTCATTAGTTTTGATACTTAAGTTTTTTAAATTTTTTGCTTGTGTGATGCAAATTCCAACCAAGTTTCAACAATTTGTACACTATCACTTTTAAAATGCCACATCAAGACCACACTTCCTCACAACTTTGGTTACCTTTTCAAATGCATTGCATTTATGCTCATGCCGATACCATTCAGATATTCATGTACAAATTTATAATAAAAAAATCCACGAATTATGGATAGTGAACTTTTTATACCAGCCTGTATTTTGGACTTTTTTGTGCCGCTACTGACTGGGTAGAACCTGGCAAAGAACAGGTAGTTTTGATATATGCATACTTTGGTGGCAAAGCTTTTAGTAGCGAGTTATGGCAGGTAAAGGCAACCCATTTTTTAGGTTTATTCCTGCTTTATAGCAACCTCGGCAAGTGGAAAGTTTAAATTTTTAATTAGAATATTTTACAATGTTCTTTCATTTCCTTGGTCCTTTGATTTCATTGTTTTTAAAAAAATTTCTTTTCCGATCATTTTCTGTTTCATGTAATTTTGAAGAATCAAAACGTTCAGTTTGATTTAGGCCCAGGGCAGTCTCATCAAGTTGTATCCCTTCTTGCTGTTTTCTATTTCTGAAAATCGTTATCCCTTTCTCTTTTAACATGCCTTCTGTATTTAATGTTGTTCAGTGTATACTATTGCAAAGGTTGTTATGGTGAAAGGGCAACTTTAGGAAGTGAGGGAGTGGCAATTACTTATTTTACATACATCTGTCAGGATAAGCAGCTTCTTCTGGATTTCCTAAAGGAATCAAGATTAATTAAATCAGAATTATTGTGCAAAAAATGCAACACTCTGAAGTTTTTATTCTAACTGTTTCCGTTAATTATTTCCTGCTAATGCTTATTATTTTCCGTTAAAGAAAACATTCATTTCTAAAAATTTCTTCCTTGGCGATATAAAAAGTGCGCCAAGAGCGTTGCCACCAATCAATACTTATCAAAGCTGTGTACCATTTTTTATATCAAAGCTGTACATTTTATACCAGCCTGCATTTTGGACTTTTTTGTGCCACTACCTGACTGGGTAGAACCTGGCAAAGAACGTTACAAAATTTCTATAACTACAACATAACTTTTCTGCAAAAAATTTCTTGATGTCAGTCAATTAATTGCACTAGGCACACGTGCAGAATCAAATTAAGTTGAATTTAGAATGAAAATCATATCAACCAAGAAAAATTCAATCAAGAGTAGATAGATTACTGGCATGATTAAGGAATTCATTTTATTGTGCAAATGGAAAATGGAGGTGTAATATTCACAACACATTCTCAACTTTATTAAATATATCCGCCCGAACATAAAAAAGTTTAAACTTACGGCTGTTAATTTAAAAACTTTCTCTTTTTTAAATGAACGATCATACCCACTTCTCTTCACAAAATTTGCAATCGAAAGGAAAACCATTTTTAAGTGTTAGATTATTGGGAAAAAACTTGTCTTATGTAACTTGACAAATGGTAACAGTTTTCATAAAATCAGAAATGGAAAATTCAACCGCCTGCAAGTTCGCTCATGCCGCTGAAGAATGTAAGAAATATAAACGAAAGGAATACAATTTTGTTCACTTTACTTCCCTATAGCAACAACACAGTTACGTAGGTATTTTAATTAACGTCGTACTGGAATAATACACCGGGCTATTGGCAACTATAACTAGTAACAACACAGGTAGGTAGGTATTTTAATTAACGTTGTACTAGAGCAACAAAACGGGCTTTGATGAAGGTCCAGGATCAATCCCAAAGAGAAAGATCGTGGACGACACCACGCAATTTTGAGCCACTGTCAGATGACGAGACAACACCTGAGCTGGCACCCCACTCTCCAAACTTCCACAACACGCTAACGTGTGGACATTTGTACAAACGGCAGAAATATTTTACACCAGCCCCCACGTGCACGACGGTCACAATTGGATCGAGTTTGGATACCTCGTGTTGCTGATCCGCTACTCTACCAACTGGACTACCGGAGCCCTGCATTCTCAAAGATTTCACTGCTAAGGTTGTTTCAGTTCGGAATATCACATGAACGTGACGCGCACTTTTATAACTGTAAGCTTGCGCCAGTTGATGTAAGTTGTTATAAGTTCTATTCAATAATTAAGCATTATTTGTTTTCAAATTGCTAAGAGAGTGTATAAATATCTTTGTTTCTGTTAAAAAGTTACTTTCTGTGCCTTAAATTCTTACGCATGTTTGACGAATTTGGAACTTCTTTTTCTCTTTTCAGCATAGGTGATTTGGTCTTGTGTATCACAACAAGGGGATTTTTGTCATTTTGAAGTGTGTTCTAGATTTTCCTAATTATATCATATACTTCTACTTAATTTATATACCCGTTTCCAAACCCTGAACAATTAAAGGAAATTTGAATCGACGTATGGTAGCAATCATGAAATTTTTGTACAAAGAAGAACACCCTTTCGAAAAAAGGAGAGCTGAAGGTGAAAAGATACGTAGGAAATACCCTGATCGAGTACCTGTAAGTATAAATCCTTCTTTGGTAACCTTCAAACGAATTGTATCCTTAGGTTTTGTGTAAAAGACAAACGTTTTCGAAACTTACAATTCTCTGCCTGTGACGCTTGATCTGTTAGTTCACAATCATCTATTTCGGATGCTTCGTGTCTGAATGCTACAGGATGTTGCATAAGTGACAGCTACAAATTTAGAAAACGTGAAATTGAAGGGAACGCAATTTGAACTTGAAGAAAAGTCAATCTGATTCCAAAATACAAATGATTATTGGATTGGATTGCTTGACTGTTTCATGTTCTGAGTTCACGGAATTGCGTATTACCTTAATTGTCCAGTGAAGCTGCGCATTGGTTAGATAGAATGTATTCATTACAATTTATGAATAGAACAGTGCACTCAAACAGTAAACAGAGACAAAAAATGTATTTAAAATCAGTATGGACACGTTGAGAATGTTTGATTTCTGTTTCATTTTGTGAAACTAAGTAATCTAATTCTGTAATAATTTTTCTTTCACTGATGTTGATTCAATATGTAGTCGATTTCTCCCTTTAGTTTGAGCCAGTTATTAACACTAACTCATTTGTTTAGTTTAGAAACGGACCAAGATCGACTACAATTTCTTCAAAATTTTAAAACAATTAATTCCTGTAAAATTTGCTTTTGCTAGTTTATTTGAGGGTAATACTTAAAATTATTTTTTCACTTTGTGGAGGAAATTTATATGCTTAGCCAATATGTGTTGTGAACATCAAATTTGTTGTCATAGATATTTCAGTACTAAAATCATCAGATTGTTGAATACATAGATTAAATGAATTGAAGAGAACATGTATTATAAATTATATCTTATTGTAAAATCTTAGTCCCTGAATTCTTCTAATTTTCCTGTTGTATTCTCCAATTTATCAATTGAAACAGCTTTGTTGAATTGATGAAAACTAAGTAATTATATGCAAATAGGCAGATGTTTTAAGCTTAGCAGAAGTAAAATCTTATTTTCTACAAATTCTATTTTTCCTCTGTCTAAACAAATGCTGAAAAAAAAATCAAATTTCATCAGTGTCCTTGGTTGTGAATGTATTGCATCAGTTGGCTTTCATCCAAAAACACTGAAAACTAAATTCAGCATGGAAGCCAACTATCAATCCCTACATGATACTTTTTAGTGTTAAAGTCTTTTAAAACTCAATTTCACTTTAATATGTAGAAAAAATTATCATAAGAAAATTGTGATTTTGGAGTTAATGTTAATATTGGCTCCAACTTTTAAGTTTAAGTACAGCTACATCAATGATATTTCATGTATTTAATTAAAAGGTACATCTTTTTTGTGGTAATGCTTTAAGCGTGCTTTTTAAGTCACCAAGGAAGAATTTCTTGTGAGAAATGATGTTTTAGGCTTAGCGGGAAAAGTTAAAAATCCATACAACTGATTATTCTTCCTTCTACTTGGTGAGTTTGGTGAAAAAAATCTTTACTTTTTCTAAAATATTGTTTTTGAAGTTTATCCAAGTTAAATAATTCATTAGTTTTAAGTCTAATGGAACTAGGCTTTTTCTTATGAATTTTAAGATCACAAATAGAGTTCTTTGGCATGGTAAAATCAAAACAGATGATGATTTATAAAAATTAGTAAGATTCAAATAATCACAAGGTTGCCATAATCCTAATAAAAGTGGTTTGCCTTTGCCTGCCACAACTTGTACAAATTCTTGCCTTGCAAGTAATTTTTTTCTGTCAGTGAAAAGCTTTGGTACAGCTGTAGTCTCTGCCGTGCGCGGTGGCAACGCGTTTTTTTTGGCGCCGTGTTTGGCGCACTTTTTATGTCGCCACGGAAATCTTCCAACATCGAATATATACTGCATACGTATGGATGAAATATGTAAATCTGAATGAAACAACATTTGAATAAAAAAACACTGCAAATATGGATGAAATGTATGGAATTTTGGCGTAGTTATAAGCGACTCATGCCGGTGAGGGTAACCCATTTGTTCTCGGATTTCCAACAGTGAATCGATATCATTCTCCACATATGAATGAAATGAATAAAAAAAATGTACATTAGTAGAATATAAGTTATTCTAATATTTTAACAGATTTCACTGTAAATGAGAACTGGACGCCGGCAAGATTGCCATAAAAATAGGTTAACCCTAACCAGGAGAAAATTCGAGAAAAAAATGGGTTACCATCAGCCTGCATGAGTCGCTTATAACTATGCCAAAAGCCGCGC
Source organism: Meta bourneti (assembly GCA_933210815.1). Taxonomy (NCBI): domain Eukaryota; kingdom Metazoa; phylum Arthropoda; class Arachnida; order Araneae; family Tetragnathidae; genus Meta; species Meta bourneti. Next base: position 5,845,778 of record OW119931.1, on the reverse strand, counting down.
CAAAACGCGTTGCCACCGCGCGCGGCAGAGACTACAGCTGTACCAAAGCTTTAAATTAAAATGCCATTTAATTTGTTTTGCCTAATCAACTTGGTATAGAATATTTTACAATCTCAAGGATCTGATGTCAACATTTGACGAGCAAACTTTTTAGTTTTCCCACTAACTAGTTATAACAGTTGATGAGGATTCATGCCCCATTAGAATTGTTTTCAAACCTGGAATTTTTATGAAAATGAACTTTGGTTACAGTTACAGGAGACTTGCACAAACAAACACCTACATATAAAGTTACTAATTTTTAAAAATCTTTTATTATCTTCACTTAGTAAACCAATTTGTAACAAGTTCATTACAAGAAATATTTATATTTAAGTTGAAAACTTAAATAAACCTCTTCATTTACTCTTTGTTACTTAAATTCTATAACATATTTTCCAGATAATGCACACTTGACGTAGATATAAAAGGAATAGGTGTCTAGTCACTGTAGCCCTTTCCTGGTATTGAATCTTTTGGAATAATTTTGAACAATTAAGCTTATGGTTGGAAATTAGGAGCAAAAACTCTGGCATCAGTGGCAACTAAATATTTTCCCTCTTGCCAAAATATTCTACTTTAGTGCAATTTCAAATTTATTTTGTTTTGCGAATGTAATTAAACACAGTGTAATGACTAGGGCCTGGACAGTCAAGTTGCTGTCTTTTGTCACTTAGCGATCATATTTTAAAATCCAATCATCATTTTCAATGCTTACCTTTTCTAAATTCTTTTGCTTGTTTGGCACAGATTCTTACAGATCAACCATTTAATCTTCATTCTGACTATCTAGATCTGATCAGTTTTGCAAGTGATGAGATACTGCCCTTTTTAACTCCAAGGGGAATGAAAATCCAAATAGGAGAAACAAATTGTCCCTTGTCCAGAACTGGTGACAGATTGGAACAGGTTTTTGCACTACTGGGCAATTTTCGATATGAAGAAAAGCCAACCAGGAGGGTTAAAAGTAAGAGTACAACCTGTCGGAATGAAGATTAAATGGTTGATCAGTCAGAATTTGTGCCAAACAAGCACAAAATTTCAGAAGTTAGGTTCCAAAAGTGATAACTGGATTCCCAAATTCGATTGTCAAGCGACTTAAGACTGCTTATTTTGAACCATGATTAAGCTTTACTCGTAAACTTATGATATTGACTTCATCTATTTATGCCATTTAGTTTTATTAGGGAGAGTGGGGTGCCAGCTCGGGCGTGACCTTTTCGTCTGACCGTGGGTTCAAAATTATGTGGTGTTATCTTCTGATAATTTCTCTTCGGTGGTTGATTCTGGACCATCGCCAATGGCCCGTTCTGTTGCTCCAGTGCGATGTTAATTAAATATGTACTTGCCTTGATTAGGGAATTTAATTTCATTTAATGATTCTTGAGGAAAATATTCTAGAAGGCATGACTTATATCTTACTAATTTGCATCTTCCAGGTTATTGTGGAAAAAGCTCCCAGAGCTCGTATTGGTGACCTCGACAAGAAGAAATACCTGGTTCCTTCTGATTTAACTGTTGGACAATTCTACTTCCTGATAAGAAAACGAATCCATCTACGACCGGAAGATGCCCTCTTTTTCTTTGTGAATAACGCCATTCCCCCAACAAGTGCAACAATGGGTGCACTCTACCAGGTAATGAGACTCCTTATTTATGCATTAACCTTTGAATTCTGTGTCAGGTTTTGTATTTTGAACCTGCTTTCATCTTTGAAGCAGATGGTTTTCATTTTGCTGATGGTTGATTTGTAGTCTTGTCTGATTTGATTTTCTTAGCTCATGCATTGAAGGCAGGGCTTCGGAAGGCCTGATTTTTTATTGTAGTTTTAAGGGTCCTTAAATTTTACAAGAATACTGCATATTTTATTTCATTGTCATAAAAACCAAGATCAGTGATACTCATCCAAGGTCAAGTATCAACCAAAAATCATCGATGTTTCTAAAACTAGATGCAAAAAACCCAAAACCCATCACTCGGGAAAGTCACCTATGAGTGAACAGGTTAATTGTGATCTAAATGTAGCCTCAAATATATGAAAAAAAGCTTAAAAAGTCCCTAATGTTTTCGCTTTTATAGTGAGAACTGTTAAGTCATTTCTCAAGAACATGAACCATTTTTTTACTTTATAAATTTTTCTGTACCTTGGTAGAAAAGGGCCAATGTCCATTTTGCAATTTTTGGATAACATCTGATTTAGGAATTTTTAATACAGAAAATGCATTCCAACATTTTAATTCTTTCATAATGACAGGAGGTCATTGGCCCTTTTTCCTCTGTTATAACTCGTTACCTTGAAGTGATTTGTAGACATAACTTCAAATAATTCGATTTGAACATGTGTCCTTTTTCTACCTAAGTACAGATATAATTTATATGTTTATCTTTAAAGAGAAGGTGTTATGTAAAACATTGATTGCAAATATGTTTATCAGTTTTAGAGATGAGCAGAAAATCTGTCATCATTGGCCTCTATTTGGGTGCAATTTTAAATTAGTTTTTGTTTTCGTGAATGAGTATATAAATGCGTTGTTTAATTAATGACTAGCACAGGGATTTTGACGACTATTTGCTTTTGGGGCCTCTTCGCTCAAGGACTTTTTTGACTTCGGTCATTGTTTTATATATGCAGTAGATTTACAGATATTCAAACTAGATTGTTACAAGACAGAATAAATGGTTGATAAACCGGAATTTGCAGTTATACAAGGCGAAAATATTCAAGAAACTTCCACATCAAATTCATTGACGGTCTAAAAATTCGGTTGACAAACAAAATTTAAAGATGTAAAATAGAACTGATGCCCCTAATTTCAAACCCTGCCAGATGCTACTATTATCTCTGGATGTACTTCAAGTTCAGTGTATTACTTAATATTTCTGACATGGACATGTGATTAACTATAAGTACTTTATTTACACATGATAGTATATTACAATACCCATGTCTCCTGGTTTGCCAAGAGGTCCAGAACCTAGAAGATAATCTTGTACTGATGATCACTAATTTTGAATCATCATTATACTTGGAACCCACCTTGTTCCTGTTTTGAGCTAATATTGAAATAAAACCTGCTGACTAGTTCTTGTAATTATTTTGGAGTTTTCTTTTCACTTCCAGGAATTTACACTTTAATTTTTCATAGTTTAAGTTGCTTGCTCATCCATGAAAGTGCTTACTAATTGTAAAAATCTGGATGTCCAGCAATGGAATTACGAAATGCAGCTCTGATTTAGCCTTACGATGCTATGCTTTTATTTTTCTCGTTCATTCAAATACAAGACAAGATCATTCCATCATTTTTTTTAATTGTTTGCCTTTTTCTTATGTTCCATACAATCCAATTGTCTATCTGTAAGGGGCTTTAAATCAGATAATTTCAATAGAAGACTGAAACTGACAAGACTTCATATAGGTCACACATTTAATCCACAGGCATTTGCTGTGTTTAGAACCAACTCTGCCATGTGATACAATCGTATCACTGATGTATTTTGAGTGAATGCTCGGATTTGGTTACTATTAGACTCAAATCATATTGGTGCTACTAATCCTTACTGATTTATTAAGGAATCACCTCATGTAAATCCGTTTTTATTTATATCAGACTTTTATAAATTTATTTGAATTTGTAATGTATTTTGTACAATTTTGTCTCATTGTTAAAGTTTTGATGATTTTTTTTTATTTTCACAAATAACCCTGATATAACTGAATTAATTATCAATAGTTTGGTACAACTTTGCCAGACCTGGCCCCTGTGCCACAAAAATCAAAATCGATTCCCTTTTCTTCGAGAATCCAACCAAAGACCGTCATGTACAAAGGGGGCTGGTGCACATTAAATCTGTCGTGGCCTCACGTTGGCATGGTGTGCCAGCTCAGGTGTGACCTCGTCATCTGAGCGTGGTTCAAAATTACGTGATGGTGTTCTTGGTACTTTCCCTTGATGTATAGTCCCGGATCCTCGACAATAGCAAAAGGATTTATATTTTTATTTAAATTACCAAGCTCCACACAGAATAAATCCATTTTGCTGTCTATATAATTTTTGTATGTTATGTTGGCCAGTATCTGTCTTTCAAGTTTTTGTTGTAAAAGCCTGTAACTAGCATTTTGAGTTGATTGCGTTGTGTGTTATCTGTTTATTGCTGATCTAAATGTGTTTGATTTCCATCAGGAGCATCATGAAGAGGATTCCTTTCTGTACATAGCGTATAGCGATGAGAGTGTGTATGGTGAAGGAGAGTAGAGGAAAGGGACATTGAGATTCTCGCTTCCTTTTCGTTCGATGTTTGTAAAAATGCTTTCAGTGTCAGGTTATATCAAAAGGTATACAGATGAAATTATAAATTTTATTGAGGAGTTTCTCACTGTATCCATGAAACTGTTCAGTTTTGAATTGTATGTTTTTTCTGTTCTTGACAATAAATTAATGTTTTAAACCAATGGAGATTGTTACTTTTTTTGTACTTTTACTAGAGAGAGGAATTCTTTTGACATTGAAAGTAAGAACAAAGAGAAGTCTAAAAGATTTCTCAAATCTTCTAAACCAACATTTAATCACTGAGATGATGCTAATAAATAATTTGTATCAAAATTAGCTTTGGCAGTGTAAATTGTCTTCCTGTTAAAAATAATTAGAATGATTGTAGCAGCTGAAGTGAAATTCATCTACCTTTTTAAAAAATGCATTTATCAACTGGATATTTCTCATTCTTATGATTAAATAATGCAGGCATTTCTTTGTACAATAAATTAATTACTAACCTTTCCAAATTATGAAAAAATTTTGATTTTATTTTACTGATGGGATTCCAGAGAAAAGATAAATGAAAACAAATATTGCAAATCTTTGTTTTAAAATTCAGTGGAGCATTTAATTTAATTTGTGAATCAGCCTCATAAATTGAATATCGATAATGCTTAGCCAAAAGGTCAAGATGCATTCATTTCTAAGAATTTGCAGAACATGAATAATTTTTATGAAATGGCGAAATAGTTAGGTATGGATGGGCTCATGTTTTGTGATGGTGGTAGTTAGTGGTTATAAAAGTTTACATTGGTAAAATATCTTTTGAACAGGAGGGTAGATTAGAGTGTTATAAGGTTAAGGAAAAAGTTTTACTCTTGAAATCTGAAGTTTAAAAAACAATTTAGTGGCCATACTTTTATGAGAACTGCATTCCTACAATATAATGACCATTATATCGCTGTTTTACTATCAAAACCCTGTCTTGTGTGTGAAATTAAAAAACTATATACCAAATTGCAGACCAGTGATGAGATTTAAAAATTCGCTCATAGAAGGTTTTGTAACCGATGAAACAAGTTTTGTGATCAAATAACATTAAGCTCAAACTAAAAAGAATTGGACTTGCAAGGTTTATATAGATAGTAGGACTATTTGTTCCTGACCTAACACATAATATTTAATATGAATTTTGATATTTGAAAGCAATGTGTTCCTTTTTCAATCATGTTTACAGGTATGGAGGTGCTGTGTCTTGCAAAATTTTTCCTAGTTCTAAATTTAATAAGAAGAAAATTATTCCTAAGCATATCCTAATCTGCAAGACAAAGATAAAATGTTTGCATGACTTTTGAAGATAAAATTCTTAATGTCTTGGATTAAAAAAATTCTTTTAATGATAATATTTTTAAGGTAAGATCAGTAGTGTAGCATATTCCAAAAATGAAATCTTCAAACATGCATTAAAAATATTTGGAGTTTTCAAATCCCAAGTCTTGGGAATTTTTTAACCCTTTGAGGATCATAAGATTTCAAAGTAGTGTATTGCTTTTAATCAACTTCACATTTAAAGACTAACCATATCTAAAGCAATACCTAAGGTTAATCTCTTGAAATATCCTCACTGCACATAAGTTCCTTAATGTTTTGGGCTAACTTCCTTATTTTCTTGTCTTTTCACCCGCTAGTCTCGCTGCTAAAGCCACATGGCCCAATACATCTTGGGGTCGCGGAAGTCTGGTTGGAAGGGTAACGTACTAGCAACCGGAGGTTTACGAGTTCGAATCCATCCAAAGACCATCGTGTACGTTAATTCTGTCGGCCTAAAATGTTCTCAAGTTGGCGTGGTTTACAAGCTTGGAGAGGGGTGCGACTCGTCATCTGACCGTGGTTCAAAATTACGTGGTGTCCTCGAATCTTTCCCTTCGGGGGATGGCCGTCGCCAATAGCCCGTTGTGTTGCTCCAGTGCGACTTTAAAAAAACTACCTACTCAATACATCTTGTCATTCCCTCACCTTTAAATTTCGCCCACCTCCCAAACAACACTTCACTCGGGATGTTTGTTTCTGATTTAAAGATACATATTTATAGACATGGACTATGAACTTTCATGATAGATCTGGTTCAATAACCTTTCTTAATTCTTAATCCCTAGTGGAGTAATTTTTAACTATTCAATATATTTCACAAGCCCCTTAGAATAAGGAGCTCGGCTGTTCCAAACACCAGAACACTTCCATGCAGTATTTACAACTTGTTTAGTGAAGGATTTAATAAAGAAGTTTTGAAATTTTCTGCCTCCATTTGTGAATTTACAGCATTGCACTCAGACTCAATGGAGTATTTGACTGGTTGCTAAAACCACGACTGCGGATTTGAAATCTATGATAGGTATGTTATGGTTCAATCGGTTTATATTAATAACCAAACAAAAACGTTAGGGCGAATAATTCTTAGAATTTATCACATCAACCGGTGATTATTAATAATTCGCAACTATGAACGGTAAATAATAATTTTCAATGCTTTGTATTTCCAAATGTCAGAAGCTTTTCCTACAAAAATAAGTTGTGTTGCACCAATGCGACGTTAATTAAAATACCTACCTACAAAAATGATTAGTTTTTAACCATCTAATAAGACACGTATAAGAATTCGTTTATGGTGGTGGTGGTAATTAATTGAGGTCGTACTAGAGCAACACAACGGGCTATTGATGACGGTCCGGGATCAATCCCGAAGGGAAAGATCGAGGACAACACTGAGAATGTGCAAACGATCTCGCCTCAATTGAGGCCAAGATCCTCGTGACATAAAAGGCAGGTGCCATCGTCTCCCGTCGAAAACGATTTTGTTTACAAACATGCGGGGAGACCCGTCACGACTGCTCGCAAGCGATTTCTTTCTTTTTAGATGGAAAAACTCTTGCAATGTGTGGAGCGATGAGCTGGACTGCTCATTTTTGTCAGATCCTTTGTAAATACATATGCATATTAATGTTAAAATAAACGTGAAAGTCTCTTAATATTGGTTATATTTCTCTTCTCTGGGTTCAACCTATTCGGTAGATATTTTTAAATATTTTCGTTGAAACGGAAACATACGGCAAACCTGTTGGGCGATCTGTCCAAGGTGCAAGTCCAGATGACCAAGCTCGGATCTCCACGCTATGTATCCCGACAAACACCGTAATTTTGAACCACGGTCAGATGACGAGGTCACACTTGAGCTGGCACCCCACCAAACTTCCACACCACACCAACGTGAGGATATTTGAGGCCACGACGGATTTAATGTGTACCAGCCCCCTTTGTACACGACGGTCTTCGATTGGAATCGGACTCGCAATCCTCCGTTACTCTTCCTATCGCGTCTCTTCTAACATGTAAGAATAACCATTATGTTTAATTGCGAACTGATAAAAAAATTGTTAATATTGTCCAGGTCCGTTACCGCTGATCTAGGTGACACCAAGGACGTCAAGTCTACTTTTAGCCTGCTCCCTCTTTCGATCTATTTTTAGCCTGTGAAGGGCTCCCCATCTAGCCGGTGCACATTCCACCAAGAACGAGTGGAGTGACCAACTATCCCTAGTTACCGTTAACTCCTGAAGACGTGTTCGTTCAATCTATCGTGGCCTCATATGTCCTCACGTTGGCGTGGAATTTTGGAGAGCCAACTGAGGTGTTGACCTCGTCATCTGATGATGGTCATCGACCTTAAAATGAAATAGACGGAGCATGTGCCCGTAGCTCGGTTTGAAGATCTGTGGGTAAAAGCATGAATCCTAAATTATTGATTGGTTCAAGTGATTATCAAAAACACTAGTCTGCGCTTCCACACCCAATCGGATAAGTCGATTTGTGATTTATCCTTCAGAGATCTAACGACAGTGACTCCGCCCACAAGATCCGTCTATTTCATTAGAAGGTCGATGATGGTGTTTTCCTCGGATCTTTCCCTTCGGACTGAATTCTGGACCGTCGCCAACGTTCCTTTATGATCCACTGCGACGTAAATCCAACTAATAAATCTCAAATCTACCTAGCCATTTAGACAATCACCTAGATCAGTGGTGCGCAAACTATTTTCATTTCCGCCCCCCAATTTTGTTTACTATTTTGTCGCGACCCCTGGATATACAATAGACGTTTTTTTAATCATCAACTTAGTTCAAGTCGAATTATGTTTGGGATTTGCGCTTCTGTTTGTGCCTTATTAGAGGTCTGAATAAAACACATAATTTTATGAAGCAATGGTTTTATTTATGCATATGGGTATAAATATTTTTTAATGGAAAATACTTTAAAAAAAACTTACAACATAAGAATTCAATGTGAGGTATGTGCTTGGAAAGAGCTCATGATTGCTTCTATGTTCTGTATAGGAAATCGCATTCTATCTATTCATAGGAAATCATATTCTATTCGGATCTGTATAGGAAATCGCAAGCCGTGAGTCATCCTCTGGATCCAATCGAGATCGATATTTTGTTTTAATGGCAACTAATTAAGAAAAACCGGTTTCACATAAGTAGGTCGATGCAAACTGAATCAAAATATTAATTGCCTTTTTCTTCAAATCGGTATATTCGTTTCCAATCGTTAACCAAAATTTCTGGCAAGTCAGACTTAAATTGAATGCGCAGTGTTTCATCGCTTGAAACATCAATTAAATGTTCTTTTTCATTTAAAGAGATATTGGATTTAAAAATATCAAACGAAAATGGATCACGTATCCAACCTAATTCATTATCTAGAAGAGTTTTCTCCCAATTTTATCATATGACGGGAAATGGTGTTTTTAAATATCAAGAAATCTATGTTATTTTCTTTATTAAATTCTGAAAAGCACGGGAACATGTCTGTGTTGTTTTTGCTCAATTCTCCTTTCCAAAGTATCAGCTTATTTTTAAAAGCTTCAATTTTAATGCTCGATGTTAAAATGTTTGTTTTCTCTCCCTGTAGACTTACATTCAAATCGTTAAGTTTTTCGAAAATGTCAGCCCTACAACTGAGTTTTCCGAGACAATCTTCATTAATGAATGAACTTGCCAATATATTTCTTTTCTACCAAAAAATGTAAACTTCGTTTCTCAAATCGAAAATACGTAGCAGTATTTTGCAGCGTGAGAGCCATCTGACTTCGGTATGTAGTAATAATGTCTCATACACAGAACCCATCTCATCACAAAGTATTGAAAAGAGACGACTGTTTAGGGAGCTGTTGCTTTTAATGTAATAATTACAATAACAGCATCCTGTAATATCTTGTGCAATTTTTCATCAATGTCTTTTGCAACAAGAGCTTGTCTATGTATCATGCAATGGTTGAATACTGTATGGGGAGCAATTTTCTTTATTAACCCTCTTAGTCCTTTATTACTACCTGTTAATGCAGCAGCACCATCAGAGCAAACCGCGACACAGTGTGTCCAGGTAAGGTCATTTGTTTCCCCAAAATATCATAATTTCAAATATTTTCTCTCCATTTGTTTTTCCTTCCAATTTTTTACAACATAAAAAATTTTCTGATATGTCTTCTTCATAAACGTATCTCACATAAACAATTAATTGAGACACTTTAGAAATGTCTGTAGTTTCGTCAAGTTGTAGAGCAAATACATAGTTTTGTAATCGATTTAATAGAACTGATTATATATTACGTGATATGGCGGAAATTCTCCGAGAAACGGTATCTCTTGATAATGGTATCGTTTTTAAATCGTTACCATGTTTCTCTTTGAATAAATTATGTCTTTTTAATTGCTGAAGGAAGAATGAGTGGTTCTCCAATTGTATGTGGTTTCAAATTTTTTCCTATTAAATATGAAACTTCTAAGGATGCCCGTAAAGCCTTCTCAGCAATTGTGTATTTTTCAAAAATACATTTTGATTTTTCACACTTTCAGCTCGTTTTTTTAAATGTTTCTGATTTATTTGCTAATTATTTATGTTTGGTTTCCAAATGTCCTTTTAATTTAGCAGGTTTCATACTTTCATTTGCTAATTTATCCCTGCAATTAACACACAACGCATGTTCTTTCCCATTAACAACGCAACATGTAAATCCATATTTAATAAACTCTTCTTGATATTTTCTCAATTTTTTATTAGATAGCACATTTTGTTCGATATTTTTTATGCAGAAACAGTGCCATTGAATTCATTCACAGTTTTTTTAAGTTCATTGGATGTTGACCCATCATTCTCATTTGTATTGTCATTCTTTTCATTTTCTAGACGTTGGGTACCTATTTTTAGCCATTTATCATCCCAATACCATCATGAGGGTATTAAAACTAAAACAAAATTATAAATATACAATATTTCATTTCTTTGCGTTTGTTCAATCACGTGAGGCTACCACGTGGGAAGAAAATAAAGTCCGGGATTACTCTGTATAAATCATGTTTATTTGTAGTTTATTCAGACGAGAATTGAAGAAAAGAAAACTAAATTATAACAGAAACATCTCTTTATACCAATTGCACATGTTCGCTACTTGAAATAAAAAATGCAACGTTCAAGTAAAAATTTACACATGGTAATCGAGGCAAGGAAATATCTCAACTGGTGTTGCCAGTCGAGCACACATCTATATTGTACACAGAGGTTACAGTGAATCATAACATACAAATATTGGAGCTTACTTAAAAAAATACAAAACAAGTACAAAATTAATTATAGTGATTTAATATAATTATGTTTAACAACATTACTTACTCCAAAGATGGTAAAATATATATTTAAAAATTACAATTCGCGTTTACTTTTCAAAATTCATCTTACTATGATCTTAAATTTGTACTCGCACTTAAACTGCAAAAGCAGGCTTTGTTTAGTGTGCCGCCATCTGTAATAAAAACAGAACTCACTGTTCCCTTATACGTTTTAAAATAGTAACTACCCTTGTAGCGTTTTCCACGAAATATCAGTTGAGGATAATTGATTTTCGAAAAAATCTAAAACGAAAAAAATAATACAAAATATTAAAAAAAAACCCAGTTTTTCTTTATAAACATTTTAATATCCATATTGATTTTTTAATTAATTGTTTATTATTGCCCTCCGAGCACGCTACTGAACTGTACTATACTTAAAAATATGTTATGTACATAGCCGATTGCAAATGTTACTTAAAATTAGCAAAAGCAGTATACGTATAAACAGAATTATAGAATGCACTTGAATGAACGTAAGAAGCAGCAAAACCGAACTACTGAGGCACAGACGGAAAGAATTGCACGGTCCTAACTGTGATCACAGTATAAAGACTAAATAGCAGGGGTGCACACCTAGATTGAAAAAGCTGTAGTAATGATGGCTACTGCCAAACGTCAGACCTACCCAAGTTGCATATGGATCCCACGAGAGAGTAGGTAAAGGGCATATCAAATTGACAATTATCTTTTATCACTATGTCTGTTCGCCTGCCGGTTGCCGAAGTATAGGTATTATATACTAATACAGACAATTGCTTTCGTAAAAAATATAGTTCTTTTTTTATAAATATCTCATTTCACTATTTTACTGGTACCTGATACTTGTTGAAGAAAAGCCTTATATTTTTTATTGTCAAATAAATTTCTTTGAATTTGGCGACCCACAAAAATTTTCAAGCGACCCCCAGAGGGGTCGCGACCCACGGTTTGCGCACCACTGACCTAGATCAGTTTTCCCAATCTTTTTACTCTCCCGTACCCCTTGATAAAACTTTTCATTTATGAGTACCCCTTCTCACCCATCCCTCTACGCAAGAAAAAGTTTGTTTTTGTTAGGTAATAATGTTCTTAGGTTAGCTAGCAAATTAATCAGACTCAAATTGATGACACTATAGGCTTTTATTTTTGATTTTATAATTTTTTAAAATAGCAGCCTACCATCAAAACAAATAGCATTATAGTAATTTTCTCACATAAACTTATGAAAGTTCACAACAATTTTTCAACTTGATAGGCAAGTTTCCAAACGTGGCCTTCAAGAATTTCAATGTGATCCTTGAGCTTGTTTCATGGAGCTAAGTCTTTAAAATCAGCTTCAAATGAAGACAGATATAATCTCAAGTCAGGAGCAGCATCAAGCTTATTTCGATATTTATTCTTAATATACTAATATATAATAATAATATATAATAATAAAAATATAATATTAATATATAATAAGACGAGAACGCTCTTTCGACAAGCTGTGTTCGTGAAAGGAAATAAATATTTTATTACTTTATAACTGAGTTCTTGGCACTCTCACTGCTATCCAGAAATTAATGAGATTTCTTTTTTGAAACCAGATTGTAAAGAATCAGTCGAAAGTTCAATCAACATTTCTTTTTCAGAAATTGATAATTTTTTGGCTTGTCGTCGAATGGATTTGAAATCCAGTTATCTTCACTATTTCGCTTTGGGAAAAACTGTCTGAAAGACACCTTAAGTCCTTTCAAGTGAGCTATTATACTACTTTTTACTTTTGACAATTTCAGTTCGTTTTTAGATAAGAAACTATAAAGTGTCAAAACTTCACACTGATCTTTTTTGATATGAGATTCCCAAAAATCCAATTTTTTGATCATGTACTCGATTTTATTAGACACCTTAAAGATGGTTATAGAACTGTTCTGTAATCCTAAATTGAGTTTATTTCTGAAAAGATATCAGATAAGAGTATGCAAGCTGTTGAAGCCATTCGCTTTCATGAAACTTAGAGCTCAACTAAAAAGGGTGGTCTTCAAAAAAAGTTGAACTTTATGTTTCAATTCAAATAATCTTGTGAGTACTTTTCCTCGTGAAAGCTACCTCACTTCACTGTGCAAAAGTAGTGTTTTGTGGAGGCTGTCCATCTCTTCCCACAAAGATTTGAATAGTCTGGAGTTTGTTGAATTGGCCTTCATAAAATTATCTACTTTCAGATTGATTGAGCATTTCCTTAAATGAATGTGTCAGGGGTTTGGACGCTAGGCTTTGTTTGTGAATACAGCAATGGCTCCAAGCTACATAGGGAGCGACGTCTTTGAAGCGACCGCGTTTCTACCATCCGTGTAAACACCACAGCAATTGGTCCAATCAATACCTTTTTCACAGAAATAACCCTGAATGGCATTAAATGTGATCTCGTCTGTGCATCTTTCAGTGAGAGGATAGAACAGTTAAAGATTTTCTTCAAACACGTTGTCATGTAAATATCTTGCACAATAACAAGCAAAATTGCCAGATTGGAAATATCAGTGCTTTCATCCACCTGTATTGAAAAGAGGGGGCTTTTTTATTCTTTCAATTACTGTAGATTCAATGTCGTCAGACATGTTAATTCTTCGAGAAACTATATTACACTACCTGACATTGAAAATGCAACACCAAGAAGGAGTTGGCAGAAAGTGATGAAATTTGGCAAACAGAGAGAGACAGCAACGAGCAATAAGTGATCTTTATTGCAACATTATACACCTTGCCACTGAGCAGCAAGAACGTCTGATCAGTAGGTTGTAGGACCACCGCGAGCGGCGATACAGGCAGCAACACGTCTAGGTACAGACGCAATGAGCGTGCGGATGGTGTCCTGAGGGATGGCTGCCCATTCCCTGTCAACCATTTGCCAAAGTTCGTCTTCTGAACGTGCCGGTGGCAACGCATGCAAGCGACGTCCCATAAATGTTCGATAGGTGAGAGATCAGGGGAGACAACTGGCCAGGGAAGCACCTGGGTACCTTGCAGGGCATGTTGGCTGATGCGTGCCGTGTGCGGCCGGGCGTTATCCTGGTGGAAAATGGCATTGGGCACCCCTTGAAGGAAAGGTAGTGTCACCGGCTGCAGCACGTCATCCACGTATCGTTGGACCGTCATAGTGCCCTGAATACGGACCAGAAGTGACCTGCTATCGTAGGCGATGGCGCCCCAAACCATTATACCGCGTTGTCTCGCGGTATGGCGTTCCACAGATGCGGCCGGATTGGCCCTGTCACCACGTTGGCGCCAGACTCGTACACGGCGACTGTCATTGCTAAAACAGAAGCGTGACTCGTCTGAGAACACCGCCCTGTGCCATTCCGTCGTCCACGTGGCTCTATCCCGACACCATTGCAAACGGAGACGTCTGTGCTGTTGGGTCAATGGTAGTCGTCTCAACGGGCGCCATGAGTGCAGGACGCCAGCGATCAATCGGCGGCTAATGGTCCTGGACGATATGGGAGCATCAAGGGTGTCCTGCACATGTTGCAAAAGGGCGACAGACGTGGCTTGCGGGGCCGCCGATGCGTCGGTCCACGCGTGCTGACGTCACTGGCTGCACCGGAACCCCTCAAACGTGCCACATTCCCTTGGTCCAACCATCTGTGCCACAACCGGTGCACCGTGGACGCGTGTAGGTGAGTATGTGCTGAGATTTGACGTATGGACCAACCTGTCCTTCTGAGGCCAATCACCATACCCCTCGTGAAGTCGTCTGTTTGCTGGAACTGTCTTGATTGGCGGCGTCCTGGCATTCTCCGCTACTAGACGTTTCCTCTGAGACACAAAAACAAGTTGCAACTTGATTTACCTGGCAAACAGAGCGGCGCGAAACTGACCACTTTTGCAGGTTCCTTCCCTGGTTTTTCACTCTCCGTGCTCGGGACAGCTGCGCAGTTTGCATCATTTACATATCTCGGTGAGCTGCGTCTACCCTGTAAATTTCATCCAGTTCTGCGCACTCCTTCTGGGTGCTGCATTTTCAATGTCAGGTAGTGTATTTGAAAAGGGAATATTATTAATTTTTCGGACCTGGTCTCCGAACATACAACGAACAAAATCTTTGATACAAGGAGATATCAAATTTTCAGTGATTGCATGATTTTTACCGCTTTTAGCAATACGATAACTTATTCTGTACGATGCTTCAACCGCATTCTCATGAACTTTGCTAGCAGATAACACTAAAAATGTTAGATTAGGACCGTTTGATAGTCCCCGAAAAAACTAACGTCTTTATGTTTATAAATTGGATGCTTTGTCTCTAAATGGAGCATTAATATAGATGGTTTCATGGCACCGTTCGACAAAATCTCTCCACAAACAACGCACAGTGGTTTTGGACAGTCTTCATCTCCCGTTACTGAAAATCCATATGACAAATATTCATCACAATATTTTCTCTTTTTTCAACGAGCACTTTAGTTGTGGTTCCCTTGCTTGATGCTCCCTTGCGCTTGTAAATCATCAAACTGTTCCGAAGGACTTGCAGCTTCCGATTAAGCGGGTTGAATTTCAATGCCATTTGCAGCTCTAATAATAGAACCTATTTTCAGCCACTTATCCATTTTGAGACAAAACAGTATCAAGAGAAAGTCATTTAAAACACTAAAGTAATAGCTAAACACTTCAAATTAAACACTCATAAAAAGGAACGAAGCTAGGCTCCCACGCATATATCCGTTCTGCAATCTTCCCTGCATAACTTTTAATCAGTTTGGAGCGAATTGAGCAAAGCAGTTTTTCCTAAGATACTTTCAACCAATATGTTGAGTCTATAAATATTAAGAACGACTTGAAAATTTCGCAATGAAAGACTCTCAAAGGAATAATTTATATCAGATATATCAATTACTACAACTATAGAATTCCAACCTACCGTAGCAATACCCATTCACAAGTTATGTCCATTAAAGGACATTTCATTAAGCGAAAACTACTTTAGACTTGAGATAAGCGATTTCACACCCTCAAATCATCTGCTTTGATGACTCAAATCAATAATGATAATCCATCTTCCTCATTCATGTGTAATTAGTTATGCTTTCATTCTGAGTAACTCTTCATGGTGTATTTATTACTCATATTGAAGATCACAATCCGATAACATTTTATCACTCGAAGTTTCCGTGTGATTTGTAAATACATTACTTGATTCGTGGAATTGCACTTTCGTGGCTTAATCGCATTGCCTTCGAACTCTTATCTAATATACAATGCGATGTTTTCATTGTTTGAGGGCTTATCTCGGAACGGATTATTTTACAACTTGAAGGACTTGGTGCAACAATCAATTCGAAATTTTTTTAGTTTCTGCATCTTTTCATAAAACTAATCGCTTGGTTCAATATTCATGTTGGGGATTAAGTTTCATTTTTGAGCGATATCGTAATGAGTTTTTGTGACCAGAAAACAGTTACTTTCCCATCTCGAGTTGATATTGTGAATTTTTTTGTAAATCCAAACACGAAGGCGCTAGTGTTTTGGTAACTTATTTTATAACAGGCGACTCCCTTATAGACAATGGAGTTGATTGGCTCTTAAAAATAATGTCGTGAACTAGCAGTGAATTGGCGACATTGGTAGTTTGGCGACTTTCTTAGTTTGCCAAGAGAGGGCGTGCCTGACGCATTCGATATTGAACTGATTACTTCCTTGTTCACGCTCATGGTATGGTCCATAGCGAACTTTGTTGTATCCGTTTATGGTATGGTCCACAACGTACTTTCGTTTTATTAATTGTACCAGCTCATTGGAGCATCTTTGTTAAGTTAAGTAGGTAGTTGAATTAACGTCGCACTTGAACAGCACAACGGGCTATTGCTGACGGTTCGGGATCAATCCCGTAGGGAAAGCACCGAGAACAAAAACGGACCTCGCAATTTTGAATCACGGTCAGATGACGGGGCTGGCACTCCATTCTCTAAACTTCCACGCCAACGGGAGGACATTTGAGATTCAACGTGCACCACCCCCCGCGTACACGACGATGTTTTGGTTGGACCGAGTTTCGAACTCGCACCCTCTGATTGCCAATCCGTTACGCTTCCAACTGGGTTACCACGGTCCGGTAAAAGTAACCACGGAATTAAGTGTATGGTAGGTAGGTATTTTAATTAATGCCGCACTGGAGCAACACAACGGGCTAATAATTAAGTGTATAAAAGAACAAAATACAAACGTTAAAACATCTTTTATTAATATCATGTAACTATTCATATAACCGATAACATAATTTACAAATTATGAGTTATACGTACATAAAATTATTATTTTAAAAAAATCATGTTTCCATGATTAAACGTATGGGTACTTGTGTAAAATCGACCATTCTCGCCAAACCAGAAAAATGTCGCCAAACGATGCGATATTCCGGCAATAATGGAAAGCGTGAAATCAAACACGGTTTTCCAAATTTGCTCCTCTGCTTGTCGCCATAGCGACATGACGTCAAACACACTTGGTTTTATGTAACCTCGTTTAGCTATTTTTTTAAATAAGAGTTCTATCAGCTATTATTATTAACGCTATTTCTCTGTTTTTTCGCCTCAGATTTTGGAAAAATGATTGAAATTTGGGACCTGCCTACTACAGAACAAACAGAATGCAGTTGACTATTTTCAAAGTTATGAAATCCTGGCATAAAAAAAGTGTGTTAACGGACACGATTTTTGGCCGCCGAAATGGTTGAAGTTTGGCTGGAATTGCGCCAACTTTTATGGTCGACAGGATTTTACACAAGTACCCACGTATGTCAGATGTAATATTAAATGGATTTAAATCATGGAAATTACATTATTTTTCTGAAAACCAAGATCTCGAGTTGATGAGGATAAATCTTTTGAGCCAGTTTTTATTTATTCATTAAGCAAGTTGCCATTTTGAATTATTAAAATGTTTGTCAGATTTTATTCTATATATGGGGGAATTTCCAACTGTAATAAGTTATAATTAAAATACACGCATCAAGATAAATTAAATTTTTTTGAAGTATTAATTAAAATACAAGTTGCAATTTATCCAATTGCATTTTTTATGGTTTAATATCATACAAGTTGTCTGTTTCGCAATAGTTTTCTTTTCATAAAAAATGATAATTATAAATTAATATTAGCACATTATTGCACCTTAACGCTCTTTCCATTGCAGCTGAATGTTATGAATGCTTTTGAAGAAACGTTCTTTCATAATATTAGTAATTGAAATCTCGAATAATGAACATTGTGTTAAATATAATCAGAAGCTCAGACCAATCAGAATCCTCTCTGAATGACCAATGAGCGACAAGGCACTGTGAATTCAGCTGGTAATATGTGCAAGAAAGCAGTATCCCTCCAAATTTTGTCTTTGCGTTAACGATATCAAAAACCTGTTTAAAAGTATCATAGGCCTTATGAGGATTGAAAGCAGAACACAATTACCACTAGATTGAGTGATCATAATGTTATTTAATATCAGATATTTGAATATGAGGCTTTTAACAACTGTTAACTCATAAAGAACAAGTTTAGAAGTCCTGGCTTTTTGACCACCACCGGCAATATGAGAGGGATTTCCAGTGTAACAATCCAACCGGAAGAGGACGCTTTTACTTCCGCTGTCCAAATGTTTCCGCATGGCACATACCGGAGTTACTTTAAGTGTAGTTTATAGCCGTTTTGGCGATGCTCGGTGTTTAATCTAATTCGCGTTGACCAATCAACTATCACGTGTCGATTCGGAGATCTTTTTTCGAATTCTTATAGGCAAAGTGCTGAAATCGTATGCGATAAACAAGCCAAGTGACGTTAAGTTCGGAATGCGTACAGGAACACGTTCCGCCGCAGAAACACTACCGCCACCTTCATTTAGTTCGACAGAAAATGCCTCTCATACCTAAAACTTAAATCAGTTTCAAAACATTTTGGAAACTAAACTTCCCGTCAAATATATTGACGCGGTGGAGAACTTAAAATTATATTTTTTGCGAGAAAATCTATGAATAGAAACTGCTACTAAAATAAAATTACTAATGGCCAATCTAAACTGAAAGTATCCAATATTAATTTAAATCGCACACTTATTGAAACGGAAGGGATTTTCAGTTCTTTAAAACTTAGAGCTGGACTAGTGCTATCCTAGTGTGTGGCTGTCGGTTCAAATCTTCTCACCATTCATGTTCCTTTCTATAAAATATGGTGTGGCTGCTTGTATATCGAATGTGGCTTTTATTTGCCCTTTGGTTGCATTCTGCCCACATTTGGCGCCCTCCTCTTGTGGCAATCGAAGCAGTAGAGCCTGTCGTTGAGTGGATAGCATCCCCTGCCGTTGCTGTTTGAAGACAAAGGTAGGCCGCAATCCTATAGGAAACGAAAGATTTCAAATTATAGCGAAAACTCTTTATTTAAGTAATGGCACTTCGGCATACTTATATACTCCATTCTGTGCCTCGAAAATAAACAGCACAGAGATATGGCACATAGAAATTTGGAACAAACACAATGGCCAAGGGAACACCTCTCGAACATTTTTTATACACCTCTTTTTGTTCGACTCCGGTCGATTTTCGTTGGTTTTTGTTCGTTCTTATTTGTATTTTGATGTTCTTTTTAGATTTTTGTTCTCTTGATGTTGTGTTGTGTTTGGCCTTGTTTGCCCGTGTATTATTTCGTTCTTTTTTGATATAATAAATCTGTCTGGGGGGTTGAGTTTCCCTTGTCCTCTTTCGTGCGCAGTGGGAATACATCTCCCTCCTCCCACGAAGAACTCTAAACCTTTCGGTGAGTTGAGAGGAGGAGAGTCTCCAATGGCCAAGGGAAATATGAACTGTACAAAAATTTCCAAATATTTAACCGAAAACACTGTATAATTCTAACGATTATATGGTGCATGCATGGATATAGATTGTTTATGTATGTATATGCATGCTTTTTCCATTGACTTATTTCTATGCTCACTTTGTAAATTTGATAATAACTAGTCTAAGCTGTTAAGTTGTCCTACGAGATGCAGTGTCTATGTAACATTACTTTTGCTCATTACTTGTATTTTTTGTATATCAATTGTATTTTGGTTGGGCTAAGGACTCTGAGGAACTTATGGGCCTGACAAATGTCTTCCCGACCACCTGTAGCCTTACACCCTCTGAGTAGACTGGGCGGTTAAGGTCTTAAAAAAAGGAAATATGAGTACTGTATGTCTACCACGAGAATTGCCGTAGAAATGTACTCCTCGTAGATAAAAAAAAAACACAAAACACGATCTGTTCCTCCCCTTCATTCTTGGTATCCCTCAAAGATCCCTGGACTGTCGTTACATTTAAAGGTCCAAGACTGCTCTGGCAAGACGTAGAAGTGGGTACACTGGATGTGTATGACTCTTGTGTGAGAGGAGTAAGAACCATCCAACTTATCAATGCTCCGCAACCACAATCATATTTTGGATTGTATCAGTGTGTCTGTAGGAGACAGTTCCTGTAAATGGTCGCTGCGCATCTTGAAAAACATGGTCTTTTGGACTTGGTCTAGGTTTCACCTTCACCAAGGAGATTAGTTACAACAATGAGTGCTGTCTGTCTACTACAAGAACTGTTGTGAAATTTATTCCTCGTACAGATAAAAAGTATTAAAAACATGGTGTGGTTGGAAGCGCTCTGGACTGTCGTTGCATTTCCAAGCTTCAAGACTGCACTAGACTGCTCAGGCAAAATTTAGAAGCGAGCACACAAGACTTATGTGAGAGGAATTAAGAACTTTCCAACCTCAGCAACTCCTTCCCATATTTTGGATTGTATCGGTGTCTCCGTGGGACAGTTCCTGGATGAACAGGAGTTGGTCACTGTGCGACTTGATAAATATGTTCTTTTGAACATGGTCTGGGTTTCACTTTGACCAAGGGGATTAGTAACAACAACAATGAGTACTGTCTGTCTACTAAGAGAAATGCT
Source organism: Meta bourneti (assembly GCA_933210815.1). Classification (NCBI taxonomy): domain Eukaryota; kingdom Metazoa; phylum Arthropoda; class Arachnida; order Araneae; family Tetragnathidae; genus Meta; species Meta bourneti. The sequence continues at coordinate 5,824,842 of OW119931.1, read as the reverse complement.
CCAAACATAAAAGTCTGCCTTTGTCTGCTGCCCTAGAAACAGAAGCTGCGCTTCCAACCATACCATGTTTTTAATACTTTTTATCTGTACGAGGAATAAATTTCACAACAGTTCTTGTAGTAGACAGACAGCACTCATTGGAGCCATACTTGAAGACATTTTTAAGGACCCATCTGCCATTGCCCTAAAACATTTTTTGCAGACTCAATGACTTAGTGTAATTTTTTTTTACACTGGGATAAGAAAGAAGAAAATAAAATTAAATCATCGCCAAGAGTCACCTCTACTCAAAACAAACGAGCCCTGTTTCTATAGCAACCCCCACCACCCGGATATGATGTCGGGAGCATTCCTGTGGTAGAAACTATAACTTCATAGTCGATCATGTTTCCTAAGTGATCTAATCTACAAGACTAAACCAACATAATTTGTTTTTATTGAATTTTATTTGGTCTTGCGTTTGACACAGGACCTTTTTGGACCTTGTGCCATTCAAGCCAAGGAATCAAACAGTTAGTCTTTAGTCAGATTCTTCGCCGTCCAATACCTGGCTATTGCGGTGAAGTACAAGTTACAGGGGTTAATGTTGCGCGTTCAAAGTACTCCCTCATAGTAGAGGTTTTAATTTAGGTTTCACAGATCTAAATCTATGTACTATTTTCCAGGGCAATCAAGTCCAGTGACAAGGTTATATGTTGCCTTCTCTTGGTCAGGTTATCGCTTTACTGTCTTGGAGGGCCAATTAGAGTCTACGATTGAAGGTTTGCTGGTTTTGGAATCGGTATTTTTAATTAACGTCGCACTGGAGCAACACATTGGCGACGGTCGGGATCAAACGCGAAAGGAAAGATCCAAGGACGCGTAATTTTGAACCACGGTCAGATGACGAGGTCACACCTGAGCTGGTACCCCACTCTACAAACTTCGATACCTCCCCAATGTGAGGACATATGCGGCCACGACAGATTCAACGCGCGCCAGTCCCCTTCGAACTCGCAACCCTGCCCTGCGGTTGCTAATCCGTTATTCTTCCAACCGGGCGCCCGGTTTTGTAATAGGATATGTTTATGAATTTAAAGTATAACGGACGCAAACTCATTCAAAGGAAAAGATTTCTGTCATAAACTTAAGGACAACAAACACTTCTAAGTCTTTTTTAAGCCCAAACGACTTCTTCAGCAGTACAAGGGACAAAATGGCGACTGTATGTGAGAGAGTACCCAATGGGCAGTTGCCGCTACTTCGTACAAGGACAATCGCCAACATCCATTCGCTTGCAAACCGAGATCGAATCAGGATCTGCTTGGTGGATTGGATTAGATTTTGAATTTTATGGCGAAATGCGATCAGCTTGGTTGTAGACAAACGCTATGAACACTCAGATGGAGACTTCAAATTTCTTTTTCACGTGTGTAATTAGTAAATAGAACAGACGTATGAAATAATAAAACTAAAGGGAAATTGTTTTTCTAATAAAAATTTAATTTATTTGTAATGACCGTGGTTCAAAATTACGTGGTATTGTCCTCGGATCTTTCCTTTCGGGATTTATCCCGGACCGTCGCCAATAGCCCGTGTGTTACTCCAGTGTGAACGTTAATTAACTATACCTGCCTAATTTATTTGTAAGGATAACCGTACCAGTAACTGAACGCTGATATTAAGCAATTATTAATAGCTGTATTTTAAAATGAAAGATGGGTTAATTTTTACAAAATCTTCGTTCGAATCTAAAAAACAACCAAAAAGTTTTATTCAGTATGTCGAAAAAAATCTTAAGGGTAATAATGTAATTGTAAAATATCTCTTTTGTGATGCAACATTTCTTGAATAGATAAAAAGTCCTTCACAAAGTTTATACATATTTACACTTTGAAGTGACAGAAGTACTTACTTCACAACGATAACAGGTGGTGTGGTAGCTGTTCCCCATGGCCAGGACTCGGGTCACTTCGTTTGTGTAGGAGGGTGGTGCAATGGGCTTCTTGCACCGGGCACATTGGGGGGCAACTTTCCTGCAAATCAGAAGAGAACATCAAGACCATTCGTATCAGAGATGCAAATTTTTCGGTAAGAAACCTTTAATTCTCCTCTTTGAGAATATTTTCCCAAGCGGAGGATAAACAAGAATTTTCTTAAAGGCACAAAAATTTTCATGCAATATATTTTTAATCAGTGGAATAAAATACACAAATGAAAAAATCTTATGTTTAAAAATGTAGTACTTCTAAGGCTAGAGATAAAGAAACAGAAGTTAACATTTCAGTTATTTTCGTACCCTACTCTTTTCAACAATTTCGCTCGAAGTGTGAATTATTTAATTTGGCAATATCGTGGGCTTACAGGAAAACTGGTCACGTCAAAATTTGAAGTAAATGAGTTGAGTGAATAATTGTCTAAGTCCTTTGGTCTGTGTCAGGAAAAACCGGCTATAAAAATTTGTACTTGATCACTAGATTATTGTCAAAATAAAAAACTATTCAGTACTCCTGAGTTTCTTTAAACCACCTTTTCTCAGTTCGACTATTAGTTTTCCCTGTAAGCCCACGATATGTGAACTATTATTTTGGAGTTTACTCAGAATTGATTAAAATACCCCCCACCAACAAGTTTAATGTGTGCGCTGCACAACTATATGTAGAAATATGGGAGCATGTGTTGCTTATATCTCTAGATATAACCGTGGCAGCAGCTTTACCAGTAATACATGAAAAATGCATAATGGTTTCCAATAAAAACTGAAAATTCTACGTTATTTCAATAAAACAGTGCTTATATGTTCTGTGAAAGATACATAAAATAAGCTTCAGGCTCATTTCTGCAATCAATAGAGAGTAATTTCCTGAAAAATTAGGCTCTAACCCTCCTGGTGGTTGTCTCGGCAAGAAAACTGACCAGATTTTGATGGGTGAGATATCTCGTCAATAGAAGGAAACTGACCAGATCTTGATCTAGCATGATCAATATCTGGTCAGTTGATCTAGATCATGATCAATATCTGGTCAGTCATCTTGATCTAGCATGATCAATATATTCAGCAGTATCTTGATGACGAGATATCTCGTCATTGAAGCATAAATTGGTCAGATCTTGGTGGACAAGATATAGAAGTTAAATAGAAAATTCTCGAATATTCTCTGCTAACAACTCTAATTCATGTATATGTTACCGTTAAAGTGTATAATTCAGTTATTTCGTGAAATAAGTGATCAAGTCAGTTAAAGTGTGTAACAAATTAATAATTCCACACTTTAACTAGTTATTCCATGAAATAACTAGTTATTCTATAAAAAAACAAATGATAGACAGTTAAAGTGTAAAATAAACAATTTGAATTATACAGCATACAAAATGGACTGGCGCCAACACGCCAACAGTTGCGCAACACATTAGACGGTCTACCAAACAAGTCCCCTCTACGGTCTGGAAGAGGTCATAAATTCAATAGGGGTGGAAGGTAAATGTGTTTTTCGTTGATGTTCTGAGTCTGGCGCAAAAAAGATATTCGGCTACAGTAATCTCTATATTAAGTTCAGCAAACTATCGTTAATTACAAAAATATCTGACCAGTGGTTCTCATTTTACAGCCTTTTGAATTCGGAACTTTATTTCCTGTTATTTTACACTTTAAAGGGGTGTAGATCGTTATTCTATGAAATAACTAGTTAAACCATAGAATACAAGTGAGTTTTACACTTTAACTGACTGGATCAGTTATTTTATGAAATAACTAGGTATTCTATGAAGTAACGGATTTCATACTTTAACGATAACATATATAACAAATAGTTAACGTGATAGAAATCAGTTTATTCATGAACTCCAAACGCGAAAAATTTTCCCCCTCCATCTTTCACTATTTCATTGTATTCATTCCCATAATGAGTTTAGGAGACCATTGACAGGTCAAGTGACCATCGAAGAATTCCCGAGAGGCTGATGGTACTAGAAGGCCGGGTACAGCCAAGGGGTGATTTCGACGAGATATTTCGTTCATCAAGATCAGACCAATTTCGACAACGACTAGATATCTCGCCATCAGGATATTTTGATGACAAGATCAAGATCTGATCAATTTTTCAAATGACGAGACTACATTTTTTAAAGCAAAACAACAAAACATTGATTCGGGTGCCTCGAAAGAAGAAATGAAAAGAAGAAATTTATATACAAAAATATTCTACGAAAAAGTTTTATATTAAACGGACTAGCATCGATTTTGCGTGTTTAACTTGCAATTTTAGTCTTAATTCACCCTCCAAGTGGTTTCTACGACATATTTCTTTCATCACGATTTGATCAATTTTGCTAATGATTCGTCATCAAGATATTGCCATCTTCTTTTTATGATGACGAGATCAAGATCAGGTCTTCTGATGGCAGGGAATTTCGCCCATTAAGATCTGGTCAGTTTTGCAAATGACGACATACCTCGTCGAGACAACCACGAGGAGGGTTAAAAAACGTATAATTTGTGCTTTTTTATTACTAATAGGCTGATATCCATAATAACTGCTATTCCAATAACAATCATCTATCACAAACTGTTGAAAATTGTTATTTTGAATTAACGCTGTTATTTAAATCTTCCATCGGAATGCCAGCCCATATCTAGTAATGACATTTCGTAGCAAGGCACAAGTTCTAAGAGCTACGGAGGATAACGCTTTGGGGTTACCTTCCCTTTCAGTCTATACATATAAAGCAGAGTTTGTCTCTATATAAATCTACACCGTTTGACCAATATACACCAAATTTGGTACACTTATTTTGAGGATAACGTAGGCTACATATCAGCCCTCGTTCTATTTGTCTTGGGTGTGCAAAGGGGTGTAACGTTCCGTCATCCTGAACAGAGCACTTGTTAGGGGGCGCTCTCTCCCAGTCTGGTTGTGCAGATGAGTAACATCTACAGGAGTCACCTCTCAAATTGACCTTGGAGGTTTTTTGTAGAATCTTAGAGTATTGTGCAATCGCGCTGAAAATGGCTCAGTATCATATTGTTTATGCATCCGTCTGTAAATTCTTAAACTGTAGCTTTATTATCGGAATGTAAATTTTTAGCATAAAATAAGATTATTTTTTTAGAAAGTGGTCTTTTTTTATCGTCGATATGCTACAGGGGGCTAAAGACAATTCGAAATCCTCTTACGAATAACATTACGTATTTATACCATCAATGTCAGACCCATTCACACTAAATTTGGTACATTCATCCTGTAGAATTCTGCGGAACACGTAGGCTATATATTAACCCCGTTCGTTTTGTCCTGGGTCTGCAAGGGGCTAAAAACAATTCGAAATCTCCATAGGAATAATATTGAGTAATATTACGATGAATTATAAACAATTCAACCCCAGCAACGCCGGGTAATTCAGCTAGTATAATATAATCAAGTCTAGTCATGACTTATTGTTTGAAGATACATATTTTCACAATAAAAGTATATTATGATAGAACTGATGTTGCATAGGAAACACAATTTGAGCAGAAACGTGAAATTTGTGTTTTTGGATGTAGAATCTGTATGTATTGAGTTTAGAGCAGCTGCATTTGGATTAAATGGCGTGGGATTATCAGCTGCGTTTCGTATGAAATTGTTATGGATTACAACTGCATTTTGAAATTTCTGGAGCACTGAACATTTCATAACATTTACATTTCGTAACATTTAAATTGTTTTCGCTTGGTTTCCAAAATACATCATACGAATTCTCATATTTGCACTGCACCCAATATGAAACAACCTGTCTTGAATTGTGACCAAAACACAAATTTGGAACAATTTATAATGAGTTGTATTTCGTTATTCGATTTTGATTTTTCTGCATTATGTGTCTTTGGAGTGCGTAGGGGCCGCGGTAGCTTGGTTGGAAGAGTACCGGATTAACTACTGAAGGGTTGAGAGTTCGAAACTAGATCCAAGCAAAACCTGTCGTGTACATGGGGGCTGGGGCACGTTAAATCTGTCTTGGCCTCAATTCTTACATTGACGTGAAGGGGAAGTTTGGAGAGTAGGATGCCACCTCAGGTGTTGACCTCGTCATCTGACCGTGGTTGAAAATTACGTGGTGTTATCCTCGGAACTTTCCATTCGGGATTGATCCCGGACCATTTCCAATAGCCCGTCGTGTTGCTCCAGTGCGACGTTAATTAATTGCCATTACCATTGGAATGGGTAAGTTCGATGTTATACCTCTATTGTACGCAGGGCAGCAATAAAGCTCTGTGTGTGTCAGACTATACTTGAGGTCACGTAACTTCATTATACAGATATACCCAACCCATAGGTAAGGTCTCAAGGGCAAAAATGGGCTCTTCTGATTTGCTGATTTGGATTCATCCACTTCTTACGTTACTCCCAAGAGAACGCCGAACTTCTATTGAAGTATACGGAGCAAATGAGCGGAGCTTCATGTTATTTCTCCCGATCGCTCGGTCTGAAGACCTGTCACGTGATATTGGGAGAAAACAAGAATCTTAATGCAAGTAGGTGGTTAATTAACGTTGTGCGCTGCAGCAACACAACGGTCTACTGCGAAGGTCCGGGATCCATCCCGAAAGGAAAGATCCAAGGAAAACGTCTCTTAATTTTGAGCCAGTCAGATGACGAAAACAACACCTGAGCTGGTACCCCACTCTCCAAACTTCTACGCCACGCCAACGTGAAGTTTTGGAACAAGAGCAATGAGTTTCGGAGGAAACATTTTGCCAATTTGGAGCAGCTTTTTGGAGTAATTTTGAATGAAGGTCGAGATGTGGACACGGTCGATAGACATTTCAAGCCACGACTGATTTAATGTGCACCCCAGCCTCCACATACACAACGGTCTTTGGTTGGACCGAGTTTCGAACTGGTCACCCTTCTGTTGCTAAACCGTTGCTCTTCCAACTGGGCAACTAGGCCCTCCCTAATGTAGGACTATTTCTCGAGCTTGATTAAAAATACTAGTTTGCACTTTTTTCTATAGCCAATCGGCTTAAGTCGTTGACCATGGGCTTACATGGAAGCTACGCATAGAATTATACATATGTGGAATTATACATAGAAATGAAAGCAAGCACATCCTTACTTCTTGTAATCGTCCATGCAGAGGACATTGTTCTGAGGGTCTACGCTGAATGGAACTCCATCTAGACATTTCTTGCACACCGCACATCGGAAACACTCGGGGTGGAACTTGTGACCTTCTGCTTTCAGTACCTGCGCAAAAGGAAAGAAGTACAGTAAGAACTTGGCCACCACGACAAAAATTAGCTTGCAATGCAATAATATACAGGGTGAGTCTGAATTGTTTTTACAAAATAAGAGGGGTGATAGTACTCATCCAGACGAGCCATAATTACCATGGAACACAGGGTCGCATTCCACTCTGAGAGGCAGAAAAGAATAAAGTCGAAACGCGTCGAGCATGAACAAGTCATCGCCTTTGACGTCGTTTTGTACCTGCCTACATAGCATATCTCCTAAGGACTCAACTGGACTTTTTCTTCTGGGGCACATGAAATCTTTAGTGTACCAGACGCCTGTGGACTCGGCTGAAGATCTCGTAGCGAGAATCGGTGTTGCCGCAGACAAAATGAACACAACACCAGGAATCTTCGAGAGCCAGTCATTCCTTCGCCGGTGTGAACTGTGCAACGACACGCCACTTTGAGCACTTGCTGTGAGTTTATCAATCAATCAGATAGTGCAACTTGTGGTATCGTTCATTCGCTTTCCCAACACTGTTGTAAGTTCATGTCTAATTTGACTCTTTTCTGCCTCTCAGAGTGGAATGCGACCCTATGTTCCATGGTAATTATGGCTCGTCTGGATGGGTACTATCACCCCTCTTATTTTGTAAAAACAATTTAGACTCACCCTGTATAGAGCAGTGTAACCTAACACCACCACGAAGTAATTTTGGTTAGTCAAAGTTGCAATGTCTTACACACGTCTTGCTAAGTTTATGACTGGCGGACGTGATTATGAACACGCGCACTTACATAAAAAACACCGCTTATGACGCTCGCAACAATCGGTGGATGGTCAATGGTGAAGAGCTGAATTTCCAACGCGATGCTAATCGCTTCCAACTGCCTGAAGACCTGTGTTAACGGACAACGATTCTATTCCTATCAAGGCTTCACTCTTCATTGCCACATTTACGCTATTTCCCTTACGCACTTTTTCATTGAATGTTGTGCGAAACCAGTACCTGATTTTAAGTACTATAATCCCGCTGCCTCATGCTAAGGCTAAAGTAGCGATAAGGTAGGTATTTAATTACGTCGCACTGGAGCAACACAACGGGCTATTGTCGACGATCCTGGATCAAAACCGAAGGGAAAGATTCGTGGACATCACCACGTAATTTTGAACCACGGTCAGATGACGAGGTCATACCTGAGCAGGTACCCAAGTCTCCAAACTTCCACACCACGCCAACGTGAGGACATTTGAGGCCACGATAGGTTTAACGTACATCAGCCTCTTTGTACACGACGGTCTTTGGTTAAAGTAGTGATAAAAACCAGTTTTGAGGATTTCAATCTATAATTTACCAGTATTTGGAATGTCGATAAATTTCAAACTGTGACACCTATTATAGCCCGGCTCCGACGAGTTCGTATTTCAGTCACGTGTTTTTGAACGAGTCTACGCATTATATTGGGGGGGGGGGAGCAGGTTAAACGCGAACAATGCGTTTCCACGATTGGCTGTTCGACGCAGATTCTGGCTCAGAGTTCATCGATAGATGCTGGAAGCGACAGCATCGATTAGGACGGCGAAACAAATCACCACCTATGATAATTTTGAGTATGGCAGCCTTTTCGCCTCGAGAGTTTAACCACCTTTGTACGATTAGACTTCCCCTAGGTCATATGCCTTCTCACCGGAGCGGCATTACTATAATTACAAGCTTCCTGGAATGGTCTGGTTGTTTTGGGTTTCATGGCGCACAGGCCATTTTGGGAGAGCTGTTACAAACAACGTCAACTAAACAGATACACACAAGGAAAGTTTTATTTGCACAGAAGAGAGGGAAATACATCCAGGGAGGAATCGAACCTACAACTCACAGTGGGGAAATCCACTGAGCCACGGCAATCTCAATCTGGTTCTGGTGTCGGGAAAAAACTTCAAGGAAATAAAGTTTGAATCTAAAGATCCCCATATTGGTGAGACTTTTGGCACACACATAAACATGGTTTTACTGACACAGAAGAGAGAAATACACACAGAGAAGGATTAAACCCTGGAATGGTTTGATTTACAGTCTCAGTAATGGGGTAAATGGTGATTGGGATTCAATTGTCGATAGTACAATCATAATCCCCTTGGCTGTAAAGAGACGTAATTTCTCTCATGTTTACGATTAGACACTGCATTATTATCTGCGGAACTAACAAAGGTTGAAAAGGATTTTCTGGGGATTCCTTTGGTGAAATCGAATGGTGATAGGCAATAAAAAAAATTAATAAATATAAATTAGCTTCGCTAAATATTAGGTTGATGCAAAAGTTCATCCGACAAAAAGTTTTCGACAAAAATTAAAGAAAAATTTTATTTACTAAAAATTACATTTAATCAATATATTATGTACCGTTCTGTTCGATGGCTTTTCTCCGGCAGTTGCATCATCCCGTGCTCGGAGAAGTTCTAAGGTTTCTGGCTAAAGAACGGATCGAGGTGACGAAACTTTCTGAACCACTTACGGCACGTGCAATCGTCAACTGTACCCCTCACCCTACACAACACATGTCTTCTTTTGCGTCTGCGAAGCATTCTTGCCTCTTAGGAATTAAAAAGCATTAATATGTCGAAAATGCTCTTTATTTTCTGCCATTTTTAATACTTAACAAAATTTAAGAAAAACAACAACCAAATAACACAATTTTTCCCCCAAATACTCGCTGAAATTCCCTTCTTTCAAACAACATCTAAACTTTACACGTGTGAAGTAGATAACACTTCAATTTTGCGATGCCATCTAGCGCCAAAAACGGGATGAACTTTTGCATCAACCCAATAAAATTATATTTTAAGTTAAATACCCCAATTCAAGATTCTGTTAAAAGATTCGTACTAATGTCTATAAATACATATCGTATTATGGAGGTTTCAACTATGTATCTAATATTGAATATTACATATCTTACCTTTTCTAGGATCGGTTTGTTGCAAGAAGCGCATTTATCCAGTTTGCTCTGAAAAAACGAAATGTCTTATTAATCATAATTGAAATACATTCATGAAAACTTGAAAAAAAAATTTAAATCTGAAAAATTTGAATCATGTAATACTTATAACAGAAAGTAGCTTCCCCATACCTGCCAACAACCAAGAAAAAAATTCCGGAGGATTTTTTTCACACAAAAACCAACGCGTAGCTGTCAGAAATGAAAAATGACGGATGACGTTGTTTAAATGCTCCAAATTAGCGACAATCACGCCAAATTGGACTTTATGAAAGCAATTAAGGTATCTGCCTGCCTTTAAAACATGAATTTTGGTCAAAATATCGAAGTTTCAATTTTGGTCTAGTATTGTAGTCTGAACTTTTTTCTTTCAAATTCTGTTAAAATTTTGTTTCTAAGTAATTTAGAACTGAGTTATGGCTGTTTTTATATTACTACACAGCTGCAGTTCTTCATGTACATAAAGTTATTTTTCCATTTTTCTCAAAATTGATGTTGACGCGTTTCTGCTTTACGCAAATTAGCATAACTCAAAAAGTTAAAGTTCAAATGCTTTGAAATTTTTTAGGCATGTTGCACAAATATATATACAGGGAATATTATACAGCCATGGTTAAATATTAATTATATTTTCTGATTTACAGTCTTTTAATTCATGACTTGCGCCAAAGTTTAGGGAATTTTTCAAAATGTCGTAATCGAGTTCCCATAACTTCAGATATATGTGTGATCACCATGATAATAGTCCATTCCCTGAAGAAGTTCATTATAAACATTATCAAATTTACAAAACAGAGATATAATGATTTACTTTTGGACTTATATCATTCTGCGTATCGGCATATTTTACTGTATTTTTCTATCTAAGCAATGAACGAATTATCAGATGCTTATATTTTATATGCTGTTTCTAGTTTTATGTTGTGTTTAATCATAAAATTTAAGTTAGAAGTAAAAATTTAAGTAATTTCATAAAATGACCCCCGAAGACAGGCAGATACCTTAAAAATAGAAAAAGTTACCTTGCTACTGCTACTATACAAAACTACACTCTATATTACTACAAAATACTATACTACACTATTATACTATTACTACAATACTATATAATACTGCACTATTATACTATTACTACAATACTATATTATACTGCCACTATTATAGTATTACTACAATACTACACTATTATACTATCACTACAATACTACACTATTATACTATCACTACAATACTATATTATACTACACTATTATACTATCACTACAATACTATATTATACTACACTATTATACTATTATACAATACTATATTATATTGCACTATTATACTACACTATTACACTATACAAAACTACACTATTACTACAATACAATACTACTACTACACTACACTATTACTATTATACTTACTATTACACTATTACTACTATACTCACTATTTCTATTATATTTACTATTACACTATTACTACTATACTCACTATTTCTATTATACTTACTATTACACTATTACTACTATACTCACTATTTCTATTATACTTACTATTACACTATTACTACTATACTCACTATTTCTATTATACTTACTATTACACTATTACTACTATACTCACTATTTCTATTATACTTACTATTACACTATTACTACTATACTCACTATTTCTATTATACTTACTATTACTACTACCACACTATTACTACTACTATACTACACTATTACTATACTATACTACACTATTACTATACTATACTACACTATTACTATACTATACTACACTATTACTATACTACACTACACTTTTTCTACTCTACTACATTATACAACCACTACTACACTATTACACTATACGACTACGTTACTATACTGTACTACTATAGTCCGGCTCCCGCGAGAAGGCAGTTGAGTCGCGTCGTTTTGGACAAATGGTGATAGGTTGGAACACATACAAAGCGCTTCCAGAACTGGCGCCTATAGCGCTGTTTCTGGTCCGGTGCCGTAAGCGATAGCTGTGATAATGAGTTGGCGGGGGGTAACCATCCACGGCGATCGCCATTCATGCTTTTGCATATGATAGCCCTCCTCCTATCACACCTGTTCAAAAATCGACCGCCTTCTACCGGAGCCGCACTATATTGTTATATGCTTGGCGGCAGTTCCAACTCAGTGAAACCGATTGGGCGATATTTTACTCAAAATGGCGTTAGATGAACGCAAAAACGCGCAATTCAACTTTACCTCGAGTGTTTTAGAGGCACATTTGTAGGCTTTTCTTGAAAATCAGTGCCTCATAGAAGGCTCTAAATGCAATCTAGAAACCATTAATTGCTTTCATGGTTTCGACGGCTTGGCACCAAAATTGGCGTCACTTGGTCTATTACCTCCCTAAAAATTCCGGAAATTATTTTTTCCGTCCCGAAGACCAGAAAACCGAGTGCTTTTCCGGAAGACGTTCGGAAAAGTGGATTGCCATGCTTTTTCTTCCAACAACATAGCTCACTCTTTTGGATCAGTAAAAATTATTTATTTTTACGTATGCTTATGACTCAAGTGTATGATGAACATTTTATTTATATTATATCTCTTATTTATTTCATATGGTAGTTCACATATAGTTTGACTTATAGTCATTTGGACTTTCTTTCAGGCTTACCATATAATCTTCTTCGCAATATGGTTTTCCAGTCAGAGTGTAATAAGGCTTTCCATACAATTCTTTACCTAAAATAATGAGATGAGTTAAATATAAAACCAATAATTCAAAACAGTTAATACTGTTTAGAGACAAATCAAGGCATTAGCAAACAAAAATGATTGAATCAAATATTCAGGAGAGAATCTGATTAACTGAAAGAATGCGGGGGTTCCCTTGTTTATCTTCTGACTGGACAAAACACCCGGGACGAACCTTTCGAATCGGTACGGATATGACAACCCTATTCAAATAAGACCCCCTCTACCCTTAATATTTTTAAAATATCCCCAACATTTCTGTGTATGATTATTTTTGTCAACGTGCACACCATATACACAAGAGTACCAGTACACTTTATGCAGGGCCACCGTGGCTCAGTGGATTTGCCCACTGCGCTAGCAACCTACGAGTTGTAGGCGGTGCAAGTTCGATGCCTCCCTGGATGTACTTCTCTCTCCTTCTGTGTCAGTAAAAACTTTCCTTGTGTTAGTCCATTACTTGACGATTAATAAGTATGTATTTTAATTGACGTCGCACTGGAGCTATTGGCGACGGTCCGGAATCAATCCCAAAGGGAAAGAACCGAGGACAACACCACGTAATTTTGAACCACGGTCAGATGACGAGATAACACCGGAGCTGGCACCCCACTCTCCAAACTTCGCACCACGCCAACGTGAGGACATTTGAGGCCACGACAGACTTAACGCGTACCAGCCCCCTTTGTACACGGCTGGCTTTGGTTGGATTCGAACTCGCAACCCTCCAGTTGCTAATCCGTTACTCTTCCAACCGGGCCACCGATTTATAAGTGGGTCCTTGAGATCAATCCCTCAAGTCTGTGCTCAATCGACTACACTTTATGCCCTATGTCACAATTCAAACTCCTGTTGGTATGAACTTGGAAAAATTAGAAAAGTATTTAAGAGTAAATTCGTCCTGACCGTGACATCGTCTTATATAAAAGAATTTACGGGCCGCGGTCACACAAGGGTTGAGACATGTATATTCAGGTAAATACATCTGAAATTTCAGATAAAATTCAGATTCAAATTTACTGCCTTGACGTAATTAATACCGGTGAATATGGAAAAGAAAGTATCAATCTGTGATTGTTGTGTTCGTCAAAAGGATAATACCTACAACACAAAGTGCAGACGAAACATCTCTGATGGTAGTTGAGTTTTTCTGCAGTGCATCCTTTTTCTGAGATCACTCCCAAGCACTTGGCACACGTACCTGAAGAGAAATAAAAGATTAGTACTATTCAAAAAGTGGATAAATAGTTCCAGTTTTGTCAAACCCTCAAGGAAAGCTGTAGAAGGCCCTTTTTGCTTTTATTAAATTTTTGTGTTTGTTCTCTGATTTTGCCAATGATCATAAACCAATGAGTATGCCATACTTATGTCAAAATTGAATCATGAGAAATTTGAAATAGCTGCTATCTTTTTTCAAGCTTTACCAATCTTGACACTGAGGTAGGGCATATATTTGCAGTAGGGACTTTTTGGGGTTAAAGATAAAGAAACTCTTAGAGAACATATAAATATACTCCGGAAACTGATATTGGAATTCCGTGCAAGCTGAGATGTAACCTTATACCAGACGAAATCTAAATTTTCAAATGAAAGCAGGTATAAATAGACGTTGATTGTTAATTTAAAATGTTCCTTTTTACTAATGAGCCTGCACAACTTTTATAAATATTTGAATATTTCTTAAATCTCTGCTGAGATCTTTTTCAATTCTTTTCAACCTTGAGACACACTGAGGTTTATGGAGTATATTTGCAGTAGGTACTCAAAAAGGTTCAAGAAATTTAGAGATAATATAAACATACTCCGGAAACTGATATTGGAATTCCACCAGTGTAAGCCTAGACGTGACCTTATAGCAGACGAAATCTAAACTTCTAAATGAAAGCAGACTGAAGAAAAAACACATTCATTGTATTTTAAAATGTTCGGTTTTTTGCCAGTGAGCATGCAAAATCTTTTGTTAAAATGTGTTTGAATATTTTTTAAATCGCATCTGAGATCTTTCCTCAACCCGTGCCAACCTTGAGGTACGGCGTATACTTGCATAGGTACCCCAAAATAATTAGAGATAATATAAATATCTCTGGAAACTGATATTGGAATTCCACCAGGAGTAAGCCGAGAAACACCCCCTTATACCGAACGAAATTTAAACTTATAAATGAAAGCAGACATAAATAAACGTCCAGAAAGTTCTTCCTCTGCCTAGCATGCAAAAGCTTTTGTTAAAATGTTTGTTTGAACGTTTCTTAAAACGCTGCTGAGATCTTTTCCCAACCTTATCAACCTTGAGAACGAGGTGTATATTTGAGGTAGGTGAGCCAGAAGAAAAAGGAAGTTGGAAATAATATAAATATACCCCGGAAACTGGCAATGGAATTTTCGTCAGGTGTAAGCCGAGCGTGAGGATGGGGGTGTTGAGAACAGAAAGAAAAACTTTTCTGCGAGAGATAGCGCATAATTCACATTTGGCAACGATTCGGAAAACTGAAATAAACGTATGGTCGTGAAAAATGTAAACTATAGCTACGTGCAATGGCTCAACTTAAATAGAATTGGCTGAGAAACGGATATTTATGAAAATGCAATGGAGAGTTGAGCAAATCCACCTCTTTAGGAAGGCACTTAAGGAGCCGTAAAACAAGATTAAACTTTTATACAGGTTTTGAGAACTTTACAAGCTTAAGTAACGAAGATGATTGTGGTAAATATGCTTCATATGATACATACAGACTGAATTTTATCAGTATGTTTCTGTGGGCCTATAGGAGATTCCAGCTCTCAATGGAAGTCTGGAAATGAACAGGACATACAGCTTTATCATACGTTCGTTTGGTGGCAACGCTCTTGGCGCACTTTTATTAGTGAGTAATGGCAGCTGAAGGCAGCCCATCTTTATTATGGTTATTCCCGTTTTTATGGCAACGGTTTTATGGTTGTCTGGACGATTTATCCCGTTTTTATGGTTGTCTGGACGAGGTATCTCGTCATCAGCAAAACTGACCAACTCTTCCTGGACTAAATATCTCGTCATTCGCAGACGTTGTTTTGTGTTAGGCGCAGCTTGGCCAAATATGACCCTTGTGACATAAAACCCTAATACAGAGGCTGTTCGGACATTTTTTGAACGATTTTGATGAGCTGTAAAAAATTGTATGCAACGAAAGATTTTATTTTCACCAGCAGTTAAATAGTTAAAGTATAACTTATCGTCTGCTAACTCAGAGTTTTGTTTACTTTCAAAATGGCGCTTTTAAATAAGCAATGGATGGAAGGCTATGTTTCCTCTCTTTCCGAAGAGAATTATGCTTATTCAATTATTCAAAAACGCTGTAAAAGTCATGGTTTTTCGATATCTAAAGGTACGATAAGTTTTATTAATGAGAAAGGAAAAAAAACTTCTAAAAAAGTATAAAAAAAAATTCTGAGAATATTTGTAAGGTAAGATCTTTAATTTTAAAAGAGAATCTGCCAAGTCAAAGGACTATAGCAAAGTGAACATTAGAACTTTCTCTAAGAGATTTATGATTGTTGCCGGTTTTGCATAGAATGGAAAATTAAAAGTAAAAAAGGGGAAAATGTAAAAATCAACTCCCACATATTATCAAGAACCTATTTTATCCCCACTATTCAAAAAAGAAATACCACATCTTTACCCACAGTGCCAGCAATCAGTAGAACTGCATCAGGGTAAAACAAGAAGCCACACATCTAAATCGACTCTTAAATTCTTGGAAAAAATGGAACAAGAAACTGGTATTAAGTCCTTTACTGATATTCCTGCTAAATCTCCAGATGTTTCACCATGGACTTTTGTGCTTTTGGATTTTTAAAAAGGGCATTATCGAAATGTCGACCGAAAACCTTTCAAGGACTGGAAAACTGGAACAAGAATGGGACAAAATACCACTGTCGATACTATAAAAGTCATTATTATCATGGAAATGAAGGTGTAGAAAGATAGTTAACAATGAGGGCTATCAAATGGAAAATTTAAAACACAAAGATTTCATGTAAAAAATTGATCTTCAGTCCATTAAAATCGTTCAAAAAATGTCCGAACAGCCTCTGTACCATCCTCTTGTTATTAAAAGGCTACTGTTTGTGTTCCTCTTCAATTTACTTAATGTCACCCAGCATCACGTCTAAATGAATGTCAGCCACGTAACTGAGCCAGCCGATGTGGAACGCTAATGAAAGAAGGAAGCCGGAGCTCACCTAGATAACTCTGGCTGCTCGCCATTTTCTTCCGGTGGAAATCTTTCGCGAAATCTCCGCCTGCTTCTCTGACACCTGAAAATAAACAAAACACAGCATCAGGACCAACCTGCCCCCGACATTCGAAATTAGAAGCAAAAGGGGGTATTTGGGTAGCATACTCTCAGAGGGAATCCAAGTTTCATAGTCACCGAAATTTTAACAGATTGAGTTAGTCACGGATTAGCAACCCGGAGGTCGAAACTCGATTCAACCAAAGACCGTCGTGAACGCGGGGGCTGGTGCATGTTAAATCTGCCGTGACCACTAATGTCCTCAGTGAGGTGCCGCTCAGGTTTGAGGCTCTATCGAAGTCAAAAATAGCTGTGTTTGTTTTTTACATGGAATTGGGCATTTTTATTACTATACCCTAGAAAGGACAATATTCATTTGTGAGGTATATAAACATTTTATACCTCACGAATGACATAAGTATTTCTTTGTTTTACATTTACTGGCACTTTTAATAAGAATTGAAATTTACAAAATAATTTGGTAGGTATGGCAGGTAGATATTTTAATTAACGTCACACTGGAGCAACACAACGAGCTATAGGCGACGGTTCGGGATCGAATCCAGAGGGAAAGTTCCGAGGACAACACCGCGTAATTTTGAACCACGGTCGAGGTCGACACCTGAACTATCACCCCACACTTCCCCACCACGCCAACGTGAAGACATTTGAGGCCACGACGGATTTAACGTTCACCAGCCCCTTTGTACGACGGTCTTTGGTTGGATTCCAACTCGCAACTCTCCGATTACTAATCCGTTACTCTTCCAACCAGGCTACCGCGGCCCTCAAAATAATTTGGATACTATGCTTTCATTAATTAATAACATTTGGAATATGCTTTCATATTTAATAACATTTTCATAATTATAATAACATATTTTCATAATTTAATAACATTTGGAATATGCTTTCGTATCGCAACACTCAAAAACAGATTCGACTGTTGATTGAAGTGCAAAACAAAACGAAATAAATGTCTCAGTCTGGCATCTGTTCAAGAGAGTGTTCATTGCAATCTGGACTGGGGAAGACAACCGATCCCACTGTCGGCTTTCCAAAGTCATTTAGTTGGGAAGTAAACAAGTATGCGCACTTTTCTATTCTCTTGCGAAGTTTTAAATTAAAAACAAAATTCCAGATCTCGAATTCCAAATTTAAATTTATGATTCAAAATTACGTGGTGTTGTTTTCGGATCTTTTCTTTGGGGATTGATCCCAGATGGAGCTGCTGTAGCCCGAAAGTGGTTACCAAAACACTCGCGTCCTCTATATTTAGGGGCCGCGGTAGCCCGGTTGGTAGAGTAACGGACTAGCAACCGTTCCAGCCAATACAACCAAAGACCGTCGTGTACAAAGGGACACGTTAAATCGTTCGTGACCTCAAATGTCCTCACGTTGGCGTGGTTTGGAATTCTGGAGAGTGGGATGCCAATTCAGGTGTGACCTCGTCATATGATTATGGTTCAAATTTACGTGGTGTTGTCCTCGGATCTTTCCCTTCGGGATTGACTCCGGACCGTCACCGTTGTGTTGATCCAGTGCGACGTTAGTTGAAATACCTACCTACCAAATTTGAATTTACTAAAAATTGTTTTTTTAGAAATGTGTGTAACTCAAACTGTTTAAGGGGGAATTTCCCCCTTCAAATTTATGGGCAGTTTTAAGGGTTATTTAGTATTTCACTATTGTAGATGGCGCTGTGTGAGTGCATGGGTGTAAATGAGGCGAAGGGGCGGTCAGAGAGGGCTTCCTTAGCTAAGCAGACGGTCCTTCTCTTTCTCCCTTTCTTGTTATTAAAATATTTTGTGACTAGAAATTGATTCATTTAGATACAGTCTGACAGCCGAGCTATCGTACGAAGAAGGGTCATATTTAGGAATGTTTAGGTCAACACCATTCAATCCATGATCTATTTACTACACAGTCAATCCATCTAAGCTTTGGTCTTCCTCTAGGCCTGACTCCAATAGGACTGGCAAAAAATTATTTGTTTGTACTCATATTTAGGAATGTTTAGGTCAACATCATCCAATCCATGATCTATTTACTATACAGTCAATCCATCTAAGCTTTGGTCTTCCTCTAGGCCTGACTCCAATAGGCCTGGCAAAAAAAATTATTTGTTTGTACTCATTTCATCGAAGATTCGCATGACATACCCGTCAAATTCCATTCTTTGTATTTTTATGTTTAACAATGTGTAGTTCTTTGTATAGATGGTATAACTGCGGATTAAACCTTCGCCACACTCCATTTGTCTGTATGTCACCAAATATGCTTCTTAAAATATTTATCTTAAAGGTATGCAATTCATTTTCGACAAAGTTATAGTCCAAGTTTCTGAGGGAACGCAAATCTAATCAAGACTTTTTTAGAAAAGTTTTAATTACATCCGTGCTTCAGTACTAGACTAGTACGAATAAATTCATCTCCACCTTCCATGTTATCATCTTCGTCTTACAGTTTTCATGGGCTGCCGGATTTGCCACACCGCTAGTTCGAAACTCAGTCTAACCTTAGACCACCGTGTACGTGGGAGCTGGAGCACGTTACAGCTGTCATGACCTCAGATTGGAGAGTGGGATGCCTGTTCAGGTGTTGTCTCGGCATCTGACCGTGGTTCAAAATTAGGAGGCGTTGTCCTCGGATTCTTCCCTTCTGGATGGATCCCGGACCGTCGCGACGGTAACACATGGCGATGACCCGTTGTGTCCAAATATGGCCTTAGCGCCATATAAACGCAACCAACCAACAAATAGTTTTTCAAATGTCTGCACCATAGACCTAGAGTACCTGCACCATAGGTGCCTAGGATCAAGTGACCAAAACTAGTAGTAATGTGACCCTTAGACTATTTTCGTCTGTTCGATGGACCCTAACTGATTGGCCCGCGGGACGGGAGAAGACGCCAATCCATCGATTCACCATCTGATTGGTCCACACGACATAATGTAGACTGGCCATATCGATACTTTCGTCACCGCTCTATAGAAATGCGCATTCCCACATTTACTCTGTGATAAAATGTTATATCTCCAAACGGAGGAGCTAAGATGCCAAATCGGCCAACCAACTCAATTTTTCAAAAAGAAGTCGGCACGTTGGTCATACTTTTTGTAGCACCACCGGTGGTTATGAATTTGCATCGCACTGGAGCAACATAACGGGCTATTCGAGACGGTCCGGGATCAATCCCAAGGGAAAGATCCGAGGACATCTCCTCGAACCACGGTCTGATGACGAGATCAACACCTGAGCTGGCACCCCACTCTCCAAACTTCCACACCACGCCAATGTGAATACATTTGGTCACGACCTAATTAACGTGTGCCAGGCCCCACATACACGACGGTCTTTGATTGGATCGAATTGGAACTGGGAACCCTCCGCTGGTAATTCGCTACCCTTCCAACTGGGCTACCGCGGCCTCTTAAAACACCAACAAGAGCTCAGTGTACTTATATTTCACTTCTATGATCTACACCATGGGTGCCAAACTCAATTAAAACAGGGGCCATTTAATGCAACTGGTAAGATTCACGCGGGCCACATCACATTTACAAATTTTCTTAAAATTATATTTTGAAGTGAGGATTCAGGAATATGGATAGGATAATTAAAACACATTATGTAATTAAGTGAATTTAGGGTAATAATTTATAATATTGCTATATAATTGCTTTTATTTAAACGTTTATTTAATTCAATGTATTTATAAAAATAAAATTAACCTTTTTTACCGGAAACTTGCCAGCGCTTTCCTCCTACTAGTTTTCCAATATCTGGATTCAGACTGGGAACAATCTTCATTATGGCAGATAGATGTTGATCAGTTAATCTTGATCTGTAGGCAGTTTTATTTCATTTCATGGACGAAAATAGTTGCTCACACATTTTTAACATGACGAAATTGTGTGTACGGTATTGCCTCGATCTCCCCTAAGTGCTATTTTTTACATAACATATTGTGCTGTTTTCATTTTATTTCAGAGCATCGTGGGCCACAAAAAATTACCTCGGGGCCACATGCGACCCGCGGGCCGCCAGTTTGACACCCCTGGTCTACACATCCCTAACGGTCAATGCTCGCTACAGAATTAGGTCCCGCTGAACCTATACATAGAAAACAACGTCGTCATAACGCATTCTTTCTTATGATAACAGTGGAAGTGAATTTTCGTGTTACTTGAGATTTTTTTCCGGAACTCTTTTTGAATGTTAAATGACAACCATAAATTTCTCTGTAACAGCTTTTCAAAGAGAAAACAATCTTCCGCACGTGTAATCGGCTCTACGAGGAAACGAAAATAAGAGAGACGGGAAATGCTCTAAAATTAGAAAAAGACCAGACTTATTGCTGTTTTAATTTTTTTTTAAATCTTTTGTGGCTTTATTTCTTTTCTGTTTATTTGGAGTTTCGCGGCGCACTAAGCATCTGACACACAGTTATAACGGCGAGGAACCTTGAACTAAATACTTGGAAGTTGCTGTTTTGTGAAATTGCAACATTTCTTTCGATGCGCGTCAACTTATGAAATGCCTTCATTTATCGTAGTTTGTGCAAACAACCATTATGCATACAGAATACATAATGGTTGACATACTTACGCATATTATGACATACTTACATATATTATGTAAGTATGCCATTACTTACATAATATATGCATAGCTTTAACATGTATGTCGTTACACCTTCATAGCATATACATGAAATTAACCCCTAAATATGACATTCCAGAATAATCCCCCTTCTCTTTTCACCCGCTAATATAAGCTCAGGTTGTTGACTTCAAAATTACGAGGTGTTGTCCTCGTATCTTTCCCGTCCATTACTTGACGTTGTCTGTCTTCTATTTGACGCAGCTTGGCTAAAATATGACCCTTACGCAATAAACCCCAACCAACTATAAATATAATATGGATTTAATTTCAGAAATTGGACAGTAAAACCATACCCAAGTGGTTTTCTTGCATGATCGACTCCTATTCTTTGGTTGGTGATTTTATTGCGCACGAATCATACCAGGCCAAGCTGGGCAAACACTAGACAATGTCAAGTAATAGATGCACACAAGGAACGTTTTTGCTGATACGGAAGATACAAGGTTATATCAAAAAGTAAGGTGAACTTGTCTCTAAAACTCAGTTTTTTGTGCAACTAATTAATTTTTTTATATGTTGCAAGTACCAAGGTGATAGAAGTGTGACGGCTTGTAGAAACTTCTACGTCAACCCGTCTGGTGCTTAGAGCCAATCAAAGATGGCGCATCGACTTGAGCATTACTCCAAAGAGGAGGTGTCATTCGTTTTTATGGGCAAAGGGGAAAAAACATGTGATATTCATCGAGAATTGTTGGAAGTCTATGGAGAGAGTGTTATGTCTCAGAAACAAGTGTACGTGTGGTGTAACGACACGAATGTGGCTGTCGTCGATGCCATGATTCGTGAAGACAGAAGAGTGAGTGATATTGCAAATGCATTGAATAGCTCATATGGTTCAGTGAGCAGTATTAGCATTTTGGATTACCATTTGTTTGGCCCCTGAAGAAACACCTCCGTTTCCATACACTGGAAGAGGCACAACACTTACCTGGTTAGGGAACCTGGAGCAAGATTTCTTTGAAAAGGGCATGGATGAGTTGGAATAAATGCTTAGACCACTATGGTTCCTTTGTCGAATGATAGTGTGATACGATTTGTCAAACATAATAAATTTTCATCTATTTATCTCTGCACGTTTTTCTGTCGATCAAAAATTCACCTTACTTTTTGATACTCCTTTGTAGTTACAAGAATCGATCCTGAACCGCTTGCAACCCCTATTCCTTTGCGAAAAGGTGAACAAGATAGGTAGTTGGTAGGTAGGTACTTGAATTAACGTCCTACTGGAGCAACACAACGGGCTATTGGCGAGAGTCCGCCATCAATCGCAAAGTGAAAGATCCTAAGACAACATCTCGTTATTTTGAACCACGGTCACATGACGAAATCAACACCTGAGCTGGCACCCAACTCTCCAAACTTCAATACCACGCCACTTGAGACCGCGGAAGAAAAAACGTGCACCAGATCCCAGCGATCGAGTTTCGAATATCGGTTGCTAATCCGCGACTATACCAAATGGGTCCTTATCAAGTAAATAAGGGTTGGTCGGTTTTGTGGAGCAAGGCCATATTTGTATATGCTGACTTATAATGAAAGTTTTACTGAGAGAAATACACCCACCGAACACGACAGTCTCGTCTTTCCCGTTAATTAATCTTCCGTCGTGCCACATCGGATACTCATGGCACAGCTATGTCCCACCCCTCCCAAAAGAAATGAATCACACACACAGAACACCTTTCCTCACATCTGTGTCCTTTTTTGTACGGAAAGTGTGAACGCTCGACATGCAATTCGGTTGAGTAAGGGCCGGTGTCAAGGTCGGTGCCCCGCCAATTATCGCCAGTGTTTATGAAGGTGTTTTCCAATCACACGACACCGCGCGTAGGCAGGGGGCAGCAGCGGGGAATGTTGTGGAATTACTATTAAGGCTCGAAAGGCCCGGGAAGGCCTTGTCGTCTGTTGCCGCGAGGGGGCGGCGTTTATCTGGGTCCGTACGCCGTCGGAATTTGTAATTCAAACACCTCAACCCGTTCCTTCGAGCGATTGGGTCGTGAAAGATCGGGCACAGATGTTCCTTTTTTAACCCTACAGGGTTTGGAAAGTGGGGTGCCAGCTCAGGTGTTGCTCTCGTCATCTGACCGTGGTTCAAAATTACGAGGCGTTATCCTCGGATCTTTCCCTTGGGGATGAATCCCGGACCGTCTCCATTAGCCTGTTGTGATGCTCCAGTTCGACGTTAATTAAACTACCCCCTGCCAAGCGGTTTCGGCCAAGTATCTCGTCCGTTAAGATCTGACCAATTTTGCTACTGAGATATCTCGACATCAAGATATTGCCGATTTTTGGATGATGAAGAGATCAGGATCTGGTCAGTTTTCCTCTGATGATGAGATGTCTCGTCAATCGAGATGTGGTCAGTTTTGCTAAAGACGAGATACCTCCAGGAGGGTTAACTTGATGAGCGCCGAAGGTTTTGCATCGGGCACTTTTTGGGGCTTAGTTTCTTTCATTTGTATGGTCCGAGTGAACCTCCGTCAGGTTCGATTCCTCCCTCGGTGTATTTCTCTCTTCTGTATCAGTAAAACTTCCCTTGCGTGTGTGTATCCATTGCCTGACGTTATCTGCCTTGACGCAGATTGGCCAGATGTCTGAACGTGACATAACCTTCGGACCACAACCATCACCTTTGAACGGAACGGAACGGACGTATCAATTACGGAGTACCTGGCAGATGACTGCTAACCTCCACATCATAATTAATAGAAAGTTTACTGATTTTAAAAATGCAATAAGAGGAGAAAAGTTAAAGGGAGTGACAATGCACTTGTAAAAGGTAAATAATTTAGATAGTAGATAGATTTTAGTAATTGATACAATTAGGAGTCCAATTCACGTTCCAATAGAGAAAGAGCAATGCAAATCAGTAACCGAAAAGAGGTTGGTAAACAACGCATGAGCTGTGGTGGTGATTAAGGGATGGTGATAATTTAGGGGGGAGGGAAATAAAAAGAAAAATCAAGAGTGTCAATTTGGTGTGTTCAGAAGATTCCCTAACACCTTTGAATGAAGACTGGCCTTCCGTTTCACGTTATTATTTCAAAGTACGTCACAATTTGAATTAACAATGAAGCGTTTTCGTTGCATTTAAGTAATTGAACTGTTTACCAACCCAATACAATCGATACCCAAAGTCTTATAATTGCGCTGCACTTGAGATCTTTATTTTTAAATTTCTGTTTATATTATATGCGAGTAATTGGTATGGTAAAAACTTATTCGCCATAACTAGTTGGGCGGTGCTTGAGTGGTTTTTATAGCGCAAAGGGCCGTATTTGGTCGTATCATTACTAGTTGGAAAAAAGTATCCTTCTCCGTGTTTGTGCAGTTCAGCCAGACTTCAAATATGAATTAACATAGCAGTGCTATTTAGAGGAGCTCCAAAAAGTGTGACCAACATGTCCAGCTATTAGTCACGTGACTGCTCTGTGAAAAAATCGACTTCGTTGGCCGATTTGGCATCTTATCGCCTCCTTTGGTGATATAACATCTTATGACAGGGTAGATGTGTGAATGGGCATTTTAAAAGAGTGGCGACAAAAGTGGTGGAAATCGCCAAGGTCTACTACTATCAGCTGATCAATCAATGAACCAATCAGATGATCAATCAATGAATGGGCGTCTTCTCCCATCCCGTGGACCAATCGGGTGATGAATGTTAGGTCACAGCAGACGAAAGTATAGTCTAACGGTCACGTTACCACTAGTTTTGGTCACATGATTAAAAGGTAACATTTGTGACATAAAAAGGTAACATTTGTTCACTCTACTTTTATATTTCCTCTATGGTTCAGCCTACAGGGCTACACAACCACAGCACTTTAGAGGCATACATTTTTAAAAATACTAGCAAAAAAAGTACCACTTAAATCCTATTTAAGTAGCAATTTTAGTTGCTCATATGCAAAATGAATAGGATAAAACATAAAATGTGCTAATTAAGAATTTGAAGATCTCTCCAAGAAATATAAATTTTAAAATAAAGTAATTAAATATTTTCTTAGTAAGGTTTTTATGACAATCTAACAACCAGATTCCTGTTCTCCTTTCGTGTTTGCAACGGCTTGGTGCCAAAACTTGACGTCCTTTGGAAAATTTTCTCACGAAAGTTTGGACGCCTTTTAAAAGAGAAATTGGAGCTTTATCCTGTATACCTAACAACCCTGGTTTAAATGGAAGTCTAGGCTGATGGGTTTTGACGTAAGGATTATTGGGGGGTAAAGTCACTACGGCGGTGGAGTTCACTACAAAATTAAAGAAAATATTTGATATTCGGAACAAAAATATGCAAAAGTTATACTTATTTTGGGACAGAGGAAGTAATTAATTGATTATTTTGTTAGAGGAATATAAAATTTATTTCATGCATTTAGGCTAATTTATTGATAAGAGATTTCTAGAAACCAAAAATGCCCCAGTGCCCTCTCCGAAATTGAGTTAATTTCTCTTATGATTATAAAATGAGTCCGAATGATTTAATTTCTCATGATATTAAAAATGTTTACACAGGGTGTTATTTATGTAAGGGCACCATTTTGTTTGGGAATAACTTTTAAATAAAACACGTTCAATTTAATTTTGCAAGCAATGTTTCTCTTTTAATGACATTATTTATAGAATATGACAACCTTCAAGTGATTTCAGGGAGATACCTCGTCCATCAAGATCTGAAAAATTTTGCTGACGACGAGATAAGAGATATTGTCGATTTTTTTTATGATGGCGAAATCAGGGATGCCACAGCCAAAGCACTTTTGAAACAATAGCATAAATTTTTTAAGTAGTTGCAAAAACGTGAAGAGAGGGCAAATCTAGCAACCACAGATTTCGATGGTTATTTCTTTGTTCAGGGTTACCACGGCTTGGCTCCAAAACTTAGAAATTGACGACTCTTGGAAAATTTTCTCCCTAAAGGCGCGTTCTCACGAATCAAGTTTAATTGACTGATTATAGTTGTTCAACAAAAGTTGAAGATGACTTGAATCAGTTTTTGTTCACACGTTTCAATAGAAACTGATCAACAGTTTCCGTTTCAAAACGGCGTCGAAAGCAGTTGCGCGTAAAGTTATACAGATAGTAAAAAGAACTAGAAACAATTTAATTTAACGAGATCAAAAATTGTAAGAAACGTTGTTTTTGGGTGAGGCAATGGATTTTAAGAAGAAATCGATTGGGAGTATCAGATTGTATTTGTACGCTATTTATAAATAGATCCGCTCTTTTGTTCCACAACAGTTTTGGCACGTATAATCCTCTGTTCCACACTTCTTTATTTGCAAACCAATAAATGTTCTTTTTTTATATACATCGTTCTAATCGTCTTAATTTTGTTCTTCAGATCAGCAAAAGTAAGACCAGTAATTTCCATTTCTTTGACAATAGAACCCAAAGCATTTTCTCTTGCATCTTTATTTTTATATTCATCCAGTCGGTGATTCCAAAGACAATCATGCTTATGATACAGTTCTAAAAATTTTAGCATTACACTTTCAGACCACTTGAGGCTCATTTTTTAACTATTTTATATCTAAAAACAAAACATATGCACGCGTGGCGCAACTAGTTGAAAGCGAACTTGACAGTCAACTGAAGTTCACACGTTTCAAGACAAGTTTCAACTTGAAAGCAAATGGCGGATGACTCATCACTTGAACGATAAAGTTTGAATGGGTCAAATTTTTCTTGATCCACTAGAAAGTTGATCAACTCTATTGAAGCAAAGGTTCTCACAAAAGCTTTCATTCAACTTTTGTTGATCAACTATAATCGGTCGATTAAACTTGATTCGTGAGAACGCGCCATAAAGAAAAACCCGAAAAATATTTAAAAAAAAAAGGGACCGAAATGTTCGTTGACCCGTGATGAATTTACAAAAATGTCGCCAGAATTTTGAAATTAGTAGCTTATGAAACGATTTTGCTTCAGAAGATACCCATAGTCGCTAAGGTTGGAAAATGATAACAAAAGTCGCCTTTTAGTCTCCTATGTCAGCCCTTTTGTGAGATAAAGATCTACTCAGTTTTCTTCTAATGACGAGATATTTCGTCCATCAAGATCTGGTCAGTTTTGCTAATGGTATGACCTGATACCTGGTAGAGACAACCGCCATTAGGGTCAAATGACCACCTCTGGCCCTCATACGGGCTCTTTCGATCTGTTCAATTTCTTTGCACCATTTTGTTCTGAAGGCATTCTTACCCAAAGCGTTTGACGTCAGACATGATTTGATGGCGTTTATGGAAAACAGCTCGTGCAACCACCATTCGAATTCTAAATGACGCATTTCCTGACCTAATAATGTCAAAATCTGGTGATGTCCATTGCTCCTCGTTCCTTTTATTTCACAGATGAGGATTTTTTTCTAAAAGGGCAACTTAAAAGACTACGATACTATTACCAGTCTAACGATAACAAGCTGACAACCATTCAACAGGTTATCTATACATATAAAGCAGAATTGGCCTCTGTTCTCTATACAAATCTACACTGTTTGACCAATCTACACCAAATTTGGTGCACTTATTCTTTGGAACCCTGCGGGTAACGTAGGCTACATATTAACCCCGTTCTATTTGTCTTGGGTGTGCAGAGGGGTGTAACGTCCCGTCATCCTGAACAGGGCACTTGCTAGGGGGCGCTCTCTCCCGGTCTGGCTGTGCAGATGACGTCAGAGTTGACATCTACAGGAGTGCCTCTAAAGATGACATTGGAGGTTTTTGTAGAATTTTAGAGTATTGCGCAATCGCGGTCGCGTTGAAAATGGCTCAGTATCATATCGTTTATGTATCCCGTCTGTAAATTCTTAAACTGTAGCTTTATTTTGGAATGTAAATTTTTATGATAATATAAGATTATTTTTTATAGGAAGTGGTCTTTTTTTATCGTCGATATGGTACAGGGGGCTAAAGAATTCGAAATCCTTCACATTGCGTATTTATACCATCAATGTCAGACCAATTCGCACGAAATTTGGTCCATTCATCCTGTAGAATTCTGCGGGACACATAGGCTATATATTAACTCCGTTCGATTTGTCCTGGGTCTGCAGGGGGGCTAAAAGCAATTCGAAATCTCAATAGTAATAATATTGTGTAACATTACGATGAATTATAAACAATTCAACCCGAGCAACGCCAGGTAATTAAGTTAGTACAAAACATTCTCGAAGAAATTGAACAAATTCCCCCGGAAATGTGCCCTAACCTAATGGAAAATGTGATCGAAAGAGTCCATATTAGCTCGGTCACAGGTAGAAATTTGGCCAGTCATATTCCTTAATTAACCGTCTAAGTGGGTTAAAACGAGACATTTCGTTGATCAATATCGTACGTTTTGTTGAATGCGAGATATCTCATAAAGATAGACTGTCCTATTGTTCCAAGGAAATGAAGATCAAGTACAAAAAACAGTGTCAATGACCAGAACTGGTGACAGTTCGGAACAAGATTTTGCATCAGTGGCTGTCCACTACTGGGCAGTTTTCGACGCGGAGATAAAACATCAGGAGGGTTAATTGAAAAAACAATTTGAAAACATTTTTCACTTAAAGATATTTTTTTTCAAATTTATTCCAAAACAAAATGGTTCCCTACAAAAAAAAGCACGTGAAAAAAAATTTGTACATTGTAAAAAAGATGCTTATAAATTGAATTGGTGAAAGCAAAAACCACCTTGAGTCTGTCCCATTTTCAAACTATGACAAAAATTACAACCTAAAGCAATATAGAAAAATTCTGACTACTTCAAAAAAATGTTAGGAAATTAAAAAACAAATATCTGGTAATGGCCTATGAAAACAAAAACGGTTCATAAAGCCTTTGTGTGAAAAAATGTTCGATATGAACGAACAAATCAATTCATTGTTTTGAAATAAATCTGGACTCTTCAAGAACTGAAAATGCATTCCCGTATTGTCGAATTTTAACATTTTTTGCAGAATATAAATTAAAATACATAGATGCATGATGAACTTTTTAAAAAACCAGAAACCGTCCGGGCATTTTAAAATTAAAATCGACTTACCAAAGAACACGTGCCGCACAACGAACTTGATAAGGAGCGCACAACCTCCAATCCCTACCGCAGTTCTGTTCGAGAGAGAACTGACAGATCCAGACTTCCCGCGCTTTTTATTTTTCTTCAGCGTTCGACAAGCGAATTTTGATTTGTCGTTTGCTTTTCGAAGTTATCGCCTGGCCCGCGCGCGGAGAGCCTTGTAAGGACGAGCGACGACTTTTATGTGGGCCGGCGGGAAAAAATCGTTTGCTCCGTGCTCGCGCGCCCACGCTATCGTTTGCAGTTTTTCGGGGGGAGAGCGGCGAAAAGGATAGATGGTTTGGGAATGACAAAAAAAAAATCGTTTGCGTGGTGAGAGAAACAACATTGGCGCCTTGGCAAGTGAATTTGGCAACGCTGATAAATTTGCCATTATGGAATAGAAAAATGGAACGAAAAAGAGGGAAAGGTGGCGGTTTGGAATAACTGGAAGACGAAAGAAGTTATGTGCTGAAAGGGTTGAAGTATTTCCTTTTCGAATGGAACTCGAACTGCGTTTGAAAGATTCTTTCTGATTAGTGTTTTTTTGGAAAATCTGGATTGAATGTTAGGTTTTTGAGGTGCAAGGTCCGGACAAGCTGCGCCATGGAAAATGCAGGATAGGTTGTCCCAGTAACTGGAGTGAACAAAGTAAACAGGATTTAACAAAGATTGAGAACAATGTAAAGAACCTGTCAAAGACGTTTTACTCCATCTGCCCCTGTTATATCCATGTCTACGAGGGTGTTTTCATTGGCAACAACAGAATAAACTGGCATTACTTGGGTTGGATACAGTGAAAAACAGGGCCTCCGAATAATCTGGGAATTTTCCAGAATTATGAGCAGGCTACCCATCGAGTCCCAATACAAGTGTTGCAAATATAAGCTATAAATTTATGGTAAAGATATCAATAACGCTTCAAGGAGGCGCCGTAATTCCGCTTTCAAACGATTTGTTTGTTGTGCGGTTGAAGCTGGCGCCATAATTTCTCTTTCAGCCGCAAACGATTTGCTTGCGTAATCATTACTAGTGATCCTGTATATGTCTGTCACGAGAAATGCTCCCGACACCGATTCCAGGTAGTGGCGGTTACCATAGAAACGAGGCTTGTTCATTTTGAGTAGGCGTGACGCTGGGGTATTGATGCACAGACTTTTTGAGACCAAGGGCTCTTATATTCACTGTGACTTATGGAAGAGTACAAAGAGAAAGATAATACAAGTAAATAAAGAATTTAACTGCATTGTTTTAGCAATCGCTTTAATATTTGTTTCGTTTTGTGTAGTAGCCAAGATCAAAGTGTATTCCAAATTTTCATTAGTCAAGCGGTTCCTATTTTTCGATTTGTTAATCGTGACTGAAAATATTTCTTCACAGATATATGATGACCAAAGAGGCTTGATGCATTGCCTAGCATAGAAACGAGGCATTGAGGCGACAATTGTTTTGATCCCAACACAACGATAGAAGTTTAACAAATTGTCTTCATTACATTTATTTCATGTCAATGAGTTCTGTGCCTGAAGCTACAGATACTTTTTGTGCGCACATGCAATTTTTGAAAATTACTTATCGTGTGCGTTATTGAAATAACACATGGAGAGGCGTTCTGCCAGCAAATCATAGAAGGGCCGCATGCCAAGGCGCGGTCTGTACATCCCTACTCTAGGGGTTGATTTAATTTTGTTTTGCTTCCCGCGAATGTTGACAACTGAAAGGATTTTAATAGTATATCTTCGCGGTGACAAGTATTAGGTTGATGCAAAAGCTCGTCCCGTTTTTTTTTTTGACAAAATTTAAGAAAACTTTTATTTACTACAAATTACATTTAATCAGTATAGTATGTGTCGTTCTGTTCGATTACCTTTCTCAATCTCTCTGGTAGCTGCATAATCCCGCGCTCATAGTTCTGAGGTTTTTGGCCAAACAACTGATCCAGGTGACGAAATTTTCTGAATCACTGCACGTGCAATCGTCAACGGCACCTCTCACTTACATAACACATCTTCTTTTGCGTCTGCGAAGCGTTCTTGCCTTTTCGGAAACAGAAAGGCATACTATGTCGAAAATGATCCTTACTTTCTGCCATTTTTAATGCTTAACACAATTTAAAAAACACAACCCAATAACACAATTTTTCCCCAAGTACTCACTAGTGATTACAAAACCGTTTTCGGGGAAACCGACCCAAATTTCGAAACCGAAAAACCGGTTTTATGAAAGAAATCCGGATTTTCGGTTTTACGCTTTGGCAACCCATAAGAGAAGCTCACCCCAACAAGGTATACCATGCTACGCACACTGATGCAAACAACTCAATGTTTAGTGTTTACTACCCTATCAGAATAAAAATTCAACATTATTACATGTTTGTGGTAATACGAGTCGCACATCACTTTCGTGTGACATAACATGACCTACTTCTCTGCTGACCAATCATAATAACATGTAGACGGATTCTCAGCATCAGTACCAATGAGCCACAAACAGTGGATCCTCATTGGTACCAATAAAATGTAAAATATAAATAGAGAAGAAATTTACATATATCACATGTCATTTAAGAAGCAGCTCAACTCGTCTACCACTGCCGCAAACAATAAACAATCATACTATCAAAACCTTCCTACTCCACAGGGACCAATGCAGTAGACTTTCTACGCCTCGGCCGGCTCCCTGCGCGTAGTGCCACAATGTCATTGTCAATTACTGCTGTTAATTAGGTAATTCTGATTTGAAGAATTATTAGTTTTTGCTCAACCTTTTGTAGTTTATAATGAACATATTTATTTAAAAATAAGAGGTAGGTATACTTCACAAGCTTGATTTCGCAATCGTACACCGGCAAGAAATAGAAATAAAATACTATTTTTTTTATTTCAACCCATAATAGAGCATGGCCAGTCATATTTTCGAGGAGTTTAAACGTAGCAGCGGTGATGATAATTCCATTTGATGTCATTATCTTCATGAAAGAAATGGTCAACTAGGCAAGTGCAAAAAATGTTCTAACGAAACAAAATGTGTTGGCGGCTCAACAGGTGCATTACATACACACCTAAAAAAGATGCATAGTATTTCCATTTTGAAAAGAAAAGAAGTACCTATTTCGGAAGAAAGTCCATCAATATCATCTTCGACAAAACTAACAAAATATTTTAATAATCTACACTGCTGGCCACCGTAAATGCAACACCCTGAAGGAAGCATGCAAATAATATGAAATTTACAACATGCATTAGCGGAGGTGAGATATGCAAATGATTAGAATTTCAGCGCAGACGCACATCACGCGCGCCTGTGGCGCCACTTCAAAGCGCTATATAAGGCTTGGAGATTTCGACGATTTCAAGTACGGCAATTGTGTTTTTCTTGTGGTTTTTTTCAAAAAAACGATAATTATGCCTCGGAGAAAACAGCGATCATCTTTTGATCAAGTATCGGAGTTCGACAGAGGAAGGATAGTGGCCTACCGAGATTGTGGATTATCTTTCAGGGAAATCGGTAGTCGTGTTGGACGAAACCAAACAACTGTAATGCGGATATGTGATCGTTGGATGCAGGAGGGTACGACGGACCGACGTGTTCGATCGCATCCACCTCAGTGCACCACTTCACGTGATGACAGGCATATTGTGCGTATGGCAGTGACGGATCGCTCAGCCACATCACGAACCATAGCACAGCACATTCAATCTGTACCGCATCATCCAGTGTCTGCGCGTGCCATTCGACGCCGTTTACAGCAGAGTGGTCTGTCCGCAAGACGTCCATTGCTTCGTCTACCCTTAACGCAGAACCACAGACGTTTCCGCCGCCAATGGTGCGATGAAAGAAGGATGTGGACGGCAGAATGGAATGAAATTGTCTTTACTGACGAGTCACGCTTCTGTCTGCAACACCACGATGGTCGGATTCGAGTCTGGAGACACCGTGGAGAGAGGATGCTGAACAGCTGCGTTATGCACCGCCACACTGGTCCTGCACCGGGTATTATGGTATGGGGCGGTATTGGATATCACTCTCGCACTCCTCTAGTACGCATTGCCGGTACTTTAAACAGCCAGCGCTACATCTCCGAGGTGTTGGAGCCAGTTGTCCTTCCTTACCTTCAGGGCTTGCCCACAGCCATATTTCAACAGGATAATGAGCGACCACACGTGGCACGCATTGTCCAAGGGTTCTTCGTCAATCGCCAGATTGAATTGCTTCCCTGGCCAGCTCGCTCTCCGGATCTTTCGCCGATAGAAAACATGTGGTCCATGGTTGCTCAACGATTGACCCAGAATACATCCCCAGCTGCCACACCAGATCAACTTTGGCAACGTGTGGAAGCTGCTTGGTCTGCTGTACCCCAAGAACACATCCAAAGTCTCTTTGAATCAATGCCGAGGCGTGTGGCAGCGGTGATCTCCAACAATGGCGGCTACTCTGGCTACTGATTTTGGCAGGAACCACACTTCACAGGAGTCTATAAATTTAATCATTTGATACTTGGTCAACATGTTATCTACAAAATAAATTTTGTTGTGATATCTCTTGTCTTTCTTGGTGTTGCAATTTGGGTGGCCAGCAGTGTAGTTGATGACACGTTGCCAGCAGTTTTATCAAGAATGACCGCGTTGGATGGACTTCCTTTTTCCGTATTTTGCACTTCAACTGATCTTCGTAAATCTCATTGCAAGGGGATTTCAAAATATTCCAAAATCTTCAAATACCATTCAGAAATTAGTGGTCGCCTATTCACACAAAGTGCGGGCAGCTGTTGTCGGTGAATTTAATGGGCTAAAGTTAAAAGGATATAGAGTGAGTCTAACTCTTGACGAATGGACATCAGTAAGGAATCGACGATTTTTGAACATCAATGTACATTGTCAAAAACAATTTTGGAGTCTAGGTCTGGTTCGTGTACATGGAAATTTGCCAGCTGAGAGATGTGTCGAAGTAATTAGAAGAAAATTGGAAGTTTTTGGTCTGTGCCTTGATAAAGATATAGTATGTATCACTACAGACGGAGCGTCGGTCATGAAAAAAGTAGGCAAATTGATTAAAGCTGAGCAACAGCTCTGTCTAGCGCATGCCATTCAGCTTGGTGTAATCAAAGTGCTATACAAAAAAGTACCTGTCGAAGTTTCATGAAAAAAATAAGTCGCAATCGGGTAATGAACCTGAATCGGAATGTGACTCTGTCTCAGAATCTGAAGGAGAGAATATTGAATTTAATATTGACAATGATGACGATTCGGAATTGGAAGATGAAAATTCTTTTGAAAGTGGGTTCAGTATTGCTTACTCAGATGATGTAGATGGAAATTCTGCTTCAGATGTTAAACATGAAACCATCTTACCACTTATTACAAAAATTAGAGTGGTGGTACGATTGTTCCGAAAATACCCAACAAAAAAGATGACATACTGCAAAAACATGTGAAATTGGAATTTGGTAGAGAGTACTCATTGATTTGAGATTCAAAAACTCGATGGAATAGTTGTTGGAAAGGTACAACAAATTAAAATCATGTGTTCAGAAAGCCCTAATTGATTTGTCATCGAAAATTTCATTATCTGAACAGGACTTCAATTTATTAGTGGATACTATTTCTGCCTTATTGCCAGTAAAACTTATAGTGGAAGCATTATGTAGAACAGATGCAAATCTATTGACTGCTGACGCTGCTTTAAATTTCTTGTTGACGTCTTTAAATAATCTTCATACTACACTGGGTAATGAACTGAATGAATCCCTATAATTAAGAATTCAAGAGATGCACTAACGCGTCAGCAGTACTTCAACTTCTACATAATGGGTATCGAGCCGTTGATAAAAGATCGGAATATGTGTTAAAAAAGTTGGGGAAACCGGCTATCTATCGGTTTATAAATAACCTGATAAAACGTTTAACACCAGCACAATCCGATGTAAGGGATATCAACTTCGATGACAAAGACGACGATGTGGATAAATCTTCTGTTTTATACATGGGACAATTGCTACAGAAGGCAATTGACAAGGAGCTTGCTGATTCGGCATCACTGGATCATTGTACAAGTAGTGATTTTGAAACGTAAATTGAAAAAGGTTGCAGTATTGAAAGGTTAGGAGCCAAAAGCACAATTCTGGAGCTGTGCTACAAATACTTGCTCACTATTCCACCGACAAGCGTGGAGTCGGAACGGGCATTCTCATCGTCAGGTTAATTCGTAACCAAAATATGATAGAAGTTGATTGATGTCTCCATAAATTCACTGTTTTCTGCGAGCACACTTTAATGCCGAAAAAAGTGCTAACTGTACTGGCAGGCGATTTTATAGCTCTCAATGTTAGATAATCGTTTTATGTATGTACAGGATGAGTCTAAATTGTTTTTACAAAATAAGAGGGGTGATAGTACCCATCCAGACGAGCAATAATTACCATGGAACATAGGGTCGCATTCCACTCTGAGAGGCAGAAAAGAATCAAGTCGAAACGCGTCGAGCATGAACAAGTCATCGCCTCTGACGTCGTTTTGTACCTGCCTACGTAGCCTAAGCAAGATGGCCTGGTCTGAGGCCGCCACTTTGAGCACTTGCTGTGAGTTTATCAATCAATCCGATTGTGCAACTTTTGGTATCGTTCATTCGCTTTCCCAACACTGTTGTAAGTTCATGTCTAATTTGACTCTTTTCTGCCTCTCCGAGTGGAATGCGACCCTATGTTCCATGGTAATTATTGCTCGTCTGGATGGGTACTATCACCCCTCTTATTTTGTAAAAACAATTTAGACTCACCCTGTATACAAGTTACATACTTAAGAAATAAATTTATTTAATGTTTGTTACACAAATATAGCGTTTTTCGTATTTTTTACAAAACCGGTTTTCGAGTTTTGGAAAAATGAAAACCGAAAAACCGTTTTTGCATTTTACTAAAACCGTGCAATCACTACTCTGAACTATTTGCTTCCATTTTGGTTCAGAGAAAATGATGCACCAGCTGTATCTAAGCCGTCAGCTTCAATTTACACTTGTGTGTGAAAACATACAGGGAGGAGAATCTTAATTTTTTACGAAGTCCTTGATATATATATTCAGGATGGTTATTTCGAGAATGTTTCGATTTAATTCTGTACCTAGTACTCCTTACTTCCTGTATATGCACTATGTAGATAAAAGTTTTAGACTTCCTTCATTTCTTGGGGCCGCGGAATCGCGGTTGGAAGAGCAACTGATAAGTAACCGGAGGGTTGAGAGTTTGAAACTAGGTCCAGGCAAAAACCGTTGTGTACATGGAGGCTGGTGCACGTTAAATCTATCGCGTCATCAAATATCTTCACGTTGGCGTGGTGTGGAAGTTTGGAATGTGGAGTGCCAGCTCAGGTGTTGACCTCGTCATCTGATCGTGGCTCAAAATGACGAGGTGTTGTGTTCGGATGCCCGTTAAATCTGTTGGCCTCAGATGTTCTCACATTGGAGTGGTGTGGGGTACTGGCTCAGGGGTTGTGGGGTTGATCTCGTCATCCGACCGTGGCTCAAAATTAAGAGGCGTTGTCCTTGATCTTTCCCTTGGGGATTGATCCCGGACTACATCACGATTTTTTGAACAGCGATCAGACGACGAGGTCAACATCTGAGCTGGTACCCCACTCTCCAAACTTCTTCACCACGCTAACGTGAGGACATTTGAGGCCACGACAGATTTTATGAGAATCAGCCCCATCTATACACGACGGTCTTTAGTTGGATTCGAACGCAACCCTCCGGTTGTTAATCCGTCACCCTACTAACCGAGCTACCGCGACCCATTATTTATATAGATGCGGAAAGGTATTATATTTTCGCCATTTTCTGAAAAAAAGCTACTGAGACACAAAGTTGGATACCGATGAAGTTCAAATATGTCTTAAAGATATCAAGATAAAAACAATGCACACAAAATATGGAGGGAGATTAAGCTATTTTTATTGATTTTAAAATTCAAAATTTCATGGATTGTGCTTTTCAAATAGAAAAGTTAAAAGGAAAAACTATGAGGTTCTCATTCAGCCAAATGAAATTTCCAAAAGTCAGTTTGTGAAGTTTTGAAAATGGATTTCGGTGAAACATCGTTAAGTTCTATTTGTTGATTCTGTTGGATCGCTGTGGTTCTGCTTTTCACGAAGATATCAAAGCCATCGTCTTCTCCATTGAGATCTGCGGCAGATTCTGCACCGTCAGCTCCGTTGGTTTAGTCGATGGAATTCTTTTGCGCCTCGAGTAAAGCCCTATCCGCCATTTCGTCTTCGATGGTTCGCAGACGCAAGTCCATGAATTCCTCGGGATGTTCGGCATTCCACTCTGCGAGGTAGTCGCGCTCGACGTACGGCTCTTCTGCTATCTGTTTCTTTGCCTCTTTCTTGGCTTGCTTCTTTTTGCTACGCTTTTCTCGAAACTTCTTTCTGAAATAGCAAGTTAGAATCAATTGGTTTTCCTGGCATGACACATCAAAGGGAAACAGAAATTAAATTTATGTAAAACAGAGTAAATAATATTTAAAGACTAAAATGTATGTGAAATAAATAAATTTGAAAAAAGTACGAGGCACACTTACATTTGTTTCCTGCACCAGTCCAGCATCTTGAAAGGTAGATAAGTCGTCTGTAATAATGACGTAAATAGCACTAAAAAGTACTGTTTGTAGGTAGCACTAAAAAGTACTGTTTGTTTGTAAGTAGCACTAAAAAGTACTGTTTGTTTGCAAAAAGCACAAAAAAGTACTGTTTGCAAATAAGTTGCAGCGGAAGATTCCTCTACAACAAAAATCGCTTTAATCAAACGTTTATAATCTCACTTGATCAGAGCTTTAAAAATTGCCAGTTAGCAGTTTGACAGACAGAACATGAATGAAGAAATCTTTTTGTAAGCGCTACTGTTTACCTACAACAATGCTTGATTAACAACTGAAAAGTAAAACACTGCTTTCAAACTATTTGTTTAAAAGCGTTCAGAAAAAAATGCATTGTTATAATTAAAATTAATTTATTGTTACCAAAAAAGACTTTTTATTTCTATTGTTGCATTTTATACGTACGAATTTTGCTGCTCGTTAATTGGCTTGGTATGCCAATTTGGAGAGCCGTATAGGGTCTGTTTGCTCTTTAAACCTATCTGATCTGCGGGCCTGATAAACCTATTGGGAGAGCCATATTTGATCCTCAGGGCGGATAACCTATTTATAGAGCCGTATCTGATCAGCGGGCCAGGTAAATCTATTGGTAAAGCCATATCTGGTATGTTGGCCTTATACTATTCGGAGAGCTGTATCTGATCCTCGGGGCAGATAAACCTATTTTGACAGCCATATCCTGTCTGCAGGCTTGGCAAACCTATTCGAAGGGCCGTATCGGATCTGCGTGCGGGCTTGGTAATCTTATTCGGACAGTCGTATCTGATCCACGGACCCCGGTAAACGTATTCGAAGAATCATATCTGGTCTGCAGATAGGGCATAACTATTCAGAGGGCCATATCTGATCTGAAGGCAGGGTAATCTATTCGGAGGGCTGAATCTGGTAAGCGTTAGTTTTAAAAATACATGGAAAGAATGGATTCGCTCGCCTTTACTTTGCAAAAACATCTCATAGATGGCACCACTACATCTAGCGTGATAGGGTTTCGAATCCTTTTACCCTCAGCCAATACGCTTACGGATTTAATTATGTTTTAAATAATTTCTTTAGTTTTATTTTAATTTAACTGAACTATTTTTTCTCTATAAAACCCCAACTTTTAACGCTCCCAAATTCGTCGTTCGAGCTGTAGCCTACTCAGCTTATTTGAAAAAACTCGGTATTAGAGCCGCCTTTATAAACCATCAATTTGATATTTAAGCCTTTGAAGTCGGTAGGTAGTTTAATTAGCGTCGCACTGGAACTATACAAAGGGCTATTGACGATGGTCCAGGATCCATCCCGAAGGAAAAGATCTGTGAACAGCACCACGTAATTTTGAACCACGGTCAGATGACGAGGTTACACCTGAGCTGGCACACAACTCTCCAAACTTCCACACCATGCCAATGTGAGGACATTTGAGGCTATGATAGATTCAACATGCACCAACCCCCACGTACACGACGGTCTTTGGTTAGATCGCGTTTCGAATTCGCAACTCTCAAGGTCGCCAATCCGCGACTCTACCCATCGGGCTCCGGCAGTTCCTCAAATCTATGAGAAAAAAATTGGTTTCATTGAATTATTTTTCGGCATACTTTTAAGTTAACAAATTTTAAATAAATAGTTGGGAACACTCTTGACTTCACAACTTGCGTTTTTTCTCGAACCCAGAAAATACTTCGACTCCACACTGATTTTTTCTTCGAAATCTCACCGTAGACACTGGTTTCGAAAGGAAATTTCCACCTAAAAAGGAGGCTTTTTTAAATTGACGGAGTTATGACAAATAACATCAAAGATCTTCTCCGACAATAGCCGTGCTGCCATCTCGTGTTAAGTAAATTAAAAGCAAACCCTACACGTATCTATTAATGAAATTAAAAAGCTGAATTTCAAAGTAGGATTTGAAAATTACCACTAAACTACCGACGCAAATTTTCCGGTCTTTTTGTAGATTTTGTTTTTGGGTGAAAGGTACTGATAAAGCGTGATTAAATCAGGGAACAATTCCGTGTCTATAACATCAATGGAAAAAGATATTTGTGTACAGTTCTGGGCACACAGGTGCACCAAACATGACACCATTTTTTGCATCGCATGCAGTCGAGATATTCTTTTCCCGAAATATGCGAATTTTTTTTTGTTGCTGGAATAGTAATCCTTTTTTTAATAAATTACGGAAACATTAAAAGAGAAACAGAGACGTTTTTTTGGGTAAGACATTTCCTATCTGATTATTAATCCTCATGGTTGTCTCCACAAGGTATCACGTCATTAGAAGAAAACTGACCAGATCTTGATCTCGTCATCATAAAAATATCAGCAATATCTGACGAGGAGATATCTCGTCATTAGTGAAATTGGTCATATTATGAACGAGATATCTCTTCACAAAACCACTTGGAGTGTTAAAACGAATGAAAAAATTGCTCTTCAGATTAGATTCATATCTCCATTCTGAAAGTATTATAGGGGCCACGGTAGTCCAGTTGGAAGAGCAACCGGACTGGCAACCGGAGGGTTGCGAGTTCGAATCTAACCAAACACCGTCGTGTACACGAGGACTAGTGCACGTTAAATCTGTCGCGGCCTCAAATGTCCTTACGTTGGCGTGATGCGGACGTTTGGAGAGGGAGGTGCCAGCTCAGGTGTGGCCTCGTCACCTAACCGTGGTTCGAAATTAAGGGGTGTTGTCCGCGGATCTTTCCCCTCGGGATTGATCCAGGACCGTCGCCAATAGCCCGTTGTGTTGCTCCAGAGCGACGTTAATTAAAATACCTACCTACCTACTTTATTTATCGTAGTAACTGCAAACAAAAAGTAGAGAAGGCAAACAGAAACTTTAATTGACATTTTT
Organism: Meta bourneti; assembly: GCA_933210815.1. Classification (NCBI taxonomy): domain Eukaryota; kingdom Metazoa; phylum Arthropoda; class Arachnida; order Araneae; family Tetragnathidae; genus Meta; species Meta bourneti. Next base: position 5,783,459 of record OW119931.1, on the reverse strand, counting down.
CAGAAATGCGTTTTTTGACACCAAATGCGGTTTTCGTAATGATGAGAAATGCTTTGTAACCTGTTTAAATAAAAATATGACACTATCAAAATGCTTCTAATCTTTATATTTTGACCTAAAGACGAGTAGTCTCTAAACGGCTGTACTATAAAATTTGTTCAAATGGTGCTCTAAGCCGACGGTATCTAATATAAAAGCAAAGGTTTTAAAGAGTAATAATTTTAAAAACTGATCAATGGATGCGATTGTGACTATTTTGATATTAATTTTGAAAATACCTTTATTTTAAGCCTGTGTGTCGGAAGTATTACTGCTGTTTCCTTACAACATATTTTTGGCGTTGGAAGTTTGGAGAGTGGGGTGCCAGCTCAGGTGTTGCCTCGTCGTCTGACCGTGGTTCAAAATTACGTGGTGTTATCCTCGGATCTTTCCCTTCGGGTTGATCCCAATAGCCCGTTCTGTTGCTGCAGTGTGACGTTAATTAAAATACCTACCTTCCAAATTATTGCAGATCAAAAATGAAATAACATTTTCGTTGAATTTTATAAATCAACTGCCAACCTTAAAGACAGATAAAAAGTGAGTAAAAGTTTTATAGAGGTGAACAGAACTGCGGCACGTTTTCCTACTAGTTTCAGCTCCACTGAATTTTACTGCCCGCATTCTCATGTTTGGTTATCTTCCTACTGATGTGAAAAAGGGGCCTTAATCAAGCCCTCTACACCTGGTTGCCATGACGACACCGTAAACAGGCTGGCGGCCTTGGAAAAGTAGGCAGGCTTGAGTGGAAAATTGGGAAGAATACCGTTTGATTGCATTTATTCTGAAGACACGGAAAATGGGACGATATTTATAGGTTCACAAAAGGTCGGATCAATACCACTTTCCAAGTTGCAAATTTGGTTCCAAAACTCGCGGTTTGGATATTTCCTATATTTCATTCAGCCTTTTGTTTGTCTACGATAAAGAAAACGCTTTTCAAACAAAAGTTAAGAGTGTTTTCAATCAGAAGTACGTGATATCGTGTTGGACGAATGGATTGCAAATTTACCGTTACTCAGTTAAATTAAAGTCTACTGTTGCGTTGTTCACACCTCAGTTTTGTTAAACTTCAGTTATTTCTCTAATTTTCTGTATGTTACCAATTTGAATACCTTAGACTTCATTTTAGTATGTAACCCAAAAATATAAACGCGTAATAGAGAATGAATAAATAGCCTTTATCACAATATCATTAAGTATTTGTAGTTTCTTAAAACTTTTAGATTTCATGAGAGGGCATTTTCTTTAAAATGCAGGTTTCGGTAGTAGTAGTAGTAGTAGTAGTAGTAGACCCACCTCCTACCTACTCACCGTGAGGTTTAGAGCATTTAATGGTAGGAAGGGGAACCATTTATTATCTTTAAATTTTGCATATTTACGTAAAATGATACATTTTTTAATACAAAAAAAAAACAAATGTTGGTGAATAAATCAGGCAAACATTGCCTGAGAGTAATTGTATAATAAATTAGTTTATATAGAACTATTTATTAATAAATGTAACAATATAGATGAAATGTAATTTAAACATTCAAAGTATGTTGAAGTGTACAATGTTAAATATTTTAACTATATTAAAAAGTTAAAGTGAGATAGAAAGAGTTCAATTATTTACATATGAATTCAAGGTGGAGGAAGCCTTCCAACTATCTCTTTTGCAGCCAACACACAAGCCTTAATTTTATATCTAGACAAATAATTTTTAATGATAGCGTTTAGCCAGATAGGTTTATTACTTGATTTTGGTTTAGTTATATGGTTTGGTTTTGTGTGTTGACATTCAAAGAGATAGTGATCAGCATCTCCCACCCTTCCACATTCACAAAGGTCAGAAGTTTTAATTTTGAATCTATGTAAGTAAGCTGGGAAAGGACCATGACCTATCAGGTACCAGACGAGGTATCTGTCCTCGACGAGAGTTGCAGTATTAATCTCCGGCATGAACTCCTGTGTACGGTAGTGTTTCTGCGGTGGAACATGTTTCCTCTACAGATTCCGAACGTGGCGACACTTGGCATATTTTTTAAAGCGATTTCAAATCGTCGCCAATAAAAATTACAAAGAATGAATTCAGAAATGAAATATGGCAATTGATTGGTCAATTAGATTAAACACCAAGCGTCGCCAAAACAGCGATAAATTACATTTCAAGGTAACCCCGATGTGTATCATACGAGAACAGTTGGGTAACAGAAGCAAAAGCTTCACATTCCGTGTAGTTTGTACGTTTTCACTGAAAATCTCCTATTACTTGAAATGATTACAACAAAAGCGGTGCTGAATGAGAAAAGGTTGAGAAACACTGAGCTACAGAAATTACAATTTCACGTTTTATTATCGAATTTTACATTGTATTTAGACATTTTTCTAGCTTCTTTTCTGTACCCTGTAACCATTTTATTCTTTCTCTTAGTGGTTGTTGGTAGCGAGAGCCTACCAACCAATTAGAACAAAGCAGTAAACTGGAAAAAAATGGGTGCCTATTACTTGCAAATTGTTTATTTGGATGTTGTATCGAACGATAAAATTAAATTTATATTCTAAAGAGTTTGTTAATTTCTAATTGATGAGAGGGATTTTCAAGAGAAACAAGCCAGACGGAATGCGAAGATTTTACTACGTCACTCAAATGCTCTCGCATGATGATACATATTGGAGATACCTTACAATATAGTTTTTCATCGTTGTATCGACGTTTGGAGTTTAAACTAATTAGCCCTGACCATTCAACTATCATACATGAATTCGGAGTTTATTGGAATTTTTGCTGGCGAAGTGCTGAAATTGTAAAAAAAGCAAGCCAAGTGATGTCACGTCTGAAATAATTACAGGAAACAACGTTACTACCACCACCTATATTTAGCTTGAAAGAAAATATCTCTCAGCGAATGATAGACTGAATGCCTATTACTTCTTCCGAACTGGAAAATTTTGGCGTTGTATCAAACACTAATTTAGTTTCTGAAGAATTTCTTAAATTTCCGAATCGTGTAGTAAGTGTAAAATCGAACGGGCATCATTTCAAAATTGTTAAACTGGCGTTGCCGAAAAGGACAATTTAATTAATTTTCAAAAGAATAGGTCAGTTTTTCTTGTCGACCAGATAATGTTTTTATAGAATAGTACATGTATTAAAGGCTGTATGAGATTACTCTAAACCAGGGGGTGTCAAACTGGCCCGCAGGCCGCATGTGGCCCCCGAGGTAATTTTTTGTGGCCCACGATGCTCTAGTTCAAATGTTGCTCCTTTTCACAATATTATGGTAAAATTGAAGAAATCAAAAACGAATTCGATAAACGTTTTAATGAATTCAAAGAGTTACAAAATGTTTTTTTCTCTTTTTATTAGGCCTTTTTCCTTTGAAGTTGAAAATGCTCCCACTTCGATACAACTGGAATTAATTGATTTCCAGAATGATCCGGTTTTAAAAGATAAATATCGAGAAGTAGGAATTCCCTAAATATATTCTTATTTAGGTGAAAAATACCCGGAAATTAAAAAGTTTGCTGCACAATTTTATGCTATTTTGGGAGTACGTACTTGTGTGAGCAACTATTTTTGTCCATGAAATGAAATAAAACGGCCTACAGATCAAGATTAACATCTATCTGCCATAATGAAGATTGTCTGCTCTCAGTCTTTGAATTCAGATATTGGAAAACTAGTAGGAGGAAAGCGCTGGCAAGTTTTCGGTAAAAAAAAATTAATTTTAGTTTTATAAATACATTAAATTAAATAAACGTTTAAATAAAAGCAATTACATAGCAATATTATAAGTTATTACCCTAAATTCACTTAATTACATAGTGTTTTAATTATCCTATCCCTATTCCTGAATCCTCACTTCAAAATATAATTTTAAGAAAATTTGTAAATGTGATGTGGCCCGCGTGAATCTTACCAGTTGCATTAAATGGCCCGTGTTTTAATTGAGTTTGACACTCCTGCTCTAAACAAGATGCATCAAGTCAAAGTGAAAACTGAACATTAATGACTATATTGTAACTTTTGTTAGAATAGATACTATATATAAACAGAATTCGAGAAATATCAGAAGGTTAAGTAAAATCTCGTACTTCAGATTAGTTTTCTTTTTCTTTATTTTTTAAACTGTTTCTCTCTGCAAGAATTCTTCAAAACGAGAAATTCTAATCGTTGTTCTATCTCAAAAAAGAACATTCTTGATGTGTGTGCATTTACATTTATTTTCTTCGTCTTTATTGGAGACGATTTTGGGCAGTAAAATAACAAAAAGCATTTTGCATTCTTGATTCTTCAATAAATGCAAACCTCTCAAACACAATTCCAAAAAAATCTTGATGCGTCGCCACACACCGCCGTTCTTTACACACACAATTATTATCTTCATACACGTGTCCTTAGGAAAAGCGGTAATCTATATATAAATGACATTTTTCTACGCATCTTAAGACCAATAAAACCGTCGAAACGAGCGAGCCATGGACATCGGGTTGAGCTGCAGATGAGCTGCGTCTGAAGGGAAAAAATCTGAGAAGAGTCAGTGAGTGGGTATAAAGTAAAAATTATGCAAGGCTTCTGGGAATTTATAACCGTAACGGATCGGCGGCCGCGTAATTTGCGTTCGAAGATACGTCATGGCAACATCGCTAAAATATCAGCACTCTCAAAATATCGACTGCTGTGTCTTCGAAGAAAAATGCAGTTTTTTGTCTTGTAATTCTTTTCTTGTTTCGTGATTTTAGCATAAAAGTGATGTCTTAATATCAAATTGATGACAGAATATGGAATTAAAGAGAAAGCTAATTTTCAGTATTTTTTGGAGGCCTTAGAGAAAACTGGTGAATGTTTTTTCTGTAAAGTTGTATTTCGGACTTCCTCTTTTATTCCGCAAGTGTAGTTACGGTATTTTACTTGAATGTAATTTCATTACGTCGCTTATAGATTTGTTCTTAAATTAAAATCTGACTTGTTTTCAATTTTAATTAACGGTAAATATGAGGGGAAGTTACAGTGCTAACAAATTAGATTGAAAGTGAAAATTTTACTTCCTCTATCCAAACAGAGCCGTGATAGCCCGGTTGGAAGAGCAACGGATTAGCAACCGGAGGGTTGCGAGTTCCATTCCAGCCAAATACCGTCGTGTGCAAAGGGGGCTGGTGCACGTTAAATCCGATGTGACCTCAAATGTCCTCACGTTGGCGTGGTGTGGAAGTTTGGAGAGTGGGGTGCCAGCTCAGGTGTGACTTCGTCATCTGACCGTGGTTCAAAATTACGTGGTGTTGTCCTCGGTCTTTCCCTTTGGGATTGATCCCGGACCGTCACCAATGGCCCGTTGTGTTGCTCCAGTGTGACGTTAATAAAATACCTACCTCTATCCAAATAATCTCTCATGACACATCGGGGATTACTTTAAAATGTAATTTATTGCTGTTTTGGCAACGTTTGTGGTTTAATCTTATTAGTGTTTATCAATCATCTAATGTTTATTACTTGGAATTCTTTCTTTGGAATTTTTATTGACGAACTGATGAAATTGTAATTGAATAATTTAGTGTCGGAGAAAATTAATGCCAAACACCGTCAAAACGGTGATAAATCAAATTAGTTCTTAATTAAGTGGAGGTATTTTCTCCGCCTTCCTGTGCTTTGTTTATGTTTCACTGGAAATCCTCTATACTTGGGGTCAATTTAACTGGATTATACAGAATACCCTACCCCTCAGATTTGTAAAATGAGCATGAATGGGATGCTCGGATTTGCTTATTTGGATTTATCCACTACTTTGTCACGAGCATAGCAAAGCTAGTGATTGAAAGAGAAACAAGGTTCTTTATAAATTGACTGGAGTTTGATGGAACATTTTCTCCCAATTCTGAAGTTCTAAGTTTCTAACGTGTTATTGTTTGAAGATCAAAATAGACCTGTTACAATTTCAAACAATCCATCCATTCATTTAAAAGAATTTAGCTGACGAAAATTCTCATATAATCTATATACACATTGCACAAACATACTTAGCACAGAAAACCGCATTATCTGTATATGGACTATTGGCAACAAATATACAGGGTGAGTCTAAATTGTGTTTACAAAATAAGAGGGGTGATAGCATGGTAATTAGTGCTCGTCTGGATGGGTACTATCACCCCTCTTATTTCGTAAAAAACAATTTAGACTCACCCTGTATATGAGAGATATTTTTAGTGCAAACAAACCAGATTGGTCTGTGAAGATTTTACTTCCTCTGCCCAAATGCTTGCATATGGTACAAAGAGGGATTACCTTAAAATATAGTTTATCGTCGTTTTCGCTACGTTTGATATTTAATCTAACTGGTATTGAGCAATCACAATCATATATCGATTCAGTCACGTTGACGTAGGGTGGAAGTTTGGAAAGTGGGGACAGAGGAAATACAAACGTAGAGTGCACAATGGTAACCCTTTTATGTGTCCAGGATCATGTGACCAAAACTAATAGTAACGTGACCCTTAGACTACTTTCGTCAGCTGGGTGGAACCGAACATTCATACTCTGATTGATTCACGGGAAGAATTCGCAGAATAGAAGATATGCTTAGCCGTCGAAAAGTCTGTCCAGCATTTATTACACAGATGGTTGGGGTTTTATGGCGCAATTGCCATATTTGGCCATGCTACGCCAGGCACAAGACATACAATATCAAGTAATAGACATACATACACAATGAAAGTTTTACTGACACAAAAGAGAAATACACCCAGGGAGGAATGCACCTGACAGGAATCTAACCTGCGCGGCCTACAACTCGAAGGTTGCTAGCGCAGTGGGCATTCCCACTGAGCCAGGCACCTATTACACAGATGGAAAACTAGAGTTAGTAAGTTGCTTACTCAATAACACAACGCAGAAAAATCAGACTCGACTTCTCCTTTTCCATGCATAAGGAGTTCTGAGTTCGGAATTTTCGTTAACGAACGAAACGTGCAGTTCAGCTAATCGCAAGAAGTCAGTCAGAACGAAATGGAACAAAATAAAGAACTCCCGAGAACAATCGCTTTCATTCCTCATTCGTGTGGGCCGATAAAACGAGACAGACGACTTATTTATTATAATTTTATTGTGTATACAGTAAACAAAGCAAATAAAGTAGATTTTATGTTGCGGATTGTTGAATAAAGAGAAGAATAAAACTACTTAAATGTTTCAGCCAGGACTGGCCGACATGTGGCCAGCAGGTCGCACGCGGACCGACAAGTCACGATAAATATATTAAATAGAAATATGTACGATACAGAGAAATGGGACCCATACCACAACTATTGCATAGTCGGACTGAACAGACTGGCATTTAAATTATACAAATGTGAAGGAGTCCATGCGAGGTATTTTCTGTCAAGCTGTAGGTATAGGTGGCGTAGAGTTTCTGCGACGAAACGTGTTTCCTATACATATTCCAATAGCCCGTTGTGTTACTCCAGTGTGTCGTTAATTAAAATATCTAAATACCTACCTATTCATATTCCGAAGGTGACAACTTGCTTTTCGAACACTCTTTCAGCACTTCGCCAATGAAGGTAGGTATTTTAATTAACGTCGCACTAAAGCAACACAACGGGCTATTGGCGACGGTCCGGGATCAAACCCGAATCGAAAGATCCTAGAACAACACCACGTAATTTTGAACCTCGGTCAGATGACGAGGTCACACCTGAGCAGGCTCCCCATTCTCCAAACTTCCACACTTCGCCAACGTGAGGACATTTGAGGCCACGACAGATTTAACATGCACTAGCCCCCTTTGTACACGACGGTCTATGGTTGGATTCGAACTCGCAACCCTCCGGTGCTTCGCGAATGAAAATTTCAAAGAACGTATTTCGAATTGCTGTAGGATAGCTGATGGGTCAACGCCAAACGTTGCCAAATCCTACGTAGAAAAGATTATTTTTAAAAGTTACAAAAGTTTAAAAAAATACTAAAAAATTACTTGAGTAGGCTTAGTATGCCTGTTAGATAAGAGTGTTGGAATTAAAATTTCCCTTATACAACGTCGACAATAGCCCGTCGTGTTGCTCCAGTGCGACGTTAATTAACTACCTACCTACCATTACATTCAACGAACTGTTCTTTTGTACAGTACAAACAGAAAGGAATTTCAACTGTATACCGCCAGTGGTTGTTTAACAATACAAATTCTATTAAACGCTCAACAGGTATCTAATAGATACCTCGTTTACAGAACAAGTATTCAAGTATTGTATCAAGTATAACAGGTTTTTTCTGTCAAGGTAAATGTAGGCGGTGGTAGTGTTTCTGCGGAGAAACCTGTTTTCTGTACGTATTCCGAACGTGACGTCACTTGGCTTGTTTTCCGAACACTATTTCAGCTCTTCGCCAATAACAATTTCAAAGAATGAATTTCGAATTGGTATATGATAGCTTATAGGTTAACGCCTATTACATTACACTCCAAATGTTGCCAAATCCTACGAGCGAAAAGATTACTTTTAAAAATCACTAACGTATAACAGAATAAAAATTACTCTAGCAGGCGTGGTATGTTAGATAAGAAAGCTAGAATTAAAATTTCCCTCTTATTCAATGTCACCAATAGCCCGTTGTGTTGTGCTCCAGTGTGACTACCTACCCTTACATTCAGCTCTAACTGTTCTTTTGTACAGTACAAATAGCAGGATGGAATTTCAACTGTATACCGTCAGTGGATGTCTAACAATTCATACTATTAAACGCTCAACAGGTATCTAATAGATACCGTATTTACTGAACAAGTATTCAAATATTGAAACAAGTATATCCGAGGCTTTTTATGTCAAGGTAAATGTAGTGGAGGAACCCGTTCCTTGTACGTATTCCGAACGTGACGTCAGTGGGCTTGTTCTTTTAATACGATTGCAACACTTCGCCAAACAAAACACCAAAGAATTATTTCCAATATTTGATTGATCAGCACCATTTAGAAAAAACGCACCAAAATGGCTATAAACTACATTTTAAGACCCCATTTGTATTGGGCGAAGTAAACTATCCACCTTCCGTCTTGTTTTCTCACTTAAAAATCCTCTCATACTCGAAAAAGGATGATTTACTTTTTATTTTGCAACAGCGGGTCGCATGCAGCCCGAGTTGAAATCACTGTTATAGATAACTCAACCCTCAACAAACTACAAAAACTAGTTTCCAATAACAGTGAACGAACGTACATTCGCAAGCGCACAAAGCAATTCCCCTGAATTACAAATGCGGACTTGGCGGAAAATCGGAAGGCCTCGAAAGCTTAACTTTAAACACACTTTGATGGATAATTGAAAACACTTACACATGTCCGGAGACTTGTGAGCGCAGATGTTTTGTGCGTGCTGTGTTGACACATTTCAACTCCCCCTACCTTCCGCCTCCTTTTATACTTAGGAGGGGAGGGGGCGGCGTTATTATCAGCTGGGAATATGCTCCCGTCAAGCGCTTTGTCTTCCTGCGTCGTTTTTAGTCCCGGTTTCCATGGGAACGAAAGATGAAACTGCTTTCGGGGATTGTGTAGGAAGTGCAGTGGGAAAAGAGTGGTTCGGGTTTTATGGCGCAAGGGTCATATTTGGCCAGGCTGCTCCAAACACAACTCGGACAATACAATGAGGGAGGAAGAGAGCAAAAGGATGGATGAGGGTGGAAATGAAAGGGAGGAGAGAACACTCAGTACCTGGGAATTGTGATGTACGTACACATCTAAAGAAGGTATGTTCCTGAGGACTGGGAAAAGAGTGCATTTATGAGGCATCCACTCTAAGCCAGGGTCGGGGTAGCCTGGATGGAAGAGTGACGGATTAGAAACCGGAGGGTTGCGAGTTCGATTCCAACCAAAGCCCGTCGTTCACAAAGGGGGTTGCTGCATGTTGCATCTGTCGTGGCCTCAAATGTCCTCACTTTGGCGTTGTGTGGAAGTTTGGAGAGTGAGGTGCCAGCTCAGGTATTGCCTCGTCATCTGACCGTGATTCAAAATTACGTGGTGTTGTCCTCGAATCTTTCCCTTTGGGGGATTGATCCTGGACCGTCACCGATAGCCCGTTGTGTTGCTCCAGTGTGAAGTTAATTAAAAAATACCATACCACTCGAAGTCAAGATATGTTGTGATGTTAGGACTGTCAAAAGTGTTCTGATCATTTGAGTTCTCTGTTTGAGAATTTACTGAACTATTTTGAGTTTGAAATTTTAATTTTAACAGCTATTTCTGGTTGTTTGAGTCATCCCTTCGCCTTCTGAGAGTCATGAGATCAGGATCGCTCAAATTCACTCAAAGCCAAGTTGCATTATAATAATGTTGGGACGCTCAAAAGTTCTGATCATTTGAGTTCTTTTGTTTGTTTCAGAATTGACCGCTGATCAATTTGAATTCAAAATTTTAATTTTAACACTCTATTTCTAGTTGTGGTGTCGTTATTTATTCCTCAACCTCAATCACGAGATAGTAGAGTAGTGCAGCATTGTGCTTTTATATCCTGCATTACATTTGATGGCTAAATAATCTACGTGTTGAAAGAATACCAGGGGAAAGATTGTATTGTCACAGAAGGTTGAAGCGTTTTAGAAGTCATGCAGGAAGCACTGCAGGTTGCAGAAGGGATACAGGTGTGTGGATCCCTCAGAGGGTTACGATATAACTGAACAGCTAGACCCATAGAGGAAACCTGCACGGCAACGATTCACAAGTTGCTAGCGCAGTGACAAAACCCACGACCATACGTAGACCAAGTATAAAAGTAGAGTGAACAATGGTAACCATTTTATGTGCACAGGATTATGTGACTAAAACTTGTAGTAGTGTGACCCTTAGAATGTTTTCGTCTAACATTCATCATCTGATTTGTCCACGGGACGGAAGAAGACGCCCATTCATCGATTCGTCATCTGATTGGTTCATTGATAGATCATCTGATAGTAGACTGGCGATTTCACCATATCGCCACTCTAGCAATTCCTATTCACACACCTGTCATAAGGTATTGCATCGCCAAACAAGGCGATAAGATACCAAATAGGAAAGCCAAGTCAATTTTTCACAGAGGAGTCACGTGACTACGAGACGACATGGTCACACTTTTCGAAACTCCTCTCAGTATTAATGCTCAGTCTACTTATATTTCCGGTCTATGTCTAGACCAAGTCCAAGAGTTAGTTAGACCAGGACTTCCGTAGAGATTCTCTCTTGCCAAACTAACACAGGCCGGATGACTCGAATTTCTGCTTGTTTCACTAATTAGTGTTTTTATTTATAAACGTCATAGAGGCCACCTGAGGTTTCGCTCAAATCCCGAAGTGAAAAATCCAAGGACAACAGCACGTAATTTTGAATCACGGTCAGACAACCGAGGTCAACACGTGAGGTGGAACCCCACTCTCCAATCAACATAAGGACCGTATTTGGCAAAGGTGCGCCAAAACACAAGACAGTGTTAAGTAATTGTGAAAAGGAAGGAGGGACAGGATGAAGTGGAGAAAATCGCTTGGGGGGGGGATATTTCAATTAACGTCACACTGGAGCAACACAACGGGCTATTGGTGACGGACCGGGATCAATCCCATGGGGAAAGATCCGAGGACAACACCACGTAATTTTGAACCACGGTCAGATGACGAGGCAACACCTGAGCTGGCACCCCACTCTCCAAACTTCCACACCACGCCAACGTGAGGACATTTGAGGCTACGACAGATTTAACGTGCACCAGCCCCCTTTGTACACGACGGTGTTTGGCTGGATTCGAACTCGCAACCCTTCGGTTGCAAGTCCGTTACTCTTCCAACCGGGCCACCGCGGCCCTGAAAATCGCTTGGGGAAACAGTGATGTTTTCTTTTCTCATGGGATTTACTGTCTTTAGAAGACACGGGATTCGCACTCCCGGCATGCCCAAGCGTTCTTTTTCTGCGTCTGTCCCATTAATCTGCTCTCAAATCCCTCTTTTCCAACATCTCTTACATGACATTTTCGTGTGTTTAGGGGCAGCTTGGCCAAATACGGTCTTTGAGCCCTATAACGCCAAAACAACCAAAGCACCTTCTATGTGCATAAATAACTTATCTATACAACCAGAATACGTTCTAAAGGTCCCAGTTGTGGAAACGCTTTACGTTACCATTAATAGACTCCTTCAAACTCTACCAACTCGATGGTAGGTAGGTACGTCGCTCTGAGCAACATAACGGGCTATTGGCAACGATCAATCCCGAAGGGAAACAAGGACAACGTCTCGTAATTTTGAATCGCGATCAGATGACGAGGTCAACACCTCACTCTCTAAACTTCCACACCACGCCAACGTAAAGACATTTGAGGCCAATGACAGATTTAACGTGCACCAGCCCCCGTGTATACGACGGTCCTTTGGCTGGACCGAGTCTCGAACTCACAACCCTTCCCTTGCTCTTCCAACCGGGCGACCAATTCGAGGGAACCGGACCTCAGCATAAAGGCAGAAAAGAAAATGTCTACAGGGTTTTGCCATTTGTAATCCTATAGGGTTCTCTGAAATGAACTCTCCCTATAACAGACGTGCCGAAGTCTGTATTCCAGGAAACAAGGCAACAGACAAGAAGAGATCCAATCGAAGACGAGATCACTTGGCAAATGTTCATCCAATCACTCGCAGAGATTGCTTAAGCATCAGTTTTCCTCTCTTATAGAGAATAAAATTAAAGCGGAGAATAATAGATCAGACTTGTGGAAAGAATTAAAAGCAAACTATTGGGAGAGAGTGATTGGCTGATTGCCCTAGAGAAAGGACTGAAGATTGGCCTGATTGCCTGTCGGCTTTTCCTAGCCGAATAGTAATGCGGACCTGGTCCCATGCGTGTCCTCTGCAAGTGAGGAATGCTGATCATGTCCTTGCCTGTTGAGCCTTATTTCGTAGGACATACACATTCATTGAAGGAAGGATAGAGATATAATGGTTTGAAATATTAGATTGATGCAAATTTTAGTCCCGCTTTTTTGACAAAAGATTGAAGAAAATTTTTATTTACTAAAAATTATATTAATTAGCATGATCTGTTCTCCATCTCTCCGGTAGCTGCGACATCCCTAGAAGTTCTGGGGCCGCGATGGCCCAGTTGGAAGAGTAACGGATGCAACCGAGTTCGAATCCAGCCGAAGACCGTCGTATGCAAAGGGGGCTGGTGCACGTTAAATCTGCCGTGGCGTCTGTCCTCAGGTTGGCGTGGTGTGGAAGTTTGGAGAGTGAGGTGCCAGCTCAGGCGTTGACCTCGTCATCTGACCGTGGTTCAAAATTACGTGTTCTCGAATCTTTCCCTTTCGGTTTGATCTCGGAGAATCGGCAATAGCCCGTTGTGTTGCTGCAGTGCAGCGTTAATTAAATACCTACCTACCACGTGCTTATCAAAATTGCTCTCGGGTTTTGATGGACGAGATATCTCGTGGAAACCACTTGGAGGGTTAAGGAAGCAACTTGAATGAATCTTCGTTAGTCAGTTTCCACTGGATTCAGATTGACCCGGATTCTATTGCTGTGAAGCGGACCTTAGGAGCTACGAATCAGTTTGAAGACCTATAGATCTCCATTATTATATATTAGGTTGGCGTGGCGTGGAAGCTTGGAGAGTGGGGTGCCAGCTGAGATGTTGCCTCGTCGTCTGACCGTGGTTCAAAATTGCGTGGCGTTGTCCTCGATCTTTCCCTTTGGGATTGATCCCGGACCGTCACCAATAGCCGTTGTGTTGCCCATTGTGACGTTAATTAAAAACACCAACCTAGAAGTTCTGAGGTTTCTGGTTAAAGAACTGATGCTGGTGACGAAACTTTCTGAACCACTTACGGCACGTGCAATCGTCAACCGCACCCTCAACCTACACAGTACATACCTTCGTTTGCGTCTGCGAAGCATTCTTGCCTTTTCGGAAATAAAAAAAGCATAATGTATCGAAAATGCTCCTTGTATTTCTGTCATTTTTAATACTTAACAAAATTTAAAAAACTCAACCCAATAATACAATTTTTTCCCAAAGCCACTCGCCAAAATTCCTTCTTTCAAACAACATCAAAACTTTACACGTATGAAGTAGACGACACTGCGGTTTTGCGATGCAATGCCATCTAGCGCCAAAAACGGAACGAACTTTTGCAGCAGTCCAATATATAATGGTAGGTATTTCAATTAACGTCATACTGGAGGAACACAACGGGCTATTGGTCCGGGTATTGGTATTGGTATTTTTCAATTAACGTCACACTGGAGCAACACAATAGGCTATTGGTGACGGTCCGGGATCAATCCCAAAGGGAAAGATCCGAGGACAACACCACGTAATTTTGAACCACGGTCAGATGACGAGGCAACACCTGAGCTGGCACCCTATTCTCCTAACTTCCACACCACACCAACGTGAGGACGTTTGAGGCCACGACAGATTTAACGTGCACCAGCCCCTTTTGTACACGACGGTGTTTGGCTGGATTCGAATTCGCAACCCTTCGGTTGCTAGTCCGTTACTCTTCCAACCGGGCCACCGCGGCCCTGCTATTGGTCCGGGATCAATCCCAAAGGAAAAGAGCCTAGGACAACACCACGTCATTTTGAACCACGATCAGATGACGAAGCAACACCTGAACTAGCACCCTATTCTCCTAACTTCTACGCCACACAGCGAGAAGACATTTGAGGCTACGACAGATTTAACGTGCACCAGCCCCTTTTGTACACGACGGTGTTTGGCTGGATTCGAATTCGCAACCCTTCGGTTGCTAGTCCAACCGGGCTACCGCGTTCCGTTAAGCACGAGGATTTATTACGAGATCAAGATCTGGTCAGTTCTTTCTATTGAGACGAGATATCTTGTCCATCAAGTTCTGGCCGGTTTTGTGAAAGACGAGATGCATAGCCGAGACAACCACCAGGAGGATTAAGGATTAGCTTGTTCATCTTAAAACCTCTCACACCCCCTGAATCCGGAAGGTTCAGTTGGACGGTTTTGGAGTGGGTGGAGAACCTGTTCCGCAGGCTCTCTAACTCCTGTGAAGTTGCGAGTATCTGTAGAGAACAGACGTGAGTTTGTCAGAGTCTGTTAGAAAGATTTCCTGGGACTGGAGAATTTGGAGAGTGGGATACCAGCTCAGGTGTTGCTTCGTCATCTGACCGTGGTTCAAAATTACGTGGTGTAGTCCTCCGGCTTTCCCTTTGGGATTGATCCCGTACCGTCACCATTAGCCCTTTGTGTTGCTCCAGTGCGACGTTAATTAAAATACCTTCCTACCTTGGACTTGAAGAAAAGGAGTAGCAGTTTCCGAAAAAATGCTATTGGGATAACTGTAAAATACTTTAAATTGAATAATTTTTTAATATTTGATAGATATAAAAAAAATTGAAAATTATAATTAAAAAAAACCTTAATGGTTCAGATTAAACCAACCGCTATAAACCAACCCAACTATTTTTGTTTTGTTTCTCGCCTTAATTTTCAACTCTTCAAGAGTATAAAAATCGTCTACTGATTAGTTTCTTATTAATCTTTATATTTCGTCTGATATAGTAGTTTATTGAAAATAATTTAATCAAAACTTAATTTATTTTTAACTGTAAAAATCGTCTTTATTACTCATATAAATCGTTCCATTAAAACTGGATTTATTTTAACTTTTATAAAAATCGTCTTTATTATTTACTTGAATAGTTCAATTGAAATTTAATTAACATGTGTTTTATTTTTATTCTCATCTACTTTTCAATTTTTATAAAAAAAATCGTCTATGATGGAAGTTTAAGCTTCAAAACCCTCAGAATTTAATTTTCCCTCAACTCAAAAGCAGCACATGCTAGAATTGTTTTACGTTTTATTCTTTTAGTAATTCTCAATTAATTCGAGATAGGCATGTACGATGTTTTTGTGGTGTTTTACATCTCTTATTATATATAAAAATTTGCTTTCGTAAACATATCCGTCAAATGTTTGTGTGAACATTTTTATATCATTTTATCCTCATAAATTCTCAAATTTTAGGGGGGTCAATGTAATTTGTCCTTTTTACACGTTTAACGTATGTGCTTCCAAAGGAGTTTAAAATTATTATCTTATAAAATTACAAAGCCCTAAATATTTTGCAATTAGTACAATTTTAATGAATAGTTAATTTACCATTTTAATAGAAAATTGCATTATATCTCTTAACCAAACTTATACCACATTCGGGAAAATTTCGATACATTGGTTGACATACAGAATGAACCTATGTGAGTCAAAAGTATTTCCTTGAACATTATAAGCATGTAGTTGAAATAATGATTGAGAATTTTACAACATAAAAATTCTGTCTTTATTATTTCAATATAGCACCAAAATAATCGAAAAAGTTAAGAATATTGTAATTTTTTGCAAATACCTACATTGAAATTAGCGAAACGGATTTCATTTTTGTTACCTTTATTACCATTTCCAAAACAAAATTTCTATCTTAAAATTAACATGTAAGTAGTTTGCACATTTTATGAAATAAAAACGCAATTGACAGCTATGCAAAGGTGAGATCTATCTTTAAAAGGGGGCCGCAGTAGCCCGGTTGGTAGAGTAGCAGACTAGCAACCGGAGGGTTGCGAGTTCTAATCCAACCAAAGACCGTCGTGTACAAAGGGGACTGATTCACGTTCAATCTGTCTTGCCTCAAATGTCCTCACGTTAGCTTTGAGTGGAAGTTTAGAGAGTGGGGTGCCAGCTCAGGTGTTGCCTCGTCATCTGGCCGTGGTTCAAAATTACGTGGTGTTGTCCTCGGATCTTTCCCCTTGGGATTGATCCCGGACCGTCGCCAATAGCTCGTTGTATTGCTCCAGTGTGACGAATAAATGTGTTAATTAAAATACCTACCTACCTATGTTGTCATAACAATGTTGACTTAACCATCGTCCACCAGTAGAAACTAACGAAGATTCTTTAGGTAGGTGTTTTAATTATCGTCGCACTGGAGCAACGTAACGGGCTATTGGCGAGGGTCGAGATCAAACCCCAAGGAAAAGATCCGAGGATAATTCCACGTAATTTTGAACCACGGTCAGATGACGAGGTCAACACCTGAGCCGGCATTCCACTCTAAACTTCCACACCGTACCAACATGAGGACATTTGAGGCCACGACAAATTTAACGTGCACCAGCCCCTCTATACACGACGTCCTTTGATTGGATACGAACTCGCAACCCTCTGGTTGGCCCCGAAGATTCTGGAGTGTCAATTCCATAAGATTGGTATTTGGTATTTTCAATTAACGTCACACTGGAGCAACACAATGGGCTATTGGTGACGGTCCGGGATCAATCCCAAAGGGAAAGATCCGAGGACAACACCACGTAATTTTGAACCACCAATTCCATAAGAAATGGCTTGTTCGTCTTTAAACCTTTCATGCTGCCTGAATTCGGATCATTCCTTTTCAATGCATCCGATACTGTTAGTCAGTTTCTACTAGATTCAGATTGATTCGGTATTGGTATTGGTATTTTCGATTAACGTCACACTGGAGCAACACAACGGGCTATTGGATTGATTCGGAATGGCCCGGATTCTGTTAGTCTGAAGCGTCCTTATTCGCGCTTCCCGTGAATCAAAGTGAAAATCGGACACCACATTTAACCCATTAAAGTGGTTGTAACCCCATAACAACGAAGCTTATTTAAAAATGTTTTAGACAAATTAAAGATTATTTGTTGCACATTTTACTAACTTATATTTACGAGAAATGAAAATGAAAACCTAAATCCTCATCTCAAACCGACGACCAGAATAGTTCATATAGTTCGGCGGTAGCCCGGTTGGAAGAGTAGCGGATTAGTAACCGGAAGGTTGCCAGTTCGAATTCAACCAAAGACCGTCGTGTACAAAAGGGGATGGTGCACGTTAAATCCGTCGGGGCCTCACGTTGGCGTGGTGTGGAAGTTTGGAGAGTGGGATGCCGGCTCAGGTGTGACATCGTCGTCTGACCGTGGTTTAAAATGACGTGTTGTTCTCGGCTCTTTCCCTTTCGGGTTTGATCCAGAACCGTCGCCAACAGCCAGTTGTGTTGCTCCAGTGAGACGCTAATTAAAACACCTACCATACCGGTAAACAAATAAAACAAGACTTTTCTAAGATCTTAAACTGCATAAAAAATTCCATTTCAAATTTTGGGTCGCTTCGAATTAAAATCCTGAATACGTTATTGTTTCGAAGTACATGAACACAGAAAATTACAGAAAATGTCCAAGTATCTAGGACCTAAACATAAAAACAATAAATTCAAAACAATGAAACTAATTTTTTAAAAGTTAATGGTAGATGAACGTTATTATTAACGGTAAAGACAAGCTTGCGACTATTACAGAAAATGTCCAAGCTCCGCTGGTAAACTATTTATGATCTTCATAAATTAAAAATTGGTTGATTTTTAAACAATTTTTGGTATGAGAAGAGAGTGACGTCATTCCGGAAATTGCTTTTTGAAACAAACGATTTCCACACAATACCATTTCTACGAAATTCTAAATTTTATTTAGTTTTTAATTTGACATGTAATCAATCAACAAAATTGGAAATTTCATTTTTTTTTGCGAAATATTAAAAAACGATTTCCAACGAAACCATTAAGGAAATTCAAAATTTTATTTTATATACGATTTCCACACGAAACCACAATCCATGAAATTTTGAAACAGCATTTTATTGTTAATATCAATCGTAAAATTGATTTCCCCATACGAAATCATTATTAAAAAAATGAAATTTCACTAAAACGCGAAATGTTCTTCGAAACAATCGATTTCCACACGATGCTCAACGAAATTCAAATATTATTTTCAGAATTCCCTGTGACTAACTTCGACCGCCAAATCTGATCCTCTATTGTGTAAAAAGAGCTCAGAATTCCGTTTGGGAACGATCCTTTTCGAAATCGCGGTTTCCAATTCACACAGCGCAGCAGCGACCTCTGGCGTCCGCTGTGTCCAAGAGGGAATACGAAGCATCACTTCACGTAAACAATCTGTTGCTCGTCTCCATATTCAAAGCACGTATTTTATGGTGGGTGTCCGACATCCGACTGTGATTGGACTATGAATCTGGACTTAATCGTGACATTTTGAGACGACTTTAAAAGGTAAGTGGCAACAGTTCAAACTGTTTTCTACGTCTTGGGATCGTTTGGAATTTTCACCTGGTTTTAGAATGATTCGCCAGCACATGGCCGGCATTTTTTTCACCCGCCTTCGCAGTGGCTGTTTGTAAACACGAGTTAAAACTCGCTTATTACGATTGTTTTATTGATGTAATATTTTTAATTCGCAGAATTATATTTTTGGAATAATTCGTTGCAGATATATATGCATCTCTGGACTTATAGTACTTAAAATCAATTCTTATGGTATACTATTCTTAATATATTTATAAAACTCAAATTAATTCTTATAATAATCTCACAATCCTTTTGTAGTTGGGAAAATTAATTCTAATAGCACTATTCTTGTACTTCTAAACGACTTGAAAAAATTAATTCTAATTTGTTTGTCCTATTGTACTTATAGTAGTTGAAAAAATTAATTCTTATCGAACTATTTTTATTGTACTTCAGTTTGTCCACTTTTGGACCTTGCGCCGAAAAACCCAAATCTTATTGTACTTCTCTTTTGGTACTTGAAAAAATTAATATCTTAGTACCGTTCTTATTGTTCTTATAGTACTTGAAAAATATAATACTCTTGTACTTGAAAAAATTGATGTATACAGAGGCTGTTCGGATGTTTTTTGAACGATTTTGATGAGCTGTAAAAAAATTGTATGCTACGAAATAATTTTATTTTCGCAGCAGTTAAATAGTTAAAGTATAACTTATCGTCTGCTAACTCAGTTTTGTTTACTTTCAAAATGGCGCTTTTAAATTAGCAATGGATGGAAGGCTATGTTTCCTCTCTTTCTGAAGAGAATTATGCTTATTCAATTATTCAAAAACGCTGTAAAAGTCATGTTTTTTCGATATCTAAAGGTACGGTAAGTAATATTAATGAGAAAGGAAAAAACGAAAAAGTGGAAAAATACTTCCAACAAAAGTATCCAAAAAAGAAAAAAATTCTGAGAATATTTGTAAGGTAAGATCTTTAATTTTAAAAGAGAATCCGCCAAGTCAAAGGACTATAGCAAAGTGAACGTGAGAACTTTCTCTAAGAGATTTATCGTTATTACCGGTTTTGCATATAATGGAAAATTAAAAGTAAAAAGAGGGGGAAAATGTAAAAATCAACTCCCACATATTATCAAGACCCTATTTTATCCCCACTATTCAAAAAAGAAATAGCATATATTTACCCACAGTGCCAACAATCAGTAAGAACTGCATCAGGGTAAAGCAAGCAACCACACATCTAAATCGACTATTAATTCTTGGAAAAAAATGGAACAAGAAACTGGTATTAAGTCCTTTACTGATATTCCTGCTAAATCTCCAGATGTTTCACCCATGGACTTTTGTGCTTTTAAAAAGGGCATTATTTGAAACGTCGACCGAAAACCATTCAAGGACTTGAAAACTGGAGCAAGAATGGGACAACATACACTGTCGATACTACAAAAGTCATTATTACCATGGAAATTAAGGTGTAGAAACATAGTTAACAATGAGGGCTATCAAATGGAACATTTAAAACTCAAAAATTTCATGTAAAAAAATTGAGCTTCAGTCCATTAAAATCGTTCAAAAAATGTCCGAACAGCCTCTGTATAGTACTTGAAAAAGTAGGATGAGCGGGAGTTGTTTTTTTGTTTCGGTAAGGCTAGGAAAAAATTGCAATGCTACCGTTCCCGAGTTTACAATGACAACACGAGTATCCAAATCTTTCCCGAATTCATTTTTTCTTTTTGTCATTTAAAGCGTTGGTGCAATGTGTATGAGAGGTATTTTCTATGTCAAACAACAAACCAGACTCGACTCGTTTGGCGTCTGATCTAATTGGCGTTAATAAATATAGTATCACATGCGTATATTCGGTAGGTATTGAATTAACGACACACTGAAGCAACACAACAAACTTATTGGCGAAGGTCCGGGATCAAACCCGAAGGGAAAGTTCCGAGAACGCCTCGTAATTTTGAACCACGGTCAGATGACTAGGTCGCACCTGAACTGGCACCCCACCATCCAAACTTCCACGGACCGCGGTGGCCCGGTTGGAAGAGTAACGGACTAGCAATTGGAGGGTTGCGAGTTCGACTCCAACCCAAAGACCGTCGTGTACAAAGGGGGCTGGTGCACGTTAAATCCGTCGTGGATTCAAATGTCTGAGTGGTGTGCAAGTTTGGAGAGTGGGGTGCCAGCTCAGATGTGACCTTGTCATCTGACTGTAGTTCAAAATTACGTGGTATTGTCCTCCGACTTTAACGACGCCACGACAGATTTAACGTGCACCATCTCCCTTTGTACACGACGATCTTTGGTTGGATTCGAACTCGCAACCCTCCATTTACCAATCCGTCACTCTTCCAACTGGTCTACCGCGCCCCCTCGTGCTGACAGAAAGAAATACGCCCTGTTAAGAATCGAACCTGCATTGCCCACAACTTCCTGGTTGCTAGCACAACTGGCGAAACCACTGAACCTGTTGTATGGGTCGCATCTGGTCTGCGGCCCGGATAAACCTATTCCGTAGGCCGTGTCTGGTCTGCAGGCCTGAAGCAAACCTAACTGCTGCAACTAATTTATTTCACGCTTACGGTCTCAAATAGCTGAAATTACCCAAAATGAACTAATAGCTCTACACATCTTGAATCACAAACGGAATTTCAATCTGAACGGGCTTTTCTGCGATCTGTTAACGAAAAGATGACGCGTCAACATCCGGACCTGCTTATCAGTTTTCACCTAATCTGACACGTGAACCAGGAGGGTCGTAATTAAAAAAAAAAAACGAGTGGTGACAACACTGTTCCAACAAACTTAAACACCTCCACGTGTTCCTTACTCCTGTCCTCATTGAAATTGTTGTAGATAATGTTTTATAGTCTATGGTCGTTTCTGTAGCTTTACATGGTTGACTATCAGTTTAGATAAGGTTTTTATCCTTTACTCTACTCTTAGACCTCGAACTCCTGTTATATGGTTGGCGCAGCTTGTCCACGTCCCGACCTTGCGCCATAAAACCCCAATATTCAATCCTGTACTATGGTACATTTGACTAGGCTCCTCCCTGGTGACGCACCAATACCACTCGCGTTTCCTTCGTCTTCAAGAAATTCCTACCAACTTCCTCAGTTATTGCCTCGTCATCTTTTAAGAAGCAGAAATCAAACTTCTGATCCGAACACTATATGTTCTTTAACATATGTTTATTTAATCTTAACTATTTACACTTGACCTATTGTAAGGCGGTCTGCCTACAAAAATTGGTGTATGGCTATTGTTAGGGGCCAGACCCTTCAAAAGGAGAACCAGATCGTTCTCAACCGATTACATCGAACGCCTGCCACGCATTTTAACACATATCGTTAATTCGAATCCTTTGCGTGTGGAGGATAACACAACAGCGCCATCTGGTGTGGCTACTCACTTTTCTACGTCATCTGACTGGTTCAAAATTACGTAGTCTTGGGATCTTTCGCTTTGGGATTGACCCCGGACCCTCACCAACAGCCCGTTGTGTTGCTCCAGTGTGACGTTAATTAAACTACCTACCAATTTCTTATTACAAGAATTGTTATTACCTCCCTGCCACCTGTTATGAGTCTTCAGCGCAAGGGTCCCTAGCGACCCTCAAGTTGTAGGTGGCGCAGGTTCGATTCCTGTCACAAGTATTCCTCAATGGGTGTATTTCACTCTTCTGTGTCAGTAAAACTTTCATTGTGTGTGTATGTTTATTACTTGATATTGTATGTGGCGCAGCATGGCCAAATATGGCCCTTGCGCCATAAAACCCCAAAACCAACCAACCCCGCGTTTTAATGGTTGGAGATCGTGAGATGGGTCATAAGATTTCGGATGTAGAGAATTTTGGATTTTAATGTACTACCATTTCAAAGGTGTAACAGTCCGGCAAAACCTGTTAAGACCAGATGAATGTGACCAGCATCGGCTGGCAAGAATCGCTTTACACGATAGGCGTGCAACATTGCCTCAAATAACATCGGAATTCAATGTTGGGCCTTCAACAACCATCAGTGTGAGGAGTGCGTTCCTTCAAATATACGGACTTTCGGATCCGACGCCCAACTCCAATACCCTTTATGAAAACTCGACACACAGCCATGCGCCTCGCCTGGGCTCGGGAACACCGCCACTGGACGCTTGATCACTGGAAACGAGTTGCCTCGTCTGACGAGTCGCGTTTCCAACTGTTTCGGACAAATGGAAGGAACCGTGGCGGAGAAACTCATCGAGCCAGGACTGAAAGTACTAGATTTTTATCGACTTTTGAAGCGTTTACGGCGTACTCCCAAAACATTTACTCGGTGTGACCTCGTCATCTGACCGTGGTTCAGAATTACGAGGTGTCGTCCTCGGAATTGATCCCGGACCATCGCCAATAGCCCGTTGTGTTGCTCCAGTGGACGTTATTGAAATATCGCCCTACCCAAAATATTTGCTAGTACCCTCAAATGGGTACGCGTTCAGAACCCCTGGAATGCATTACGAAGGCTCAGATATTTAGGTTTTCGTTATGATAAAGGTGATTTTGAACCTTCGCTTACTGTGAAATATTTACGATAGAAAAAGGAAATACTTTTTCATCAAATTACCCGTTAGCTCAGAAAAGGTACGCTTCAACGTAACTTTTTAGCTTCAGAAAAAAACCGAATTAAGAGCGAATGGTTTTTGTGTGCGTATGGAGTAATTATTATGTAACACATGGGGGCGCTGCTAATGACAAGCAGAGCGAGTGTTGGAAAGTCTGGACGCTTAATTAAATCGCGTAAAAGCTATTTTTTAGAGAGTGGAGCGTTGGTTGAGAGGTTCGTCTATTTCTTAAAGTATGTGCGAGGAAAAAATAAATTTCATTTTTTATGGACACTAAAGATATTGCACCTTCGAGAAAAGTGGCACGAGTCAAGATGGAGATTTAATTTTAAAATTTACTAATAAAAGATTCTATTAAAGGGGTCATGGAAATCATATCAGGGAACATGCTATACATGTGTTAATAACGACTAGCTGTATGGCCCGCGTTGCGGAGGACAACGTGTTAGTAAATACCTTCCTATTGGATTTTTTACTCTTTTTTTGCATGCCTTCTTATAGATTCACTGTTATATAATTCTATAAATTTGTCATTATTATTCGGATTCAAAAGTTTTATGGTTTAATGTGTCACGGGATAACTGATTGTTAGTAAATGGCATATTAGATTTTTCGCCGTCTCATTGCAAGCCTTCATGTAAATTTCTCAATTTCACCCTGACGTTCAGCTTCGACCAGTCTTCTATTGGTAGCTTGTTCCTTAGATTCATTGTGAAGTCTTTCACGTAGTTGATATTTAGCTGAATTGCTTGTCTTTTTGGCATTGTCGTTAAAAAGAGTAATTACAACGCAAAAAACAATCGCTATAACAAAAGCAGCAGTAAACAATTTGAAATTCCAAATTACGATGGATTTAAGAGTTGAGTTGTACAGGTTTGCTGTACTGGATGTGAAATAATTATAAAAATAATGCTGATTTAAAGAAGTAAAATATAAGGCTCGAAAAAGTAGTGTATTAAATGTTTATTTAAAGCAGGTAAATTGCAGGACACGAAAAAGTACTGTATATTGACTTTTGAACATTTTCTACGTTTTTTTTTATCAAATTTAACACGAATATTTAAGTCAAGTCTGACAAAAAAAACATAATAAAGAAGTTGGGTCAAAAACCGCTACGGTAGTGTTACGGAATTAGCCAGTGACGTCACGGCACTCTGTCCAATCAGGTCATTTTTTGAACATTTTATGTTAAAATTAAAATTTTTGAAAATTTTAAAGGGGCGGAATAACTTTCGCAGTTTATTCTGCGTACTTTGACACCTCTCTCAGATCTGTACGTGCTGTGGTTGAGACGAAGATAGATTTCAAACAAACTATCACACATTAATAGTGTAGATATGAAAAAATTGAAGGTACAATGAAGACATCAACACCAAGAGAACATCGACTTTCTAATGAAAAGACGGCGTACACGTGCGTGCAGCTTCATGTTATTTCTCCCGATCGCTCGGTTTGAAAATCTGTCCCGTAGTTGTGGGAGAGAGCACGGATTATTGATTGGTTGAAGTGATTATACACTGTGATTAAAACTGCTTTTTAGACGATCGGCCAAGGTCGATTCGTAAGCCCACGTGACTGACCCTTTAGAAATCTGACGACACCTGCTCTATTTCATGAGATAGGTATTTAATCAATGTCGCACTGGAGCAACGCAACGGGCTATTGGCGACCGTCGGAGATCATACCCGTAGGGAACACCTAATTTTGAACCACGGTCAGATGACGAGGTCATACCTGAGCTGGCACCCCACTCTCCAAACTTCCACGCCAACGTGAGGACATTTGAGGCCAAGACAGATTTAACGTGCACCAGTCCCCCATGTACACGAGGGTGTTTTGGTTGGATTCGAACTCGCAACCCTCCGATTGCTAATCCGTTATTCTTCCAACCGGGTATTTCATGAGAAGGTCGATGTAGACGGGGCTTGTGCATGCAGCTTCATGTTATTTCTCCCGATCGCTCGGTTTAAAGATCCGTCACGTGGTGTTGGGCAAAAGCACGAATTCTAAAGTAGAACTAATTTTCGATTGGTTAAAGTGAGTGATTAAAAACACTGGATTCTCTTGGAAAGCCAATCCCAAGTCCGCGTAACCTACATTTCTGAGATCTTACGACACGGACTTCGCCCACGCGTTCTGTCTATTTCATTAGAAGGTCGATGCAAGAGAGGGATTGCCGAAGGCTGATTGGCGTAAGGCCAATAGATGTCGTTTACGAAACGGTCCCACTCAGACATGCTTTGAACTTTTTAAAAGTTAATCGGTACGTCGAGAGTTCGGCTTTTGTATATAAAATCGAAAATTAAAGAGTCATAAGTACCGTAAAATGATATAAACAAACTGAGCAGACTTGACTATGCTGTCCAAATACTCTCCCATGATATTCTAGACCCACCTCCTCCCAAATCACCAGTAGGTTTAGAGTTTTCTCGTGGAAGGATCGTCACCACAAGCACAAAAGAGGCACGCCGGGAAAACCAGCTCCCCCCCCCCCCCCGCACATAGAGGTCACACGCAGACTCCGGCGCGTACGCTCCGAAATCCAGGGCACCACCATTTATTAATTTTCCAAAAAAAAGAATACACGCAAACAGACCAACAGAGTCCAACAAATATCTTAAAAGAAGACGACCGGTTTACAAGGACGAAGCCGGCGCCACAATGGTACTACCTAGGAAACAATCATAATTTTAATAAAAATGGCGTAGCTTATATGTGAGGCGCTACGGAAAATGATAAAACAGTAAATTAGGTGGCTCATAAAGGCGCCGGCAATAAAAGTTTAAAAGTATGACTATGGTATGAGTTTTTACAAATGGATGGTTTTATGATATTAAAATACATAAATTCTAAATAATACGTATTTAAAATACAGAAGATAAAATAGGAAAATAATGAAAAGCGAGATTAAGAATAGGAAAAAAGCGATGAAAGCTCGGAGATCTTACTCCCATGATATTATCATCGGGGTTCACTTAATATACAGTTTTTCGCTGTTTCGGCAACGTTTGGCGTTTAATCTAATTGGTGTTGACCAATCAACAGCCCGGTTGGAAGAGTAGCGAATCAGCAACCTGAGGGTTGCGAGTTCGAAACGCGATCCAACCAAAGACCGTCGTATTCGTGGGGGCTGGTGCACGTTAAATCTGTCGTGGTCTCAAAAGTCCTCACGTTGGCGTGGTGTGGAAGTTTGAAGAGTGCGGTTCCAGCTCAGATGTTGTCCTCGTTATCTGATCGTGGTTCAAAATTACGTGATGTTGTCCTTGGATCTTTCTCTTGCGGACTAATCCCGGAGAGTTCCAAATAAACTGTTGTGTTGCTCCAGTTCGACGTTAATCGATTACCATTACCTTATTGGTTGAGATTTGTAGAGATGATTGATTTGAGATTTTAATTGTTTGGTTCAAAATTATGAGGTGTTGTCCTCGATCCTTCCCTTTGGGGTTGATCCCGGACCGTCACCAGTATCCCGTTGAAATGCTAGCGCTAATTAACTACCAACATACCTGACCAATCAACTCTTATACTTCAATTCGGAATTCATTCTTTGGAACTCCTGTTGGCGAAGTTCCGTATTAAAAAAACGAGCCTACTGACGTCACTTTCAGATTACGAACATGAAAAAAGTTCCATCGCAAAAACACTACCGCCACCTGCATTTGTCTTGAAGGAAAATTCCTCATAGATGTAGTACATAACAAGGCATAAGTAATTGTAGCATTGTTGGAAACGCGGAGGAAAACAACCAACAGCGTAATTCAATGTTATAGCCATTGAATTACACTTTTACTGTCAAGTACACTTTCCTGTACGTATTACGAACGTGACGTCAATTGGCTTGTTTTTCGAATAACCTGTATGTATCTCGCAAGAGCATTTGGGTAGCGAAATTTAAAAAGAATCTTTACTTTCCGTTTGGCTGTTTGTTTACACACACACTGAAAATCTTTCATGAAACTTACTTTTGTGAGATGTGTCTCTTTCCGCGCTAAAGTCCGACATGATTTCTAGGTATCGTCTAACGGTTGAGAGATTTTATTGGATCGGATTTAGTGTGAGGTTTTTTCAATGTGAACATAAATTATCGTAGATGAAAATATACACTGCTGGCAACCGTAAATGCAACACCCTGAAGGAAGCATGCAAATAATATGAAATTTACAACATGCATTAGCGGAGGTGAGATATGCAAATTATTAGAATTTCAACGCAGACGCACATCACGCGCGCCTGTGGCGCCACTTCAAAGCGCTATTTAAGGCTTGGAGATTTCGACGATTTCAAGTACGGCAATTGTGTTTTTCTTGTGGTTTTTTCAAAAAAACGATCAATTATGCCTCGTAGAAAACAGCGATCATCTTTTGATCAAGTATCCGAGTTCGACAGAGGAAGGATAGTGGCCTACCGAGATTGTGGATTATCTTTCAGGGAAATCGGTAGTCGTGTTGGACGAAACCAAACAACTGTAATGCGGATATGTGATCGTTGGATGCAGGAGGGTACGACGGTCCGACGTGTTCGATCGCATCCACCTCAGTGCACCACTTCACGTGATGACAGGCATATTGTGCGTATGGCAGTGACGGATCGCTCAGCCACATCACGAACCATAGCACAGCACATTCAGTCTGTACCGCATCATCCAGTGTCTGCGCGTACCATTCGACGCCGTTTACAGCAGAGTGGTCTGTCCGCAAGACGTCCATTGCTTCGTCTACCCTTGACGCAGAACCACAGACGTTTCCGCCGCCAATGGTGCGATGAAAGAAGGATGTGGACGGCAGAATGGAATGAAATTGTCTTTACTGACGAGTCACGCTTCTGTCTGCAACACCACGATGGTCGGATTCGAGTCTGGAGACACCGTGGAGAGAGGATGCTGAACAGCTGCGTTATGCACCGCCACACTGGTCCTGCACCGGGTATTATGGTATGGGGCGGTATTGGATATCACTCTCGCACTCCTCTAGTAAGCATTGCCGGTACTTTAAACAGCCAGCGCTACATCTCCGAGGTGTTGGAGCCAGTTGTCCTTCCTTACCTTCAGGGCTTGCCCACAGCCATATTTCAACAGGATAATGAGCGACCACACGTGGCACGCATTGTCCAAGGGTTCTTCGTCAATCGCCAGATTGAATTGCTTCCCTGGCCAGCTCGCTCTCCGGATCTTTCGCCGATAGAAAACATGTGGTCCATTGTTGCTCAACGATTGACCCAGAATACATCCCCAGCTGCCACACCAGATCAACTTAGGCAACGTGTGGAAGCTGCTTGGTCTGCTGTACCCCAAGAACACATCCAAAGTCTCTTTGAATCAATGCCGAGGCGTGTGGCAGCGGTGATCTCCAACAATGGCGGCTACTCTGGCTACTGATTTTGGCAGGAACCACACTTCACAGAAGTCTATAAATTTAATCATTTGATACTTGGTCAACATGTTATCTACAAAATAAATTTTGTTGTGATATCTCTTGTCTTTCTTGGTGTTGCAATTTGGGTGGCCAGCAGTGTACTTCCAGTTAAGAGCTAATTCGATTTATCGTCGTTCCGGCGATGTTTGGCGTTAATTTTTTTGCAGTGATTTTCACTGCAAAAACAAATCAGACGGAAGGTGAAGAGACTTCCACTAGTGAAATGCTCTCGTATAATAGATATTGGGGGTACCTTAAAATGTTTGTCGCCATTTTGGCGATGTTTGGTGTTTAATCTTATTGGTGTTGACAACAAAGAAAATATAAGAGTGCAATGGTAACCTTTCTATGTGCCCAAGATCATGTGAACAAAGTAACGTGTTCCCTAGAGCACTCGTCTGCTGAGTGGAACCGAACATTCATCTTCAGATTAGTCCAAGGGACGAAAGAGGAGGCCCATCCATTGATTCATCATCTGATTGGTCTGGGACGTTGTCGATTTCACTGCTTTTGTTGGTATTCTATTACATGCGTATTCGCACAACTAGCCTGTCATAAGATAGTATATCGCCAAACGAGGCGATAAGATGCCCAATCGGCCAACCAAGACAATTTTTCCAGAGCAGTCACGTGACTACTAGTCGACATGCTGGTCTCAATTGCAAGGTTCAGCCTACTTATTTTTTACGTCTATGTTGTTGACCAATCAACTATCATAAGAAATCGAAATTCACTGGAACTTTTTTGACGAAGTGCTTCAATCGTATTCGAAAACAAAGCCAACTTATGACACGTTCAGAATATGTACAGGAAACAAGTATATCTCCTTAGAAACTCTTCCGACATCTACCCATTTGGCTTGACAGAAAAAACCTCTCATAAGCGACATGCTGAAATTGCATTCGAGTAACGTGCCAAGTTGCACCACAAAAGTTACGAAAATAGGTTGCCTACGTCCAATTCTACTTCATCAATACCACACACGTGTTAGAATTGTTTACATAAATTACAAGTGCTGCAGTATAGAATTCCTTTAAAATTCAATCCACAGGAAATCGAAACTAAATTGCTTCGCGAAACCGATTGTTCTAAAGAGTCAAAATGGCGCAATGAAATATTTGATTTTAATTTATTTTCAGTGTTTACTTCAATTTTTCGCATTTCGTGTGTCCAGTTTGGTAACTACAACGTCACAAACCTTGTCCTGTATCAACAACTCTCGACTTTTCTGAAACAGTTGTTGATTTAAAAGTCTAAAGCTTCATTCCAGCTTTCGTATGGATATAAAAGAAAAAGCGTTTTTGATACTGAATGATTCTAATTCGAATAATCTTGCAACCCGTTTCCCAATAAACAGAACCCAAATGTAGGAACCTTGGAACTTTCTCGTGTTTTCGATGTCGGTGAACTGTTTATTCTGCTTCCAGAAAATAAATTATTCATAATTAAAACTTTGCCGCGGTTCTCCGAATGCTATGAACCTATTGTTGTCCGTAATTTTATTCCAAATAACATTTTATTTACAACTCTTACACGAAACGATTGTGTTGAGTCAGGATATCTACAAATACAAACTTAAAAAAGAAATATTTGTAACATTGAAACAAATTATTCCAATGACGAGAAGTTCATGTTGAAGTATACGAGACTTGCAAAAAGAATTTTCTGAGTCTGTACGTAAGAAGTTTTTGAAATGAATCATGGTTAAGTTTTGAAAATATGATACTCTTTCTTTTATTATAGTCCTGGGCCGCGGTGGCCCGGTTGGAAGAGTAACGGACTAGCAACCGAAGGGTTGCGAGTTCGAATCCAGCCAAACACCGTCGTGTACAAAGGGGGCTGGTGCACGTTAAATCTGTCGTGGCCTCAAATGTCCTCACGTTGGCGTGGTGTGGAAGTTTGGAGAGTGGGGTGCCAGCTCAGGTGTTGCCTCGTCATCTGACCGTGGTTCAAAATTACGTGGTGTTGTCCTCGGATCTTTCCCTTTGGGATTGATCCCGGACCGTCACCAATAGCCCGTTGTGTTGCTCCAGTGTGACGTTAATTGAAATAAATAAATATTATAGTCCTAAGCGGAACACCCTGTATATATATACATAGCGAATCTTGAATTTATAAAGTGAATATTATTGAACCAGATATTTGTCGAAAGGGTAGGTAGTTAATTAACGTCGCACTGGAACAACACAACAGGCTATTGGCGAAGGTCCGGGATCCATCCCGAAGAGAAAGATCGAAGGACAGCACTACGTAATTTTGATCGACGGTAAGATGACGAAGCAACACCTGAGCTGGCACCCCACTCTCCAAACTTCACCACACCAACGTGAGTGTTTCCAAGGTATAAAATACAGAATTTTTGTAATGCTTTTTTTCCAGACAATTGAACGGGGCCGCGGTGGCCCGGTTGGAAGAGTAACGGACTAGCAACCGAAGGGTTGCGAGTTCGAATGCAGCCAAACACCGTCGTGTACAAAGGGGGCAGGTTCACGTTAAATCTGTCGTGGCCTCAAATGTCCTCAATAGCGAATCTCTCAGTAAAACATCCCTCTGTGTATGTCCATTACTTCAATATAGCCCAGATGGAACGGATTAGCAATCGGAAAGTTTCAAGTTCGAAACTCAGTCCAGCCAAAGATCGTCGTGTACATGGGAACTGATGCACGTTAAATCTCTCGTGGCCTCAAATGCCCTCACGTTGGCGTGGTGTGGAAGTTTGGAGAGTGGGGTGCCAGCTCAGGTGTTGACCTCATCATCTGACCGCGGTTCGAAATTACGTGGTGTTGTCCTCGGATCTTTCCCCTTGGAATTGATCTCGGACCGTCACCAATAGCCCATTGTGTTGCTCCGGTGTGACGTTAATTGAAATATCCCCCCAGACAATTGAACATTTTGGCCTAGCACATAGCGTGGGGTGATTTACGGCCGACCACCTGTGAGAAAATACATCCGCGTTTCACTCAGTCTATCTCGGCCACTGTGAGCGCAACACGAGTGTGCGTGGCATCATCTTAAAGCTAGCTCTAGACGAGATCTATTTAAATATATGAAGAATATTTCACAATGGTTTGAACTCAACATTTGTATGAACCGGTGAACATTTCTGACAGGTAGGTATTCTAATTAACGTCACACTTGGAGCAACACAACGGGCTATCGGTGACGGTCCGGGATCAATCCCGAATTTTGAAATCCTTCATTTTGTATTTTTGTGTTTACATGCTTTGCCCTTCACTTACCTTTTGTTTTTATGCGTACTATCTTGAATTTTTATGTGTATAGTAGATTGCTCGGGCTCTCCCTAATCCACGAAACTCCTCCGTAAGGCGGGCTACATAGCTGAAAGCCGCACAGGTGAAACCGCCTACGGCGTCCACTCTACAAGCAGTGGACACCAAACAATCCATAAATCAATTAAAAAAGAACTAGTCTCATGGTAACTTGTGTACCGTCGTAAGACGATCACATGCTCAGGACTGCCACAGACGACTAAAAGGCGAGTTTTGCTACTATTTTCGAACCTTGGCGCGACTATTTGCTACTATTGGCGACTATAGGTAGCTTTTAAGCCAAAACGTCTCTAAAGCTACTTAATTCAAAATTTTGACGACTTTTCGAAAATTTCGGAGACAAGACAGACAATTGAAGTAATGGTACGGTGAGTAATTAATTAACGTCGCACTGGAATAACACAACGGGCTATTGGCGACGGTCCGGGATCAATCCTTAAGGCAAAGATCCGAGGACAATACCGCGTAATTTCGAACCGCGGTCAGATGATGAGGTCAACACCTGAGCTGGCACACACTCTCCAAACTTCCACACCACGCCAACGTGAGGGCATTTGAGGCCACGAGAGATTTAACGTGCACCAGTTCCCATGTACACGACGATCTTTGGCTGGACCGAGTTTCGAACTTGAAACTTTCCGATTGCTAATCCGTTCCATCTGGGCTATATTGAAGTAATGGACATACACAGAGGGATGTTTTACTGAGAGAATACAGTAGAGAGAAATACAATGTTTAGCGCCGTTTTGATTAGGTTAATCGACATTGACCCATCAACTCTCAAACTTCAATTGGGAATTCATTCTTTGGAATGCTTATTGGCGGACGAGCTCAAATCTTTGTCGAGGTAGGTAGGTATTTTAATCAACATCGCACTGGAGCAACACAACGGGCTATTGGCGACGATCCGGGAGCAACCCTCGAAGGGAAAGATCCGAGGAAAACAACACATAATTTGGAACCACGGTCAGATGACGAGGTTACACCTGAGCTGGCACCCCATTCTCCACACCACGCCAACATGAGGACATTTGAGGGCACGACCGATTTCACGTGCACCAGCCCCCTTTGTACACGACGGTCTTTGTTTGGATTCGAACTCGCAACCCTCCTGTTGCTAGTCCGTTACTCTTCCAACCGGGCTACCGAAAATCTTAGTCGAGAAACAAACCTACTTATGTCACGTTGGGAATACGTATGGGAAACACGTACCTACCGCCGGCTACATATAACCTGATAGAAAATTCTAATTAGTTATCGTAAATAACTTCATTCAATTTGGCTGATGATATGAATTATTTTTGCGGAGGGAAAATCAAATGGATATGTCTAGCACGAGGAGCCCCAGCAAAACGCGAACACTGCTTAGCAACGGCAATCAGGAGATCCCTCCATGATCTTGAAACGGATATATTTTCTTCAAAAGAAAACGAACACTCTTTTACGTGAGAGGAAGAAGGAAATATGTTGTTTTTTAGAACCATCTGAACTTAATTTCGATTTCTGTAAATACATATAATTTTATTTCCAATCTAATTAAATAATTAAAAATGTAGAGTTGTTTTCATTTAGTTTTGCCCCTTATTTCCTCTCCAGCAAGACACAAGTCTATCAAGGCTTAAATATATAGAGTGAGTCTAAATTGTGTTTACAAACTAAGAGGGGTGATAGCCATAATTACCATAATTACCATGGTGATAGCCAGACGAGCAATAATTACCATGGAACATAGGGTCGCATTCCACTCTGAGAGGCAGAAAAGAGTAAAGTCGAAACGCATCGAGCATGAACAAGTCATCGCCTCTGACGTCGTTTTGTACCTGCCTACGTAGCATATATCCTAAGCAAGATGGATCGGACGTGGCGGACCTGTGGCTTGGCCTCACCGGACCTCAACCCACTGGACTTTTTCTTCTGGGGGCACATGAAATATTTAGTGTACCAGACGCCTGTGGACTCGGCTGAAGATCTCGTAGCGAGAAAATTAACACACCAGGAATCTTCGAGAGCCAGTCATTCCTTCGCCGGTGTGAACTGTGCAACGACACGCCACTTTGAGCACTTGCTGTGAGTTTTTCTCTGATCAATCAATCAGATTGTGAAACTTTTGGTATCGTTCATTCGCTTTCCCAGCACTGTTGTAAGTTCATGTCTAATTTGACTCTTTTCTGCCTCTCAGAGTGGAATGCGACCCTATGTTCCATGGTAATTATGGCTCGTCTGGATGGGTACTATCACCCCTCTTAGTTTGTAAAGATAATTTAGACTCACCCTGTATGTGTATGTCTAAACTAGTATTTTGATATTTAGTTAATGGGTGAAGAGTGACTATCTACAAAAAAGAAATCGTTCCATTGGTTAAAAATCGTTTTCCCTTTCCGAGTGAAAATTCCATTAAATCTAGCTTATAAAGTCGACTGCTGCAATCGACATAATGGGATTGGAGTATAAAATGCAAGCGAGTGTGCCGAGCAATTGGAGCGGCGATTGACGAACAGGTGGTTGACTTAAGAAAAGCGACAGATGTTTACACCATTAAGGTGGGTAAATAAGAAAATGTCGAGAATGTGGAAAGGTCTTGACGTGGTTTATGTGGCATGTTACAAATATTTTCATCTGTATTCGGAGTTTCTTGTGTCAGAACATTAAACTTATCAAATGATTTATTCCTGACACAAAAATACCTTTTGAATCATATTGTGAGGATATAAAACCGGGATGCAGACTTATTAAGATCAAGGGCTATATAGATTCATTGCTTCATATGAGTGAGTCGCCCAAGAAACCTATGAAGGTTATATATCAAATATTATTTATTTTATT
Organism: Meta bourneti; assembly: GCA_933210815.1. NCBI lineage: Eukaryota > Metazoa > Arthropoda > Arachnida > Araneae > Tetragnathidae > Meta > Meta bourneti. The sequence goes on along the minus strand of OW119931.1, from coordinate 5,748,172 downwards.
CATATTTATCATATACTAGCAGAATTACCCGGCGTTGCTCGGGTTGAGTTGGTTAAGTGTTCCGCGGTAGCCCGGTTGGAGGAGTAACGGATTAGCAACAGGAGGGTTGCGAGTACTCGTGTACATGGGGACTGGTGCACGTTAAATCCGTCGTGGCTCCAATGTCCTCACGTTGGCCTGGTGTGGAAGTTTGGAGAGTGGGGTGCTAGTTCGGGTGCGACCTCGTCATCTGACCGCGATTCAAAATTACGTGGTGTTGTCCTTGAGTCTTTCCTTTCGGGATTGATCCCGGACCGTCTCCAATAGCCCGTTGTGTTGCTCCAGCGCGACATTAATTAAAAACCTACCTGATTGCATAGTGATTAGACTATTCATATTTCTACCATAGAAAAATGAAACATCATTTAAATGTACGGAAAATAACTTTTTAGCGTTTTCATTTTTCCATAGCTTCTACAATTTACTTCGGACTCAAATATGCATAGATGATATATCCATCCATTTAATCTTTGGGATTGATCCCGGACCGTCACCAATAGCCCATTGTGTTGCTCCAGTGTGACGTTAATTGAAATACCCCCCATCCATTTAATCGATTTCATGTTCATCGCACTTTTGTTGTAACACAAACTACAAAAGTTTTTCTAAAGTGACTACTTCGCAAATAGATTTAGAAATATCTTTGAACTATAACGTATGGCAACCCGTTTTAATTTAACGTAACCTATCTTATTTTAAAATGATTTCATTTTAACTTTACCGGTCATTTTAAAATAAGAAGTTACCCCTTACTTAAAAAGGTTTTTGTATAAAGTAAATAAAGAATTGAAAATTTGATTGAGTGACAGTGTTGATTTGACAATTGTAATATTTGGTTGGATTTTCTAGTAGCCAAGCGCAAAATGAATTCTAAGCTTTTATTTGTCAAGCTGTTCCTATTTTTCCATTCGTTAATATTCATGACTGATAAAGTTTGTGCACAGCTATACTATGTGCCCCGCTTGGCTGTGTGCATGTGCAGTGCAAAATTGCACGCGCAAAAATTACCTTTTTCGTGACTTGGAGTTAAAATAACGTATGGTATGGCGGGCCGCCAGCAAATCAACGGCGGGCCGCGATCTGATCTGTGCATCCCTGATATAAAAGGAACGCTTGATGGAAACTTTGTAGCAATTTTTATAAATCGGCTGATGCTGTGAGAAGCATTTTCTGACAAGCTAAATGTTGGTGGCGGTAATATTCCCTGTACATATTTAGCACCGATCTTCTAATGAAACAGACGGACCATGTGGGCGGAGTCGTTGTCGTAAGATCCCTGAAGGGTAAATCACAAATCGACTTATCCGATTGGCTATGGAAGCGCAGACTAGTGTTTTTGATAATCACTTGAACCAATCAATAATTTAGGATTCATGCTTTTACCCACAACCATATGACAGGTCTTCAAACCGAAGAAATAACATGAAACTGCGGGCACGTGATCCGTCTGTTTCATTAGAAGATCGATGATATTTTGATCGTGACGTCAGTTGGCTTGTTTTCCGAGAGCACGATTTCAGCCCTCTTATATTAAAAATTCCAAAGAATGAATTCCGAATAAAGAGACAATTGATTGTTCAATAGATTAAATATGCTTGTTTATTCATCTTGGGTTTTTAATCTCTTGAACGAACTGAAGAAATGGACGAAGCTAATGCGATAGACTCAAAAGTTCTAAAACCTTGTTCGATAAAACTCAATCATCCAATCCAGGAATCTAAAACTTACGGAAGAATCTCGATATTCGAGAGGATCGTATACGAATGTTGGCATCTCAAAGACTCGCTAGTAGTGGATCTTAACAGAGAGATCGAAATCAAGTCTTTGAAGGTATTTGTATTCCCCTGTTATTGATAAAAGTATTTATCACAATATATATCATATTGCTGTGAAACAAAATTAATGTTGAAGCTATATTTAAGATTTCGAATACCTGAACTGGAAAGTAAGGCAAAACAGAATCTCATGTTGCCATTTTACTAAACGATACCTAGCTTTGAGAAGTATTTTGTGCTTTTCTTTTCGAATCTTTCCCTTGGTTGATCCCGGACCGTCGCTAATTGTCCGTTGTGTTGCTCCAGTGAGACGTTAATTAAATACCTACCGACTTGTACGTATTCTGAACGTGATTTAGGATGTCTTGTTTTTCGAATACGATTTCAGACATTCGCCAATAAAAAATAACAAAGAATGAATTTCAAAAAATGAGTTTAATGGCTAACATAAATTAAATTAAACACCATACGACGCTTAAATGATTAAACTACATTTTAAGGAAACCCTAATATGTATTATATCAGATCATTTGGTTACCGGTTGGTAGGTATTTTAATTAACGTCGCACTGGATCAACACAATGGGCCATTGGCGACGCTCCGGAATCCATCCCGAAGGGAAAGATCCTAGGACAACACCACGTAATTTCGAAGCATCAGAATGACGAGGCAACACCTGAGCTGGTACCCCACTCTCCAAACTTCCACACCACGCCAACGTGAGTACATTTGAAGCCACGACGGATTTAACGTTGATCAGACCTGCGTACACGACGGTCTTTGGTTATATTCGAACTCGCAACCCTACGGTTGCTACTCTGTTACTCTTCCAACGGGATTATCGCAGACCTATTTGGTTACCGGAAGTAAAGTATTTCGGCTTACTTGTATATGTTATCGCTAAAGTACGGAAATCAGGTAATGTGCAGATTAACTACGCCGATCCGTTAAAGTGCGGAAAATTGTTTTATTTCTCAAATTACCTAGGTAATCTGCAGATCACCTAGATAATCTGCACATTACCTACTAGGCACTCGTTAAAGTGAAAATAAGATCTTTGCTCGAACAGCAACGTTTTTGTACGCTTAAGTTAATACTCAGACAAACAACTCAGTAATACTAGCTACTACTAATTGAAAAATACGCTACACTTTTATCCCATAAAGTTATAAGTAATTTTATATAATAATCAGTGTAGATGTAAATAAAATATACTGACAATTGTTGAAGCATAATGTTATTTATTTTTCGATATCTAAACAATCAAGTTGATAGAATCAATCAATCAACAGAATAGTTGAAGCGTAAGGAAAAGGGGAAGGAGGAGGGAAACAAATTTTTGCACTTTAACGATTCGAAAGCCGTTAATGTGCACATTACCTAGATAAAGTGAGGAAAACTCTTATTTTGTAGATGATTCCGCACTTTAACGGAACAAATCAGCTAATCACCTAGGTAACGGATTTCGAGCTTTAACGGTAACAAACACTGAAATTATCTATTATAATGGATGGTACAATGTTCGAGGTTAAGTCTTTATTGCCTTGCCTGTCTCGCATTGAATTACGCTGTAGTTGTGTTTTTAATCATTAAATAATGCTGCAATCACTTACGTTTTATCCGTTGCATCAATGTTTACAAACAAGCCAAGACGGAAAGTTAAAATTTCACTTCAACTATACAAGTACTCTTTCATGATGGGGGCTACCTGAAAATATTGGAATATTGTCTGCCGGTTAGGAGACGCTTGGAGAGTCTCATAATAGAGATGGGATTCTTTTCTACCTCGATTTCATATACGCCAGTCTAAATCCTGACAAACCGATTAACTTCAGAACCTGGACAAAAGAATAGAAAGATAAATTCATAAATTAAAACAAACAAATCGGTTGCGAGATATATTTTATGTGGATAATTGTCGTCTCAAAATATTAATAAAAATAGGACGGGAAATCGGGATAAAGGTTAATCATTTTTATTTAAACATTAATATATTAACAAATTCCAAGAAACTTTTTGTATCAACATTTTCGTATATCTATTGATTCATTGTTTTAGCTGTTCTGGTTGTGTTAGGTAGGTCAATTTTGTCAAAAAACCGCACGCGTAAGATAAAGAACCGTAAGCGTAAACAAAGGACCGTACATGTGAGAAATTTGTTGTCTTGAATACCTCAGACTAGGTCTTCCGATCAGGTTTGCATAGCCCGCAGACCAAATATTGCCTTTAAAATAGATTAAAAGAGTCCGTAGGCCATATACGACCCTCCAAATGCTTTTATCTGGTCCACAGACAAGATACGGCCCTCCAAATATTTATATCAGGTGCTGCGTGTCGTTAGGTTTTACAAAATGCCATTCCCTGTCAGCGAGAGCATTGCCAAGGAAATAGAGATCGATACTGACTCCTTGATGTCACGAAAGGAACTTACAAACCTCTTTAAATATTAAGATAACAAGACGATTGATGCCTGTTTTGACAGCCGGATTGCGTGAGCAACAAGGGTGCAGAAGTTGCAAAATACGAGTCTAATGTTTCGAAATACCAGTAACCGTTAACTACATCACAGCTCTATGTATCCCGCCATTCGATTATATCGTTCACTTTTACTAAATGAATCTAAGTATGGGTTTCGGAAGGAAAGGAAATCTCTGTTTCTATACAACTGGAATTTCAAAAGTCACTCGTTTGAAGGAGCTATCCACGGTAGCTTAATTTGGAAGAGAAACGGATTCGAAACTCGGTACAGCCAAAGACCTTCGAGAGGCTGGTGCACGTTAAATCTGTCATGGCCTCAAATGTATTCACGTTGGTGTGGTGGGGAAGTTTGGAGAGTGGGGTGCCAGCTCAGGTGTGATCTCGTCACCTAACTGATTCAAAATGACTCGGTGTTGTCCTCAACCTTTCCCTTTGGGATTGATCCCTGACCGTCGCCAATAGCCCGTTGTGTTGCTCCAGTTAAAATACCTACCACACTTTCCAGTTGCCTAAATCTCTACCAATTCAGTTTAGGATAAATACGTGGAAAAGGGACGTTTCAACTCCCGATTTAAACCCTCCCTGTGATTGTCGCGACGAGGTAACTTGTCATTAGCAAAGCCGACCAGATTTGAAGGACGAGATATCTCGCCACGAGAAGAAAAACGACGAAATCGTCGTCTCTTCATCGTCAAAAAATCGGTAGTATCTTGATGACGACATATGTCGTCATTTGCAAAGTTGGTCAGATCTCGATGGACGGGATATTTCGTCGTAACCACTTGGAGGGCTAAAGAAACAGACTGAGATTTGTACTGACAGACATTTGTACAGATACAGACTGAGACCACTGTACGCAAATTTAAATCGCGACGGGGTCAAGTGATATATCGAAATGCGCGATATGTCGAGGAGTTACCGTATATTTTCAAATTTGATTTTAGGGTTAACGATTATTAAACTGCACTGTACGCAAATTTAAATCGCAACGGGGTCAAGTGATATATCAAAATGCGCGATATGTCGAGGGGTTACCGTATCTTTTCAAACTTGATTTTAGGGTTAAGGATTATTAAACTGCATATAAAAACAGTCTAACTAATGTCTCATAATGCTAGAAAATCACGGGCTCAAACAACAGTTGTTTGAATAATGACTGTTAATTAGTTTTGTAGTCTCCTGGTCGTTGTTTCGACGAGGTATCGTCATCAACAGAAGTGACTTCAAGGACGAGATATCTCGTCATTAGAAAACTGACCAGATCTCGATCTCGTCATCATAAAAGAAATCGGCGATATTTATCTTGATGACGAGATATCTCGTCATTAGCAAAATTGGTCGGATCTTGATGGACGAGATATCTCGTCGAAACCACTTTGTGGGTTAAATACTTGCAATCACTCCAAAAATTGAGATCCCTCAGGTACACATCTTTAGGTGTGGCCTCACGAAACCAAGATACACTCGTGATTTATTCTTTTCCCATGGGGTTTACTGTTTCTGGTACCGATTCCAGGATGCCCAAGCGATCTTTTTATACTTTCTCCTCTACATCCTTTCTTTTCTGATTTACTTGATAGTGTCTGTATTGTGTTTGGCTCAGCTTGGCCTTGCGCCACGGAACCCAAAATTGAGAGAAGGTATCTACTTTTTTGATAATTTATGTTTATAACTGAGGTGTTCACACGCATATATTCGTTCTGAAACCTGGAGTCTACCGTGCATTACTTCTAACCAGTGTTGACCTTATTGACCAATATAATCTTCCATAGGAATCCTTCAACCCATAGATAGTTATTTAGTCGCCACGTGAGTTGGCCTCAGGGGCACATGGTCCTTAGCAGTGTACGGGCATCACAATCCCGAGGGATCTGGCCTCCCTTCTGTTTTACCCTCACCACCTGTTCTACTTTTTTTCTTTGGTTTTCTCCCTTATTGCGTTTGGCCTTGCGCCATAAAACCCTAAACTAACCAACCAACAAACGCGTGTTGTAAAAGCAATAGCTTACTTCTCTGACCTTTCGTGACGACCAGAGGGTGAAAACAATAATAAACTGAGTTTCCGCTTCATTTTGATACTTTTGAAAAGGATACGTTATGAATAATTTTGAACCAAGGTAAAATACCTACCTGATGGAGTATAGCTATGTCCCTTCACGGTTGCCTATCAACGGACCTAAATCCGATTGGATGAAATAATCGAATCTCTCCCCGACTCCAACAGTGGCTGAACTCAAAAAATCACATTTTGTCGGCTTTATTTTCATTGCTATTGTAGGTAGTTAATTAACGTCGCACTGGAGCAACACAACGGGCGCTTTTGGCGACGATCCGAAATCCATACCCAAGAACAACACCACGTAATTTCGAACCACGGTGAGATGATGTGAGCCGGCACCCCACTCTCGAAACTTCCACGCTAACGGCGAGGACATTTGAGGCCGAGACAGATTTTACGTACACCAGCCCCCGTGTACACGACGGTCTTTGTTTGGATCGAGTCTCAAAATCGCAACTCTCCGTTTGCTAATCTGCTACTCTTCCGACAGGGCTACCGGTTTAATAACCGGAGGGTTGCAAACTCGAATCCAACCAAAGACCGTCGTGTACAAAGGGGGCTGGTGCACGTTCAATCTGTCGTGGTCTGAAGCATCCTCACATTAGCGTGGTGTGGAAGTTTCGTGCGACATCGTCACCTGATCGTGGTTCAAAATTACGTGATGTTGTCCTTGGATCTTTCTCTTGTGGACTAATCGCGGAGAGTCGCATATAACCCGTTGTGTTGCTCCAGTGCGATATTAATTGATTACCTTTACCTTATTGGTTGAGATTTTTAGAGATGATTGATTTGAGATTTTAATTGTTTGGTTCAAATATACGAGGTGTTGTCCTCGAATCCTTCCTTTCGGGTTTGATTCCGGACCGTCGTCAGTAGCCCTTGTTTTTGTTGCTCCAGTGCGACGTTAATTAATTACCTACCTACCATCCGGGCCACCACGGCCGAGATAAAACGGGGTTAAAGTTACATTCCTACGAAAATGCATAGCATGCTGTAAAACATTTTTGCCATCTGTCCAGTATTGGATTAAGAGATTTGAATGTGTTGATGCTGAAAGGAATGTATTGGGTTGGCAACTAAGTTTCCACCGTGTTGAGTCGTTCCATCTGTTGAACATAGAGTTGACCGTTTGGTTCCGTTCAAGCAATTCGTAATGGATAATCCCTTCCCACCATACGCACGACATCGTTTTACGCGGATGAAGATCTTGTTTCACGCGCGGTGTCGCTTGTTTACCGGGGCTAAGCCATTCCTTACGCTGCTTCATATTAATGTACAGACACCATTTTTCGTCGCCAGTAACGATTCAGTAAAGAAATCGTTGCTTGCGTCCATGAGTTAGTTGAGTGGTGTCGAGCAAGCAAACCAGCGGAGATTGTGGCTCGTTGAATTTTGTTGTTGTCACTTAAAGCATGCGGAACCCATGCTCCACACTTCTGAACCTTTCCCATCGAGTGGAGATTCTTCTCTATAGCAGTGTGGGAGCATTCCATTTTCAGTTCCCTTGTCGTCTGACGCGAATTTTCGTGCAAAAGTTGATTTAATCGCTCTTCATCGAACTCAACTGGACGGCCAGAACGAGGTGCGTCTTTGAGGTCAAAATTTCCATTTTTCAACTTGGCATACCAATCACGAGCGGCTCTTTCAGCTATGGCACCCTCTCCATACACAGCACAAATGTCGCGAGCAGCTTTTGCGGCCTTAGAACCTCGATTAAAAGCAAAAAGTAGGAGGTGTCGAAAATGCTCATTTTTCTCAACTTGACATTCCATCTTAATGATCTGAAAATGAACATAAATTAACTCGAACAAAAATACAGAGATTCCGGTAGAACAAAACATCCTCTTTCGAATGATTTAAAACATTATGTCAAAAACATTTAATGACATGCGGAATGTGAAAATTAAAAAAAAAACGGCGGGTACTTAGTTGCCAACCTGATAGTTTTCCATATTGAGACACATACTTTCTCCTTAAAGCATGTTTTTGAGTTGTGCCATTATTGCCGCCCATGAGCGAAATTATTATTTTCTTGGCTTCTCCGTATTCTCTATGCATTCGGATAATGTCCACTTTCCTCCTACTTAATTACCATTTAAGGCACAGGGACTCAATTTAATGGGAATGAAGGATTCCAATAGGATGGGAGATAATAGTTTCGAGACTCCAATTAGTTATAGTGGATGGATAGAAGATTGAAATTAATGTAATAGTATGCTCAATTTGATAGCAGGGGACAAAAGGCAGACAAAGCCCGTCGAAGTTGGGGAAAAAACCAATTTTCTCTTACACAATTTCACTTATTTGACACATTTGCCACTACTAAATACATCGATTGCGTAGTTTTTGTAGTAATGACGACAGAAAAATTCAAATCGATAAGTATTAAATTCAAATTGGTTTGTAGCAGGGCCGGCCTTATTATGGGACCCTATCACTGAGGGGTCTCACAAAATATATAGAAGAAAAATAATTGCCCTTTGAAATAAAGTGAATTGAATAGTTGGCAGTAGAAAACATTTTTAAAGTAAAAATAATTATTTAAATATGCTGCTAAATAACTCAAAGAAAAGGTTATTTAATAATAAATGCACATTTTTCCAAACCCATTCACCGTCATCTGACTGTGGTTCAAAATTACGTGTTGTCCTCGGTCTTTCCTTTTGGGATTGATCCCGGACCGACGCCAATAGCCCTTCGTGTTGCTCCAGTGCGACGTTAATTAAAAATACCTACCTGCCTACCAAGCCCATTCATGAGGGTGCACATTGGGGGTGCCAGAGGAATCTGCTTAAGGTCGATCTATCCTTTTTTGTCGCAAGTAGGCTAATCTAAAACTTGCTTTTCCCATTCTCGATACCATAACAATCTACATCTGTGTTAAGATATTGTGTTAAACTGTTCATTTCGCATAATTTTCAACCACGGCAAAAAGGAAAGTGGAACTGTTTATTGTGCAAAAAAACTTCCACCCCTTATTTTGTTATTCTAGGTAGCAAACTTCCAGCTTCACCCTTTTACCTCTGTATTCACGGTGAAATGTACGCTATATATGAGAGGTATTTTTAGACCAGCTAAAAATGAAAGTGGCTGTAGTGTTTCTGCGGTGTTTCCTGTACATATTCCGAACATGACGTCACTTGGCATGTTTGTCGAATACGATTTCAGCACTGCGCTATTACATAAAAACTCGCAAGAATAAATTCCGAATTCAAACGTCGCCCAAACGGCGATGAACGATGTGTATCGTGCGAGAGCATTTCGACAGCGAAAGTAACATTAGCAGATCATCTGGATTGTTCATGCTGTAAATCCCTCTCATAGAGAACGATGTATTTTTACTTCCATTCCCTGAGACTTCTGGTAACGGAAGATAGAATAAATTCTCATGTTAATCCATCAGAAACACTTTTTATGGGCCGGGGAAACCGCACCACCGTGTCAGCATTGCCTCTTTCTATTAGTCACATTTTAACATCTTGTTCTGGTCTTGGACGGTTTTACCAACTTTTTTTAACACATCACCTATTTTATCTGATTTGTCACATCACCCACCTGATCCATTACTTTTTACATCACTGGATTTTTATCGCCTATATAATAAGTGTTTCATAATTAAACTCTTTTAAGCTTTAGCTTTGACAAATTTTTCATGTTTCTCGTTCGTTTACTTGTGTATTTTTAGACTTTTAATTATTTTTATTGTTCTGGTTGTTATTGAATTGTGCGCTCTGTCAGACCTTGCGCCATAAAACCCAAATCAATCAACTTGTTCCAAACTCACTAGTTCTGGGCAAGGGACAATTTGTTTTTATTTCTTCATTCCTCTAAGGCAGTGGTTCTTAACCTGGTGTGTGCACCCCTGGGGGTGCGAGAAAGCATTTCCAGGGGTGCGAGAGAAGATTCGATGGACGACAGCGATTTAATAAAAGACGATCTTATTGAAATACGAGCCAATGTACGTACTCAAATGGAAATTGAAAAACTGGACTTGGAACAATTCTGGTGTACACAGAACCTTATCCACAGTTGGCAAAAGCAACATTGCAGATACTTTTACCATTTGCCATCACCTACCTGTTTGAAATGGGATTTTCATCACCTTTGCACATAAAAACGAAAGCCAGAAATCGCTTCAATGCAAGTGATGACACGCGTGGTTCTTTCAAAAAAGGAGCCTCGTTTCAAAAATATTATTATGAATAAACAACAACATAGCCATTAAAAATTGAGATATTGTTTTGTATATATAGTGGCTCCCAAAAGTGTTCGTACACATTAAAAATTTGTAGAAAAAGCGCTGTAGCCTGGAATTGAATTCGAATATAAAGTCCAGTATTTTTTCATATCATCTCCATGTGATTCTGAATAAAACCTAACATTCTTTAAAAAATATTGACTCATTTTCTTTTTATAAAAATGAAAATGCAAGGAGGCAGAAAAAGAACACGTCACAAAAGTGATCGTACACCGAAACATTTTTGGATAAATTCATAAATAAAATTATCGTTTATAGCTTCTTTTTATTTTTGCATTGTGGTGACATTTAACAAATCGTTTGGCTTTAATCTTTGCTTGCTTACTTCGTAATATTCTATTTATTATTTAAAAATGGCTCGTAGTCGTAAGGAACAGCATTCGAAAATTGATTATTTTTCATCATAGTGGTAAATCAATTCGGAATATCTCTAAATTAGTAAATTTGTCCCATTCTACGGTGCAGTATGTGATAAAACACTTTAAAGAAGAAAATCGGATCGATAACAAGGTAAGGAAAGGTCGTCCGGCAAAGTTAACTCAACGTAATCAGAGATTTATAGTTAGAAAATTTGTGAAAAATCCACGTTTGAATGGCGTAAAAATTTCTACAGAATTTACTGAAAAATTTTCTTCTATTTCATCTGAAACTGTTCGACCAGTGCTCAGATCAGCTGGATTAAATGGGCGTTCTGCCCGAAGAAATTTTTTTTGTAAGTGCGAAAAATAGGAAGCTTGGGCTTTTCTTCGCAAAATCAATGATAAATAAGCCCAAAACGTATTGGAATCATGTCTTATTTGCAGATGAAAGCAAATTTAACATGTTTGGTTCCGAGGGGAGTATAATTGTATAGAGAAGAAAAAATGAGGAACTTAATCCCAAGAACTTAGTTGGAACAGTAAAGCATGGCGGTGGAGGTGTCCTTGTGTGTGGGTGCATGTCAGCATCAGGACTAGGTAATTTGGTATTTATTGATGGCATAATGAATCATACTCTTTACTTAAATATTTTAAAAGACAATTTAAAATTATCAGCCCAAAATTTGGGTATTGGAAACAACTTTGTTTTTTATCAAGATAACGATCCGAAGCACACGGCTCTCAATGTTCGCCTCTGGTGTCTTTATAATTGTCCACAAGTTCTGAAAACACCACCTCAGTCGCCGGATTTAAACCCAATAGAACACATTTGGAGATAACTGGAGGTTAGAGTACGAAGACACGATATTAGAACGAAAAGCGAACTAAAAGCATTAATGATTGAAGAATGGAGGAACATTGAAGCAGAAATTACAAAAAAAACTAATGAACTCTATTCCCAGACGTTTAAAAGCTGTTGTGGATGCTATAGGATAGCCTACTAAGCACTAATTTACCGAAATATTACAATATTTACTAATATGTAGAGATTTTTTTAAAGTGTACGAAGACTTTTGTGAGGTAACTTTTTTGTTACTTTTTGATTATTGATTTTCCAAAAAAAAAGTTTTACTATGTTTTAAAAATATTTCATGTAGTTTTGTTAAGAACAAGTTATAGATGGTATTAAAAAATTCCCATTCTGAAATATTAATTTTTATTAATGGATAGAGCAGTATTTCATTGAAATTCGTAAATGTACGAACACTTTTGGGAGCCACTGTATATGTAAATGTTTGTTTATTTGTCAATAAATAAATTATCTTGCAATGGAAGTAATTTCCTAAATAAAGAAATAGACACACATGTTTCAAGCTCGCTCTTGGACGAGATATCTCGTCGAAACGCTTGGAGGAATAACTCGCTTAAGAATAGGTCATAGTCGTTTAATCCCGAACATTTGTTACAGGGCACAGAATGCCCTAGATGTTGTCGAGCACTGGTTTGTCGCTGTACGATCATTTTTTGCTATCCGAAATCAAATTGTAACTACAGGACCTGGTCTAGTTGGCCCTCGTTTAGCAAAAAAAAATTACCACCGAGCAACAAACCAAAAAAAAAAGATTAAACTAAGAATTATACAAAGATATAAAACTTTAAGGCCCCGTTCACATGAGGCGTTTTCCAACGCGCGTTTTACGTCTAAACAAAACGCGGGTAGCCAAAGTACATAGAGTTCTACTGGAGTGTTCACATGCAGAAATCGCGAGAATCCAAGCTCTAGACTGCTTCGGCGCTTCAACAATCTCCGGTCGTTCTCGCGATTTGAAGGCGTTTTGAGAAGCATAGGTTTCTTCTGCAGCGTTCACATGACACGCGTTTTGATGGGCGTTAGGGCTTTTTTATTCCTCTAGTCCAAGTTTCTATCTTCGCGATCGTTAAAGATAGAGTAAAAATTTCAACGGATTTGAAATCTGCGGAAAATTTTACACCAGATCGATACCTGAAATGTGATTTTCTTTAAATAAATAATTTTGCAACTGTAATTTTACTATTTTCGCGATACGGATTTGACTAATATATTCATTATGAACACAAAAGGGAGTATTCATCTCGTTTTTATAGAAAAGATATAACTTGATTGGAGTATTTTGTCTTAATCCACTGCTTTATGTTTATGGCCATTAAAAATAGGATGAGAAAATTTAATCGCATTCGATTTATTGAAGAAATTTTCCCTGCTTTCACACAAAACTTGTAAAAAGGTGACAGTTTATAACTAAAGGGTATAGTGGGTAATTTTATTTCTGAGAATAACGAATACTGACAACTGCCCGTTCTAGTTTTCATGTGCGGTAAACGTCTTTAAAATAAAGCTTAAATTAAATATTCAATTTTTTTATTTGCCTCAACGGGTGAAATGCGTAATATAAGTTTCAATTTTCATTCATTTTTCACATCCTCGTGTTACAGTGACCTTGATATCACTTTTGAAAATGAACTTAAGTTACTGTGAGCTTATTTTTTCATAGAATTTGTTTTAATCTTGCAGTTAGTGTTATTACTACTTTAATCGAAATTTTTATATTATATATACGTGTAGACGCAAATTCTATTAGCAATCTCCTGGTTTTCGATATGTATACTGCTTTTTGTTTTTCTTTGAGATTTTTTTAGTTTCAACATAATTTTCTCGTTTCATCGTGGGGTTTAATCAAATTTTAGTTGAAATATTTCCCAGTCATTCTATTCGTGGTTCCATTTGTGCTACAAAACCCCTGAAAGAGGGTAGGTTGGAGGGTTAGTTTTCGTTTCGGATAGTCGAAAATCAGGGAAAATTGTGTTTAAAAATTAAAAACTAATTATTGTTATATATGTGTTATTTGTGCTGATACATTAAAATGTTTAGAGATAGGTTTTAAAGAAGTATAGAGATTTATTTGAAGGAAAATTAAATAAAAATTAGCTATAGATCGTAGGAAACACGATAAAACCTGCAAAAATAGCATAAAAAAGAAAGGTTATCATCAGTGCTGGATTTTGTTTGCGTGTCATCTTTTGATATTACTTCGTAGACAATGCCATATGAACAGAAATTCCGTTTCCCATTTCCTGGTTCTAAAAATAAAGTTTTTTGGGGATATATTTTTACTTTACACTGTCAATTTTAAAATTTTAAGGAAATTGTTTGGTCATTTTCCAGTTTCGTTCTTAATCAAAGTTTTACAGAAATATTCCAATTTTTCATACGCAGTTTCGCTTTTACGATAAAACGCATTACAAATAACTCATCTGCTAGCTTCTTGAGCCCAAAAAATCCGTGATCACTCCTTAACACAAAACAAATCCTACTGTTTTTATTGGTGGGTGAATCATCGACACTGGAGAGTGAAGGTTATAGGGTTTCTTTCTCTAGTCTTGACAGTAAAAAACGAATATAAGATTTTAGAGTTAATGAAAATGTTTAATAATGCCACAATTTGAACTACATAAAGCACTGATTCTCTGATCCGCTGGCTCTTGCCGGTTCCTAGGTCCAAAATATCCCGTCATTCGAAAAATTTGGAAAAACGTACGAAAAGCTAACGTTCAAAAATTTACAACCGAGGTTGATGGCATTGGCACCGTATACTATACGTTACTAAAGATTTACCTGTTTAGGTTGTCACTTCTGGTCAGCAAGTCGATTATATTGCATTTATTTATGTATAAAGGTTGAAGTTCAAAAACATTTTATTCACAGGCAATTAGGGAACGGATGTTTTACAAATCGAAAGAATATCAAATTTTTACGTCGTTTTGAATATTTTTAGATTATTTTAGGCATTTTATTGCTCATTATACATTTCTAAGTTAACCAAATACAGGCTCTTGTGAATACAGAGAAATCAATTTTAGGTTTGCAAAGAAAGATTTTCATCCTACTTTTAATGGCTGTAAAATTAAAACTGTTGATAAGGGGCAACAAAATATCTTATTAAAGTGACATTCCCTTTAAAAACAAGGCAATACTTACTCTTACGCTTAGTATAAAAGGAATATCTGAAAAAAGATTAGTTGCGACTATTGACAAAAAAATAATTTTTTCAAAGAAAATTATGATTTTGGTATCGATCTAACGTAAAATTTTACGCTGATTTGAAATCCGTTGAAATTTTGACTCTATCTCTAACCATTCAAAAGATAGCAACTTGGATTAAGGGAATAAAAAAACAATTTAAGGCATAACGGAAACCGACCTTCAAAAGCGCCCAAGTGCTGTTCACATGGTAACGCTCGAAAATTCTTATCTAACGCGCGTTGCAAAAAGTCCATGTGAACGGGGCCTAAGGCCCCGTTCACATGAGGCGTTTTCCAACGCGCGTTTTACGTCTAAACAAAACGCGGATAGCCAAAGTACATAGAGTTCTACTGGAGTGTTCACATGCAGAAATCGCGAGAATCCAAGCGCTAGACAGCTTCGGCGCTTCAACAATCTCCGGTCGTTCTCGCGATTTGAAGGCATTCGAAGAAGCATAGGTTTCTTCTGCTGCGTTCACATGACACGCGTTTTGACGGCGTTAGGCCCCGTTCACATGGACTTTTTCTAACGCGCGTTAGATAAGAATTTTCGAGCGCTGTCATGTGAACACCTCTTCGGCGCTTTTCAAGGTCAATTCCGTTATGCATTAAATTGTGTTTTTTATTCCCCTAATCCAAGTTTCTATCTTTTGAATGGCTAAAGATAGAATCAAAATTTCAACGGATTTCAAATCAGCGTAAAATTTTACGTTAAATCGATACCAAAATCATGATTTTCTTTGAAAAAATTATTTTTTTGTCAATAGTCGCAACTAATCTTTTTTCAGATATTCTTTTTGTACTAAGCGTAAGCGAAAGTATTGCCTTGTTTTTAAAGGAAATGTCACTCTAATAAGATATTTTGTTGCCCCTTATCAAGAGCTTTTAATTTTACAGCCATTAAAATAGGATGAAAATCTTTTTTTTCCAACCTAAAATTGATTTCTCTATTCACAAGAGCCTAGATTTGGTTAACTTAGAAATGTATAAAATTGACCAATAAAATGCCTAAAATAATCTAAAAAATATTCAAAATGACGCAAAAATTTGATATTTCGATTTGTAAAACATCCGTTCCATAATTGCCTTGAATAAAGTGTTTTTGAGCTTCAATCTTTATACATAAATAAATGCAATATAATCGACTTGCTGACCAGAAGTGACAACCTAAACAGGTAAATCTTTCGTAACGTATAGTATACGATGCGTTACAGTGCAATGCCATCAACCTCGATTGTAAATTTTTGAACGTTAGCTTTTCGTTTTTCAAGAATTTTCGAATGACGGGATATTTTGGATCTAGGAACAGGTAAGAGCCAACGGATATCAGAGAAACAGTGCTTTATGTAGTTCAAATTGTGGCATTATTAAACATTTTCATTAACTCTAAAATCCTAAAGTATTCGTTTTTTACTTCAAGACTAGAGGAAAAACCCTAGAACCTTCACTCTCCAGTGTTGATGATGCACCCACCAATAAAAAATAGTAAGAAGGATTTGTTTTGTGTTAAGGGTGATCACGGTTTTTTGGGCTCAAGATGCTATCAGATGAGTCATTTGTAATGTGTTTTATCGTTAAAGCGAAATTGCGCATGAAAAATTGGAATATTTCTATAAAACTTTGATTAAAAACGAAACTAACTGGAAAATGACCAAACAATTTCCTTAAAATTTTAAAATTGAGTGTAAAGTAAAAATATATCCCCAAAAAAACTACATTTCTAGAACCAGGAAATTGGAAACGGAATCTCTGTTTATATGGCATTGTCTACGAAGTACTATCAAAAAGTTGACACGCAAACAAACAAAATCCGGCATTGGTGATAACCTTTCTTTTTTATGCTATTTTTGCAGGTTTTATCGTCTTTCATACGATCTAAAGCTAATTTTTATTTAATTTTCCTTCAAATAAATCCCTATACTTTTTTAAAACTTATCTCTAAACATTTTAATATATCAGCACAAATAACACACAATAATTAGTTTTTAATTTTTAAATACAATTTTCCCTGAGTTCCGACTATCCGAAACGAAAACTAACCCTCCAACTTACCCTCTTTCAGGGGTTTTGTAGCACAAATGGAACCACGAATAGAATGATTGGGAAATATTTCAACTAAAATTTGATTAAACCCCACGATAAAACGAGAAAATTATGTTAAAACTAAAAAAAATCTCAAAGAAAAACAAAAAGCAGTATACATATCGAAAACCAGGAGATTGCTAATAGAATTTGCGTCTACACGTATATATAATATAAAAATTTCGATTAAAGTAGTAATAACACTAACTGCAAGATTAAAATATAAATTCTATGAAAAATAAGCTCACAGTAACTTAAGTTCATTTTCAAAAGTGATATCGAGTTCACTGTAACACGAGGATGTGAAAAATGAATGAAAATTGAAACTTATATTAAGCATTTCACCCGTTGAGGACAAATAAAAAAATAACTAAAGTTTAGCTTTTAAATTGAATATTTAATTTAAGCTTTATTTTAAAGACGTTTACCGCACATGAAAACGAATACTGACAACTGCCCGTTCTAGTTATTTTCAGAAATAAAATTACCCACTACCCTTTAGTTATAAACTGTCACCTTTTTACAAGTTTTGTGTGAAAGCAGGGAAAATTTCTTCAATAAATCGAATGCGATTAAATTTTCTCATCCTATTTTTAATGGCCATAAACATAAAGCAGTGGATTAAGACAAAATACTCCAATCAAGTTATATCTTTTCTATAAAAACGAGATGAATACTCCCTTTTGTGTCATAATGAATATATTCGTCAAATCCGTATCGCGAAAATAGTAAAATTACAGTTGCAAAATTATTTATTTAAAGAAAATTACATTTCAGGTATCGATCTGGGGTAAAATTTTCCGCAGATTTCAAATCCGTTGAAATTTTCACCCTATCTTTAACGATCGCGAAGACAGAAACTTGGACTAGAGGAATAAAAAAGCCCTAACGCCCGTCAAAACGCGTGTCATGTGAACGCTGCAGAAGAAACCTATGCTTCTCAAAACGCCTTCAAATCGCGAGAACGACCGGAGATTGTTGAAGCGCCGAAGCAGTCTAGCGCTTGGATTCTCGCGATTTCTGCATGTGAACACTCCAGTAGAACTCTATGTACTTTGGCTACCCGCGTTTTGTTTAGACGTAAAACGCGCGTTGGAAAACGCCTCATGTGAACGGGGTCTAAGTGTTTTGAGTCGTAATGGAATCTTACTGTTATTCTTGGTTTATTGACTTGTTAATTTTTTAGACGATCCCTGCATTGTTTCATGTATTGGGTCATCCGGAAAAAAGTTCTGCGGTTTTTCAAATCGAAGCGCGTTTTCTTATTACTATTATGCCACTCCTGATAAGGAGTGACCTTGATTGAAGCAGATGTGTAAATTCGGTCTTTTCTGCTTTCACTGCATAATTCTAGCTTGTGTTGTGGCACAATGGTTGTTTCACCGCAGTGCTAAGAATGGAGAACCAAAAAGTTCATTTTCGTCATATTATGCTCTTTTATTTTAAGAAAGGAAAAAATGCTAGTCAGACTGCTCGTAAAATTTGTGCTGTACATGGACAAAGTGCTGTTTCTGATGACACAGTTCGAAGGTGGTTTGATAAATTTAAGCGCGGAAATTTCAGCCTCGAAGATGATGCCCGCTCTGTACGACCATCCTCTAAACGAGGACCTATTAAAAGATGCCATCGCTGAAAATCCACGTTACACAGTTCAGGAACTATCACACAGACTAAATATTCCAAAAAGTACAGTTCAGGATCATCTGAAGAAGATTGGGCATGTAAGCCGCTACGATGTATGGGTACCCCATACTTTAACACAACAGAATATGCTTGCTCGAATTTCTTCATGCGATTCTTTGCTGAAACGAAATGAAGAAGCTCCTTTTTTGAAACGGCTCATTACTGGAGATGAGAAGTGGATACTATACAATAACGTTACAAGAAAAGATCATGGGGTAAGCCAAATGTACCTCCCCAAGTAACATGGAGAGGGGGGCTGCATCCCAAAAAAGTAATGCTTTGTGTATGGTGGGACTACAAAGGAATTGTTCATTATGAATTGTTGCCACAAAATCAGACAATAAATTCGGAAAAATACTGTTCTCAAATGGCAGTATTAAAAGCATCGAAGCAAAGCGGCCAGAACTGATCAATCTTCGAGGTGTTGTCTTCCAGCATGACAATGAATGTCAGACAAAGACTTATTGAGTATAGCTGAGATGTTTTGTGTCACCCCCCATATACACCAGACCTTGCCCCCCTCAGATTTTCATCTCTTCAGGTCACTTCAAAATTCACTACCTTTACCTACCTGATGGTTATTCTCGACGTGGTTTCTCATCAGCAGCAAAATTGACCAGATCTTGATGGACGAAATATATCGACATTAGAAGGTGACCAGATTTTGATCTCGCCATCATAAAAATGTGCGATTTTGATGACGAGGTATCTCGTTAGAAGGAAAATTGGTTGGGACGAGATATCTCGTCGAAACCACTTGGAGGGTTAATAGTTTAAGAGTGTTGAATTAGTTAGCAGTGTTGAAAATTCTCATTCTGAGGAAAATGCTATTAAAGTTTAGCTGAAAAGATTATAGGGGTGCCAAAAACTCGTAATTGTGAACTCTAATGCATCTAAATTAAGCGAAATTGGAAATTTTTTGAAGTTTTAAAAGTAATGTGGCCTTTTAACTGCTACTTTTGGGACCCATCAACGGCTTGCGTATGGAAGAAAAGTTTTCAAAACTTAACCTAGGCACTTTTTGTTTCAGAATTTTACAAAGCTCTTTCGTTGATCGTATTGCAAGAGGTAGTTTTTTTTCTGTGGCAGAACATATTCCCTAATTTATATGGTGAATGTAGCCGATTGCATGAAAATTTAAGGTAAGTTGCTTGAAATGCAAACTATTTTTCTTGACTATTCTTGCATCAATAATTCACATGATTCCTAATTCACTGATTTTCTGTCGGTGATAAGTAGTAATATTTTTGGATGCGTGCCTTCCCCGCAATTACATTACAAATTATATCTTTGATATGAATTGAGAATTTCTTTGGAAGTGTTATATCACTTTCAGTAAATATAAGGGTCATTCCATGTGATACCGCACAGAAAAGGGTCATTTACGTCCCTACCCCCACCGATTGTTTTAAAACTCGGATAATTTGTTTCCCAGCCATATGTAAGATATTCTGGAAATTTTTAGCTTCGAACTTGCAATAAATTTTTATGTACGTATATTAATTTTAAGTTCGAAAAAAATTGGGGATTTTTTATGATTTTAGACTCATTAAATATCCTGTATCTCTGGACCTAATTGTCCAATCATACTGAATGAGAGAATGAACTCATTTTGCAGGAAAATGTATAGCCTTTCTAATGACGTATCATGGCTGACTTTTCAATTGCAGGTTCATTCAATTTGACATTTGATCTACAATTACAAAAAAGTGTATTTTTATTTTTTTTTCTGAACAATATATGTTAAAAGTACACTATTTATCTTTGCTTTCTGTAAGTTTCGCATGGGTTCAGAGTTAAAAAATAGTCGAAGTAAATGGAAGTATATAATCAGTACCCATAAACACCTGTATCTTTTGACCTGTCTGTCCAATCAAGATGGAATAGGGCTTATTTTATGGAAAAATGTATAACCTTTCTACAAAATTCCAGAATTTCTTATATAGGGCTGGGAAACAAATGAATCGAGTTTAAAAACAATCGGAGGTGGTCTGATTGTGGACTGCGCGGTTTGGGATGAAATGACCCATAACTTACTACGTATCGAAGCATTTGGATTGATTGAATTATGTTGTTTAAAAGGAAACATTTTAGGTGACTTTTCCAGCGACCTCTCAAAGTTGTTTTTTGTGTACCTAAAACCTTAGTCGTGCGTTTGTGATTACTTCTAGAGGGGCGTGCTACATGTTTATGTATCTTGAAATACTTTGTATACGGGTCCCATTCTTCACCACATAAAAATCGATTCCTAAAAAAATTATAAAACTGTTTTTGTGATATTCGGTTATTTTCAAGGCCAGAATCCCAGCGAGTTATATTTATGCACATCTCTGAATTTTTTTTTACAGCCTAATAGTTTTTATTTGAATTTGGGATACTTTTCAGGTCTTATTATTTGGGTCTTATCATCAATCCAATGCGCGCCATCTTACCCCTAGCCTTGAGGTATAGATGACGCAATGAAAAGAGTGCATTTCATTTCATTTTTTGGGTAGGTTGGTAGGTACTTTGATTAACGTCGCACTGGAGCAACACGACGGGCTATTGGCGACGGTCCGGGATCCACCCCGAAGGGAAAGATCCGAGGACAACACCACGTAATTTTGAACCACGGTCAGATGACGAGGTCACCTGAACTGGCACCCCACTCTCCAAACTCCCACACCACCCCAACGTGAGCACATTTGATATCACGACAGATCTAACGGGCACCAGCCCCCTTTGTACACAACGGTCTTGGGTTGGATTCGAAAACAAAAACCCTCCGGTTGTACTCTTCCAACCGGGCTACCGTAACAGTGTCCGAACAATGCAATCTTGAAGTCAGTTTGTTCTAGAGTAAAACCACCCTCTATTGCATTTAGAATATGTACAGGCCACATTCTAATATAGAACGAGTGCCACACAACGAACCTTAGAATTGGAGATAATTAAGTTGATACATGCTCTCAACCGACTGCAGCGAACTCACCAGAAGAGCCCAGTTTACAATTATCCCGTTCTCAATTACGGGAAATTGGGACAGACGCCACGTTCAATTACGCACTTCCGAAAAGTTAATTCCGGACCACCCCAAGCACATAATCCGATGTTCGAATTAAAAGTGCATCAAATCGCCCGGGATCCAGATTGGTTTCTTTCGCACAAATACGTCAATGCGTATTGAGATGGATGTAAATGAATATATTTAACCCTTTTCTGAGATAAACTGGTCCACGGTAGCTCGGTTGGAAGGGTAATGGATGATCAATCGGAAGGTTGCGAGTTCGAAACTCGATATAACCAAAGACCGTCTATTGCAGGGGGCTGGTGTACGTTAAATCTGTCGTGTCCTCAAACGTCTTCACGTTGGCGTGGTGTGGAAGTTTGGAGTGTGGATACCAGCTCAGGTGTTGCCTCGTCATCTGTTCAAAATTACGAGGTGTTGTCCTTGGATCTTTCCCTCCGGGATTGATCCCCGACCTTCGAAAATAGCCCGTTGTGTTGCTCCAGTGCGACTCTAATTAAAATACCTACCGAGATGCACTGGGCAGCGGTATCCGGGTTGGAATAGTAGCGGTTTAGCAACCTGTAGATTGGAAACGTCGCACTGGATCACCACAACGGGCTATTGGCGACGGTCGGGATCAATCCCAAAGGGAAAGAACCGAGGACAACGCCTCGTAATTTTGAACCGCGGTCAGATGATGAGAACGACACCTGAGCTGGCACCTCACTCTCCGAACTTCCTCACCACTCCAAGGATTTGCAACCGGAGGGTTGTGATTTGGAAACTGGAACCAAAACAATCTTTTATAGGTACCTGGTGCACGTTAAATCTGTCGTAGGGTCAAATGTCCTCGCGTTGGCCTTGTGAGAAAGTTTGTAGAGTGGGATGGCCATCTCAGGGTGTTACCTCGTCATCTGATCGTGGTTCAAAATTACGTGGTTTTGTCCTCAATCTTTCCCTTTGGAATTGATCCCGGACCGTCACCAATAGTCCGTCGTGTTGCTCCAGTGAGAAGTTAATTAATTAGGTTAATTCATGACCGAGTTGCATTAGGGCAATTTCGTTTTTGGCGAGTTCAAACATGGTTTTTATTCGAGTCCTAGCAATGCGTTTAAAGAGAATTTTTCAGTTTTTTCCCTTTGTATGCCCAACTATCTTTCTTCGGCACCACAAATGGCGAATTGATAGCTATTTGTGAAGGAGCACTCAAGTGGGTAAGCCTCTGCTCCTTCTAACAGGGACAATCACCACCATTCTTGCACTTACAAACCAAGATTCGGACCTGTGACCTATAACTCAAGCGCATAGACAATATACAGGGTGAGTCTAAATTGTTTTTACAAAATAAGAGGGGTGATAGTACCCATCCAGACGAGCCATAATTACCATGGAACATAGGGTCGCATTCCACTCTGAGAGGCAGAAAAGAGTCAAATTAGAATTGAACTTACAACAGTGTTGGGAAAGCGAATGAACGATACCAAAAGATGCACAATCTGATTGATTGATCAGAGAAAAACTCACAGCAAGTGCTCATAGTGGCGTGTCGTTGCACAGTTCACACCGGCGAAGGAATGACTGGCTCTCGAAGATTCCTGGTGTTGTGTTCATTTTGTCTGCGGCAACACCGATTCTCGCTACGAGATCTTCGGCCGAGTCCACAGGTACACTAAAAATTTCATGTGCCCCCAGAAGAAAAAGTCCAGTGGGTTGAGGTCCGGTGAGGCCAAGCCACAGGTCCGCCACGTCAAATAGCTTAGGAGATATGCTACGTAGGCAGGTACCAAACGACGTCAGAGGCGATGACTTGTTCATGCGTTTCGACTTGACTCTTTTGTGCCTCTCAGAGTGGAATGCGACCCTATGTTCCATGGTAATTATGGCTCGTCTGGATGGGTAGTATCACCCCTCTTATTTTGTAAAAACAATTTAGACTCATCCTGTAATGGTAACTTTATTGAATGTGCCCAGGATTAGATAAACAAAACTGGTAGTAACGCGACCCTTAAAATACTTTCGTTCATTGGGAGGAAACGAACTTCCATCATCTGATTGGTCTACTAAGCACATGAAGACGCCCATCCCATTGATTCTCGTCCGATTGGTCGGCGTGAATCAATGGATTGGTGATTTCACCATTTATTCGCCAATCTAGAAATGTGCATTCACATATGTATACTCTCAAAAAAATGTTGCCAAACGAGGTGATAAAATGCCAAATCGGCTAACTGACAATTTTTCACATAGCCGTCTCGTGATTATTTGTCGATATGTTGGCCACGCTCATTTTAGAAGCTGATCGAATTTGGCCTTTGCGCCACAGAACCAACTTCAGTCTAATTATCCCTCTCGTGGTTGCCATGGCTCATTGGGTTCTCCCTCTGCTGTAGCACCCTACAAGTTAGAGGCGGCGATGATTCGATTCTTCTCTGGGGTGTGTCCCTCCCTTTATTAGTACTTACCTTCTGTTCGTCTATTTACTTGACGTTTGTCGCAGCTTGGCCAAATATGGCCCTCGCCCCCAAACAACTAATTATCTGTCATGTGTCAAGAAATGAAAGCGACCAACCAAACCAAAAGAGCGACCAACAAAATGAGGATTTATAAAAACTATTATTAATACATTGATGAGCTATCAACGTGTCAAATGTAAATAAAAAAACAATTTGTTCCACAACATTCGAAGAATTGCTAATCTGCCATGCGTTCGTAAAGGAACGGTTTTAAGTGTTTCGAGAATAACTTTCACGTGAGCATTAATTATAAAATGGCATATTTCACGCATCACTAACTCTTTTAGCACTGGAGTCGTCAGTTAATGGCGTCCTTGTGGAATAATTGCATTGCATGCAATTAAACATAAAAACAGTTTTTTAAGTCTCGCTAGAAATGCCCTAACGCAATTAAACAAGACAACATAACGACGCCGTGAAAACTAAGAGGACTGTTTTAAGTAAAATTTATTGGATTGCACTGCGGAGACAAATTAGCTGAGCTGCTTTCGTTCTCTTATATGTATAAATGTTGCTGAGGGAAGCAAAATAGAATTCCATCAATTATAATTTGTCGCAACAACAGCGCCCTCTCGTGGCATTACGCGAATGTTAGTAAAAATATTCTCTTGTCTAAAGACACGCAGGTCTCTTATTGAATAAAAAATACACAGAAAGACAAGAAATGGAGTAAACCAAATCTACAGTTCTACTTGCAAACACTCGCGTAGCATCTGCACTAAACTTTCTTAACTCTCCAAGTGGTTTCGACGTGATATCTCGTCCATCAAGATCTGACCAATTTTCCTAATGACGAGATATCTCGTCTATGAAGGGGGCCGCGGTGGCCCAGCTGTAAGAGCAACGGACTAGCAATCTGGGAGTTCGAATCCAACCAAAGACAGTCGTGTACGAAGGAGGCTAGTGCACGTCGAATCTGTCAGAAAACGAGGTGTTGACCTCGTCTTCTGATCAAACTGAAGAGGACAGTGTTCAGCGATGTCAGATTTGTTGATTTCGTTATTTTTTGACACTGACGCATGTGGTCTTGCAATGGGAACTTAAAAGATCACTCCATTTCCCACCTGTTGGTGGTTTGAACGGAATCTTCAAGAGGTAGGTAGTTCAAATAACGTCGCACCGGAGTAACACGACGGGCGATGGTCCGGGATCGATCCCGAAAGTAAACATCGGAGGACAACACCTCGAAATTTTCAACCTCGGTCAGATGACGAGGTCACACATGAGCTGGAACGCCGGTCTCCAAACTTCCACACCACTGCAACGCTTGGAGATTTGAGGCCACGGCATATTTAACGTGCACCAGGCCTCTTGTACAGTACGGTCTTTGGTTGGATTTGAACTCAACCCTCCGGTTGCTAATCCGCGACTCTTCTAACAGGGCTACCACTGCTCCCCTTTAAGACAGGAGAAATAGCATCTATAACTCGTTGGTTGTTACTTGCCCTCAATGTTTACCACGGCAGTACCAACCGGCAGAAATCTGAGCTGCAATTTTCGCCACGAGGATTATTTTCATATCTTTTTCCGTATCTTAATCCCTGTAACGAGGCCGCCGTACTCGGGGTTTGCCAACTGCTCTAGCAGCATGCGAGTTATAGGCGGCGCATGTTGGATTCCTCCCTGGAAGTCCAACGGGTGATGTGAAATCCGTTTTCATGGGTAATAAATAGCGTGTATTAAAATCCCAAGT
Source organism: Meta bourneti (assembly GCA_933210815.1). Taxonomy (NCBI): domain Eukaryota; kingdom Metazoa; phylum Arthropoda; class Arachnida; order Araneae; family Tetragnathidae; genus Meta; species Meta bourneti. The sequence goes on along the minus strand of OW119931.1, from coordinate 5,722,185 downwards.
ATCAAATTCAATAATAAAAGTGACATGTGTACCTTTAGTACACATTCAAAACCGCGATCTCTTGAAATCCTTCGATCGAACCTGTCATGTACACGGGGGCTGGCGCACGTTAAATCTGTCGTGGCCGCAAATGGCCTCACGTTGGCGTGGTGTGGAAGTTTGGAGAGTGGGCTGCCAGCGCAGGTGTTCTCGTCATCTGACCATGGTTCAATATTACGAAGCGTTGTCCTTGAATCGTTCTCTTCGCGATTGATCTAAGACAGGGGTCTCCAAACTACGGCCCGCGGGCCAGACCCGGCCCGCGGAAACCAAGCCGATGCAACATACTATATATATACTTGTATATATATGTGTGTGTTTTGGCCCGCCTGACTTCCAGGATTTTTCAATCTGGCCCTCAAGTGAAAAAGTTTGGAGACCACTGATCTAAGATAGTCGCCAATAGCCCTTTGTGTTGCTCCAGTGCGATGTTAATTCAACTAACTACCCACCTCTTAATATCTTTATCTGGAAAATGTCTTTCATGTTCAAAAGTCATCCGATTGCTCTTACTGCTATGGAATATAATACAATACTCGAGAAAGTATTTTTAGTATAATTTATTTCTGGGAAAGGATATTAATATGACAAGAATTTCCGCTGGCTTCTAACTTTTTGCTGTACTATTGTGAATATTTATTGCGTTTTGTATTATTCATTCCGCGTGGATCATTCTATCGATTCGATAATGGATCAAAGAATATGCCCCCCTGGCAACTTGGAGCAGTCCTTGCTTTCTTCTTACGTTTTACAATTGGATTAATATCGTTTTCCATTAAATGCATTCCAAAATTAGGCGGATTCACGTTTCGTTCATTCTAAACTTCGATAACCGACATCGTGGATTCTGGCAACAGTATTTGTTTTGGTGTGTTTCTATGGCGATGTGTTTCCTGTGCGTATTCCGAAAGCGACGTCATTCAGCTCGTTTATCCAATACGATTTCTTATCTTCAGTGGACTGTATTTGCAGCTTGCCTTGGTGCTCTTATTGATGTGGTTTTTGTTGTTTGTGTTTATTCTTGTGTCGTTGTTTTAATGATGTTCAGTCGTGCCGCACTTGTCGCCTGCACTATGTTAAACTTTGTATTGTTTTGTCTCAATTTAACAACCTTTCCCCGCCCTTCCCTGGGCTCGAAACCTTGTGGTGAGCCGGGTAGGGCGTGGGTCATACATAAATAAAAAAAGAATGAATTCCGAATTGGTACATGATAGTTAATTGGGCCAACGCCATTTAAATTGAGCGTTAAAACGTCGATAAACTACATTTCAAGGTAACCCCCATTCGGTGTCTTGAGAGAGCATTTGAGTAACCGAAGTCACAGTCTTCCCTCTGGATTGTTTCGTACACACAGAAAATCCCACCATGAATATTCTTATAAATGATAAAGAAAATCAAATTCAAAATCTAAAAATTCAAAACTGACAAAATGTGTGATATTATTTTAACGCTCACATTCTGTACGAGAGGGAATTTCAGAAGAAACAAATCACACCGGAAGATGCTAATTTCACTTCTGGTTTTACCCAATATATAGGGTGAGTCTAAATTGTTTTTACAAAATAAGAGGGGTGATAGTACCCATCCAGACGAGCCATAATTACCATGGAACATAGGGTCGCATTCCACTCTGAGAGGCACAAAAGAGTCAAATTAGAATTTTAACATGAACTTACAACAGTGTTGGGACAGCGGATGAACGATACCAAAAGTATCCGATTGATTGATCAGAGAAAAACTCACAGCAAGTGCTCAAAGTGGCGTGTCGTTGCACAGTTCACACCGGCGAAGGAATGACTGGCTCTCGAAGATTCCTGGTGGTGTGTTCATTTTGTCTGCGGCAACACCGATTCTCGCTACGAGATCTTCGGCCGAGTCCACAGGTACACTAAAAATTTCATGTGCCCCCAGAAGAAAAAGTCCAGTGGGTTGAGGTCCGGTGAGGCCAGGCCACAAGTCCGCCGATCCATCGTGCGGGATATGTGGCATTCAAGAAGTGCCGGACCGTGCTGGGGCTCCATCGTGCATCAACCACATGTCTCTGGATGGACTTTACTCTTTTCTGCCTCTCAGAGTGGAATGCGACCCTATGTTCCATGGTAATTAATGCTCGTCTGGATAGGTACTATCACCCCTCTTATTTTATAAAAACAATTTAGACTCACCCTGTATATGTAACACATACAGGAAACACATTTCACCACATAAACACTAGCTCCGCCTACATTTAAGACCGTCATGATCAAAAGGACTGGCGCGCGTTAAATCTGTCCTATCCTCAAATGTCCTTACGTTGGCGAAGTGTGGAGAGTGGATGCTCGTGTTGACCTCGTCATCTGACCGTGGCTCAAAATTACCTGGTGTTGTCCTCGATCTTTCCCTTCGGGATTGACCCCGGACCGTCACTGATAGCCCTTTGTGTCGCTCCAGTGTGTCGTTAAGTGAAATACCCACCTACGACAACACTACGTAACTTTGAACCACGGTCAGATGACGAGGTCACACCTGAGCTGGCACCCCACTTTCCAAACTTCCACATCAGGCCAACGTGAGGACATTGCAAGCCACTACGGATTTAATATGCACCATCCTCCTTTGTGCACGACGGTCTTTGGTGGGATTCGAACTCACAACCCTCCGGTTGCTAATCCGTTACTCTTCTTCAGAGCTTCCGCGACCCTCAAAACAGTAGGACTAAGTACATTTAGTTTTACTGAGAAATTCTGAATAATAATCCGTTTTACGCACGTCCATTAAAGTTCTTAGCTGCATCAACTTACTACCCTAGTTCACGCTCATCTCTTTTTCAACACCAGTCTCGGAATTCTTTCTTGAGTTCTTCCGATACAACTTCCGGCTGTCAGGCTTCCTGGAGGAATACATCCGCCACAAACGGCACTAATTCTTCCTCTTCCTTCGGACATATCCTGGAGAACTTAGAGTGTCCAGTGGAATGGAAAGAGAAGAATCAACGTCAGTGAAAACCATGAGATCTTAACGAATCAATAGAATGCGGCACATACCTTCGCTCCTTTCCCTGTGGAACCAGTAAACAAATATCGAGCAAATGAACTTTACTATGCTTTAATACAGGGGTGTCAAACGGGCGGCCCCAGAGGTAATTTTTTGTGGCCCACGATGCTCTGAAATAAAATGAAAACAGGATAATACGCTATAAAGAAAATTGTATTTAGGGGAGATCGAGGCAATACCGTACACACAATTTCGTCATGTTAAAAATGTGTGAGCAACTATTTTCGTCCATGAAATGAAATAAAACGGCCTACAGATCAAGATTAACTGATAAACATCTATCTGCCATAATGAAGATTGTCTGTTCTCAGTCTTTGAATCTAGATAGTGGAAAACTAGTAGGAGGAAAGCTCTGACAAGGTTCCCGGTAAAAAAAGTAAATTTTAGTTTTATAAATACATTAAATTGAATAAACGTTTAAATAAAAGCAATTACATAGCAATATTATAAATTATTACCCTAAATTCACTTAATTACATAATGTGTTTTAATTATCCTATCCCTATTCCTGAATTCTCACTTCAAAATATAATTCTAAAAAAATTTTTAAATGTGATGTGGCCCGCGTGAATCTTACCAGTTGCATTAAATGGCCCGTGGTTTAATTGAGTTTGACACCCCTGCTTTAATAGATTCCTTTTCGGTGTGTGTGTGTGGGGGGGGGGTTAAGTGAGAACGATGCTGTTCGTTATTTGTTCACTTGTAAGTGGGAACGGAGTTGTTTTTTATTGGAGTTGCGGACGAGTGGTTTTGTGTGCTCCTCTTTAAATATATATATATATATATACTGTTTAACATTAGAGTTTGAGTTTTTTAAGACGTTTTCCTGCTTCAGACAACACAAGTATGGCTGTTTTCTCAGCAGTTTCCTCGTCAAACAACTTTCTGAGCTTTGTATAGATCAGAAAAATTTTACCCATAGGTATTTGCTACGTTCCGAACTATTTCTGACATGACCGACTAAGATGCAATCGTATCTGCCAAATATATATTAGGTGAATGGTTTTAATGCTATTAACTGCTTTGGTGCTACTGGTCTTACTGTTACTGATTTTTTGAATGATTCCATCCTACAACCCTGTGTTTATTTATAAATCTTTCTTGTTTTATTATCCATCTATGACCGATAATTGTTTCTACCTCAGACAACCTCTTTCCTGTCTCTTTTCTCAGTAGTTTCGTTGCGTCCTCAAACAGCTTTTTGAGCTTTGTATCCATCACATATTTTACCCTGAGGCATTTCCTGCTTTCAGTACCAAATCCGACGTATGATACAATTTTATCTGCCAAACATGTTTTAAGTGAATACCCTGATTTTAATGCTATTAACTGCTTTGCAGCTATTGATCTTACTGTTACTGATTCTTTGAATGATCCTCCTCATACAAACTTGTTTTTATTTACATAAGATTTTGGTTTTTATAATTCCATTAGCTTTATTATTCGACCGAGAGGTTTTGCTGCTTCAGACAAACCAATTCGCGCCTGTTTCCCCTGCAGTTTCGTTGCGTCGTCGAACTGCAGCTTTTCGAGCTTTGTCCTCTTCGCTTGCTTGCTTTCGTCACCCTTCCGATTCGTCGGCTCGCGACAGATTTTGACGTTTTGTGTTGATTGGTCTCCTTGCGTAACGTTCTACATTAGATTTTACTTCTATGGTCCCAAGGGAACAACGCAACGAGCTGAAAATAGCTGCATGGACCTGAAAATCCCATACAGAATTCACCTCGGTCAGCTGTTCACCTCGTCATCTGACCGTGGTTCATAATTACGTGGTGTTATTCTCGGTACTTTCTCTTCGAGTTGATCTAGGAACCTTTGCGAATAGCCCATCGTGTTGCTCCAGTGCAACGATAATTAAAATACCTACCTATCCAGACAGAATAAGCCATGCGAATTGCTAGAGCTCAGCGGATTGCTCCAAACGCAAGACAGACAGGCCAATCAATGGATATGTCACCGGCAAAGTTTGAAATCCGGCATTCTATAGAATACCTAGGCATTTTATAGAATGCCGAAAACTGGCCGGAAATGTATGAAACGATTAATATTTCATACATTTCCTAGGAATTCCAGAGAATGCCAAATGACAAACCGGCAATGTATGAAATACATCTCCGATTCGTTTCGAATATCACGTGGCAAGGCACGTGACTTTTAATCCTCCGCTCAGGTTCAGAATTTGCCATTTGCATTTTGCGCTTTGTTCGGGAGTGTCAAAATACGCGATTTTACTTAAATTTGTTCAACAAATAATTAGTTTTATACTGTGCTGTATGAAAATGGAAGAGCAAGATGTAGTGTTGGAGAAGGAGTCACAGTCAATAGACATGCAACGACGATTCGAAGATGAACTGTCTAAGCTTCGAGATAATGCTGCAAAAAACAGTTTGTTCTTAACCGAAACTACTTACCAGAAGTTAATAAGTGATGTAAAAAAAGCCAAAATGACTACTAAGAAGGAACCACGGGACTATTGGTTGCTGAATCGCTATGATGTGATGTTTGTGGAAAATAAAAGTAAACTCATTTATCCTGTTAAAGAAGGCGTCAGTACTATACAGTATTACGTCACGGACACTGAGTTATTTCACGTACTTCATGAAACTCATTTGGCTATTGGACACGGAGGACGTGATAGAATGAACGGTTTTTAAATAATAGCCTTATGAGCCTTTTTCATACTTTGCCTAAATAGCATTTCTAGACTCTCTTACTAGCCTAAATAGCATTTGTCATTCTATAGAATGCCTAGGTATTCTATACAATGCCTAGGGAAAGTATATAATAATTCTCATATTTCATACTTTACCTAAAAACGCCGGGCATTCTAAAAAATGCCTAGGTATTCTATACAATGCCAGCGTTTCAAACTTTGCCGGTAACAAATACACACACAAGGAAAGCTCTACCTGCACAAGGCGAGAGAAATGCATTCAAGGGTAAGTTGCATGAGTCGAACCGCCTACAACACTCAAAAGAAAGCAAAAGTCTGACTCATAACAACTCCAGCAAAACTATTTCACGAGGCTGTCACGAGAATTAACTATTTTAGTAAATGGAGAGCATTCATATTTTATCTCCGGAGCCGCCATCTCGTTCGAGAGCAATAAAGCACCCGCGTGTTCTTTGTTGAGTGTGGCAGGGGGTTGGCTCGAGGCCAGAAGCAATCCCATGTGTTTGGGCAGCGTATTTTCAGAAAGAAAAAAGAACAGCGCCTTTTGTCTGGAGCCGATTTCTTAAACGAAAAGGACTTGTCGAATCGGGGAGTAGGAAATCTTGAAATTCCCGAGAGTCGCTCGCGGTAGCCCGGTTGGACGAGTAACGGATTAAGTGCTTGCGAGTTCGAAACTCGGTCCACTCAAAGACGCGGGGGGTGGTACATGTTGAATCTGTTGTGGCCTTAAATGTCCTCTCGTTGGCGTGGTGTGGAAGTTTGGAGAGTGGGGTTCCAGTTCAGATGTGACCTCGTCATCTGGCCGTGGTTTAAAATGACGAGTTGTCCTTATCATTCCCTTCGGGATGGATCCTAGGCGGCGCAGGTTCGATTCCTGTAAGGTGTATTCCTCCATGGGTGTATTTCCAGTAAAACTTTCATTGTGTGTGTCTGTCTATTGATGTTGTACATCTTGTGTCTGGCGCAGCATGGCCAAATATGGCCCTTGCGCCATAAAACCCCAAAACCAACCAATAGCTCGTTGTGTTGCTCCAGTGCGACGTTAATTCAATAACCTACCTACAATATTTTTCCTGCAAATAATTTCAACTGTTAATCTTTTAAAGGGCGCTATACTAAAAACAGGTTTCTTGAGAAAACCATTTATAGGTTAGGACTCATCACCTGTAGAGTTCATGTAAGCTCAAAAGCCCGGGAAACCCTGTTGAAAAACCTATAAATCATCGACCTGTGAACCAAGGAAACCTGATGCGGTTTACTTCTGACATCAGTTTCGATTTCAAATGTGTCCGATCGCATTTTTGACGAGTTCTCTATCTCATTGGTGTGTTCGTCATACGCAATATGTACCAAGACACCGAAAGACCGTCTTTCTTGTATGCGGGGGTTCGTGCATGTTAAACTGTCGTGGTCGCAAGTGTCGATAATTTGTAACTTAACCTTTAGACTACGGGCAGTACAACAGTCGTACCTTATTAAGGTAACGGAATAAAGCACCGTAGTGTAAAGGTTAGTTATTTTTCATTTCAAGAATTATTTTTATACGGTTTTTTTAATTGAGTTTCGCGTTGCTATTTATTTCGCAAAAATTATTTTTCCAATTTTTTTCCCATGGAGGTTCGCCTGTATGATGTTGAAAGGTCAATTTTCTCATCCCATTCCAAAGTTGAAGTTGAAGTCAAACATCCAATTTTCTTCATGGGTGGAATGAAAAAGTGGATTGTGGAAAAATGTAGCAGGAAATGATCACTATGTTAAAAAGCAAGGTCCTAATGAATAAATTTTCTTCATTTCGATGCACCTTTCGTGATTTGTCATGGATCGCATTTTGTCATGAACCTTTAAACTGATCAATTCACCCAATACCAAATAAAATTTAAGTTGCAGTGCAGCGGTATGTATCGACAGTACACCCCACCTTCAAGTACACTTTGGTACACAAAGTTGCGTAATTTTTCGCACCTCCTGCCAAATTGGTTACAGCCAGACGTGATTATGAACACGCGCGCTTTCAAAAACAAACAGGATGGAGTTTCGAAAAATACCAGATGGCCCTCGCAACAATCGGCGAGTATTGTGATTGATGTTCCATGTGGTGGAGGATGTTGAATTGACATCGCACTGGAGCAACACAACGGGCTATAAACGATGGTCCGGGATTAATCTCGAAGGGAAAGTTCCGAGATCGACAGCCCGTAATTTTGAATCACGGTGGGATGACGACCTGTCACCCCACTCTCCAAACTACCACGACAGATTTAACGTGTACCAGCCCCCACGGTCTTTGGTTGGATTCGAACTCGCCACCTTGCTAGTCCGTTATTCTTCCAACCAGGCTACCGCGGCTCAATGGAGAAGGGAATAAACGGCGCTTGCGAAAACGCGTCCACAAGTGTCCCTGTTTTGCTTCACCTCGTTCTCACGGTTCGCGTCACAGCAATTTTGCCGCGTGACAGGCACCGAGAGGTAATTAGGCAAAGGTTTCGTTTTGTCCTTTCTTCCAGACTGCCACTTCTAACCGATTCCCTGGGAGGTTAAAAATAAACGTTAACAAGCCTCTCCTAATCGATTTTCCCTTTTCGGTGATTCCCGCTGACTACGTCGGTTATTTAAAGCTGAGTGCGAACGGCGATTTTTAATTTCATCCCCTGTAGACCAATCACACTCGGAGCCATCCTAACCTGATTACGAGCGTTTAACGAGAGGGGGTTTCGGCGTAAACAAACTTCAACCAGGCGGGAAGGATGTGTGCTAGGTCAAGTTTCGCGCGAACATGTCTCGTTAGCTCATAGTTGTTCATTTGGGTGCAGTAAATGAAAGAAATACGAATTCAGTAGTCTACTTCCTTTTAGCATCAAATCGGTATAACTGTCGATAACGAGACAGCGCATTTCATGTAAAAAATCGCTGTTTTACTATTCTCTGTCGACAGCTATTCATATTTTGTCTATCGGAAAAGCCAATCAGAAACTTATCCCTCTGAGGGGTTCACACGTACGTCGTGACCTCAAATGTCCACTCCAACGTGAGGACATTTGAGGTCACGACAGATTTAACCCTTTCGCCCCGACTTTTGCATAATTAAAATTTAATTTAACTGAAAAGTAGTTTAATTTAGTAGTTTAGTAGTTTTTGCTCTTTTTGACGGACGACCGTACTTGCGCGTTCTTTTTGTATTTGCTTTCTCCCTTCCAACATTTATTAGTTGCTCAGCTAAGGAGACCATGAATGATAAGAGTGGTTCTGTTTTATGTTCCACATCACACTTCGTAATCCATGCATTCACAACAGAAATCATAACTAAAATTCTTTTTCCACCATTTGTCCGATTTTCTGCCATGACCCTAAAAAGTAGCCATTTCATCACAACTCCATTCATGTACATAGTGTAGTGGGAAATGGCTTCTGGGCAACTAATTTTGTAGCATCTTTTTGTTTCCGAACCACGGTCACTCATTCATCAAAATGTGTGAATGGGCGTGCTCAAAACCATAAGTCCGCCAATTGCAATCTGAAAGTATTTCCAGGTTTCTTTAGTCATATTTTTATTCCCTAATTCCTTAAGAACACTGAAAACGTAAAAACCCATTCAAAAGTGGGATTTATTTACCCAATCTAATCTCTGGGACGTATATGCCCATTAGGCCCGAAAGGGTTCACGTGCACCATCCCCCCTTTGTATACGACGGACTTTGGTTGGATTCGAACTCGCCACCCTCCGGTTGCTAGTCTGTTATTCTTCCAACCGGGCTATTCGCCGTCGTCAAATGTATTGGAAATTATTTCCATGTCCCAGCAAAACCAATAAAAGGCTCTGATGAACTCATATCTGTTCTGTTCAGTCATTAGCTTCTTCACAAGAGATTCAGGGACTATGGCCCAGGTTCACTAACCACTCCAAAACAGTCCAAATTGGGAAGTGGGCTGGTTCACATTAAATCTGTCGTGGCCTCAAATGTTCTCACGTTGGTGTGGTGTGGAAGTTTGGAGAGTGGGGTGCTAGCTCAGGTGTTGACCTCATCATCTGAACCATAATGTGTTCAGTGGTGTTGCCCTCGGGTCTTTCCCTACGGGATTGATCCCGGGCCGTCACCAATAGCCCGTTGTTCAGTGAGCCGTTAAATCAATTATCAGCCTAACTCTGAAAAATAGGCAAGGTTCTTTTCTACGGCAACAGACAGGGACACGCTTTCCGTCTGGTTTGTTTGCAAACACTAAAAAAATTAATAGAAATACATTCCGTCATCTGCCTTTAGTTCGGCAGAAACCCATTAGCCCAAATTTAATCGATCATTAAATCCAGTGGAACAAATCGCAAACATCAATTTTGAAACAACGAAATCAGGAAACGATCCAGACAAAACAAGAACACAACACAACTCGCATCGGAAATTCGTTTCGACGTACATTCTCGAACCACTATTTACTCCCGCAATGCCTCAGGCTCAACCAAAAATAGAGGCTCTCCACTTTCTGGTTCAACAGAAGAAAAGAACGTTCTCTTTTTTATTCCAAAATTCCCTCCGCTTACAAAAACTACCTGCATAACAATGACGCGGGCCATAAAACGTGGTCTTCTTTTCAGAGCGCCATTTCAATGATAATCAGGTCACCACGATTTTCGTCTGGAAAATTCCGAATCCATTTATCGAACAAAGATTCAAGGTTATATCTGTGTTATATCACATACAGCTGAGTCTTAGTCACCGTGATAGCCATTGAAGCTGGTCACACAGGCGAATATGGTTATGGCTTTCCTCTTCTTTTTTTGTTTGGAGGGGGATTGATAGAATGGATTCTTTCAATTACTCAGGGCGTCGGCATTTCTAAAGCTCGAAGCGCAAAATTTAAATTTTATGGCACCCCTACTGTTCGATGTGTTCTTTCGCCCCCACTTAATCCGATTTTAGTGAGTCATGATGCCGGGAATGAGACATTTACTTTCAAGCTAAGTATAAGTCGAGCGGCGATACGTCTTTACTTTTTACGTGACGTCTTGTGTTCGGGTCAAATATGTCCCTTGTGACATAAACCCCCGAAACAATCAAACAATTCCGCGCATTTGGTTTTTCTTGATTTCCTTGAAACATTTTTTTGATAATCCTTGTAATCTGTTAAATGGAAATGAGAAATCCATCGTGCTTTCAAATCTGGATTTAAAATGTTCTTTAACCTATACGTTTTGGGAAAATTTTGGATGTTTCAGTACATTTTTTTTTCTTTATAATTGAGCATAATGAAAATGGGTTTGGTTGGGTTTTTTGGCGCAAGGGCCATATTTGACCAAGCTGTACCAAACACAAGACAGTGTTAAGTAATTGTGAAAATAAAGGGATAGAAGTATTGCTCGGGTATCCTGGGGTCACGACCCCTGTTTACCAGATTTGCCAAATGGGTGTTTATTTGATTCACATGTATATAAACTGAGGAGGCCAAAATGCCCGTTGGTTAAGTCCCGCCTACGTAATTGGGGATCTGGTCGCGTGAAAATTCCTTTGGTTTCAAATAATGGATTATGAGATACAAGAGATATCTATAAAATTTGTTTACAAATCATAAATTATTTACACAATAAGTAGGATAAAGGCAACGCTATTTTTCCAGAGTTGAGGATGGGAGAGGTGGGGAGCATGGTTGTGCACCGACTCAGATTATGTAGGGTCTGAACACCATGTCTGGAAATTATTTAGGTGAAGCGATCGCCTCATTGAAGCGCTTTCTAGCTCCCGCCCAGGTCAGGCTCCAACACAAACTGTTGTGTGCATTAAAATTTTAACAAAATATTGAAAATTAACGCGCATAGGATCTATCAATTTGTGCTCATTTATTAAAATTTCTAAACACGTATCAATAACTTCCGTACAACTTAGTTTTTCTACCAAAGGTAGGTAGATATTTAATTAACGTCCAATGGAGCAACACGACGGGCTATTGGCGGCGGTCCGGGTTCAACCCCCCGAAGGGAAAGATCCGACACCGCGTAATTTTGATGACGAGGTCACACCTGAGCTGGCACCCCACTGTCCAAGCTTCCACACCACGGCAACGTGAGGACATTTGGGGCCGTGACAGATTTAACGTGTCCCCTTTGTACACGACAGCGTTTGGTTGGATTCGAACTCGCAACCCTCCGATTGCTAGTCCGTTACTCTTCCAACCGGGCTACCACGGCCCTAGTTTTTCTACCAAACTTTATAAATAGGCTTTTTAGTAGAAAACAGAGATTGCAAATTTTATAACAATATAACTAAAAAAATGTTTTTTTAAAGTCCACCGTCCGCTTAAATCCTGTTGAAACTCCTGCAGATAACTATGAAACTCCAACGAAAAAAGTGTTATATTATACTTCTCCCAGCAAATCCTCTTCAAACTCCTCTTCCATGCTCTGGAAGACTGAGATAAATAAATATCGGCATCTTCCAAACTCCATCCTCTGTTGACATCCGTTACCGAGGGCCGGACATAATTTCCGCTCTCAGCTGCCTCGCTCAACCTGTTGCCACTCCAAGCGGAAGGAATAGTTGAGCTTCCGAAGAATCTCGGGAGCTAAGTGGCCTTCGGGTCGTTTGTAGCTGTCAAAGACGTCTCCTGCTGTTGGTAATTAAAAAGTGTTAAAATTCCTCTTTTGGCGGATGTTATGTTAGCAAATGCGCTGAAACAAAACCGATGTATCCGATGTCTTTGGTTTACGACTTTTTTCCTAAACGTAAATCTCAGCGAGTCTTTTGTATGAGCAAAATGAGGCGTTTTCTGTTGCGCTAAATAGAGGTGGATCCTGCGGCTGAACGTGCTTCCTGTATGTATTCCGAACGTGATGTTACCTTGGCCTCTTTGGTAGGTAGTTAAGTATTTAATTAACGTCACACTGGAGCAACACAACGGGCTATTGGCGACGGTCCGGGATCAACCCACGAAGGGAAAGATCACGTCATTTTGAACGACGGTTAGATTGCACACCTGAGCTGGCACCTCACTCTCCAAGCTTCCACACCCCAATAGATGGGACTTATGTGATTTTTTAGAAATACAAAGGAGTATCAAAAAGTAAGGTGAATTTTTGATTGACAGAAAAACGTGCAGAGATAAATATATGAAAATTTACTATGTTTCACAAATCGCATCACACTATCATTCGACAAAGGAACCATAGTGGTCTAAGCATTTATTCCAAAGTGGCACCCAATCATCCATGCCCTTTTCAAAGAAATCTTGCTCCAGGTTCCCTAACCAGGTAAGTGTTGTGCCTCTTCCAGTCTATGGAAACGGAGGTGTTTCTTCAGGGGTCAAACAAATGGTAATCCAAAATGGTAATACTGCTCACTGAACCATATGAGCTATTCAATGCATTTGCAATAATACTCACTCTTCTGTCTTCACGAATCATGGCATCGACGACAGCCACATTCGTGTCGTTACACCACACGTACACTTGTTTCTGCGACATAACACTCTCTCCATAGACTTCCAACAATTCTCGATGAATATTACATGTTTCTTCCCCTTGGCCCATAAAAAACGAATGACACCTCCTCCTTGGAGTAATGCTCAAGTCGATGCGCCATCTTTGATTGACTCTAAGCACCAGACGGGTTGACGTAGAAGTTTCTACAAGCCGTCACACTTCTATCACCTTGGTACTTGCAACATATAAAAAAATTAATTAGCTACACAAAAAAAACTCTGAGCTTTAGAGACAAATTCACCTTACTTTTTGATATAACCTTGTACTATACTTGGAAATCTTGTGATACTCAGAAGGTTAAATTATTCGTTAAGTTATCAAATTGAAAATATCGAAAAACGAAAATTAGATTATTTCCTTGCTATGAATCTGTTCTATAGGATGGTAATCGATGGTTTTAAGAGCAGCTACTATTGCAGGGCATATGAATACATCGTTATCGCCACGTTAAAGGCACAAATCTGCAAAACTGACGTTTCTACAAAAACGCGTTCAAAGTTTCGATGCTCCAGGAGAAATCGAGTTACGACTCAATTGTTATTGTTTTCTCATGAGACGGCATTTCCACCAAGAATCAAGATTCGTGGCCTGGTCATAGCATAAAACATGAAATGGTGACTCGAAAAATGCAGTTAGGTGAAAATCGCCAAAAATGCAGATTCGTGCTTTTGGCGTGGAAATCACGATATTTTTAGTCGAGTTCACCACCCAGATAGTTTTTACAATGTGTATACGTTCTGGTTCCATCACTGTTAATTTTCATCCCTGTTTTCAGTCTGGTGGCGGATTTTCTATCGGTGTTAATTTGACAAATGTGTTTTTTAATTTTTTGTGATACGAGTTTGAATGTTACCAAAGCATCAGCATCACTAAGAGTTTTTGGAGTTTGTTCCGCATTCAATTCTCTGGCTTCCTTTGCCAATTGATATGCAGCTTCATTTCCTCCTACGTCCACATGTGCAAGAATCCACCGAAGAGTGCAATTTTTCTCCCAGCACATGATTTGGTGCAGTAGTGAATAGACATTTTGAGTTGCCATTTGCAATTGCTTCTAAGGCAGATCTAGAACCACTAAAGACAATAATTCCCTCGGTTTGCTGTATTGGTGAGAGATCTCAAGAGAGTTTCAAGAGCCTTGTTTATAGCTATGATTCATGGTGAAATTGGAGGAAATGTTTCGTTATTTGTAATTCCTTTCCATCTGGAAGCAGTAGAAGTACGACAGCACTTCCTTTATTCATATTAGAGTCTGATGATCCATCATTGTAGGCTACGATGCGTTTATTAAATGAAAGCGTTAATGGTTTTAAATCATTTGTTCTCCACATCACTGTCATCAAACACAACCATAAATGTCCACCTCATAAATCCTTGCACAGAGAATCATCTCTTAAACTTGAAGAGGGTTCAGAGTTCAAAACTCGGCAGTCGGACGAGATATCTCGTCCATCAAGATCTGGTCACTTTTGCTAATGACGGCTGGTGCACGTTAAATCTCTCGTGGCCTCAAATGTCCTTACTTTGGTGAGGTGTGGAATTTTGGAGAGTGGAGTGCCAGCTCGTATTGACCTCGTCATCTGACCATGGTTCAAAATTACGAGGTGCTGTCCTCAGGTCTTTCTCATCGGGATTGATCTTGGACCGTCACCAATAGCTCGATGTGTTGCTCCAGTGTGACGTTACTTAACAACCTACCTTAAACTTAAGGAACTATAACCATTATTCTCTAACATATGAATATTCCCCAACTACGTTATGTAACCAATGTGGACAATACCGCCCACTAGGGAGACGGTATTGTCCACATTGTAAAACTACTATGATCTATACAATCACAAGGAATCTTCTGGGGAGTTTTCTCTTAAAACAAAAATGGGATACTCTAATATGCCTCATACCTTCCCTCAATATGCCTCATACCTTCCCTCAATATGCCTCATACCTTCCCTCAATATGCCTCATACCTTCCCTCAATATGTCAAGTGTTTGAATTTGAGCCTTCATTGAAAGACTATAGACCCCTCAATAGCGTTCCCTAGAATTCTGTAATTGCTTTTTTTTTCCGACACTGAAATCAGAAATGCAGAGCCCTGCTCCAACACTTTCGTTTCGCGAACGCAGTCAGTATCGACGAGAATGATTTTCTCCGACGATCTGGCAACAAAAGCGGATTCTCGGTGGAAACTGAAACAAAGCAGGCGACCCGTTAAAGCTCTTGATTCACTCGTATTTCTCGGAAGAGGCGGTTTTTTTCTTCGCGTTTTCTGCGAGAATAGAAGTCGTTGAGTTTTGTATAAAAGTACGGTTTTCAATGGCAATCTGCATTTTAAACATGCCTTGCAATTGATAAGAATTTCTTTTCAGGGATCTCATTATATCGAGTTTTCTGCGGAAATGTTATTTCTATGCAAGCTTTGTTAGCTTAGAATCGCGATTAATATTCCGAAGATATGCGTTCGAAAAGATATGAATCGTTGGAGCGAAAGACATTCGATTAGAATTAAAGCGCTAGTTTTAAAATAGTCTTGGTTGAGTTTTTAAGGCGCAAGGGCAAGATGTGGCAATGCTGCAGCAGACACAAAACGTACAATATAAAGTATTAGGTTGATGCAAAAGTTTGTCCTGCTTTTTGACTCTTCATCTGACCGTGGTTCAAAATTACCAAAATACCAATTTTTTGACAAAAATTGAAGAAAAAATTTTTATTTACTAAAAATTACATTTAATCAATATATTATGCGCCGTTCTATTCGATGACATTTCTCCATCTCTCCTGTAGCTGCATAATCCAGCGCTCAGAAAAGTACCGAGGTTTCTCGCTAAAGAACTGATCCAGGTGACGAAACTTTCTGAACCACTTACTGCACGTGGAATCGTCAACGGCACCTTCACCCTACACAACACATCTTTTGAGTCTGCGAAGCATTCTTGCCCTTTCGGAAATAAAAAAGCATGTCCAAAATGTTCCTCATTTTCTGCCATTTTTTAATGCTTGACAAAATTTAAAAACCCAACCCAATAGCACAATTTTTTTCACAAATACCCGCTGAAATTCTTTCTTTTAAACAACAATCAAAACTTTGCACGTATTAAGTACAAGGTTATATTAAAAAGTAAGGTGAATTTGTCTAAAACTCAGAGTTTTTTGTGCAGCTAATTAATTTTTTTTTATGTTGCAAGTACCAAGGTGATAGAAGTGTGACGGCTTGTAGAAACTTCTATGTCAACCCGTGCTGGTGCTTAGAGCCATTCAAAGATACTTGAGCATTACTCCAAGGAGGAGGTGTCATTCGTTTTTATGGGCCAAGGGGAAAAAACATGTGATATTCGTAGAGAATTGTTGGAAGTCTATGGAGAGAGTGTTATTGTGCATAAACAAGTGTACGTGTGGTGTAACGACACGAATGTGGCTGTCGTCGATGAAATGATTCGTGAAGACAGAAGAGTGAGTGATATTGAAAATGCATTGAATAGCTCATATGGTCCAGTGAGCAGTATTACCATTTTGGATTACCATTTGTTTGGCCCCTGAAGAAACACCTCCGTTTCCATAGACTGGAAGAGGCACAACACTTACCTGGTTAGGGAACCTGGAACAAGATTTCTTTGAAAAGGGCATGGATGATTGGGTGCCACTTTGGAATAAATGCTTAGACCACTATGGTTCCTTTGTCGAATGATAGTGTGATACGATTTGTCAAACATAATAAATTTTCATATATTTATCTCTGAACGTTTTTCTGTCAATCAAAAATTCACCTTACTTTTTGATACTTCTTTGTAGATAATACTTCGGTTTTGCGATGAAATGACATCTAGCGCCAAAAAAGGGACGAACGTTTGCATCAATCCCATCAGACATGCAATGAAAGTTTTACTGACACAGAAAAGAAATCTTTTGAAGTCCTGTCCTATGGCCTCATCGTGGGAAGAGGGTGAAACGGGTAGCATAGGCGAAGTAGTACGTCGGGAGTAAATACTGGTAGGGAAAAACAAGGCGTGAAGGCTGTGCTGGGCTAATATAGGAAATTGGAGTAGGGTGCCGAAGTAGGACTGTACAGAGATGGGTCCCAGATCTTAGGATCAATAGCAGACGCGCTCTACTCATGTCATGACTTGTGCAAAAGTATTTTAAACTTCTTTTGCAGACTCATTGGCGTGGTGTGGAAGTTTGGAGAGTGGGATGCCAGCTCAGGTGTTGCCTCGTCATCTGACCGCGGTCCAAAATTACGTGTTGTCCTCGGATCTTTGGGATTGATCCCGGACCGTCACCAATAGCCCGTTGTGTTGCTTCAGTATGACGAAGTCCAACCAAAGACCGTCGTGTGCAAAGGGGCTGGTGCACGTTAAATCTATCGTAACCTCAAATGTCCTCACGTTGGCGTGGTGTGGAAGTTTGGAGAGTGGCTTGTCAGGTCAGATGTGTACTCGTCATCTGACCGCGATTCAAAATTACGTGGTGTTGTCCTCGGATCTTTCCCTTCTGGTTTGATCCCGAACCGTCGCCTGTAGGCGGCGCAGGTTCGATTCCTGCCGGGTGCATTCCTCCCTGGCTGTATTCTGTGTCAGTAAAACTTCCATTGAGTGTGTCTATTACTTGGTGTTGTATGTCTTGTGTCTGGTGCGGCATGGCCAAATATGCGCCATAAAACCCTCAAACCAATCAACCCGGATCGTCGCCAAGAGCCCTTTGTGTTTCTCCAGCGCGTCTTTAATTAAAATACCTACCTATCTGAGACAAAGTATTAATGTCTGCCGACAGAGAAATATGATGAAACAGCGATTTGCTATTTGAAATACGCTATCGATATTTATGCCTCTTTGATGCTGAAAGGAAATTCCAGAAGGTACATTGTTTGAGCGGAAAGTAGAAACCAAAAATGTCGGAAGAATTTGAACGGTCGTAAAAGCCTCTTTCACGCATTGCAGCATCTATTGCAACGTTATGAAGCAAACCTTTTTTTGAAACGAAACAATATTTATTACTAGGAGACGGGGAAACGCACTCTGCAATCGAACTACCCGAGTATTGTGAGGCGAAAATGCTGGAAATCTGAGTATATCTTGGAAAAAAGTTTCCCTGAAATGTATCGATTTTTATTATTTTCCTCCACGCATTGATTTCTGATATAAGAGATACGATCGTGTGCTGAGAAAAGCAATGAAGCTCCAGAACTGCTCCAGGCACAAAGTCTGCCCTTGTCTGTTGCCCTGGAAACGGACCTTTCTCTATTTTCCATAGGGGATACTTTGCGAGATTTTTACAGGTTTCTCACATTGGCGTACTTTATGACAAATTCATAGGGAGGTGTTTTAATTAATGTCGCACTGGAGCAACACGACGGGCTAATGGCGAAGGTCCGGGATCAAACCCCGAAAGATCCGAGGACGAAATCCCGTAATTTTGAATCACGGTCAGATGACGAGGTCGCACCTGAGATGGCATCCCACTCTACAAACTTCCACACCACGCCAATGTGAGGAGGTTTGAGGTCACGACAGATTTAACGTGCACCATCCCCTTTGTATACGACGGTCTTTGGTTGGATTCGAACTCGCAACCCTACGGTTGCAAATCCGTTACTCTTCCAACCGGGCTACCGCGGTCCACTTTGTCTCAGAAAAGCTAATCAGAAACAACGTTATGAGGGGTTCAAACGCACATATCCGTTCTGCAACCTAGTCTTCCCTGCAATGACTTCTAACCATCTTTGACCTTATAGAATATTTCTTGTGATTATTTTAACCCTCAAAGTGGTTTCGACGAGATATCTCGTTTATCCTGATCTGGCCAATTTGGCTAATGACGCGATATTTCGTCACCAGGATATTGCCGATTTTTTTATGACCAGGTCAGTTTTCTTCTAATGACGAGATACCTCGTCCATCAATGGTGGTTGTCTCTACGAGATACCTCGTAAAGTGTCGTATACCGTCGTGTATACAAAGTGGGCTGGTGCACGTTAAATCTGCCGTGGCCTCAACTATCCTCACGTTGGCGTGGTATGGAAGTTTGGAGAGTGGGGTGCCAGCTCAGGTGTGGCCCGTGGTTCAAAATTAAGGGGTGTTGTTTTTGGATCTTTCCGGCTTTGATCCCGGAATGTCGCCAATAGCCCGTTGTGTTGCTTCAGTTCGACGTTAATTAAAATACCAACCTACCCGCTATAAATAAACAGAAACCTGAAGAATACTTAAATTTAAACATCGTTTGGTAAAATTAATTTTGATATTTTACTCCTACAAATATCCTTGGGGCTTACTGGATATGCCCACTGCGTTAGCAACCTTCGAGTTGTAGGCCGTGCAGGTTCGATTCCTGTCAGGTGCATTCCTCCTTGGGTGTATTTCTCTCTTGTGCGTCAGTAAAACTTTCATTATGTGTGTGTGTCTATTGCTTGATGTTGTACATCCTGTGTCTAACACAGCGTGGCTAAATATGGTCCTTGCGCCATAAAACCCCCAAACCAACCAACCAACCTACCTATAAATATCCGATACTCAACACCTTTCGTAAATAAACCGGTTCGAACTGTTGATCACGTCACCACCACCTGTCCCAGTTTGAAAAAGATATATAAATGGCACCCCTACATTATTTTATCTGCAGTTTTAAAATTCTATGCGACAAATCTCTCCGAATGATTTCCTAACAATACATCCCCAACAACAAAAACTGTTTCGCGAAGTTTTGTTTTGAAAAATCTCCGGAATCCGAGAAATCGAAGTAAACGATATAAAAGCGCCTTGCCCCCCCCCCTCCATCAGAATTGAAAATTCGAAGCTTCTGAAAAGGTTCTCTGAAGCGCGAACCTTCTCATTTGCGTTCCAATGCAGGCGTCTCGCGAACTTTGCCAGGCGGCCTTTGTTGGCTCGTTTTGCGACACTGGGTGAGATTGTCATAAAAAGGGGACGCCTCCGCCGATACCCAATTTATCCCGTTGATATCGAAGACAATGTGAAGACGGATTGTGTCTGTAATCTGAATAAATATGACATTTAATCTTGAGGAATTTGTAATGGTTGAATGGGAGTAATCGAACGTATGGAAGGGGCCAGAACTTGCATTTCGACCCTCCGAGTTTCGCGTGATTTCCGAGTATTGCTGTAACACCGCAACACACATAATGAGCAAAAAACCTTTTTACTGATTCAAAGATCGATTGTATAGGTGAAGGAATTTGAATTTTATGGCTAAGCAGGACTAGGTAGCTCGGTTGGAAGAGTAACGGATTACCAACCGGAGGGTTGCGAGTTCGAATCCAATCAGAGACCGTCGTGTACAAAGGGTGCTGGTGCGCGTTAAATCTGTCGCGGTCTCAAATGTCCTCACGATGGCGTGAAGTGGAAGTTTGGAGAGTGGGGTTGCCAGCTCAGGTGTGATTTCGTCATCTGACTGTGGTTCGAAATTACGTGGTGTTGTCCTCGGATCTTTCCGGGTTTGATCCCGAACCTTCGCCAATAGCCCGTTGTGTTGCTTCAGCGCGACGTTAATTAAAATATCCACCTAAGCAGGACAAGCTGCGCCTGACACAAAATCTCTAGGTCGAGAAATCAAAAACTGGTTACGAGTCATACAGGCAAGACTGCAGATAGGATATATGCGTGTGAACCCCACAGAGGGTGAAAGTTCATGTTAGTAGTCTCGTGTCTCTCAAATGCGGTCGGAGAATTCTTGTAGTCACCAAAGTGTAAATGTTTTACGTACAGGGTGTTTCAAAACTTTCTGTACAAACTAGGGGAAGGAACGCAGAATTGAACCGAAACTAACCAAGTTGTATATCCGCTAGGATGGAGTACTTATAGGGCTTGGATTAACCGTGGTGGACCAGACACCTGGCCACCACGATCTCCCGATTTACCATGCACCGATTTCTTCCTCTGGAGACACCACGAAGGCATCCATTGATTCCTAGGCTTATCTCATAGCAATAGTCGCTGACCAATAAAATGTTTCATAAGATTCTATCAGGGTCGTCGTGGGTTTGGGGCACTTCGCTAACAACCTATGAGTCGTAGGTGGTGCAGGTTGGATTAGTGTAGCTTGCCCTGGGTGTATTTTTTCCTGTGTTTGTAAATCTTTACTTGGGCCTTATGTCCATTATTTGACGTTGTCCATCTTGTGGCCAAATATTGCCTTTGCTCCATAAAACCCGACCCGCCTCAAATTCTTTCAACCGATAGATAGGGTTAACCCTCCAAGTAATTTCGACGAGATATCTCGTGCAGACAACCACCAGGAGGGTTAATTAAAGTACTGTGAGGAAATCTCAATGCGTTATACTCTAAAAGCCTTCCCGTGAATTTCCAGAGACGATATGTGGCAGGAAAGCAGGGTATTGTTCTGGAATGTCTGCGTTGTGTGTGTGCATTGTCTCTACCTTTTGTTTATTGGAGCAGTTGTTTACAGTCCCATGCGTTGTGACATTTACTTCCCATACTTCTGTATTTGTGTTGAAGGGAGTGTAGTCCTATTTCTGAACCTTTTTTATCCGCTACGGCGTTCGTGTTTCTAAAAGAGATACTCGAAAGACCCACACAGCAGGACCGTACCTGAATGGTGTAGTTTGCACGTCGTCTGGTAGGTATGGTATTTTAATTAACACTCTGGAGCAACACAACGGGCCATTTTACACGTCGTCTGAAAAGATAGGGTCGGTCTAGGTGTAAGCCTCCACCTTTAAATAAACACGCCAGTAATTTATTTCCCGATATTATACTTGTTCGGGTTTTGTAGGTTCTGTCTGCAATCTAATAAAAGATATCTTTGAATCGGCTTATTCTGTTCTTAACCCTTCAAGTGGTTTCAACGAGATATCTCGTCCATCAAGACCAAAGTCTTGAAGGACCAATCAGATGATGAATCAACGGATGGGCGTCTTCTCGCGTTCCGTAGACCAAACAGATGAGGGTCATGTTACTACTAGTTTGGGTCACATGATCCTGACACACACGAAAATTATACCATTGCTCGCTATTATATTTCCTCTATGGTTGCTACAGCAACTCAACGAGACCCGTACATATCAGAAGTTTTGTTCTGGCACTTATTCTAGTTCTGTTCGCTCTCAGGGTTACAGTCCACCAAAAATGCAGTTGAACCCTTTTCTGGTTTATTTGAAAACACTAATTTGTGGCAACACGTCGTCCAGTTTCCAGAGCATTGAATTGATTCAGAGCATCTTGGTATTTAGTAAGTTATTTTTTATACACAGGATATGCTTAATGGATATTGGAATAGAGAATGTTGAACTGAATCAGTTCAATCTTGGTATTCAGTACAGGATTCAAGTTTACTAGATATTGGAATAATTACTGTTTATTTTGATTCAGAGCACACATTCAGTAAGTTTTTTTATACACAGGATAATGATGTTTACTAATGGAAAACGTTGAACTGATTCAGAGCATCTTGGTATTCAGTAAGTTTTCTTTTTATACACAGGATAATGTATAATTAACAGAGGACATAATTAGGGAATATTTCTGGGATTATTCCATCTAAATAAAAAAAATAAGTTATTAATTTAGCTATGTTAAGAAATTTATGACTTACTGAATACCAAGATGTCCTGAATCAGTTCAATGCTCTGGAAATAGGACGACGTGTTACCACGAATTAGTTTTTTCAAATAAACCAGAAAAGGGTTCAACTGCATTTTTGGTGGACTCCTTAGGTGTGTACGAGCTTCACGGGCCCGAGGTACCTTAGTGATCTTTTCTTCCATGGGGTTTACTGTCTTTGGTAAACACGGGGGAGGGTTGACTCTCCTTTGATACCCAAGCGATCTTTTTCTTTCACCCTAATACTCCACTAACCAATCGCTGGTTTTTCCCTTTCACATTTTTAATTGACTGTGTCTTGTATTTGGCGCAGCTTGGCCAAATATGGCCCTATTTTATGTTTCCTCTCTTTCCGAAGAGAATTATGCTTATTCAATTATTCAAACACGCTGTAAAAGTCATGGTTTTTCGATATCTAAAGGTACGATAAGTAATATTATTAACGAGAAAGGAAAAAAACGTAAAAGTGGAAAAGTACTTCCAAAAAAGTATCCAAAAAAGAAAAACTTTCTGAGAATATTTGTAAGGTAAGATCTTTAATTTTAAAAGAGAATCCGCCAAGTCAAAGGACTATAGCAAAATGAACGTGAGAACTTTCTCTAAGAGATTTATGATCGTTGCCGGTTTTGCATATAATGGAAAATTAAAAGTAAAAAGAGGGGGGAAATGTAAAAATCAACTCCCACATATTATCAAGACCCTATTTTATCCCCACTATTTAAAAAAGAAATAGCATATCTTTACCCACAGTGCCAACAATCTGTAGAACTGCATCAGGGTAAAGCAAGCAACCACACATCTAAATCGACTCTTAAATTCTCGGAAAAAATGGAACAAGAAACTGGTATCAAGTACCCTTTACTGATATTCCTGCTAAATCTCCAGATGTTTCACCCATGGACTTTTGTGCTTTTGGACTTTTAAAAAGGGCATTATCGAAACGTCGACCGAAAATCATTCAAGGACTGGAAAACTGGAGCAAGAATGGGACAACATACCACTGTCGATACTACAAAAGTCATTATTATCATGGAAATGAAGGTGTAGAAAGGTAGTTAACAATAAGGGCTATCAAATGGAACATTTAAAAAACAAAAATTTCATGTAAAAAATTGGCTTCAGTCCATTAAAATCGTTCAAGAAATGTCCGAACAGCCTCTGTATAGTTAAATCTGCGAATTGCCGAACCAACACTTGTGATAATACGTTTGAGTTTATGGGAAGATTCGCAGTTTAAATAAAGAGGAATTGACAGCCCTTTATTAGGCTCGTATTTCCCCACAGGAAAAGCTCAGTAGCCTGTGAATTAACGAATCAAAAAATGACAACCTGTTAGGAGCAATTACGCCTTGCTGTGACTCGGAGGCCCAACGTTCCGCGTGCTGAGGATGTCGCTCGAGTTGAGTTGTCAGCGGCTAATAAGGAAATGGTGCTCGCTTCCTTTTCGGATAGTTTGCAAATGAAGAGTAAAGGCAATTAATTTCGATTCATCAACCGTTTTCGCGAGTGCTTTTTGTCGTTTTCGGTTGGGCCGCGCTATAGACCAGTTCGAAGAGCGACGGAGGGTTGCGAGTTCGAAACCCGGTCCAGCCAAAGACCGTCGCGTACGCTGGCGCACGTTAAATCTGCCGTGGCCTCAAATGTCCTCACGTTGGCGTGGAAGTTTGGAGAGTGGGGTGCCAGCTCAAGTGTTCTCGTCACCTGATCGTGGTTCGAAATTACGCGTTGTCCCTTCGGGATCGATCCCGGACCGTTTCCAACAGCCCTTTGTGTTGCTCCAGTGTGACGTTAATTGAAATGCCAAATACCATCCTCCCTCACTGTTTTGTGATTGGTGTAGCTTGGTCAAATATGGCCCTTGCGCCATAAAACCCCAAAACAGCCAACCAATAGTTTCTCAACCTGTGGTGTACGACCCGAAATATTTAGGGGCACGCAAAGGAAGTTAAGTAATGGTGGACAGAACGTGATCGACGAAAAACTTCTGCTGCGTCTTACACATGCTGATGTCCTCACGTTGGAGTGGTGTGGAAGTTTGGAGAGTGGGGTGCCAGCTCAGGTGTTTTTCTCTCAGGTGATTCAAAATGACGAGGATATCTGTCCTTGGATCGTTCCACTCGGGATTGATCCCGGGCTGTCACCAATAGCCTATTGTGTCGCTCCAGTGCGACGTCAATAAACTACCTACTACCTTGTTTAATGGGGTTGTCTCGACGAGGTATCTCGTTGGCAAAACTGACCAGATCTTTGTGGAGGAGATATCTCGTTAACGGGGAAAAAAAACTGACCAGATTTTGATCTTCCCATCTTCAAAAAGTCGGTGATGTCGTAGTGACGAGATATCTCGTTATTAGGAAAATTGATCGGATCTTGATGGACGAGATATCTCGTCGAAAGCACTTGGAGGGTTAAATGGTGGGTTTTGGCCGTGGGCACGGTAACGTAGTGGAGCATAATTCCGCGATCAGTGGTGCGGACCGGATTGTGAAGAAAGAGGGCCGCGTGTACATTGGAGCTTTGGTTATCCGATTAACCGAGTATCCATGTTGTCTGAGCCGAATTTGACACCGAGTTTTTTGTGCTTTAAATAAAGCTTAGAGTATGAGCGCGTTCTTTGTTTGGCAATCAGATGGTTGGTTTGGGTATTATCGCAGAAGATTCAAAAACGAATAAACTACACCAAACGCACCCTGGTCTTGTGAATAAGTTGTGATAGTTAAAGCACACACGACATTTGCAGAAAATCACCATTGACATTGGATCCAAGCAGATGTTGGAAATAAAATTAATATCAATGAGTTGGCAATTTTTTCGTAGTATTTAATTGAATAAGGTAACACGGTGACTTCGTACAGTGGTTGTCAATCGATTGGGTTGTTGCAAAAGTTCGTCCCGTTTTTGGCGCTAGATGGCATTGCAATCGCAAAACCGAAGTGTTTTCTACTTCACGTGTGTAAAGTTTTGATGTTTGGAAAAAAAAAAACGAATTTAAGCGAGTACTTGGGAAAAAATTGTGTTATTGGATTGTGTTTTTAAATTTTGTTAAGGATTAAAAATGGCAGAAAATAAGGAGCCTTTTCGACATACAATGGTACCTTGAGATACGAGTTTAATTCGTTCCATGACCGAGATCGTAAGTCAAAATGCTCGTATCTCAAATCAATTCTCCCCATTGAAGTTAATTGAAATGAGATTAATTCGTACCAGCCCCCGAAAAACTATTCCAATTTTTTTTATTATAATGTATTTATAATGAACAAATATTGTAGCTGGAGTTACAGCCTTAGCTGGAGTTACAGCCTTTATCGAGTCCTGCTTCAGAATAATACATATCGTAGAACTAGTGCGATCGGTACTGCGTTGCCAAGTCTATTACGCTTTGCTCATGTTTGTCTATTATCTCACTCTTCAATTCCATGGATATTACCTTTTTCCTTTTCTCACCACTGTTCTTTACACCCACCTTCTTTGGACTCATGGTTAAGCGAAAAAATTAGCTAAATAACTGTACTACATCACCCCGTTTTTCCGTTTTCAAAATTGACGCATCTGGTCGGAAAAATAAAAAAAATAAGGGACTCTGGCCTCCCTGTGGCAGTTGACAATGAATGTCAAACCAAATTAAGAAATTGATTTTTGTGACAGACGTTAACTGTCATCAAAATTGAGGTAAACGTGAACTGAACAACGCGCAAGACTCGGGAATCTGAGCGGAGTGGTGGTTGTGACGTCACCGAAGCAGGCTCGTTTCTCAAATTCTGGCCCGTGACTCAAAGCAAAACATCGACCTAGTGACGGCTCGTATCTCAAAAAACTCGTATATTGGGGCACTCGTATCTCAAGGTACCACTGCATTATGCTTTTTTATTTCCGAAAAGGCAAGAACGCCTCGCAGACGCAAAAGAAGATATGTGTTGTGTAGGGTGAGGGTGCGGTTGACGATTGCACGTGCCGTAAATGGTTCAGAAAGTTTCGTCCCCTGGATCAGTTCTTTAACCAGAAACCTCAGAACTTCTATGAGCACGGGATTGTGCAGCTATCGGAGAGATGGAGAAAGGCCATCGAACAGAACGGCACATACTATATCGATTGAATGTAATTTTCAGTAAATAACATTTTCTTCAAGTTTTGTCAAAAAATCGATACAAACTTTTGCATCAACCCAATACTTTCTTAGCATACTCTTGAAAGAGAGTGAAGCTTCTAACTCTAACGGGTCGCATCAAATTTTCGCAATGAGACACTTGCATGTTTAATTTAATTGCGAACTGTAATTGGTAAGTACGCTCATATTTTTTCTGCGAAGTTATATAGAGGAATTGAGTTTGGGGAAAGGTTTAATCCTCCAAGCGATTTCAACAAAATACCTCGTTGAAATCCAATTCTGCTAATGACGACATATCTCGTGACATTGATATTGACGATTTTTTTGCGATTGCAAGATCAAGATCAGGTCAGTTTTGCTTATGACATGA
The DNA here is from genome assembly GCA_933210815.1 of Meta bourneti. NCBI lineage: Eukaryota > Metazoa > Arthropoda > Arachnida > Araneae > Tetragnathidae > Meta > Meta bourneti. The sequence continues at coordinate 5,694,941 of OW119931.1, read as the reverse complement.
TTACCTCGCCGATACAACCACAGGAGGGTAAAAATTTCGAGTTATACCATCTATACAAAGAGATAGAGATAGAAAAATGCAGAGAATGCCTGGGCATATGATTAGAATTCCCGATGAAATTAGTGTAAGATAAAATATTTCTGGTCAGGCCAATTGGAGTCGGGCCTAGAGTATCCTTTGAGGTGAGGCCGTGATATCCGAATGATCTTTACTTCCTTTCATTTTTACCCTCGCCTACCCTTCTGCCCAACCGAGGACCGTCGTGTACTAAGGGGGCTGGTGCACGTTAAATCTGTCAAATTCCTCACGTTGGCGTGGTGTGGAAGTTTGGGGAGTAGGGTACCAGCTCGAGTGTAGCCTCGTCATCTGACCGTGGTTCGAAATTACGTGATGTCCTATAATCTTTTCCTTCGGGATTGATCCCGGACCGTCGACAGTAGCTCGTTGTGTTGCTCCAGTGCGACGTTAATTAATTACCTACCTACCCATCCTTCTGCTTTTTTGCCTTTTCTTCCCCCTCATTGTGTTGTGTTTGGCTCAGCTCGGCCATACATAGCCCTTGGGCCATAAAACCAACCGACCTCTCGGGTGAGGAGCCTTTTCATTTTGGAAGTCCGCTTTAATTTAGCTGTAATGAAATGAGGCCGCATTCAAGAAACTCCAATTAGATATTCTTAACCATCCACGTAGATCAGGGGTGTCAAACTGGCGGCCCGCATGTGGCCCCCGAGGTAATTTTTTGTGGCCCACGATGCTCTGAAATAAAATGAAAACAGGACACTATGTTATGAAGAAAATAGCACTCAGGGCAGATCGAGGCAATACCGTATACGCAATTTCGTCATGTTAAAATTGTGTGAGCAACTCTTTTCGTCCATGAAATTAAATAAAGCGGCCTACAGATCAAGATTAAGTGATAAACATCTATCTGCCATAATGTAGATTGTCTGTTCTCGGTCTTTGAATCCTGATATTGGAAAACTAGTAGGAGGAAAGCGCTGGCAAGAGTTTCCGGTAAAAAAATTAATTTTAGTTTTATAAATACATTAAATTAAATAAACGTTTGAATAAAAGCCATTATATAGCAATATCATAAATTATTACCCTGAATTCACTTAATTACATATAATGTGTTTTAATTATCCTATCCATATTCCTGAATCCCCACTTCAAAATATAACTTTAAGAAAATTTGTAAATGTAATGGGCCCGCGTGAATCTTACCAGTTTCATTAAATGGCCCGTGTTTTAATTGAGTTTGACACCCCTAACGTAAGTGAATGTACGAGTAGATTCGCAGAAATAAGTGGTTGAAAAGCAAGAGTCGCATTTCATAGTCACATTAGAACTATACCACGAGCGTTGCAGTCATCAATTTAGCCCTTATCGCTTTTTGGTGTTGTAATTGCACAGGACAATCTAGGAAGATTATTTCTCATTGAAACTTATTTTATTCTTTGGTATTTTGAACACTTTCGTTTTAAAAATATAATTGAAGCACAAAACATGCGAACAAAAAGTATTTATAAAAATAAAAGGATTTGTTGGTGCAAAATTCAGTCAAAAGGCTGCACTTAAGGACCTAGAAGGTCACATGACCTTTAGGTTACAGGTTCCTCAACCCTGGGGTGGCTCAGGGGATATGGCCACTGCGCTAGCAAACGGTGAGTTGTAGGCGGCACAGGTTCGATTCCTGACTGGTGAATTCCTCTCCGGGTGTATTTCTCTTTTCTGTGTCAGTAAATCTTTCACTTGTGTATACCTATTACTTGATAGTGTAGGTCTTTCTGGCGCAGTATGGCGAAATATGTCCCATGCGCCATAAAAACCCCACATCATCCAATTCTCACCCTGGTCTAGAGTAAGACCAGAGCTTAGATTAATTGACTGTGTAGACCAGAACTTAGACATTTGCAAAACTAAACACTAGAACTATAGCCAATAACTAAGTCATTGAGAACAGAATCATTGAGAAGGTCAAAGCCCACACTGGGTCGGTAGGTAGTTGAATTTACGTCGCACTGAAGCAACATAACGTGCTAATGGCGACGGTCCCGAAAGGAAAGATCCGAGGACAACACTTCATCATCTTGAGCCACGGTCCGATGATGAGGACAAAACCTGAATTGACACCTCTCCAAACCTCCACACCACCCCAACGTGAGGACATTTGAAGCCACGATAGATTTGACGTGCACCTGCCTCCGCTTATACGACGGTCTTGTACTGGGTCGAGTTTCGAACTCGCAGCCCTCCGGTTGTTAATCCGCGATTCTACCAACTAGACTACCGTGCCCCGGCCCACACTGGACTGTCTATTCGATGAGGAAGAAGTAAATATAGAGGGCGTTAGAGTTTTCGTAACCTCTTTCGTAACTTGGCATGTTTCTCCAATGTAATTTCAGCATGTCGCTTTCACTATTAATTAACGTCGAACATCTAAAAACATCCATCAATCAGATTAGTTAGAGTATTTTTCTTTGAGTGGTTTGTTTACGTCTGGACATATATAAAACCCTTTCACATAGATGACCTAATTCTTCAAATTGAATTGGGAAATATGCTGAAATATTTTTTGTCTTGTCTCCTGTGTGTGCTTTTGAGTCGTGTCACTTTTCTTGTCGCGGTCCGATATATCGGAGATGAAATATCCTCTCGTTGCATCAGTAAAATTCTAAGAATAACACCAGCTTTATTTTTGTGAACTAAAAACCAAAAATATTAAGGGTTCGCAGTAGCCCGGTTGGAAGAGTAATGAACTCGCAACCGGAGGGTTGCGAGTTCGAATCCAACCAAAGACCGTTGTGTAGAAAGGGGGCTAGTGCACGTTAAATATATCGTGACCTCGGATGTCCTCACGTTGGCGAGGTGTGGAAGTTTGGAGAGTAGGATGCCAGCTCAGGTATGACCTCGTCATCTGACCGTGGTTCAAAATTACGTGGTGTTATCCTCGGATCTTTCTCTTCGTGTTTGATCCCGAACCGTCGCCAATAGCCCGTTGTGTTGCTCCTGTGCGACGTTAATTAAATACCTACCTACCAAAAATATTAAGTTCACCATTTCGAAAATCTAAGCTACAGTCCCATTAAAAAGAGAATCGACTTTTTTTTTTGAAGAGAACAAACAAACTATAAACAGAGTTTTTATTTTAAGAGAAAAAATTTAGAACTGGCAGTTCTAAATGGTAAAAAAAAGAAATTCACGTTATTTAATATTTATTAACGATCAAACGACAACAATTATTAAATGGACGATTTTAAAAATGAAAAGATCTAAAAAGAATATAACAGTCGTCCATAAAATTAAGCCGACCATTACGAAACGAAGAAAATAAAATAAACCAATTTCTTATTCTATCGCGAAATAAAAACATTGATCAGACGGAAAGAACTAAAAAAGAAAGAAAAGAAAATTAAGCCAGCATCCATTTTCGTTTTTATGGACGATAAAAAATAAATGAATGAATTGTACTGTTTTGAACAACAAACGAGCAATATGTCCAGCGAAAAAATGTCAGTAAATCCTACAAAAAATCACTTAAATTTTAACTTTTTGTGCCCCCTGAATTTGTGCAGACTACAGAAATTAAGATCGAATATTCTAGAGTCACAAATCTTCTGGGGATGAAAAAGAAATTAAATTGCCTACATCGAAAAAGATGACATTTCAAATTTTACTTTTTTATCGTCAATCAGAAAGCAAACGATAGAAATTTAACCTTGACCATTTTGATTCGAAACGAGAAACAAACTCGTTATTTTATTCCTCGTTCGCGTTCCCAGAAAACTAAATACACACTCAAGATAAAGTCATCATTCTTGGGGTAAAAAAAATGACCACATTGAGCTTTATTGTTAACAAAAGGCAACAAGGTTAAAAGATATGAATTCTCGAACATGTACAAACGTAATAAAATATGAAGAAAATGTATGCATGTATTCATTTCGGTGTGGATTTTATTCTTTGTTCTCCATTCAGAATAAGAGCAGACGAACATTATTTTAAACGGATCTGGTCAGTAGCGGTAGTTCATTCCATTGTTAGTAACATTTCTCGCATTCTTTCTACACATTTTTGCACTGTTATGAAACAAACTGAACATTTTTGCTGCTATTGACAAACGACTGATATATTACGAGGCATACTTCGTCCTTCGTGACGTCATGCCAAACGAAAATAATGTGTTCTTAACGTGTTTCTTTACTTTGGGCTTTGATCGAAGATATTAAATGGACACTTAGTAATTTCTAATCAAACGCTCTTTCTTTTTGCTCGTGGCGGTTTCTAAGAATTTTAATACTCTATGCAATCACGTGAATTAGTTGAGATGGGTTATTAACCATTAAAATAACTAATGTTACAAATTAAGAGGTAGCAACTGTTGTCGAAAATAAGTTACCAATATTATCACGAAACGTAGAAAAGTAATTTAAAATATAGACGTGAACTATAAGTAGATTGAGTGTTGTTACTGAGAGGAGTTCAAAAAGTGTGACCAACATGTCGACTAGTAATCACGTGACTGCTCTGAAAAAGTTGACTTGTTTGACCGATTTGGTATTTTATCGCCTCGTTTGGCGATGTAACATCTTATTTCAAGATACGTGTGTAAATGCGCATTTCTATGTGTGGCTATAAAGGTGGCGAAATCGCCAAAGTCTGCTACTAGTATATGATCTATCAATAGACCAATCAGATGATGAATCAATAGATGGGTGTCTTCTCCCGTCCCGTGGATCAAATAGATGAATGTTAGGTTCCACTCAGCAGTCTAAACTTCAAGTTACTACTAGGCTTGGTCACATTATCCTGGACACACGAAAAGGTTACCATTAATCACTCTACTTTTATATTTCCTCTGATTTAAAATGAACAAATTTGGTATTTGGAGAGTTCAGCTAATTTTAAATTAGGTTAAAATGTATCAGAAGTATCAAATTCAAGAAAGTTGGGGCTTCATAAATATGAAATACATGTTCTTGATCAAATTGAAAGCCATGTTTCTAGTATGAGGATACAATTATATTTCAATCTTTCTATTCCATTAGAAGGTCGATGCTTTCAATACTCTGAGCGTCGTGAAATTTCCCAATAGTGTAGTATCCCTTATAACCCATAAGACACACGATTTAACCATATATTAGTTGAAAGAATCCTAGGATAACTGCAGGTTGCAGAACGGAGATGTACATATAAACTTCAAAGAGGGTTAATGCTGAATGTGTGTGTGGAGAGTTTTCTGGCATATGAACGTCAACCACGTGGTTTTAATCTACCTGGTGGTTACCTCGACGAGTTATCTCGTCATTAGCAAAACTGATCAGATCTTGACGGACCAGATATCTCGTCGAAACCACTTAGAGGATTAAGGGCAGTTGGAACCTAACAGTTTCAAAGGTAATTGAAAATGTTGTTACCTAACTTCCACTTATTGGTCGGAGAGTAACGGATTAGTAATCGGAAAGTTGCGAGTATGAAACTCGATCCAACCAAAGACCGTCGTGTACACAGGAGCTGGTGCACGTTAAATCTGTCGTGGTCTCCAATGTCCTCACGTTGGCGTGGTGTGGAAGTTTGAAGAGTGCGGTTCCAGCTCAGATGTCCTCATCATCTGATCGTGATTCAAAATTACGTGATGTTGTCCTTGGACCTTTCTCTTGTGGACTAATCCAGTCGCAAATAACCCGTTGTGTTGCTACAGTGCGACGTTAATTGATTAACCATTACCTTATTGGTTGAGATTTTTAGAGACGATTAAGATTTTAATTGTTTGATTTTTATATTTTTAGAGTCACCCAAAATTTTAATTATTCATTTCTATCAACACAATTTTATTTCAATCGTAACAAATTATAACTACCGCTGCACACTATTGTTCTATTGCAATGAAACAAAAATAAACAAATTAAACGTGTTAATAAGTTCAAATGGAATTTTGTGGTTACATCATTCTTTATTTCGGTTTCTTTGGACTTATTAAAGGATTTTACGTTTACATTTTGGAGTCTACAGCAAAGGTGTCGATTTTCTTTCTATTGTTCCCCGGATTTATTTACTTTTCGACTGCGTTCTCATTTGCTTTCCTCGAGTTGAGATGTACGGGGCTGTTTCCTTGCAGCCACATTTTTATACTCTGCAAGCGAGGAATCTTTCGCGTAATTCAAATTCATACAAGTATGAAATGCCGCGAGGAAAATATATACAGTTCTTTTGAAGAAAAACAGGACGTTTCGTTGAATGAAACAGTCAGAAAGTTCGAAAATCTGAGCGGACCACAACTGATATAAGGGATTCGAACTTATATTTTTATCGTCTGGCGAACTCGTATTCAAACCACTGGGAAAAAATTTCTCATAAATTTTGAAAATTTTTGTTTTGTGTCTGAATTCCGTATGACAATATTTTGCAACCTTTGAACTCAATCTTTGCTTTTCTATCCTATTCTCGTTTTAGGGTTTACCTAATGATAAAAACTAGTCACTGCCGCGGTAGCCCGGTTGGTAGAGTAACGGATTAGCAACCGGAGGGTTGCGAATTCGAATCCAACCAAAGACCTTCGTGTACAAAGGAGGCTGGTGCACGTTGAATCTGTCGTTTGGAGAGTGGGGAGACAGATCAGGTGTGGCCTGTGGTTCAAAATTAAGTGGTGGTGTCTTTGGATCTTTCCTTTCGGGTTTGATCCCGGACCGTTGCCAATAGCCCGTTGTGTTGCTCCAATGCGACGTTAATTAAAATACCTACCTACATTTCTTTTCTTTAAAAAAAATTTGGAAGCCCTCTATGGAAAACTATCTTTTTTAATAACTAGCTGTACCGGGCCACGCGTTGCTGTGGCTCATCTGGTTAAATTGAAAAGAAAGATTGCCATTGTGCATTCATCCCAAACGATAAGTTTGCATTTTTGCAATATTTTTCCCATGCTGAATGCTTTGGAAGTGTTACACGTGGGGGATTCAATGAATTGCATGTCAAATGGCAATTTCAAAGCGGAATGAGCAGTTCTTCCACCTGGTATCAAAGTCGCAGCTATTCCGGACGACGCAAATGCTAAGGCAATGTGATTTTGGGATCTGATTGCGGCCAGAATCAATTGAATTAGGAACGTTTTAGCAGTTCCTCCTGGCGTTACATTTTTAATTATATAGCTAAGTAGACTAAAACATGCGCGTATTCGAATGCAACGTTGTGGCAAAATTTCAAGGCAATCGGTGAAAAATTTTGGGAGATTTTGCGTTAGGAACAAACGAACATTACATTTTTATTTATATAGATAAATTGGTAAGTGTAGCTGCGCCTATAATGAAATAACAAAAATAAAATTACACATAAACGCTCTAGATTGATCATTATTATTTGTAACTAATATGAAAAATCAGTAAAGTCGAAAATAATCACTAATAAGAATGTACTTAGTAATGAGCTATCAATTTGTCTATAGGAGACTATTTGTCGCCAGCAGCATCCTTAAATCTCCACAGTCGACTTTTTGCAGCCAGTTTCCACTTTTTAGTTAGATGAATCTACGACAATGCACACTGTAGTCTATATGGTCAAGTGGATTACAAGCTTGCTTAAAACCTTTTTAGGCCGACAAATTGTTTTAAATATCTTCCCAACTCTTGCTCCTCTCCTATTTCCCTTGGGTCCCCCTGCACTAGATTCCTTCAGCGCTCGCAATGGTAGCGTCCATTTTGGGAAGCTGCTTCAAACTAACTTTCCATAAAACGTTTCCATCAATGGGGACGTTTTTAGAGGCCTTCTTCACCCACTCTCAGTGTCTTTTCTGGACACCGGAAATTTGTTTCCCTTCTACGCATTTTATTTGATGGCCCGTCTGCAGCTTGCAGTATGAAGTTTCTGTTCTTTAGTATGATAAATAGAGTGCTTTTAGGAATGTTAGTTCGACCAATCCCCGTTTTCGAAAGATGATTTTTATCGGCGCTTTCTAAGGATTTCTTTTTTTGTCTGAATGGACAACGCTGAGCTCAGTCTTGGTTAGAAGGGGTATTGTTATCTAAGTGGGAACAGTTGTCTGGTCCCTATTGAAACGATACTTATATGAGTTTTTAGATTGTTTATTTAATAGTTACGTGTTTGTTGAATGTATAATATAGGATATAGTATTATAATGACTTAACGTCTAAAAGGGATACGTTTTTGTATTTGACGTCCTTAACATTACATATTTGATAGGAGGGATAAATAAAATATAAAATTTGAATTAGATAACAAATAACAATAATAAGAGGAGTGCAAGCCAAAATTACACTAACATTTATAATTAAAGAAAATATTTAATACATTCCACAAAAACTACGTACTTATGTTTATTTCTCGACTTAATCTCCATAAACGTTGAGACATTTATCCCAGCGTGACACTAATTTGAACATCCCTTCACGGTACTGTTGCTTGTCAAGCTGCTTGAAGTAGTCCACAACTGTGTCTTGCAATTCCTCCTGATCCGCAAAGTGTTTCCTCGCCAAAAATTTCTTTAAAGGTCCGAATAAGTGAAAACCCGAGGGGGCTAAATCTGGAGAATACAGAGGATGTTGCAGGACCTCCCAATTCCGCTGCGCCAACCACAGTTTGGTTTGATTTGACGTTGTGGGGTGTTGCGCCATTTTGCAAAAGTTTAACTCCTTCGCGTAATCGTTCGGCCTTTTCCTTCCCTAACGGCTGTTTGCAATTTCTCGAGTTTTCTGTCACTGCTAATGGTTGTGCGCGATTCGAGGAATTCACACAGCATTAGGCCTTCACTATCCCATAACACGGTGGCCATGGTTTTGCAGGCAGATGGTTGAGTTTTGAATCTTTTTGTAATTGGGGAAGCTGGATGTTTCCATATCATGAACTGTTTCATCTCTGGGGTGAAGTCACAAACCCAGGTTTCGTCTCCGGTAATGATGCTGTGAGGTTCTCCGTCCAACACACGGAGGAACATTGGCCGGAAGGAACCATTGGGTCCCCGAGAAACGAAGGTGGGGTGCCCTTGAACGATCATCCGGGGGAGAAGAAAAGAAAAGAGAGAACTGGGAGGGGAAGTGAAAGAGACTGACCGGCGGATGCAGGAGAGTACGAGGGTCCTTTCGCTGTAAATATCTATTTTTAACGGAATGTAAATAAAATTACTGAATCAAGAACCCCACGCAGAAGCGTCACTCTTTGGTAATGTACATGGACTTGAAATCCATTAAAGTTTCTCCAGCATATTGGAAAGCCGGCGTCTCGCAGATGCCGAGAAATGAGAGAATTCCCTTCCTGGTGGTATCAGGTGAGATGTTGAAGTGAAGCACTCATACGATTGGTTTTTTGTTCATCGGAGAGCATTTTCGGCACCCAGCGAGCCGAAACTTTGCGTAAGTTAATGTCGATTTCATAAACACACAACTCTTAGGAATGCCATTGATTTCAGCAATTTCACGAACTTTAATGCGATTATCTACCCAAATCAAACGTTCGACACTTGTGCAGTTGTCATCCGTGTGTGTGAGGTCCCTGGTCTGCCTCTTTTCTTCTCCGGATCATCATTCAGCTCCGTTCGTCCATCTTTAAATTTTGGCATCAAACGTTGACTTCTTTTCGGCTTAAAACGTTCGGTCCATAAACGCCCTGCGATTAATTTCGCTCTGATTAACTCCTTCGGCTTGCAAAAATCTGATAACTTAGATTACAGACGCCATGTTTGTTTGCTTCCCGGAAGCTAAATTGAGTCTTGAACAAACAACGCTCCAGATTCTACTCCTACACGCATGCATACGGCGCCAATATTGCGCATGAGCAGTTGTAAAACAGCCACCTGCACCTTTAATATCGGATACCCCTCATGTAATCTTCCTTGTATATATGAAAATAGGACTTTTATTAACTTAGTGTACAATTTACTAACGTTGTGATTGCTTCGTGACTTTTGACAAGATGAGCAACGTTGGGTTCAAAATGAATCAGTTTCAGCCTTAAATCGCCCGGAATTCTATATTCACTCTTAATTGCGTTGTCACTCAGGTAAGCCAAGTTAACCGAATGAAATTTTACCCGTACAATGTCTTATATTTTTCTAGCGACCTAAGCCCGAATCGACCCTCCAATGTTATATCAATCCACAGGGGTCGATATCACCCACTTTGGCGACCACTGCCCTAGACCCTAAAACAGCCAAATCTCGCCAAAAAACCCTCAACGAAACCTAACTTGCAGGGCTGCCACAGCGACTGAAAGGCTACTTTTTGCTACTATTTTTTAACCTTGGCGACTTGGGGTACCTTTTAAGAAAAATCGCCTCAAAAGCTCCTATTTCCCAAATTTTCGAAAATTTTGAACCTTTTTTTAACTAATAGCGGATGGAAATATATTTTTCTTTTGGGAAAATTTTTTCCAAAAGAAGCCAATTGCGAAGTTGTGTCGCCAAGCCGCGGCAACCACAAAAGAATGCATCGGAATCTGTTAGCTAGATTGTCATGAAAACCTTTTTTGAAAATATGTGTTTTTTAATTTTAAAATTTTTATTTTTTGGCGGAATCCTTAACGCGTGTTTAATACTTAATCAACACATTTTGTGCTTTAGTCGATTCATTTTGTGTTTGAGTAACTAAAATAGGGCTTAAAAGGAGACTTTTTGTAACTATTTAAAAAATTTATGGTACTGTTTCACATGTGTGTGTGCTTTGCCTGTGGCAGCTCTGAAATCGCCTCAACGAAACAGAAGCCGCAGTTAACTGAATATCGCTGTAATATTTTTACTTTTTCCGCGGTTGTTATACCGATCATAAAATAGCATTACAGAACTGCCGGGTTTCCTGAATTGGTCGTTATATCGCAACAAGTCGTTAAGCGGAGTGAACTGTTTATGTATGAGAAAATACAGGTAATCGAGGCATTTGGCGATACGTTGAGACCCGCCAAATCGCGCTTAAAAAAACCCTCGACGAATCAACGAAATCTAAATAGTCTAAACGAATCTGGAGACACCTCCAACTGAAGGTCGTTTAAGATCGATATAACGACCTTTTTCACGGTCATTATATCGATCATAATATAGCATTACAGCTATGAGAGGATTTTTCTGTTAAGCTCAATATATGGGTAGCGGTTGTGTTTCTGGGACAATGCGTGTTTTCTGTATGTGACGTCAGTTGGCTTTTTTATCGAATACGATTTCAACTCGTCACCAGTAAAAATTTCATAGAATAAATTCCGAACTGACATATGACAATTTAATTATCAAAACCAATTACATTAAACGCTAAATGTTTCCAAAATGGCGATGATAAAGTACATTTTAAAGTTACCTCGATACGTATCATGCAAGAGCATTTGGACAGCAAAATAACTTCGTCAGTCTTATTGTTTGCACTGAAAAATCCGTCACATAGTAGAACGGGCTTTCTCAATGGGTCTATATCACAGCGAGCCCTTAACTCTTCGTTTCGACGAGATATCGCGTCTGGTCAATTTTGATACGGACGACATATCTCGTCGGGGCAAAACTGCCCTATTACTCCAAGAGAATGAAGATCCAAGAAGGAAAAAGATGGTAACTCAGACCGTCGTGTAACGGAGGCTGATGCACGTTAAATCTGTCGTGGCATCTAATGTCCTCACGTTGGCGTGGTGTGGAAGTTAGGAAAGTGGGTTCCCAGCTACGGTGTTGACCTCGTCATCTGACCATGGTTCAAAATTACGTGGTGTCGTCCTCCGATCTTTCCCTTTCGAATTGATCCGGGACCGTCGCCGATAGTTCGTTGTGTAGCCCCAGGAAGACGATAATTAACTACCTACCCTGAACTGGTGACAGTTTGGAACAGGTGTTTAACCCTTTCGGGCCTAATGGGCATATACGTCCCAGAGATTAGATTGGGTAAATAAATCCCACTTTTGAATGGGTTTTTACGTTTTCAGTGTTCTTAAGGAATTAGGGAATAAAAATATGACTAAAGAAATCTGGCAATACTTTCAGATTGCAAATGGCGGACTTATGTTTTTGAGCACGCCCATTCATTCTGATGAATGAGTGACCGTGGTTCGGAAACAAAAAGATGCTACAAAATTAGACGTTAGTTGCCCAGAAGCCATTTCCCACTACAATATGTACATGAATGGAGTTGATCACTGTGATGAAATGGCTACTTTTTAGGGTCATGACAGAAAATCAGAGAAGTGGTGGAAAAAAGATTTTTAGTTATGATTTGTGTTGTGAATGCATGGATTACGAAGTGTGATGTGGAACATAAAACAGAACCACTATTATCATTCATGGTCCCCTTAGCTGAGCAACTCATAAATGTTGGAAGGGAGAAAGCAAACACAAAAAGAACGCGAAAGTACGGTCGTCCGTCAAAAAGAGCAAAAACTACTACATTAAACTACTTTTCAGAGTTAAATTTTAATCATGCAAAAGTCTGGGCGAAAGGGTTAAAAGAGATTCTGACCGCTACAGGCAGTCAATTTTGGAAGCGAAGAAAAACCACCATGAGTGTTAAATCGAGGGTCGCACTAAACGAGTCTACTGTATATGTGAGAAAATTAGCGTCGAATTGAACGTTGACGGGAGTGTCATCTGCTTCAACTCACTTCCACCCCGGTGCCTAATTAAAAGGATTTTGACAGCCTCATTAGGCAGATATTGAGTGTCGAACGATACAGTAATCCACTGTAATCTAAAATCAATCGATTAGTTTGACGCGTCGTAACTGGAGAGTAGCAGAATTCCCTTCTTCCTTCTAGACGTGCCCTGCGGATGCTATCTTGGTCCTTTTTAGATGTCAGCGGTTTTTAACCTTCATCTCATAAATGTGGATTGGTTTGAGGGTGTTATGACGAAGAGCCATATTTGGCCATCCAGACACAAGACATTGGATTGGACGCCGTAGGAGGACACTATTACACCTGTGTGGCTTTCAGCTATAGAGTCCGACTTACGGAGGAGTTTAGGGGATTAGGAGAGCCGAGCAATCCACTATACACACAAAACATTCAAGATAGTACACAAAAAAAGGAAGACAAGTGAAGGGCCAAACATGCAAGCTCAGATAAACAATATTACGTAAGAAAGGATTACAAAATTTGTTAAATTTACAGAGAACTAAATAATAATACCGTAAAAGTAAAATTAATAATGATAATACAATACAAATGATACTAATAACATAAAACATAATCTATATAAAAAACGGTAAGAATACACAATGAACAAGGATACGTATTAAGAACAAAAAATTCAGAGAGCAAAACCACTAAGAAAACTAAAAAATACACAGATATACTAATTTCGTAAGAAAATCTAGGTTATATGGAGAACATTCGACTGCTCAGCTCTCACAGATGTAATCAATGTTGGAGCTGGGATATTCCATCATTTTAAAGATTTTATGGTGGCAGTGTCTATTCTTGGCAGTACTTCGGCACCAATGAGATGAAAGCTTTACTGACAGAGGAGAGAAATACACCTGACAGAAATCGAACCTGCGCAGCCTACAACTTCATAAATGTGGGACAAAATTTAGTAAACAAAGAGATGAATTAAAATGAAGAATTTAATGCGAGCCAAATACAGACTATTTACCAGAATGAGATGAATTGACAGGGTTTGGGGCCGTCTTACTCCCGAACAATTAAAGATAGTTCAAATCTTAGCCGTCTGCCGCAACGTCTTTGTTAATCAACCGCCAATTGTTTTCTCGGTCAATGTGCTCATTTGCGAGAAACTGCCACTCTGTTTAGAGCAGGCAGGTGTCTTCTCCACTCGACTGGACGATGAGGAATTTCAGGTGTCCCACATAAACTAATAAATATCCGCGACACACCAAGAAATCTATAAAGGGGCTAGTGCACGTTCAATCCGATCGTGGCCTCAAGTGTCCTCACATTTTCGTGGTGTGGAAGTTTGGAGAGTGGGGTTCCAGTTCAAGTGTGACCTCGTCATCTGACAGTGGTTCGAAATTCAGTGTTGTCCTCGGTTCTTTCCCTTCGGGTTTGATCCCGGACCGTCACCAATAGCCCGTTGTGTTGCTCCAGTACTACGTTGATTAAAATACCTACCTACCCATGGGAAAAGATCACTCGGGGACGTGAAACCTGTTGACTTCCTGAAGGGGTGTATCCCTGAGGGCTTGAACAAAGGAAATGGGATGAAATTGAAGCAGACACACAGAATCTATGTAATTGTGGGAACATGAGTGGTTGGTAGATACTTTAATTAACGTCGCCGTGGAGCAACACAACGGGCTATTGTCGGCGGTCCGGGATCAAACCCGAAGGGAAAGATCCGAGGACGACACTGAATTTTGAATCACGGTCAGATGACGAGGTCACACCTGAGCTGGCACCCCACTTCCACACCACGCCAACGTGAGGACATTTGAGGCCACGACTGATTTAACGTGCACCAGCCCCCTTTGTACACGACGGTCTTTGGCTGGCTTGGAACTAACCCTCCGGTTGCTAATCCGTTACTCTTCCAACCGGGCAACTGCGACTCGGGAACATGAGTGAGTTGCCATTTATTTTATTGGAAATAAGAATCAACACCTCAGTAAAAGTAAAAAATCCACTTGTGCAAAAGGTTTTTCTGCAAAATTTACATTAGAAATATGTATACAATGCCCTTGTTGGGCTTCAAAGCTTGAGGTTATAACATTTTGACAAAAGTGGAGATCGTCTATACTTAGCCAGTTTTTAAATCTAGTATTTGAAACTGTATAATGTAAAGGTTTACTTACATAAATATGTTGTTCAAAAATGCATAAAAAATGTCAACCTTTGATTTCTCGCCTCAGGGTTTGCTTTACCACGAATATTTGTCCAAAACTTTATTGTTTCTTCCTCCTTGGCAAACAGTCTATGCAAACAAGGATGGAGGTATATCATGGTATGGTGAAGGAGATTGTTATGTACTTAATATTCAGTTTCAGTCGCTTTCCCTTGAGCAGAATCACGTCGTTCCTGTTCATCCCAACGTAATCGTACATGCACTTTTATAGTGCAAAAAAAATAAGGGATTTTCTGAAATTGCTCTATTGTATATATTGTATGCATACACTAGAAAAAAATTTTAATTTTGACTTTCAAAATCCAGTTTTTTCTTCCAGCAAGTCATTGACATATGCTTAAAATCATATCAGAGAGAAAAAATCAGATTAAGTAATTATTGATTATCTAATTTAGATGTAATAAGTTAATTAGCATGTTTTTGAATTTCTCGGTATTTTTGCCATTTCTTTTTCATGACGACAGGTTATCCTCAAAAGAGACGCCATGTCTCTTCTAAGCTAAGTTTTTTTATTATATTTATTTCGAGATAATTTCCGTGTGTAGTTCTTAGGATATTTCCATGCTACACTCGTTTAATTTAACTTTTGTGATGTTCGTTTCTCCTTGCGTCGCTTTTTTCGAACCGATATTTCTTTTATTAATCTCGTCACCTTTTGGTTTTGTTATTTTTAACTGATATATCATATTTTATACTACACTGCTGGCCACCGTAAATGCAACACCCTGAAGGAAGCATGCAAATAATATGAAATTTACAACATGCATTAGCGGAGGTGAGATATGCAAATGATTAGAATTTCAGCGCAGCCGCACATCACGCGCGCCTGTGGCGCCACTTCAAAGCGCTATTTAAGGCTTGGAGATTTCGACGATTTCAAGTACGGCAATTGTGTTTTTCTTGTGGTTTTTTCAAAAAAACGATCAATTATGCCTCGTAGAAAACAGCGATCATCTTTTGATCAAGTATCCGAGTTCGACAGAGGAAGGATAGTGGCCTACCGAGATTGTGGATTATCTTTCAGAGAAATCGGTAGTCGTGTTGGACGAAACCAAACAACTGTAATGCGGATATGTGATCGTTGGATGCAGGAGGGTACGACGGACCGACGTGTTCGATCGCATCCACCTCAGTGCACCACTTCACGTGATGACAGGCATATTGTGCGTATGGCAGTGACGGATCGCTCAGCCACATCACGAACCATAGCACAGCACATTCAGTCTGTACCGCATCATCCAGTGTCTGCGCGTACCATTCGACGCCGTTTACAGCAGAGTGGTCTGTCCGCAAGACGTCCATTGCTTCGTCTACCCTTGACGCAGAACCACAGACGTTTCCGCCGCCAATGGTGCGATGAAAGAAGGATGTGGACGGCAGAATGGAATGAAATTGTCTTTACTGACGAGTCACGCTTCTGTCTGCAACACCACGATGGTCGGATTCGAGTCTGGAGACACCGTGGAGAGAGGATGCTGAACAGCTGCGTTATGCACCGCCACACTGGTCCTGCACCGGGTATTATGGTATGGGGCGGTATTGGATATCACTCTCGCACTCCTCTAGTACGCATTGCCGGTACTTTAAATAGCCAGCGCTACATCTCCGAGGTGTTGGAGCCAGTTGTCCTTCCTTCCCTTCAGGGCTTGCCCACAGCCATATTTCAACAGGATAATGCGCGACCACACGTGGCACGGATTGTCCAAGGGTTCTTCGTCAATCGCCAGATTGAATTGCTTCCCTGGCCAGCTCGCTCTCCGGATCTTTCGCCGATAGAAAACATGTGGTCCATGGTTGCTCAACGATTGACCCAGAATACATCCCCAGCTGCCACACCAGATCAACTTTGGCAACGTGTGGAAGCTGCTTGGTCTGCTGTACCCCAAGAACACATCCAAAGTCTCTTTGAATCAATGCCGAGGCGTGTGGCAGCGGTGATCTCCAACAATGGCGGTTACTCTGGCTACTGATTTTGGCAGGAACCACACTTCACAGAAGTCTATAAATTTAATCATTTGATACTTGGTCAACATGTTATCTACAAAATAAATTTTGTTGTGATATCTCTTGTCTTTCTTGGTGTTGCAATTTGGGTGGCCAGCAGTGTATAATGTCATTAATTTTGTGCAGTGCTTAATCCAGAACTTTTCTCTATCTTATTAAATAAAATGTAATTGTTAATTTTTAAATATGGTTCATTTTTCTTGCCAATTATTGGTTATCAATTGACATGAAGTTGTTTAAGTATTAATTAATGAACAGATATCCGCTCACACAGTATCAGGGTTAGTCACGTTTTAATCCAATCATAATTCCACTATACGATCAATCACTGCTGATGGAGTCCTTGCATTCGGACCTTGCACGTTTATCAATTCGAATTAAACCAAAAAGGACACAACAACTAGATCAACACTTAAGCTGGCACCCCAAACTTCCACACCACGCCAACGTGAAGACATTTGGGGGCACGGCAGATTGAATGTGGACCAGTCCCCACGTACATGATGACTTTAGGTTGAATCGAGTTTTGAACTCATAACTCCTGTTGCTAATCCTCTACTCTTCCAACCTTGCTTACATTTAGGATAACTTGAGATAGAGGTGTCCAAGATCCCAAGACCGTCGACACCTCTAGTCATCGAAGGCAACCCTACGCGACTCTACCAACTGAGCTATCGAGGACCCAGAGCAGTAGACAAACTCACTGAGCCACTGCGATTCCTTAAACCTCCTAGGGTTTGTGCCGACCATTAGAAAAATATTAACCATTAGAAAAATATTAACCAGCCTTGATGGACGAAATTTGTAGTCATTAGAAGAAAGCTAACCAGGTCTTGATCTTATAAAAAAATCGGCAATATCTTGATGACGAGATATCTCGTCATCAAGATATTGCCGATTTTTTTGATGACGAGATATCTCGTCATTAGCACAATTGGTCATATCGTGGTGGACCAGATATATCTCGTCGAAACCACTTGGGGGTTAAATAGGTGTCATCAATAGACCTAAACAATAAATGAACTTTGACAGATTCGCAGACTGCCTAGTTAATAATATCGCAAACCTTAACACCCGTAAACCGTTAGCGTAAGGAAATGTAACAAACCCGAAAACACAAGTTCGTCCAATCTATTATCCTCCATTATTAAATCTTCAGCATGACGTCTTGCACTTAATAAGGATATAAAACGTGATTTATCCCCGTTGGTTGTCCATTGTATGTCACTGGAAAAACAGTTCATTACGTTTCTCGTATTTTGGAAAATAAATGAAACGGTGCTTTATCATGTTGCTTTACGTAATAAAGCGATTCAGCAAAGCGGGGACAAAGCGTCGCTCGGTTCAATTTTGTTATTAGGGTCCATTGTGTTCGAGCCTTAATCTCCTGCATGGCCGACCCCGTCTAATCTTTATTTTCAGGTAAATGGGCTTTCCGAGGTATTTACCGTCAGGCTAAATGTAGGGACGGTAGTGTTCCTACGGTAGGTAAGTAGTTTAATTAACGTCGCACTGGAGCAACACAACGGGCAATGGCGACGGTCTGGGATCAAACCCCAAGGGAAAGATCCAAGTAATTTTGAACCATGGTCAGATGACGAGATCACACCTGAGCTGGCACCCCAAACGGGCGATCCACACCACGCCAACGTGAGGGCATTTGAGGCCATGACAGATTTAACGTGCACCAGCTCCTTTTATACATGACAGTGTGATTCGCAACCCTCGTTGCCAATCTGTTTACTCTAGCAGCCGGGCTACAGCGGTCTGTGTTTCTACCACGATACGTGTTTGCGATTCATATTCCGTGATGTGGATTCATGTTGGTGTGATGTGGATTCATGTTGGCGTGATGTGGACGTTTGGAGAGTGGGGTACCAGCTCAGGTGTTGCCCTCGTCATCTGACCATGGTACAAAATTACGTGGTGTTGTCCTCGGATCTTTCCCTTGTGGACTAATCCCCGACGGTCCCAAATAACCCGTTGTTTTGCTCCAGTGAGATGTTAATTAACTACCCTGATGTTATCAACTCGTGTCAGCATAGTGTCGACCTCGTCATGTGACCGTAGTTCAAAATGACGAGGTATTATCCTCGGATATTTCCCTTAGAGATGGATCCCTGACGGTTGCCTCGTCATCTGACCGTGGTTCAAAATTACGTGGTGTTGTCCTCGGATCTTTCCCTTTGGGATTGATCCCGGACCGTCACCAATAGCCCGTTGTGTTGCTCCAGTGTGACGTTAACTGAAATACCCCCCTGACGGTTGCCAATAGCCCGTTGTGTTGCTCTAGTGCGACATTAATTCAACTACTCCCAACTCTTTGCTGACCATCTGGTCTGTTTTTACACTGAAAATCCCTCATGTGAGTTGTACATGTTCAGGCCATAGAAGTGAAAAAAATAGACCGAGCATTGCTATTGAAAGAAGCTTCAAAAAGTGTGGCCTAGATATCGACTAGTAGTCACGTGACTGCCCTGTGAAAAATTCACTTGATCTGCCAATTTGGCATTTTCTTGCCTCGTTTGGCAATACAGCATCTCATGACAGGGTAAATGGGTGAAAGAGGATTTCTATACTGTCATAAAAATGGTGAAATCACCAGTCTACTATTATATGTCGAGCGGACGAATCAGATGATGAATCAATGGATGGGTGTCTTCTCCCAACCTGTGGACCATTCTGATGATGAATGTTCATTTCCATCCGGTAGACGGGAGTAGTCTAAGGGTAAACGCTATTACCTAGTTTTGATAACATTATCCTGGATCGGATCTTTCCCTTTGGAATTGATCCCGGACCGTCACCAACAGCCCGTTGTATTGCTCCAGTGTGACGTTAATTGAAATACCCCCACATGATCCTGAACACATCAAAAGGTTAGCATTACTCACTCTACTTTTGTTGGACGCGGTATCCCGGTTGGAAGAGTAGCGCATTAGCAACCGGAGCGTTCAAAACTAGGTCCAGCCAAAGACCCTCGTGTACATGGAGGCATGTGCACGTTAGATCCGTCGTGGCCTTAAATGTCTTCACGTTGGCGTGGTGTGGAAGTTTAGAGAGGGATTCCAGCTCAAGTGTTGACCTCGTCATCTGACCGTGGTTCGAAATTACGAGGTGCTGTCCTTGGATCTTTCCCTTCGGGAATGATCCCCGACAGTCGCCAATGGCCTGTTGTGTTACTCCAGTGCGACGTTCATTACCTACCTTCCACTATACTTTTGTATCTCCTCTAAGCTTTAGGCCTGGCCAACTCAATCATTCTGCTGGTCACTTTGACGAGGTACACTTTTGCCGCAGACCGCACACCAAGTAAATATTTTTAAAAATGAAACATGATTTTATACCGGAAATGTCGGCTCATGTGGAAACAAAACCAACCCAATTTGCGAAAATTCGGTGCAAAAGCACAGCCCGTTTTTAAAATGACTCGCCCAACTACCCATCTTTTATAGCGTTGGAAACAGGTGTCACACCCGTCAACGATCGATATTTAATAGC
The DNA here is from genome assembly GCA_933210815.1 of Meta bourneti. NCBI lineage: Eukaryota > Metazoa > Arthropoda > Arachnida > Araneae > Tetragnathidae > Meta > Meta bourneti. Next base: position 5,674,669 of record OW119931.1, on the reverse strand, counting down.
GTGTTTTAAAGAAGATTTAGTTGCCAGCATCACTGGCTTGTTAAAAATTCACGAGACAAAAAATTATAGACATTGGAACTACTTTTCAGAGATAACGACTTAGAAAGTGGGTTAAAATAGCTTTCTTAGAGGGAGAGATCTTTGAATATGTGGAACTACAGAACAGATAACTGATCGTATGACAATGCTGTAGTTCACGTATGCCAATTTCCCCTATTTTGAATACCTGTACTTGAAACGTGCGCTTTCTGTTCATGTTGGTTGGCATATTCTGTTAAAGTAAATGCAGGTAGTGTTTTCGCAGTGATGCGTTTTCCGAACGAGACGTCACTTTGCTTGTTTTTGGAATACGATTTCAGCACGAAGCAATGAGACTGAGATATATGATAGTTTATGGTCAACATCAGTTAAATTGAACACCAAATGTTGCCAAAACGGTGATAAGCTCTATTTTAGGGTAACCATGATGCGCAACATGCGAGAGCATTTGGACAGTAGAACGTCTGATTTGTTTATTCTGAAAATCTCTCATGTGAGTGAGCCGTCGTGGCTCTGGGTATGCCCACAGTGCTAGCAACCTTCGAGTTGTAGGCGGCACAGGTTCGATTCCTGTCAGGTGCATTCCTCCCTGTGTGTATTTCTCTCTTCTCTGTCAGTAAAACTTTCGTTGTGTGTGTCTATTACTTGATATTGTATGTCTTGTGTCTGGCTCAGTATGGTCAAATATGACCCTTGCGTCATAAACCCCAACAAACCAACTCATGTGTTGTACAACCTAACATATGAGGCACTTTCTGTCAAACTAAATCTAGGTGGTGTTAGTATTTCTGTGGCGATACGTACTATACTGTATGTATTCCGAATGCGACGTCAGTTGGCTTGCTCTTCGGATACGATTTCAATACTTCGTCAATAAAAATTCCTAAAAATGAATCCCGAATTAAAATATAATTGGTTGATCAACACCAATTCTATTAAACGCCGAACGCTCCAAATCAGTGATTAACAAGATCTTAAGGTAACCACGACGTGTATCATGCTAGAGCATTGTGTAGTGGAAGTAAAATCTTCACTTTTGTATGGTTTGTTTAATCTGAAAATCTCCATCCGTTACATGGAGTCCCAGAGGTTCGGGAACATCCGTCATATTTTATTTTCACTAAGCGTTTTAAAGTTTAAAGTGCTTTCAAGGACCAAATTACAGCATTACATCAACGACGCTTGCCTTTCGAGTCCTTTTCATTCCGGGATTGAAATTAATCGCTTCAAGTGGCGCGTTCCGAAAGCCCGAGCTGTCGATCCGTTTTCTTGAGAATAATCAACCGCTTACGGCCGCGTCTTTTCGAGGACGCTCTCCCACTTTAGAGGACGAACAGTTGGCATCGGACCAGGCAGACGGCCAGACTGACTGTCTCTCAGGGACCCAAGGGTAAAGGGGTGCCTTGGGGTGAAGGTCTGGGGCTAGCGGATTGCCACTTTGCACGAAAGGCCGGATTCGGTGTGGAAGGGGGCGTTTGGGGCGGCCTTTTTCGTTTTGACTTGAAGAATTGTTCGACCTTGTAACTAGTTCCAGACTTAAAGTTTGTTTTTGAGTTTCCTATGAGATCATTATCGGTGTCGCTTTGATGCGAACCAGGAAAGTGAAGATTTTGGGAAGTGTTAGCTTTATTTCTGTTTAAATCAGTTTCCGGGGTCGCCGCTGTTGTCTAGTTGGTGGAGTCGCGGATTAGCAACCGGAGGGGTGCAAGTTCGACACTCATTCCAACCAAAGACCGTCGTGTACGTGGGGATGGAGCACGTTGAATTTGACCCGGCCTCAAATGTCCTCGTTGGCGTGGTGTGAAGAGTGAGGTGCCAGCTTAGGTGTTGACCTCGTCATCTGACCATAGTTCAAAATTACGGAGTCCTCTGATCTCTCCCTTCGGAAGAAATCCCGGACCGTCGCCAATTGCCTGTTGTGTTGATCCAGTCCGGCGTAAATTCAACTAACCGAAGGTCAGTGGATTTGCCCCTGCGCTAGTAGCCTGTGAATTGTTTTTGTCGCAAGCTCATTTCTTTCATGAGTGTAGGTCTGTGTCACTAAGACTTTCCTTGTGTCCGTTCCTTCACAATTTCTATCTTGAGCAGCTCCAAATATGGCCCATAAAAGCTCAAACCAACCAACCAACCATAGTTTCTCAAAGTGGGCACTGAAGGAAGTTTGGGGGAGCCTTGAGGAGCAAGTGTATATGCTAGAAACATTTGTCGTCTAAAAATGCTTTAAGCAGAAATCTGCATGTCATGTCAAGTTGTCTGTGCTGTACTACTATAAATACTGTACGATACAATACGATGCGCTTTTGAACAATGGATTCCAGGCTTCTGGTCTTACATGCATCGACCTTCTAATGAAATAGACATAGTATGTGGGCGGAGTCGCTGTCGGGAGATCCATCCACCTTAAAATGAAATAGACGGAGCATGTGCCCGCAGCTAAATGTTATTTCTTCCAGTTGCTCGGTTTGAAGATCGGTAAAGTGGTTGTGGGTAAAAGCAAGAATCCTGAATTATTGATTGGTTCAAGTGATTATCGAAAACACTAGTCTGCGCTTCCATAGCCAATCGGCTAAGTCGATTTGTGATTTACCCTTCAGAGATCTTACGATAGCGACTCCGCCCACAAGATCCGTCAATTTCATAGGTCGATGGTAATATCTCTGAAGGGTAAATCTCGAATCGACTTAGACGATTGGCTATCGAAGCGCAGACTAGTGTTTATGATCACGGTGGAATCAGTAATTTAGGATTCATGCTTTTTCCCACAACCATGTGATACATCTTCAAACCGAAAGAAATAACATGATGCTATGCAAAAATGCTCCGTCTACTTCATTAGAAGGTCGATGCTTATATGAACTACGTTAGTGTTGCTTTCTTGGTAAGCACTGTAGTACTGCATTTCCTTTGAAAGCATCGTTTCATTCGACTTAAAACTTTTAACTCTTATTTTGTTTTTATTTTCAGGGTGGAACGGCTTGAGGATTGGCGGGACAACTCTCCAATTCCTGGAACTCGCAGCGGATGAATCGGCTGACTCCTTTATTGTTTGTTCTTTTCGCCTGCGCAGCATGGGGAGGATTCGGCGTTGCCACTCCGCACTCTCTGAAAGCTCCAAAAGTTCACAAACGAAGCAACTACCTCGGAGATGAGCTGCTCTTTGGTACGTCTGCTCTGCCTCTGGTGTTAATTTGATGAATTCAAATTATACTTGAGAAGATTGTGAAGTAGAAACTATTTATAACAATCACTAGAGTGTGGTTCTTTTTTGGCAAAAGGAGGGGAACACTTGAAATCCGACAAAACGTTTATTGGACAAACGTCAAAACGATAATTTACACATCAAATGACCCTCTTTGTCTGCGGGACGAGCCTCACCAAGTACGATCGGTCTGCGATACCGACCGTCTTCTTCGCTCTCTCATTCCCCTGTCTTTCTCTTACCTTTTTTCCTACTCCCACCATCCACCAGTAACACCCCTCACAGCATCACGTGATCACTTCTCTCTATGAACACGGGGATCGTCGTGGCTATGCCCACTGCGCTAGCAACCTTCGAGTTGTAGGCGGCGCAGGTTCGATTCCTGGCAGGTGTATTCCTCCCTGGGTGTCATTCTCTCTTCTGTGACAGAAATAAAACTCTACAGACATAAAACTTTCGTTGTATGTCTGTCTATTAGTTGATGCTGTATGCCTTTGCGCCATAAAACCCCCCAAACCAACCGAATACTAAAAATCTCACAAGGGGGTTTCGTCATTTTCCCGTGTCAATTCATCGCTATTGGTCACTACAAGGGTTTTTGTAAGAAACCACCTGTTTTCCGTTTCAGCGGAGAGCGTCCACATCCCCGAGAATGAGTTGGACCCCAACCAGCGCCACCTGGTGTCGAGCGAGCCCAAGAACTTCGAGTACGTGCGGGAGGAAGGGGCTCGCTCGACTGACTCGGAGGACTCGACCACCACCGCGACCGCCCCCGACGACCACCCGGCCAACGGGAGCCACCACTCGGACGACCACAACGCCATCCACGTGGCCTCGTGGCAGTGGGAGTACGTGAGAACCCCATTCATCTACACCTCGGTCGTCATTGTCGCCGGGTTCTGCAAAATAGGTATAGTACCGGTACTGCTTTGCTACTCTAGACCAGGGGTGGGGAATCTAGCCATAACCCTCCGAGTGGATTCGGGGTAGCGGTTGCCAGGGTAACGGATTAGCAACCGGAGGGTTGCGAGTTCGATTCCAGCCAAAGACTGTGGTGTACAAAGGGGGCTGGTGCACGTTAAATTTGTCGGGACCTCAAATGTCCGCACGTTGGCGTGGTGTGGAAGTTTGGTGAGTGGGGTGCCAGCTGTCGCAACCTGACCAGACTGTTTGCTGAGAAGCCTTTCGGAGTTGATCTTACACCGTTGCCAGTGGACTGGTGTTTATCTTTTCGGCGCCGGCAAGGCGCACAAATCTGTTGCGCTTCGAGATGTATACGTTCTTCGGGGGGCGAAGGCAGACGCTATTGTGATCGGTTCAAGTGTAGAACATTGAGGATTATCTATGCTTTTTTGTTTGAAATGTCGGGAGCCATATGTAAGTTTCTACTATTAAATTATTTTTGATATAAATTAACTGTACTTCATTTTCTCCAGAAAGTAACTATAGGAAACAAATTCCAAGTGTAAGAAGCAGATAAAAAAACACTAGTAGTTTTTTAACATTGACGATCTGCTATATAAAATGGCGTCCGCGACTGGACTTGGAATTTGTTATTGATAATTTGTTGTTGATAATTTGTGATTGATAATTTGTTGTTGATAATTTGTGATTGATAAGAAATTAATTTATTTACTTTAATTTGATGATGGAGAGTTTAAGGAAAATGCGTACTCCTCTAAGAAGTGGCTTCACTAGAATGGCTATTGCGTTATATCAGGGGTGTCAAACTCAATTAAAACACGGGCCATTTAATGCAACTGGTAAGATTCACGCGGGCCACATCACATTTACAAATTTTCTTAAAATTATATTTTGAAGTGAGGATTCAGAAATAGGGATAGGATAATTAAAACATTATATAATTAAGTGAATTGAGGGTAATAATTCCTAATATTGCTATATAATTGCTTTTATTTAAACGTTTATTTAATTTAATGTATTTATAAAACTAAAATTAATTTTTTTACCAGAAACTTGCCAGCGCTTTCCTCCTACTAGTTTTCCACTATCTAGATTCAAAGACTGAGAACAGACAATCTTCATTATGGCAGATAGATGTTTATCAATTAATCTTGATCTGTAGACCGCTTTATTTAATTTTATGGACGAAAATAGTTGCTCACACATTTTTAACATGACGAAATTGTGTGTACGGTATTGCCTCGATCTTCCCTAAGTGCTATTTTCTTCATAACATATTGTCCTGTTTTCATTTTATTTTAGAGCATCGTGGGCCACAAAATAATACCTCGGGGGCCGCCAGTTTGACACCCCTTCGTTATATGAATGTTTAGAAGAGGAGGAACGTGATATTGATGAAATTGAAATTTTAATGGCTCAGTTAAACGAAAAATGGTTAGAACTTGAATCGAAAGAAAAAGAAATTATTGCTTTGTTATCAGGTAAAGATGAGTGTTCTCAAGAAAGTTTTAATCAGGCTTACGAAGTTTTTGAAGAGTATAAGGAAAGATATATACGACTTAAAACTAAAGTTAAGAAAAGTATTAACGACGATGTTAAAAGCACTAATTACGATAATAAAAGCGTGCTTAGTGAAACAGTATCGAAACAAAAGTTCCAACTTCCTAAAATTGAGCTTAAGAAGTTCAATGGTGATGTTAAGGAATGGCGTGGTTTCTGGGGTCAGTTTCGGAAAATTCAGGAAGACTTGGACATCGCGCCAGAGGATAAATTACAATATTTGTCCCAGTCTACTGTAGAACGATCGCGTGCCAGAGATATTGTAGATTCCTTTCCCGCATCTGCTGAGAATTATGAGCAAGCAGTTATGTGTCTAAAAGCTAGATTCGAAGAGAAGATTTACTCATAGAAGTATATGTGAGAGAATTGCTAAACTTAATTTTGAACAATTCTTTGCATCAAGCCAAAGTTACACATCTCGCCAAATTGTATGATAGAATTAAAGCACACCTCCGTGTCCTTGAAACATTAGGTGTAACTTCCAATAAGTATGCTTCTATGCTGTATCCCTTAGTTGAAAGCTGTGTATCAGAAGACATGATTCGAGTATGGGAAAGAAGTATTAGTTTAATAAATGAAACTAAGAAAATGCCAAATAAACTGACCGCTCTTATGAGTTTTCTAAAATCAGAACTTGAAGGGGAAGAACTAATTTCAATAGCAAAAGAGGGATTTGGTTTAGAGGCAAAACGTAAAGGGAAATATTCCTATTCCACATCTCCTAATAATGATAAACAATTTGCAACCGCAATCGGACTTTTTGACAATGCTGAGACTCGTCGGAATAAGCGAGCACTGCTCATTTTGTGAGAAAACGCATGATTCGCAAGCTTGCAAAATCGCGTTAAAAATGAGTTGGGATGATAAAAGGAAAATCTTAGCAAAAAAGGGTTGTTTTTTATGCCTAAAACTCGGTCATGGAGCTCGCGATTGCAGATACAAGATTAATTGTTAAAAGTGTAGGAGTAGACATGCTATAATGTGTAATGAAGGTAAATTTAAAGAACATAAATCGAAAATGAACGCTGGTGAAAGTGATAGTCAAAATATGATCAGTGATGCAGTTTTAAGCAATCGCACATGTTGTACAGTTCTTTTACAAACATTGTATATACGATTACGAGGTGCAGGAAATAAGGGGTTTAGAGCTGAGTCCAATGACTAATGCAAGAATTGGCCAAAAGAACAATTTTAATTAACATTAAGCACAAGACAAAACAATTACAAGAATAAACAAACATAAAAAGTTACATCTCGGGGAACAAAACTTCAGCGCGTCAGTTCTACGCTCGCCTTGGGAAACAACTAGAGAAAAAGGGTTCATTCTCTTTCGCGGAGAGTGTGTCACGTGGTCCGCCATCGCCAATCAAGGCGCATATCGCTGAGACACACGTTAAGGGGCTGATGCGCTACAACCTCCCCCTCTGGCTCCGACGACGTCCCGACGAGGAGTCAGCATTACGTGCTTTAGGAGGGCGTCCTCTCTTTCTTAATGGGACCACAGGAGTACTGTCAGTAGCTTTACATGCCTTGAGAGCTGAAGAGTGATAAACTCGGACGAGGAGTCAGCATTACGTGCTTTAGGAGGGCGTCCTCTCTTTCTTAATGGGACCACAGGAGTACTGTCAGTAGCTTTACATGCCTTGAGAGCTGAAGAGTGATAAACTCCTATAGGTGTGGTTGGATTTTTGGGATCTGCAATTTCATAAGTTGTAGGTGACCGTTGTGTGAGCACCACGTAAGGTCCGTCACGTCGAGGCATGAATTTGGCAGTCCTTTTCTTTTCTGCGTTACTCACAGGGTGCATGGTGACCCAAACGTGATCACCAGTATTGATCCGATGTTCTATAAAAGGGGTAGGCTCTCCCCCTAGCTTGAAGGTAGACTCAAATTTTTCTAACAAACCATTCATCTTTCTGCGCTGATCAGACATTAAATGTTCTCCTTCATCAGAACGCAGTGAGCTTGGTGATATAGCTTGGCTGTATGAGAGTTGCTGGTTGCAACCTGAACGTTCATCTTCTTCATGAAAATTTCCTTTGTTGCTACAGTTGTCGACAGGCTGTTGACTCTTTACTGGTGAGTCTTCAACAGATAGCAGATATTTTACAGGGATATCTTTCTTGAAACCAATCTTCCGACAGGGATTGTCAGAGAAATGCCAATTTTTGTTCTTCATGTCTAGAACAATTCCGGACTTTTCCAAAAAGTCGGTTCCTAGTAGAGTACGATTCTTTTTTGCATTTGGTAATTCCAGTAAATTCAGCGAAACTGATTTTCCTTCAATCTCTATTTTCACCATGGCGGTGCAAGCCTCTTCAGTTGTTTGACAACCATTTGCCAAAGTCATTGTTACTACTTCTCTTTGGAACTCTACTCCTCTCTTTTTTAATTGGTGGTACATGATCTCTCCAGCGACTGTTCTGCTGGCACCACTATCAACACAAACCCTGGCTCTTACTCCCGATATACAGATATCTATTAGCGCTAACGGGGATGCATCGGTGTGACAGGTATACATGCGGATAGAGTTCGCTTGGAATGGCTCCCTTCTTGTCGATGACGAACAGTTTTTGCATTTCGATTTGATGGTTCCTGGTGCTCCACATCCGTAGCACGATATTTCTTTCTTCTCTTCAATACCCCTTGGTGTAATTCTGCCTTGTGAAAAGGAGTCCCTCCTACTTTGACTGAGGACCCCGGGATCCCGCCTACTGTTACTGGGAATCCCTGGCAGACTTTGTCTGTCAACTCTTTGTTCCAATTGTGATTGTTGGGTTCTATAGTAATTTCTTTTTTGGAACACGGGTTTTGTTTCATGTTGCTTCGGTTTGACAGTACGTAAGTTGTCGTAACTGTCCATCTTCTCCACTAGGTCACTTGGGGTGACCCATTCGCTCCATACGTCCAAGAAATGGTTTTTAACCTCTGAAGGAACACGTCTCTTCATTTGATCCAGGATCATGAGGTCTTTCAATTTCTCAAAATCCGTTATGTTCAATTCTGCTAGCCATGCTTCAAAATAGCTACGCAGTTCAAAATGGAAGTCCTTCCATGTGCTCTCAGGACTTTTCTTGTGAGTTGCGAAGAGTTGTCGCATTCTCTCAGCACTTAATTTAAATCTCTGAAGCAGCATTGTTCTAATGTGATCAAAATCATGAGACTTCTGTTCTGGTTCTCTGGCGATGAGTTGTGCCACGCTATTAGGTAATAGGCCCAGGAGATAGGCAACCCAGTTATGTCTCCCTACTTTAAGAACTTTCATCTGTCGCTCGAATAACTGAAGAAACAATGTCATATCACCATCATTCGGATCAAAATCAGGTAGCAACTTTTTCAAGTTAAAGTTGGTTTGATGGTCTGCAGACAGAGGATTAAAACCAGAGACCTGCTCCAATTTCTGAGATTCTACCTGCAGACGGAGTCTTTCCAACTCGTACGCTCTTTCCCGTTCTATTCTTTCATTTTCCCGTTCTATTCTTTCATTTTCCCATTCTATTCTTTCATTTTCCTGTTCTATTCTTTCCTTTTCCTCAGCCTTTTCCCGTTCTATTCTTTCCTTTTCCTCAGCCTTTTCCCGTTCTATTCTTTCATTTTCACGTGCTATTCTTTCTTTTTCTTCTGCTTTCTCTTTTGCACGGTTTTCGCTTATAGACAGAAGCAGATTTTTCGTGAAGTCTTCATCATAACTTTCATCTCCAGTGATAAATCTTTTTTATCAACTACTCTAGCATCAGCAGGTATTTCGATGCCGAGTTCATTCGCCAACTCTATCAGGTCACATTTAAGAGCTCTTGCCAAATAAGACATCTTTAGGTTACGAAGTGTACAAATAATTTTGAATACGAAAGTAAACAAGTTCAGTAAAAAAAAATTTAAATATATCCCACACAGTTTGTTTTCAAGAAAAAAAAATTAAATTAATGACCACTTCTTATAGGTACTACTTGTTTAGCATTGTTAAACAAATTACTTTTAAAACATTAACATTCAAAACCAAAACATTAGATAACATTCCACTCGTGAGTTAGTCTTATTTCAATAATACACAGTGCGTCAAATAAGTTTTAAGACTCGTCCCAGAGCGCTCGTTGTAATGGCGCTGTGAGTGTAAATGCGCATGCGTCATAACGTCCATCGTCTACTGGCACATTGCCAACAAGTTGTGAGCATTTCGTTAAATAGCTGAGAGAAGGCGAGCGTTCATTGCAGAAGTGAATTTTTTTCATGTTGATTTTTTTAAGATGGAGCAAAGAGCTGTAATTAAATTTAACGCAAAACTTGGTAAAAGTGCTTCGGAAACATACCAACCCATGAAACAAGTTTACGGTGACTGTTGTTTAAGTAGATCAAATGTTTTGTGTGGCACAAACGTTTTTTGGACGAAAGAGATACGGTAGAAGATGATCAGCGTAGTGGAAGACCAATTTCATCTAGGACACCTGAAATTATTGAAAAAGTACGAAATTTCGTAACAAACGATCGCTGTGCGTCACTGAGAATGATGGAAGACTCTTTAAACATCGACAAAGAAACAATTCGAACCATCCTGCATGAAGATTTGGGCAAAACAAAAGTGTGTGCTAAATTTGTTCCACACACTTTAATCCCTGAACAAAAAGCAATGAGAAGTGCACATTGCAGACATCATTTCAGCCGCTGAAAACGATCCAAACTTCTTGAAGTCCACCGTATTCACCTGATTTAGCACCCTGTGACTACTCCTTATTCCCAAAACTTAAAATGAAGTTAAAAGAGTGTTATTTTGAGCGTATTTCGACCATACAAGAAGCTTCGACGCGTGCTTTGCAGGCCATTCCACAAAGTGATTTACAACAGGCGTTCGATTCATTAATAAATCGCTGTAAAAAGTGCATTAAAGCCGGAGGGTCCTATTTTGAATAAAAAACCAAAACAGGTATTAATTTCTTGTTTCCATTTCTTTTTACAGACCCAGTCTTAAAACTTATTTGACGCACTGTGTACTTCAAAAGAAATGATAAATTCTCGTAATATTTCAAAATTCAAAAAGAAACATCAATGCTTAAACAGAATGAAATCCATATTTCCTAATATCTAATCCTTAAAGGCATAATATAAACACATTTCTGCGCACATTGCACTTGATTCATACATATATTAACAAAACCAATAACTCTCAAAAGGAAATCGCACAATGTAGCTCAAACACAAAATAAAGAAAAAAATCGCTTTAAACATCTAGAAAGGTTTTTTTTTAATGCAGCTGGCAGAAAACAGACCTTGAATCTATTGAGTTATGACTCATGAACATGACCGAATCAGAATGCGATCGGTTCTTGCACTTTTAAAACGAAATAACGCTGTAGCTTTCGTTTTTGAACACAATTAATTCATACCACTTGTTATTTTTACAGAGTAGCTTATTACAAAATGAATACACATAACGTATTTTCAAAAAAACTTATTCTAGCAGTACACTTAATCAAAACAATACTACTTTGCACTTTTACTTTAAGAACAAAACTTTTCATAAAACACAAATACTTTGCACTTGTGAACCAAAGGAATAACATTTAAAGAAGTGATTTCACACTATATTTTAAACAAGAATACTGTTTGAACACAAAACGAAACTTCAAAATTCTGTTGCTGGACACGGGTTGGCCAAATCGAAAGTACTGCTAGACAAGAATGATTTTAAACAAATTAAAATAAACTTATCTCATTCTTCATTACCACTTGGGGATACGAGCATAAGGATGATCCGTGGAAGGGATTTCCACCTATATTCAATAGGATACACCTGGGATGAGGCTTCCAAAAATAGTGAGTTCGACGCCGCTGCAGAACACTAAAACCATGGCTTTTCCTACCAGTATGCTAACTCGGGATGAGTTTCTAAACATCAATGAAACACAGGGTGTGTTTTTCTTTCAATACCAACAGTATTGGACCTAGATTCCTGAACAAAAAACGAGTTGTTCCCAAAGGCTTTAATTCGGGCCACAAGATTGGGCGTCAATTTTAGAGCTGAGTCCAATGACTAATGCAAGAATTGGCCAAAAGAACAATTTTAATTAACATTAAGCACAAGACAAAACAATTACAAGAATAAACAAACATAAAAAGTTACATCTCGGGGAACAAAACTTCAGCGCGTCAGTTCTACGCTCGCCTTGGGAAACAACTAGAGAAAAAGGATTCATTCTCTTTCGCGGAGAGTGTGTCACGTGGTCCGCCATCGCCAATCAAGGCGCATATCGCTGATACACACGTTAAGGGGCTGATGCGCTACAGGGGGAAATAGTTCATGCACTCGCTCTGGGAGTCAACTTATCGATCTTATTTGAGTAAACGTGTAGCGAAAGAAATGAAGTATGATTTTATTAAAAAAGAAAGTGTTATTCATAATTTATTTGGGGCAGAGAACATTGGTGTAGAACATTGGTGGAATTGGGTGTAGATCTCGCCGGACCGCTGTATTTGAAAGATGGGACAAAATCCTCGATAGTTCTGTTCACTTGTGCAGTATATCGCGCAGTGCACATGGAATTAATAACATCCTTGACAGCGGAAGCCTTCCTGCAGCCACTAAGAAGATTTATAGTTCGTAGAGAGCGACCCACTATTTATTGTGATAATGGCAGTAATTTCGTTAAAGCTCACAGCGAACTTTCCAAAGTGGACTGGCTTAAAATAAAGTCTGAATCCATGATGAGGAAGATAAACTTGGAAATTCATCCCTCCATCTGCACCATGGTGGGAGAGATTGATTGGCATGGTCAAACAAGTTTTACTCAGAATATTAGGAACAGGCTTTGTTAAATTACGATGAACTAAACAGTGTTGTGCGATACCGAAAGCCTAGTAAACTCGACCCTTAACTTATCTGAAGATGTAAACGATTTGATTGCTTTGACGCCTTTCTTTCTACAGGAAACGATAGAAAGTGGCGTACCGGATATCGGTAGTATAGATTTCGCCTATAATCGCAAAAGATACCGGTACGTACAAAAAGTACGTGAAGATTTACGAAAAAGGTTTCGACTGGAATATCTAGAACAGTTAAAATATAACAGAAAACCTTCGGAAACCTCATAATTTATCTCTGTCGTCAACATGTACTCATTGGTTCAGAAAATCTGAAGCGTTTACAATGGCCGATAGGGCGGGTTGTGCAAGTCCTGCCTGGAAAAGATGGAATCGTCAGAGTTGTGAAACTGAAAACCAAATCCGGAACTATAATACGCCCTGTTCAACGTCTTTATTCCTTAGAATTATCAGGTCCTTTCCTCAGAAGCAAAGTTCCCAAAGATAAAGATAACCCAGGTGCCACAAATATTGACTGAACTTGTTCCTGCCAAAGAACATAAGAAGTCACCCAAATCGACAATCACTCAGAATGGGAGAGCAGTGAAACCTATCCAAAGACTCGTCTTGTGAGACGCGACAATTGGTTGAGTTCTTCCAGTTACGAACTCTCAAGGTGAGAGAATGTCGTAATCTGACCAGACCTTTTGCTGAGAAGCCTTTCGGAGTTGATCTTACACCGTTGCCAGTGGACTGGTGTTTATATTTTCGGCGCCGGCGAGGCGCACAAATCTGTTGTGCTTCGAGATGTATACGTACTTCGGGAGGCGAAGGCAGATGCTCGTGTTTCAAGTGTAGAACATTGAGAACTACTTTTTCGTTTGACATGTCGGGAGCCATATATGTAAGTTTCTACTATTAAGTTATTTTTGATATAAATTAGCTGTACTTCATTTTCTCCAGAAAGTAACTATAGGAAACAAATTCCAAGTATAAGAAGCAGATAAAAAGACTGGTAGTTTTTTAACGTTGACGATCTGCTATACCAGCTCGGGTGCTGCCTCGTCATCTGACCGTGATTCAAAATTACGCGGTGTTGTCCCCGGATTGTCCCCTTTGGGATTGATCCCGGAACGTCACCAATAGCCCGTTGTGTTGCACCAGTGTGACGGTAATTAAAATTCCCACCTACCCAAGTTTTTGAGTATATCTCATTTTTTTCCTATAAAAAAAAAGAAAAAATCAAGCCGGGAGGTATGTGACACGTCAATGTGATCAGAAATCCAGGTATACTTCGCTTGAGGAATTCAATTCACCGGATCCTCTTTTGCTTGAATGGAATTATTTTCCCTGAATCTTAACCCTCCAAGTGGTTTTGACGAGGTATTTCGTCCATCATGACCAATTTTGCTAATGAAGATATTGCCGATTTTTTTATGATGACGAGATCAGGATCTTGTCAGTTTTCATCTAATGACGAAATACTTCACCGAGACGACCTCCATAAGGATTAAAATATAAAAGTTTAATAAAAACAAATATTTGAAAAATTGTTTTAAAATATGTTTTCTCTGTCAGTTGTGGTAGAAAACTGCACCACGTACAGTTTTTATCATAAATGAGTTCAGAACAAACATAGTACAGTGGTACCTTGATATACGAGTGCCTCAACGACTCGATTTTTTGAGTTACGAGCCTGCTTTGGTGACGTCACAACCATCACTCCGCTCAGATTCCCGAGTCTTGCGCGTCGTTCAGTTAACATGTTTACCTCAATTTTGATGACAGTTAACTTCTGTCACAAAAATCAACCAATTTCTTAATTTGGTTTGACATTTATTGTCAACTGCGACCGAGAGGCCCGAGTCCCTTTTTTTTCATTTTCCATTTCTCCGACCAGATGCGTCAATTCTAAAAACGGAAAATCGGGGTGTATATACAGTTATTTAGCTAATTTGTTTCGTATAACCATGAGTCCAAAGAAGGTGAGTGTAGTGGTGAGAAAAGGAAAAAGGTAATATCCATGGAATTGAAGAGTGAGATTGTTGGGTTTTATCGATTGAAGACAGAGTTTTATACATTAAAAATAAATTTTAATTCGTAACCAAGTCTTATAGTTTAAAAACATACATTTTAGAAAACAAGAAGTCTGATCAGATCATGATACACTTCACATTATCTCCTCTCTTTTATACATTCAATTTACACAATTTTCCATATTGATGTGCCCCACACGGCACTATAATTGGAGGTTTGAGACCGATTCCAACATGCGGCCCCATCGGTTGTAAAACCTCAGCAGATGTATTACAATTCAATATATATATATATATAAATCTAACAAAATATTTTTCTAATAATATTTTTAAATTTATTTAACAATAAAGGCTTTGTTAAAAAGTCAGCCAAATTATTTTCCGATGAAATATAATTTACGTTAAATAGTTCATCTTTTATTAATTTACGAATAAATTTGTACTTGATATCAATATGTTTAGTTTTCTGATTTTCCTGACTATTTTTTGAAAAATAGATAGCAGATTGATTATCACAATATACTTGGGGTCTTATGTAATCACACAAACTTAATTCATTTATAATTCTACTAAACCAAATAACTTCTTTAGTGCAATCGGTTAGTGCAATAAATTCAGATTCCATTGAGCTAAGAGCTATGCACTTTTGTTTAGAAGATTTCCATGATATTGGGATGTTACCCAAATAAATTAAATAGCCACTGCTTAAATGTCTGTTTGTGAGACCACATCCCCAATTTGCATCAGAAAAAGCAATCAAATTTGAACTTTTTACATTGGAAAGATTAATTTTAAAATCCTTTGTAAGAAAAACATAGTTCATAATATCAACAACGTAAGACCAGTGTTTGTAAGTATAACCATTACAAAATTGAGACATTATATTAACGGCAAATGCAATATCTGGTCTGGATCTATCTGACAAAAACGATAAACATCCTATTAAGGAACGATAGGGAAATTTCCTCATTAAATCATTTTCAATTATTTCTTCCTCTTTAACCTTATCAGGTAAGTTACAACCAATTTTAAAAGGTAAATTCACAAAACTCTTAGGAAGATCTTTGAATTTTGACATTAATTTTTCAATGTAGGTAATTTGATGTAAATAAATCGAATTTTCAATTTCTTGAAAGTTTACGCCTAACAAATATTTAGTTTTACCTAGGACTGTAAGATCCAATTTTTTGTCCAATAATTCGATTACTTCATTTATCAAATGTTCTCTTTTTGAAAACAAAACCATATCATCTACATAAACAATTAAAATTACATCTTTAAATTTGTAGACACAATTACACCAATTTAACTGAGAAAATCCTAATTTAGTTAAAATACCGTCTAATTCCAAATTCCATTCTCTACCACTTTGATGCAGACCATATATAGCCTTTTCCAATAGACATACTTTGTTTTCGGATCCTTTCAGCACAAATCCTTTTGGCTGTTTCATGTATATAGTATCCTTAAGGTGTCCATATAAATATGCACTTTTCACGTCAACTTAACAGTGATACCAACCCAACATAGAAATCAATAGTACAAACAATAATCTAACAATAGAAAAATTCACAACTGGTGAAAAAATATCTTTAAAATCAATGCCGGGTTTTTGCTTAAAACCTTGAGCAACAAGACGAGCTTTATACCTTTTAGGTATATTGTTTTCGTCCATTTTTATGCTGTACACCCACTTACTTCCAATTATGGTTGTATTTGGGGGGGTGTCCACTAATTTCCATACTTGCCTATCCTTCATTATCTGAATTTCTTCATTCATGGCAGTATTCCATTTAATTTTATCCTTACTTGCTTGCGTTTCTTCATAACTTTTGGGGATTTCGACATTGTAACACTGATCATACATGTCGTACATCTGTTGGTCTAAAAAATTAGATTCATCACTAGAAGTAGATGGCACATTAGAAATATCCACATTAGGATGTTCAGTTTCTGGCTTAAAATTGAAATTTACAGGATCAAACCTAATCTTATTTTTAGTACAGTATTTTTTAATATCATTTAAAGATCTCATTCTCAAATTTTCAGGAGAATAATAGTATACATCTATCCTATTGCTTTTATTTCTAGGTTTTTCGATTCTTCGCCAATTTGAAATGTTAAGACTTTTTAAGTCCTCAGTTTTAACTAAATCTTTAGAATCTAAAACTTGAGTTTCACTTTCCGATTTTACTTTTATATTTTCATTTGATTGATAAATCGGAATATTAGAATTAAGATCGAAAGAAACGTACTCAAAGTTTTTACCAAATAGTACATCAACAGCTTTCTTACTTTCGTCGATATGAACATGGACTGTTTCAACTATTCTCTTCTCGTTTGGGATATATATTCTGTAACCTTTAGTTTTCAAACCATATCCTGTCAAAATACCAAGTTTAGCTCTGGGTTGTAATTT
This sequence comes from Meta bourneti, assembly GCA_933210815.1. Taxonomy (NCBI): domain Eukaryota; kingdom Metazoa; phylum Arthropoda; class Arachnida; order Araneae; family Tetragnathidae; genus Meta; species Meta bourneti. The sequence goes on along the minus strand of OW119931.1, from coordinate 5,657,700 downwards.
ATTTCTCTGTATTTTAGGAATATGAACATATGCCAAAGAGCCAAAAATTCTAAAATGTTTTACTGATGGTTTGAAACCAGTCCATATTTCGTTAGGAGATATACCCTCAGTTAATTTGTGTTCGCATCTATTTTTAGTATGAATAAATGCTAAAAGTGCTTCTGACCAAAATTGTGGTTGTAAACCACTGTCCTGAAGCATAGCTCTGACACAATCCATGGCTGTTCTATTGAACCTTTCTGCAATGCCATTTTGTTCAGGGGTATAAGTTGAAGTTCTTTCGATTTTTATTCCTAGATCATTTAAAAACTTTTTAAATTCTTTGTGACAAAATTCTAAACCATTGTCAGTTCGGACACATTTTAACTTAACATTTAGCTGTCTTTCAGCTTTAACCAAGTATTTTTTAAAGTAATCAAAAACTTCATTCTTATTTCGAATAATATAAACAGTTACTTTTCGTGAAAAATCATCAATAATAGATAAAAAGTATTTGTTTCCACCTAGAGAGTTAACTGGAGCAGGACCCCACAAATCCATATGGATCCTTTCCAAAACATTTTTAGTTTTCCTTTCGTACATATAGTTTCTTTTTAAGGATATTCTAGTGGATTTAGCAATAGCACAAATCTTACAATTTTTATCTATATTTTTACAATTAAGTTTTTCAATTCCTTTTACACAATTAATTTTACTCATATTTTCAATTAAGGGCATGTTAACATGACAAAACCTACGGTGGGCTTTTTCTAGATCTAAACCAGTTACATATGTATAATTTTTAATCTTGGGATAACCTTTCAAGATATACAATTTTCCAATTCTGGGAACAGTAAACAAATATTTATTATAACTATTATAAATAATCATTTTGTTATTTCCCCATTTAATTTGGTTTCCCACAAGGTCAATACGAGCACCACTAATTAAATTTCTTCTCATATTAGGCGAGTATAACACATCTTTTAAAATTATATCATAATTTCTGTTTCTATCTAAAACTGTAAATTGAATATCACCCATACCTAATACTTCCGAGGTGCTGTCCTTGTCTCCGACTAGGATCTTCTGTGGTGGTAGTTTTCTGAATGTCGTAAACATATCACGTTCTTTACAGAAGTGAGCAGTTGCAGCAGAATCAATGAGAAATTCCCTCGGTCTTTCATTTGGAAAATTTGAAACTGCATAGGCACGTTGAAGATCAGTTTTTGGATTGTCCTCCATATAAAATAATTCACCACCAGGTTTCTGCCGATTGCATTTCTTGAAGCACTTCGATTCGTAATGTCCCGACTTTTTGCAGTAGTTGCAGAATGGTCGCGGCCCCATACGACAAACTGTCGACTTTCTTGGGCTTGAAGGAATTAATTCAGGGTCCAGTACGCATCTGCTGTGATCAGGAGTAGACGCCCGTGTCTCCTTGTATCTAGATGACTTGTTTCTTGTAGCATAAGCATCGGCCACGATACTTAATTTTGTGTCTTCGTCCTTCCGCTTCAGGTCGATCCGGCTGGATTCTGTTATTAAATGTTTAGACAAATTGTCTAACGTGAACTCGTTGTCATCCATCCTGTATAGCAGTTGTACCAGATTATCGTATTCGTGAGGTAAATGTCTTATTAGTTGAAAGCAAACTAAGAGGTCTGGGATTTCGAATCCACCTTCTTTTATCTGTAACAGCTTCTCATGCACTCGTTTGCAGAAGAGTCCAATGGATTCGTCCTCCGGCTGGTAGCGGATTGAAAAGAACTCGTCCACAAGGCCTGCCAATCGTGCTCTAGATGCTGGTTCAAAGTTGGTCTTTAATATATCCCAGGCTTCCTTACCGTCTTCAGTAGATGAAATTAAGACTTGATATTTTCTGTCTATGCCCTGGTAGATAGTTGTATATGTCCTCTGCTTCCTATAACGATAGTCTCTTTTTTCTTGTTCTGGAGCATCTTCCAATAATAGAGGTTCCGTTTTAGTGATAAATTCCCAGCAGTTCCGGTCCATTAGCAATACCTTCATGTCCGTCTTCCACGTGGCATAGTTGAAATCCGATAACTTCGGGAAGGAAAACATGGACATTTCTTGAATACCCATCATACTGGAAACCGGTAGTGGCAGAATTCAGGTTCAGCTTAAGGTCTGAAGCCCATAACCAATTGTTGGGTTTTATCGATTGAAGACAGAGTTTTATACATTAAAAATAAATTTTATTACGTAACCAAGTCTTATAGTTTAAAAACATACATTTTAGAAAACAAGAAGTCTGATCAGATCATGATCCCCAATACACTTCACATTATCTCCTCTCTTTTATACATTCAATTTACACAATTTTCCATATTGATGTGCCCCACACGGCACTATAATTGGAGGTTTGAGACCGATTCCAACAGAGATAATAGACAAACATGAGCAAGGCGTAAGAGTAATAGACTTGGCAACGCACACAAAAATCAATCAATTTCTTAATTTGGTTTGACATTTATTGTCAACTGCGAACGAGAGGCTCGAGTCCTTTTCTTATTATTATTTTTTTTTTTTTCATTTTTCATTTCTCCGACCAGATGCGTCAATTCTAAAATCGGAAAAACGTGGTGTATGTACAGTTATTTAGCTAATTTTTTTCATATAACCATGAGTGCAAAGGTGAGTGTAAAGAAAAGTGGTGAGAAAAGGAAAAAGGTAATATCCATGGAATTAAAGAGAGATAATAGACAAACATGAACAAGGCGTAAGAGTAATAGACTTGGCAACGCAGTACGATCGCACTACTTCTACGATATGTACTATTCTGAAGCAGGACTCGATAGAGGCTATAACTCCAGCTACAATATTTGTTCATTATAAATACATTACTATTATAAAAAATTTGGAGTAGTTTTTGGGGTGGCTGGTACGAATTAATCTCATTTCAATTAATTGGAATGGGAAAAATTGATTTGAGATACGAGCATTTGGACCTACGAGCTCGGTCATGGAATGAATTAAACTCGTATCTCAAGGTACCACTGTAAATCAAAACTCCAAGGAAGGTAACCGTCCATTTAGTTATAAATGGAGATCAAGAGCCCGAATTTTCATCTTCGTTGGCGAACGCAGCCACTTAATGTGACGTCACGGGAGAGGGCTTACTCCTCTTGTCGGCCTTGATATAAGTAAATAAAATATGCACATAAAGAATTCTTCCTCTTCCCTCATCCGATTCTCTTGTCCTTTCCGTTGCTGTCCATCCTTTTCGTGGGCTCTTAAAACGTTATCGAATTGGCTTGTCTTCCCTATGAAGCCCCTTTTAGGAAAATTTCTGTGGAATTTCGGTTATTTTTCTTTCTGGTTGCGGGAAAACTTCTCGAGCGAAAACTGAATTTCCGTTCTTTTCTTCCATTTTTCCTCGCGAGGTCCCTTGGCCTTCGACCTGCTCTCTTCTGTGGTGTGCCTTCATTTCCGTTCTAATGTTCTCCACTCCTTGACTTTGACCATGTGGATTTCTCGGCGCTTTCGGATGGAATAATCGTAAAAAAATGTCTTATCATCTGATGTGTTCTCGTTGCTATGTGAAATAGACTCATTTTTACTGTTCGACTAAAAACGTTATTTGATTTGTGGTGTGTAATGTGATGAAGTTATTCGCTACTTTTGGCGAGTATTTCGTACTTACTACTTTTGTCAGTACTTAAGTAGTTTCTGCTTTTGGAGAATACTTTAATCATACTGCTTTTGCCGAGGACTTTGGATTGAATACTTTAGCAGATACCTCTGCTGGACGAGCACTCTAGTAGTTATTACTTTTGGCGAGTATTTTGTCTGAGTACTTTGATAGATGCTATTTCTGCGGAATACTTTGGATGAATACTTTAGAAGTTACTACTTTCGGCGAGTGCTTTGGCTGAGTACTTTTGTAGTTACTACTTTTGTCAAGTATTTTGAACGAGTACTTTAAAATTTATACTACTTTTGGTGAGTACTTTAGTACATACTATTTTTGGTAAGTACTTTAGTAGTTACAACTTTTGGAGAATACTTTAATAGATACTGATTCAGGCCAAGTACTTTGGATGAATACTTTAGTAGATACATCTTTTGTCGAGTATTTTGGACGAGCACTCTAATAGTTACTACTTTTTTGGCGAGTACTTTGGGTGAGTACGTTAGTAGTTATTATTTTTTGCCAGTCCTTTAGCTGAATACTTTAGTAGATACAATTTTTATTGAGCATTTTGGAAGTGTACAATGAGAAAGTATCGAGTATAACGAGTACTTTTAAGAGTCGAGTACTTTTATACTAGAATCTTCACATTCCTAGTTTATGTCATCATCTAACCCTCCAACTGGTTCGGACGAAATATCTCGTCCATCAAGATCAGACCAATTTTGCTAATGACGAGATATCTCGTCATCAAGATCTAGATCTGTTCAGTTTTTCTAATGACGAGATATCTTGTCCATCACGATCTGGTCAGTTTTGCTAATGAGACAAGATACCTGCTAGAGATAACTACCAGGAGAGGGAATTCTATGCCCACGTGAATGTAATATTGTCCTGCTCTCACCATGTTTGTCGGAATTATCAGACAGCGAATTCAAAATTTCATAAAACGGTAGTTTATGTTTAGTTTTATATATAACTCAATCTATGAATGCACTCAGAATTATACATCAGCCTCCTTTCAAAGTTGTTTGCTATGTTGTCGGAATATGAATATAGTTCATGCTGGAAGATAATCAATCAAAAACGTCAAGTGTTGTCAACGCTTTGATGGATCTAGACCTGAAGCAATAAAGACCCAGTTCTGGCGAACAAGACCAGTTATAAACACTTAAAAGCAATATTTGTCTAACACAGAAACCTTTTTTATGTATCTCACTAGACTCAGAAGGCTGTTAAAGATGTTTTCAGTATCTAAAAGCAGGGCAAGTACACAGGTCCGTTCCTGAGGTATACAATCTGCCAGCCTGCTAACCTCAGCCAAGCCCACTCTCTTCTCAAAAACATTTGATTCCTTAAACCAGGGGTGTCAAACTGGCGGCCCCCGAGGTAATTTTTTGTGACCCACGATGCTCTGAAATAAAATGAAAACATGACACTATGTTATGAAGAAAATAGCACTTAGGGTTGATCGAGGCAATACCGTACACACAATTTCGTCATGTTAAAAATGTGTGACTAACTATTTTCGTCCATGACATTAAATAAAACGGCCTACAGATCAAGATTAACTGATAAACATCTATCTGCCATAATGAAGATGGTCTGTTCTCAGTCTTTGAATCCAGATATTGGAAACTAGTAGGAGGAAAGCGCTGGCAAGTTTCCGGTAAAAAAATTAATTTTAGTTTTATAAATACATTAAATTAAATAAACGTTTAAATAAAAGCAATTATATCGCAATATTATTAATTATTACCCTAAATTCACTTAATTACATAATGTGTTTTAATTATCCTATCCTTATTCCTGAATCCTCACTTCAAAATATAATTTTAAGAAAATTTGTAAATGTGATGTGGCCCGCGTGAATCTTACCAGTTGTATTAAATGGCCCGTGTTTTAATTGAGTTTGACACCCCTGCACTAAACGAACGGCCTTCATCCAGCACGTATTCAGAAAATTCATTCGATTTCGATGACCCAGTCTGCTATCTCCCGGTTCCCTCCAAGTGGTTTTGACGAGATATCTCGTCCATCAAAATCTGACCAAATTTGCTAATGATGAGCTATCCCGTCATCAATACATTGGCAATTCCTTGATGATGACAAGATCAAAATCTGGTCAGTTTTCTTCTATTGACGAGATATCTCGTCCATCAATATGTGTTCAGTTTTGCTAATAAAGTGATATCTCGTCATCGCGATCTCAGTTTTGCTAATAACGAGACCGCATCGAAGAAGGTAAATGAGCATTGTTTTCAGATTATTGACGAATGCAGGCATGTATTTAACGTGCAATGTACGGAACTTCGATTTACTCTGATACAACTAGCGTCAGCATGTGTTTTTGGTAGCTTTTTAATTCCAAATAATTTTGTCTAAAATCATTTAGACAAAATCATTAATCCAGATACTTTTTGAAAATAGTACTAATGTAAAATAAGATCACAATATGAGATTAAAAAGTGTTTTCACGTTTAGCGGGGTGCGGAAGTTTAGAGAGAGAGGTGACAACTCAGGTGTTGACCTCGCTATCCGACCGTGATTCAGAATTACGAGGTGTCCTCCGATTTTTCCCTTAGAGATTGATCCCGCACCGTTGTGTTGCTCCAATGCGACGCAAATTCAACTTCCAACCAATCAAAGATTCTTTTATTACAATCGCACAAAGACCGAACAAGTATAAAATTAATAACAGTACAGCCGGCTACAATTACTTAAAATTGGAACTTCGATCGTAAGTATTGTTCCTGAAACCGTGGAAGTGAACGCTCAGCACACCGTTTAGAAATGGTAGAAATGGCCCTGTTTGTCCTAGAAATCTTTGTAACCTCCGTGAAATTGATCTTGTTTTTTGAATAGGGTCCTGTTCCTATGACCTTTGCCGTCGCAGCTCAGTGGGTATGCCCACTGTGCTAGCAACCTTGGAGTTGTAGGTGGCGCATGTTCGATTCCTGTCGGGTGCATTCCTCTCTGGATGTATTTCTATCTTCTGTGTCAGTAAAATTTTCATTGTATGTGGCTATTACTTGATATTGTATGTCTTGTTTCTGAAAGCATGGCCAAATATGGACCTTGCGCAATAAAACCCCCCAAAACACAAACCAGTTCTTATACTGACCGCTACCACCCAGAATTAGTTGCGGGAGCAGTTCTCTTTACATTGAACATCACTTTTTACAATTGTCTATAAAAGCGACCAAACCTCCGCGAAATGTGAATTTTGTAACAGTGAAACTAATGCAAAAAATCATTATGAAGTTTCGTGGAAGGCGAGTCAGACACACATCTCGATTCATTTCAAGGAATTATCACCCTATTAAGCCAGATCTTTTTATGGGTGCTAGTTGACCTCACCGGGTGATAATCACTTGTTCAAATGCAATCTCAGATGTGGTCGGCAGCGCCCCTATAAACTATATATCCCAAATGTGAGGGATTTTCAGTGCAAACCAGATAGAATGAGAAGATTTTATTTTCTTTAACCAAATGCTCTCATGTGATATAGAGGGAGGGGTACCTTAAAATGCAGTTTATAGCCGTTTTGCCGACCCTATGGCGTTTAAACCAATTGGCACAGACCAATCAACTATCTTATTGATTCGGAATTCATTCTTCGGAATTTCAAGGGTTGAAGAGTAATGGATTAGCAACCCTCCGGTTGCCAGTTCGACACTTCATCCAACCAAAGACCGTCGTGTACGTGGGGACTGGTGCACGTTAAATCCCCCGTGGCCTCAAATGGATTTGGGGCCGCGGTAGCCCGGTTGGAAGAGTTACGTAATTAAAACCGGAGGGTTTCGAGTTCGAATCCGATCTAAGACTGTCGTGTACAAGGCGGGCTGGAGCACGTTTTATTCGCCAGGACCTGAAATGTCCTCATGTTGGCGTGGTGTGGAAGTTTGGAGAGTGGGGCGCCACCTCGGGTGTTGACCTCGTCATCTGACCGTGATTCAAAATGACTTGTCCTCGGATCTTTCGCTTCGGGGTTGATCCCGTGCCGTTGCCAATAGCCCGCTGTGTTGCTCCAGTGCGACTAATCAATTACCGACCTATTGGCGAAATGCTGAAATCATTCGAAAAACAAGCCGAGTGACGTCACTTTCGGGATACGTTCCCGTATAGGAAACACGTTCCGCCGCTGAAACACTATCGCTATCTGCATTTAGCTCTTGACAGAAAACGCCTCATTAAAATGAGCCCCGATTTCCCCCTACAACATTGCAAAATCAAATCACGCTGAAATTGGACTATCGATTTTGCAGTGCTTTTAAATATCGCAATACGGCTAAGCCATGACCACGGATTATTATCCTCAGCTGCCATGGCGACCTGCATAAGTTGCCCATAAATCCATTTCTTGAACTAAAATGAGAGTAATAAAATTTCTAAATGCCCAAGTGGGAAATTCTTTTCCGGATTTATGAAGATGGCAGTTCCATAAAGATGGGACCTATCTTAAGAGATTTTACCTGGTTTCTAATGAATTTATTGCTATGAGTTCTTGGGTTAGTTTTAATAGCGTGGGAGTTAATTTGGTAGTGAATAATATATTTGTTGTTTCAACGATGGTTTTTCAAGAGACATACGTTTTCAGGGGCACATCTCCTTCAGGTGTGTACGGTCTTTATCTTCCTGAGGTACCCTAGTGATATTTTCTTTCCCCATGGGGTTTGCTGTCTTTAGCAAACACGGGGGTCGCACTCCCGGGTTACCCAAGCGACCTTTTTCAGTTTTTTTTACTTGACATTGGTCTGTCTGATGTTTAGCGTAGCTCGGCCGAATATGCGCCATAAAACACCAAAACTAGTCCTTTGGGAAATCCAAAGGACTAGTTTGGTTGCCCAGACTTGGAAGATGGAAGTTATTGGATGACCAGACTCTGACGAAGTCTGGCCATCCAATAAGGTCAAGTCTGGGCAACGAAACTAGTCCTTTGGGAAATCCAAAGGACTAGTTTGGTTGCCCAGACTTGAAAGATCAAAAGAGTGGAAGTTATTGGATGGCTAGACTCTGACGAAGTCTGGCCATCCAATAAGGTCAAGTCTCGGCGATAAGGTCAAGTCTGGGCAACGAAACTAGTCCTTTGGGAAATCCAAAGGACTAGTTTGGTTGCCCAGACTTGAAAGATCAAAAGAGTGGAAGTTATTGGATGGCTAGACTCTGACGAAGTCTGGCCATCCAATAAGGTCAAGTCTGGGCAACCAAACTAGTCCTTTGGGAAATCCAAAGGACTAGTTTGGTTGCCCAGACTTGGAAGATGGAAGTTATTGGATGACCAGACTCTGACGAAGTCTGGCCATCCAATAAGGTCAAGTCTGGCCATCCAATAAAGTCAAGTCTGGCCATCCAATAAGGTCAAGTCTCGGCGATAAGGTCAAGTCTGGGCAACCAAACTAGTCCTTTGGGAAATCCAAAGGACTAGTATGAGTAGATAGAAAATGAGAGTTCTGGCGCATAAGGGCAGGGAGAGATTGGGAAGGTGAGATTTGGGCAGGGGTGATAAGACCGTTCCGGGTCACCCCTGCCCAAATCTCACCTTCCCAATCTCTCCCTGCCCTTCCATACCACGTGACCGGAGCCAAGTGTCGTCACACCACGTGACAGGAAGTGGGCGTGTCTGAATAACGTGACGTATTGTTTGTTTACATTTTGGACTTGGAATTTTTTTTGTCATCGACTTCGTGCAGGCGTTGAGTTGTTTCAAGATGGCGTCGTTTGTGGGTGGAGGAACAAGATGACGTCATGTTATTGATATGTTGCCATGGTGATAAATGTGACTACTGGCGCCATCTGGTGGAGAAATTCGAAACCCTATTATTTTTAATTAAAAAGGAGTTTCTTGGATTCGAACCCGGGTCCATAGGATCCGAAGTCAAGCGCGCTATCCGTTAGGCTGTAAGAGAGTTAACTTAAGACGGTGAATTAATGTAGTGTTTGCTCTCTCTCTCTCTCGGACTTGTATTTTTTCTAGATACTAGGAATGTTCTATTTTTAGAAAATGGTTTGAATAATTGTATGGGGTTTTAATAAATGATTTTACAAAATAATTGGTGACGCCATCTAGTGAGGGGTTGAACAAGTAAACGTACTTTAGTGAAAATAGTATGATATATAAAATAAAATAGATTTACGCGGTTTTCTCAAATTTTAGGCTGAATGACTCGCACCACCATCTAGTGCTGGAAGAAGTAACAATATTAATATTTTTTGTAGAATTGAGCCCACCAACCACCCGACAAGACATAAGCTTGTCGCCTCAATTCTGTTGAGTGTAAGTGTAAATGACAGCAGTCTTATATTTTCCTTATTTATTTATATTATTCTTTAAAATTAATTTTATGATGTCCATGTGCCAATGTATGGATATTGTCATCCAACAAAAAGCGCTTATCATCAAAGGCACAGAGTGCAATTTTATTCACTTTAACAGTTTTCAAATGATGATTTTCACTTTGAATTCGATGTTGCACCTCACGCGTGGGTTTTAAATTTTCAAAGCAGTTCTTATAGTGGTCATGCTTTATTTTTAGTTGCACTACTGATCTTGAAACCCCCTTCGCTGTCTTTTTCTCAATATGCTCAGACATTATGGAATACATTTTGGGACGGAGGCCAATAAATTCTATGATGGGTTTAGAATTTAGTTCATCCTTGAAGCAGCCTATTTTCTTTTTGTTCACCTCGCTATGTAAAAAATGATTTTTTGGGTAGTCTGAGGTGTCATATATATCCATATGTGCAGCCATATCTTCGTAAATGTCTTCTGTTTCAACTTCATAAGTGAGTGAATCTGTATCTGTGAAGAGAAGATTTGCTCGTTCACCATATTCCTTCTTTATGATATTATAGTGGAAATTATACATTAGAAGCTTACTGAGCTCAAGGATAACAAAGCCAACATAAATTGGTTTGTCTAGCGTCAAGCATTTCTTCATCCTTTCCACCCCAACCAAGTTGTTATCAAAGATTTTAAACCTTTTAAATGTAGGGGCAGCAACTAATTTTTGCGCTTTCTTCTCATCATTCACTAATTGAACATCTACACGATTTCTAATATTCTCCATCGTTTTTCCATATACACTGTTATTCATCAACTTGAAAAAGTCCTTCTCAAAAGTTGAACGTGAATTTTTCCTCTGTTCTGTATTAAATTGAATATATTTTTTTAGCCAAGGTTTCTGTTTAAATTTTAAGATTTTATGTATTTTTTCAAGTTTAAGACCTAGTTTTAAATAAAATTGAAGGTTTCTATAGTATACTACATAGTTCTTCTTATCTTTTAAATTAGGTACAAGTTTTCGCGTTGGCACATATTTTTTTCCATTTAGAACTTTTTTTGAAAATGAAGAGAGATCTTCAAAGTGAATATCCATTTTCTCAGGAGCTAAGGGGTAGTCATTATGTAGATCATGAAGTTCTGAAGGATACTTTAAATCAACTTCAAGGATAAAACCCTCAGAACTGTCGTCAGGTATTGAATGAATCCAGTCTAGAGTTACATTGGATGAAATCCATTCAAATTCACCATAAGGTAGAGGTTCTATCATCGAAGCTCCGTACAAATTATTACAATCTAAGTATATTATATGTTTTTTTACTTTGTTGACATTATAGTTTGGTATATATTTATTGTTGGCCTGAGCAAACCTCTTTGTGATTACAGAAATACCCCCACGAATTCCTTGTTCCACAAACATGTGCATGTTTATATCTGTGAACAATTCTAGTGGTTGGTCAGTCATTTTCAAGCAGCTTTGCCATGCAAGTCCCGGAGCTGTGAAGAGGTGCACACAATCCAACTCATAGTATTGTTGACATAAATTTCTAAAGTTTTGGAAAACATCAGCAAGTTGGAGAACGTCACTTTTTACATATAAATCATGGTACTCGCCCATATTACTTAAATTAAAACTACTCCATACCGTTTGCGCATGCTGATAGTCTTCACAAGTGATCGTTGTTCCAGTTAATGAACTTGCGAATGCATTTATAGATGGCAGCGAAGTTTCCTCAAATTTGTCGAAAGAAGACATGTATTCGTAAGGGTATACACCCTTCCTCAGCAACAGATTTACGTCAACTTCTGAAAAGTTTTCCTTCAAGATATTAAATTTTTCAAATGGTAAATTCTGCACTAATTTTTCAAGAGATGTGCTCAAGAACTGGAAACTATCTATGAAGTTAAGCGACACTTTAAATTTTTCATATTGTTTTGATAAGGAAAAGGTTATATATTTTTCCATTGTTGTAGGCACTACCGAGATATCATAGTCCTTAAGTTTTCCTATTTGCTGCATGATGAGATGCCCATCATAGTTTTTCAAATTATGAAATACGATAGGAATTTTCTTAGACATTCGAAATTTAAGATTGCACTTAGAGTGCAGTGCAGATCTATATTGACCTGTTTGGTGATTGTGGTCTCTAACCCTATCTGCGTGTAGAAACATTTTGCAGATAGAGCAATGCGTTGCGGACTGAAAATCTAATTCGTCTTGAGGAGTCATAGTAATGGGGACAATGAAAGTTAATTTCTTTACAAGTTCCTCTTTTTCCACCAAGATCTTTTTCAAAAAGTGCTGCACAGCATTAGGCCCCCGATATATAGAAATAGGCTTGATGCTTCTACCATCTGGACCAATTATTATATATGCATATCCACAGGCCTCATGGTGAGCTTCAGTGTTTGATTTACTTTGTTACTCATTCACAATGAGTGATTCGAAATCGGCGTAGATGATATATGGAATAGGGTGTTGGTAATGAATATTTTGAAACGTGATGAAATTATGCCCCTCTTCGGGCATTTTAATATGTTGAGGGGGGTTACAATACTGGAGATGTTGTAGCAAAGTTTCTTCTTTTGTGAATCTGTGTAAGCATCGGAAACAATAATGCGCCATACCATTATGTTTCGTTAAGTCCCCAAGAAGTCTGGACATGTTCCTTATCAGACAATAGTGTTGAGTCACTTCATTGCTGATAAGAAGTAAGTTAATGCACTCTGGGTTGGAACGCTTAGAAATATAGAGAGGGAACACTTCTTTTTCTTCATAGCCAAAGACATTAATACGCAAATCATTAAGACGTTCCACAATGTGAATTTTTGATAAAGGTACGGGACACTCGATTTCATTTAACTTAATTTCATTCTCATAGGGAATGTAATGCGACACTCGATAACTATCGTGCTGGAAGTTCAATTTATGTGCAATAAGGCACCAGACTAAGCATTTGTTATCTTCATTCTGTATATTGAGAACGGCCTTTTTATCTGCTAACTTTTTAGGCAAAGGAATATAGCTGCTAGCACTTAATGGACGGTATTTGGCTAAGCATAGCTCAAAGTGCTCAATGTTTTCAAGAGTCCACCCTGATCCACGTTGAACAAACTCATCAAACGATTTTAAAATTTTGGCAAAGGCTTCTTGAACATGATCGTTCACCGTATCGCCAACTAAATCAATAAAAACATCACTCCTAAAATAAGGAGTTGCTCGTTCTTCTTCTCCATCTTCTGTCATTCGTTTGAGTGAAACTTTCACAACTCCGTACCATTTGATTGAGATTTTATCTTGAATTTCATCATGTAATTTTGAATGTAGTTGTGGAGCCAATACATCAAAAAACATAAAGAAATCTCCTCTAGCTTCCTCTGAGGGTTCAAAAAAGGTGGAAATAAAAGTATTGAGTGCTGCTACTTCCTTTTTAACGCGCTTAGAACTTCTCACTGGGGGTGATGTGACTTTTCGCTTAACACTTGTGAGTGGACTTTCGGGATGACTCACTTTCATGTGTTGATTGAGATTTTGAGTACTTGTAAAAGACTGACCGCACTTTTGGCAAATATATTGTGCCTCCACGACCTCATGTTTTCTCATATGTGCGGAGAAATATTTTTTACATTTAAATGTTTTGCCGCAGATGTTACACTTTAAAATATTTTCCTGGGAATGGACTTTCAGATGCCTTTTCAAATGATAATTTCGTGCAAATGCTTTATCACAGATTTCACAAATAAAGAGTTTTTCATTCGAATGAATTTTCATATGACTAGCAAGATTGTCTTTCCTCGTAAAAGTTTTTGAGCACGTAGGGCAAATCTAAAAAAAAAATATGTACTCATGCTAAATCGTGCTTTTCCAATGCAAGGATGTTCAGCAATATTAAAAATAGCACATATGGATTATACGGATTAAATGTGCATTCAAAAGAATGAGTAAATGTCTAATTGTCTTAACTCTGACTTGACAAGGAAGTTTAGCAGTATTAAGAATAGACGTATGGATTAAATATGGATTATACGGATTAAATATGCATTCATTCCAAAGAACAAGTAAATAAAATGTGTATTTGCCTTAACACTGGCGTGACAAGGCAGATATATGAAACAAAATATTATAGAAGAAAATGCACTCACTATGTGTTGGCTACGCATCTGCATGCTCGTAGATGCTGGCGTTCTTTCAGGGGATATAGCCTCTCGTCGACCAGCAGAAGTGCTAGGCTCTTCATCCCAAACAGGATCACTTTCACGCCATTCTGATTGCATTTCGGCAACATTAAGTATTTCCTTCAGCTCCTCCATTGGAATGCCAAAATCAACAAACTAGAGTTTAAAAGAATTACATTTATTTCTTAGTAAAGTCGTTGAAATAATTCATAAAGTCTAATGTATTCATTTTAAGAAGTAGTATATATTAGGTATTTTAACTGTACTTACTTCATTAGAGGCATCAAAGTCTTGTGTAGATACTTGATTCTCCATAATTTAAAAATTACTAACTAGTGAGATATACGTCCTCGCTGTATGATAATAGCAGTGAAAATGAACGTTTCTGCTTTCAAGTAGCCTTATCTGGATATAGTGATCACATGTCTCATAGGCTAAGGAATGATATCAGTTCCATAGAGCTGGTGATGTCATCACTGATAGGCTAGAATATGATACTAAATCCAGTCTGAAAACTTCATTCTATGCTTGCTGCTTGGTTAGAGAAGTCGAGTTTGCTTTCGCTCCTGAAAATGAATTCTGAAGTGTTTTCCGAAGAAGGCTTAAACGTTACTTCAGTTGTTATGGATAGCGGTTCCAACCTAACTTTTTGCAAGAAATTTCCAGAAGGCGAACTCTCTGCTAAGAAGCGAAAACTCAGCGAAGAGAGAACTGTTCGACAATGGCGCATCGACCCCTTCCTGAGTGTGGACGTTCATGAAAGTGACAGAGGAGTGAGAATACTGATTGTGGATACGATGAATGCAAAAGTGCTTGAAATGACATCAGCTACGTTTAATGAATTCACCTCTAAAATGTCAAATTTTAATTTCGTGTACGCCTCGAGTTCACAAATTTGCAACAACCAACTGGCAGTTTTTTCATCCAATCAAGAATGTGTTCTACATCAAATTTTTACCAGAGGTGATGGTGGCTTCAATTTTAAGAAACTATTTCTTAAACTTTCACAAGAGCATATGCAGCAGTTTCTAGCCCATTGCGAGGACATTAAAGAGTGTGTGACTCTCACTATTTTGTGCGAAGCTTTACCGAAATATTTTAATATATATATTCAGATTGCCGAAATATATGACCCTTGCGCCAAAGACCCAATTAACCAACCAATGTCGGGTAAAATATCATTGTTGTGTTTTCATTCTGTATTACTATTACCTCCAGAATCGACTGATACAATTAGGACAAATCGCACCCAGAAAGAACGACATAAATAAAAAAATTAAATATTTCGTTTTTATGTGGATTATGTTCGTAGCACATTAATCTTCGATCAAGAAAACTGACACAAGTCCATTAGCAGTAGTTCTCCGAATATCCCACAACGAGGATCCCCACTTTGACCAACTCCAATATTATAAAAGTCAACAGGAATGTCATAAGTTAGTCAGAAGTCTTAGACTTAGAAGAGTGATGGCGTGTGCTCCTTCAGGAAAAGTTTCTTATCTCATGTCATTTTTCATGCTGTATCTGGAGTAATCTAGAACTGTAATCATTCTAAATAAACGTCGTATTTCGTTTTATGACAATCTTCCTGTAAGAAGTACGTAAATTATTTACCATTCTGTGATGTCAGTTTTCGTGTTACAATATTCTCTTTTCTCTTTAATATTTTAATATCATGAAATAAAAAAACCACTTCTTAACAAACTCAAGCCTTTGTGTGTCCCATCCTTCTGTGGGGTGCACCTACAGTGGACCCCTTCACACGTGGACCTCAGGGGAAACGAAGTACCGGATGATTTGGCGAAGGATAGTGTCGATGAGCTTTGTCCGATACCCATTCATTGACGTTTCTTGAGCTATAGGCTTCTTGCACACGACGATTTCGATCGTACGATCAAATTATTTTAGTTGAACGAAGAAGAGTATGGGAGCTTGCACAAGGTCCGATCTACACACGGCACGATTGCCGTGTTGCTATCGTCCACTGCCACTACAACAGATTGCCGTGACGTTTCCGTGAATTCAGTGGCGTACGTGACCCATTGCACGCTTGAACACTCCACTATTATATTCGTACGATAACCTGTCTTCAGTTGACTTCCAGTGTGTTCCGTCAACAATTACTTGTGTATTCAAATAGTATTTTCAGTTTGTTATACGTTTGTGTTATTTTTGTTTTAATTATGGCAGAAAATATTGATAATGAAATCCTTATTTCATTGGTAAATAAGACCAGTGCTATGGGACAAAACGTTAGAAATGTACAAAGATAGAAATGCTACCAGAAATGCATGGAAAGACGTCTGATGCGAAGTAAATAAGGATTTTGAAGAAATGGAGGACAAGGAAAACGACGGTACACCAGCCACGTACCAACAATACGTTTGGGATTCATTTTCCATACAACTTGAGATGAGTAGCTCCGAGCTTTTAACAAACGACAGCACTTGTTACACAGAAAAAACCGTGGTGTGCAAACAACGCACACGATAAAATATCGAACGATATTTTTCCGTACGATCGAAAATCGATGTATGTGAACTAGCGTTACTCTATTAGAAAAAATCTTGATAAGAAGGCATGGGGATCGGTACACTCTTGGTATCGTGGGGATCTCCCCGGAATATCTCTTGCTCTCAATTGCGACAGACCTTTTCAGACAGCGCTCTCCCGCTTTTTCAGAGGCCATCTGAGGTGTCCCTTTTTGCTGTGGTCGCAAGATTCATCCTGTTTGCCTTAAATAACCAGGTCTACCCAGCACGCATACTCGAGTGCCTGGGGTGGTCCCGAAACAACCTGTTTTTTTAACCTCTTTTGGTGTATGATTTTGTGCGGGTAAATGGACTTGTGGATTGGGTCTAGCTGGAGCCAGACGTGGGGATTAGCAACAACAATAAAAAAACAGACAGGAATACTGACACAACTTAAAATAGGAGCGGTGTTTAAGGGGTGAAGCATGTCGAGAACTTGACTTTTAGAATATTTATAACTGAAATTGACTGATATTAAGAGAAACGCGCGCATTCTCCGTCCATTTCAATAGGTCTAAATGATTTGATTACATGATGAACATAAGAGGAATGCAATCTTGCCATCTAATGATTTATTTATTCGTATATATGAAACGATACCTAAAACTAACGCTCTAAATACAATTCTAACCACAGATAAGTTACTACAGTCCCTTAACGTTCCCCTTTTCACGCCGATATCCATGTGGTCAATATATCTTGCCATCACCCCTTTCACCCTTGAACTCCGCCCATCTTGACTAATCTTGACTTCCGACAAACCCACTCACTCGAAATGGTTACCTCTTCCTTTCAATGGGACCCTCAGTGGGTATGTCCACTGCGCTAGCAACCTTCGAGTTGTAGGAGGTTCGATTCCTGTCAGGAGCATTCCTCCATGGGTGTATTTCTCTCTTCTGCGTCACAGTAAAACTTTCATTGTGTGTATGTCTATTACTTGATGTTAAGTCTTGTGTCTGGCGCAGCATGGCCAAATAAGGCCCTTGCGCCATAAAACCCTCAAACCAACCAATCAACTCTTCCTTTCAAATCGCCGGTGCAAGATCAACTTACTTCTTCGTTAAGACATCGACTTTCTAGCAGTGAACTTTCTTGATAGATCCAATAATCTTTCGCTTAACCCTTATCCTTCTAGCAAGTTCATTGCAAATTCATTCTTTCACGAGCCCTTTTGACTAAGGAGCTCAGAGCCATTCCAAACACTCAATCACGAACACTACTTGTCTTTTGAAGTAATAAACTATTGTTATGGAATTTCTGCCTCCATTTTTGTGGAACCAACACTACATTCAGTGTCAGTAGATGATTCTCCGGTTGCCTTACACCACTCTTGTCACGACTGCAAGCTTTTATAATTTCTGTTGTTATGACATATATGTTACCGGCAATGTATGAAACGCCGGCATTCTATTGAATACCTAGGCATTTTATAGAATGCCCGGCGTTTTTAGGCAAAGTATGAAATATGAGAATTATAATATACTTTCTCTAGGCATTGTATATAATACCTAGGCATTCTATAGAATTACAAATGCTATTTACGCAAAGTATGAAAAAAAGGTCATGATAGGCAATTATTTAAAAATCGTTCATTCCTCAAAAATACAAATGTTATTTTGAAAAAATAATGAGAGTGCCATTAAAAATCTTCTATTCAAAATACGGAAAAAAAATTAAAGTGGTACAAAACAAAATTTATGCCTTTCTTATTAAAGAAAACAAAATAAAATATGAACCTACTTGTACCAAGAAAGGAAATAATTTTATTTTGAATTGCACTTAATTTTCGACGAGTAATAACGAATCGGAGATGTATTTCATACATAGCCGGTTTGTCATTTTGCATTCTACAGAATGCCTAGGAAATGTGTGAAATATTAATCGTTTCATACATTGCCGGCCAGTTTTCGGCATTCTATAAAATGCCTAGGTATTCTATAGAATGCCGGATTTCAAACTTTGCCGGTAACATATATACATAAAACGATACTAAAACTACTCCCTACTTACAATTATCACCACAGATAAGTCCCTTAACGTTCCACTTTTCGCCCAGTCTTTGTCTCCCTGTGCAAATGGTCAATATATCTTGCCACCTCCTTTCTCCTTTGAACTCAAGCCATCTCACTAACTTCTTAACCTCCCTCACTCACCTCCTTCAAATCGCCTATGTAAGATCAACTTCGTTAAACCACCGACTTCTACCAATGAACTTTCTTAATAGATACCCTGGTCCAATAATCTTTCTCTTAATCCCTGTCCCTCTAGCGAGTTCATTGTAAACTATTCATTCCTTCACGAGCCCCTTAGAATCAGGAGCTCTCAGAGCCGTTACAAACTCCCAACCCTCAACGACCTCCACGCCTTATGAGATTACTTGTCTATTGAAGTAATAAAGAATTGGTATAGAACTTTCTACCTCTCCATTTGTGGAACCAACATTACATTCAGCCTCAATGGATCATTCTCTCAGGTTGCCTTATACCACTCTCGTCACGACTGCAGGCTTTTTTCAGTTAGCATGACATACATATGGTACAGGACAGTATTTACAAATTGCAAATACCGTACCATCCACTCTGCTGTTGGTATCAGGGAACAGTACCGCTCCAACCGAGTGAAAATACCGCCTAACTTTCCTTTCTCAACGCCAAAGTGATCTGACGCAGTCTGTAAAATACCCACTGGCGCCTAGCCGTTTCCGATTACATCAATCTCCAGTTATTATAAGCAAAGCAACTCTTATACCAAACGGATAGTATTTTGGAAGTTATAAATGTTACCGTTAAAGTGTATAATTCAGTTATTTCATAGAATACCTAGTTATTTTTATGAAATAATTGATCGAGTCAGTTAAAGTGTGTAATAAATTAATAATTCCACACTTTTATCTAGTTATTGTACGAAATAACTAGTTATTCTATAAATTAACTAATGATAGACATTTAAAGTGTAAAATAAATAATTTGGCTGAATTGTACAGCATACAAAATGTTATTTATACAAAGACAATAAAATCATTTGTTACAACAGGGATTACTAAAATGGCATTTGGAATTGCATAGAACATTATTTCCAAAACAAATATATTTTTTGTTGACATGCGTTTTACATGAACATTTTTTAAATCCCTGACCTGTACCTAAACTTTGAGCGTAGCAACCGATCTGAGCGATTTCTCTATCTTAATTAGTTTTTGTTCACAGACGCTGAACTCTGTTATTTTACACTTTAACGGGGTGTAGATCGTTGTACTATGAAATAACTAGTTAAACCATAGAATACAAGTGAGTTTTACACTTTAACTGACTTGATCAGTTATTTCTTGAAATAACTAGGTATTCTATGAAATAATTCATACTTTAGCGATAACATATATATAAACATACAATAATTCACATATCTTCGTAAAGATCTCACAAGGTCGAGAAATGACTACCTGCTATAGAAGTTTCGATGTTCACCTTGGGCTTTCAAACATATATTCTTTTCTTGTTCGATCTGTGAGATAATTGATATATTTTTTTCTTTTTCAGGCTTTCACCACACAGAGTTTTTATCTTCTATTTTACCTGAATCATGGTAAGCATTTGAGTTTGCTGTTTCGTTCCAATTATTCTTACCGTTTCAGAGTTGCGACGTATTCGATATTGTCTCTCATTTTCAATTATACCAAACTTCTATTACGTTCCTTGGTGCCAGTGGATCTCTAATACGACCCATTTTGTATTCCTATTTATTCTTTTTACGAGGGATATGACCCAAATATAAATATTAAATAAAATATTTACTAATAATTAGTTGTATTTCTTATTTTTAGTGTTTTATTTTTGCTCTCGTACTACTCGGAAGCAAATTGTATTTTTTGTATTTATCAGTATGGCAATTGTATTTTTCTATTATTGGGTTGTGTTTTTTGCAAAAGTTCGCTGTTTTTGGCGCTAGATGGCATTGCATCGCAAAACCGAAGTGTTTTCTATTTCATACGTGTAAAGTTTTAATGTTTGAAAGAAGGAATTTCAGCGAGTATTTGGGAAAAAAATTGTGCTATTGGGTCGTGTTTTTTAAATTTTGTTGAGCATTAAAAATGGCAGAAAATACAAGGAGCATTTTCGTCATATTATGCTTTTTAATTTCCGAAAAGGCAAGAATGCTTCGCAGACGCAAAAGAAGATATGTGTTGTGTAGGGTGAGGGTGGCTTTGACGATTGCACGTGCCGTAAGTGGTTCAGAAAGTTTCGTCACCTGGATCGGTTCTTTAGCCAGAAACCTCAGAACTTCTCTGAGCGCGGGATGATGCAACTGCCGGAGAAAGGTCATCGAACAGAACGGCACATGCTATATTGATTAAATTTAATTTTTAATAGAAAAAAATTTTCTTCAATTTTTGTCATAAAAATGGGAACTTTTGCATCAACCCAATATATACTGATTACATATTATTTCTTTTTCAATGTGCCAATTGTACTTATTTCTTTTTCAGTATGCTGATTGTACTAGGTACCATAGTAGGAGCTATAGTCCAGTGAGTGACGCTTTTGATCATTCCTTGGTTGCATTTCTCTTTCTAAATTTGTACTTCTTTTCCTACAGTAGCAATACAAACTTTAACATTTTTTAAATCGTACTTTTTTAATTCAAATTTCAGCAGTTTCGTTTTTTTCTGAAAATGTCAATAATTTTGGAAGAATATTTCACTTGATGCTAAATCGTCTGTTGGGGTTTGTTTTCGTTTCAGTTTTACTCATTCCAGAGAGTTGTTACCGCAGTTTACGCCAAAAGCCTTTTTCCTCTTCCTGTTGCCACCGTAAGTTCCAAAATTCAGTTATTACTATTAAAGTATCACCACGTTTTTCGTTGCAAGAAAATATGTAAACACCATTCGGCATACGATGAACCTTCTTCTGTGTTAGTAAACATGCTTTCCTTGTGTGATTTATAAGCAGACTAAGATAGAGCATCAAAGTTGATTTATATATTACTAGCGAATTATCCAGCGTTGCTCGGGTTGAATTGTTTATAATTCATCGTAATATTACTCAATATTATTCCTATGGAGATTTCGAATTGTTTTTAGCCCCCCCTGCAGACCCAGGACAAATCGAACGGGGTTAATGTGTCCCGCAGAATTTTCTACAGGATGAATATACCAAATTTAGTGTGAATGTGTCTCACATTGATCGTATAAATACGCAATGTTATTTCTATAAGGATTTCGAATTGTCTTTATCCCCCCTGTACCACCATATCGACGATAAAAAAAGACCACTTTCTATAAAAATAATCTTATATTATAAGAATTTCAATTCCAATAATAGAGCAACAGTTTAAGAATTTACTGACGGGATACATAAACGATATGATATTGAGCGATTTTTAGCGCACCCCCACCTATCTTTGACTGCATCATACTCTAAGATTCTAAAAAACTTCAAGGTCATCTTGAGAGGTGACCCCTAGCGAGTGCTCTGTCCAGGATGACGGGGCGTTACACACCTCTGCATACCCAAGACAAATAGAACGGGGGTAATATTTACCCTACGTTACCCGCAGGGTTCCAAAGAATAAGTGTGCCAAATTTGGTGTGGATTGTTCAAACGGTGTAGGTTTGTATAGAGAACAGACAGATGCCAACTCTGCTTTATATGTATACAGGGTGAGTCTAAATTGTTTTTACAAAATAAGAGGGGTGATAGTACCCATCCAGACGAGCCATAATTACCATGGAACATAGGGTCGCATTCCACTCTGAGAGGCAGAAAAGAGTCAAATTAGACATGAACTTACAACAGTGTTGGGAAAGCGAATGAACGATACCAAAAGTTGCACAATCGGATTGATTGATAAACTCACAGCAAGTGCTCAAAGTGGCGGCCACGCGTGTCGTTGCTCAGTTCACACCGGCGAAGGAATGACTGGCTCTCGAAGATTCCTGGTGTTGTGTTCATTTTGTCTGCGGCAACACCGATTCTCGCTACGAGATCTTCAGCCGAGTCCACAGGCGTCTGGTACACTAAAGATTTCATGTGCCCCCAGAAGAAAAAGTCCAGTGGGTTGAGGTCCGGTGAGGCCAAGCCACAGGTCCGCCACGTCCGATTCATCGTGCGGGATATGTGGCATTCAAGAAGTGGTACAAAACGACGTCAGAGGCTGACTTGTTCATGCTCGACGCGTTTCGACTTGACTCTTTTCTGCCTCTCAGAGTGGAATGCGACCCTATGTTCCATGGTAATTATGGCTCGTCTGGATGGGTACTATCACCCCTCTTATTTTGTAAACACAATTTAGACTCACCCTGTATAGATATGGCTCTATGTAATGACAGGTAAGTTGCAATTTCTTACGTTTTACATTATAAATCAGGTTCTTTAAGCTGTCAAACTTTTTAAGATATATTGGGGTCACCGTACCTTAGTCGGTTTACTCGTAGCAACGGCTCGGGTCAGAAGTCACCACTTGTACCACTGACCACCGGTCATAAATCTCTATTCACTATTTATCGTGATGGGGGCCACGGTAGACCGGTTGGAAGAGTAACGGATTAGCAACTGGAGGGTTGCGAGTTCGGATCCAACCAATGACCGTCGTGTACAAAGGGGACTGCTGCATGTTAAATCCGTCGTGGCCTCAAATGTCCTCACGTTGGCGTAGTGTGGAAGTTTGGTGCCAGCTCAGGTGTGACCCCGTCATCTGACCGTGGTTCAAAATTACGTGGCGTTGTCCTAGGATCTTTCCGTTTGGGATTGATCCCGGACCGTCGCCGATAGCCAGTTGTGTTACTCCACTGCGACGTTAATTAAAATACCTGCTTGCCGTAGTCCGAGTTAATTGGCCGGCGCCGTAAGCGGTGATTACGAGTTGACGAAAGGAAGAATCATCTTTGGCGATCGCCACACGTGATTTTGCTCATGTCCTTTGGGAACTTAGCAAACTTTGACGAAACGGATTCCGCCAAGGTCATCTCACCGGATCCTCTCTACAGGGTGTTTTCGAAATATATGGCCAAATTAATTATAAAGTGCGGTATCGGGGGGCCCAAAATAAATATTTTTTCTCCAAGAGTATGTGTTCGGAAATGCTGCGTTTGGGAGGTAGATGGCGCTGTTTAGGTCATCGTAGCGATGCATGTCGTTGAAAATCCAAACGGGAAATGATGCCACACAAGTGATGTTATCGACTGACCTAAACAGCGCCCTCTACCACCCAAACGCAGCATTTCCGGACACAAATTCTTTGCCTAGAAATGTTTATTTTGGGCTTTTCCTTTACAATTTTTCCAGATATTTTCAAACCACCCTGCATACTGATTTATACATTCCTCAAGTTTCGTTTTGACTGAAAGTGAACGAGATTATGTTCTTTACACTCTTCTTTTTACAGGATTGTCCTCGAATCGGCCTACTCTCTTCACGATCGGGCCTTCTTCAGCAACTTGGGTACCATCATCCTGTATGCTGTAGTTGTAAGACTTTCCGCTTTCCTCCATTCATATGTATAATTTCCTCCATTCATATGTCAAAATTAAAGCCATTCAAGCCATAAAGTTCATTGTCTGATCAACGAACAGGAGCAGTGTTAATGGTCAGAAACTTCTGTCTGTCTACCACGAGAATTGCTCCAAGTCTGTTCTTGTCTCTTGCCGTAGACCAGGGGTGTCAAACTGGCGGCCCGCGGGTTGCATGTGACCCCAGAGGTAATTTTTTGTGGCCCGCGATGCTCTGAAATAAAATGAAAATATGACACTATGTTATGAAGAAAATAGCACTTAGGGGAGATCGAGGCAATACCGTACACACAATTTCGTCATGTTAAAAATGTGTGAGCAACTATTTTCGTCCATGAAATGAAATAAAACGGCCTACAGATCAAGATTAACTGATAAACATCTATCTGCCATAATGAAGATTGTCTGTTCTGTCTTTGAATCCAGATAGTGGAAAACTCTTGTAGGAGGTAAACGCTAGCAAGTTTCCGGTAAAAAAAAGTTAATTTTAGTTTTATAAATGCATTAAATTAAATAAACGTTTAAATAAAAGCAATTATATAGCAATATTATAAATTATTACCCTAAATTCACTTGATTACATAATGTGTTTTAATTATCCTATCCATGTTCCTGAATCCTCACTTCAAAATATAATTTTAAGAAAATTTGTAAATGTGATGTGGCCCGCGTGAATCTTACCAGTTGCATTAAATGGCCCGTGTTTTAATTGAGTTTGACACCCCTGACGTAGACAGCTCATTTTCTATAGGGTGTTCTTGAGACATTTGGTTTTCTCACATTGGTGGACAATTGTCTCCAGACGTTGGTGAAATCAGGGGATATCACGCCGTCCCCAAAAAGTAAAGGTTTCTTACGGTAGACCGTTTAGAAGAGCAGCGGATAAGCAACCGGAGGGTCCTGACTTGGAAACTAGGTGCAACCGAAAACCGTCGTGTACGTTAAATCTGTCGTTGTCTCAAATATCCTCACGTGGTGTGGAAATCTGGAGAGTAGAGTGCCAGCTGTGTTGACCTCATCTGACCGTGGTCCAAAATTACACAGTGTTGTCCTCGGATCTTTCCCTTCGGAATTTTCCCGAACCGTAGCCAATTGTGTTACTCCAGTGCGATGTTGATTCAAGTATCCCCTGGTTTCCAAACAACCCACTGCCGAATTCGCCAAAACCTGACTGGATCTGTCCCCACTTAAATGTACGAGATCCGTTTCTATAGTGACCACCAGTACCTAGACTTTGTCTGGAGCAGTTCTGGTACAGACAGTATACTCCTGAGTACAGTACAAAGCTTCAACTTTAATAAACTGCTGGTCTTGAAGCAAGGTTGAATAACATTTGTATTGTTCCATGACGTTTGTTTATACATAGGATTTTCATTTTTTTAGTGTGGGGTTCTGGATTCATTTATGAGGCAGTACAGTGCGCGACGTTAATTTAATCTGGGGTGCTCTCAACTACAACCAGAATAGGTTCATCTGGCGAACAATGAGCTATAGTTCAGAAAAAATGCTTTCTGGCCTACTTGTAGTACAGCGCTGGTTGAGTTCAGCATATCTTTGCAATGCTATTTATTTCCCCATCCAAAATAGATGGTTTGGTTTGTCAGCAGTCTTTCGGTTCCTTATTAATTTCCATTCTTTCAAAAAAACGGTCCTGACTTATACTGCATTATTTTAAAAGTTTCCTAAATTGTCTCTTCACATATAGATCTTAGTTAACTTTCTGTGATTTGACATTTAAGTCATTCAAATATATTCCTCTACTTTTGCAATCTTAAAATCAGGTCGTGGCTCAGTGCTTATGCCCACTGTGCTAGCAACCTGCGAGTTGTAGTAAGCATCGGTTCTATTCCTGTCAGGTTCAATTCCTCCCTGGGTGTATTTTTCTCTCTGTGTCAGTAAACCTTTGTGTGTATATGTCCATCACTTGATGTTGTATATCTTGTGTCTGGCGCAGCATGGCCAACTATGGCCCTTGCGCCATAAAACCCCAAACCAAAGCAATCCATATTACGTGTCTTTATCCATTCAAACAACATTCAGTTTTAAATAGGCCTGCATCGCTGTTTTAAACAAAAACTATCCTGTCGCAATTTCGCGAACATTGATGTTTTCACAGGACCTCGTATTACACATGAAAATGCAAAGAGAACTAAGCATTTCGAAAGAGCCAGCGAAAATGAAATCATTTGTTCTACTGAATAACAAATCTACTAGGACAGTGAAAAAGGAAATCTCCGGCACTATCTAACATTTCTTCGTTAATAAAATAGAAAAACGTGGTAAATCCCCAGGGATTTCGAAGCAAATACCTTGTCTGAAGAATTTCCGAGCGCATTTCATTTCATTTATTTTTAATTTCGAATTTTTTTTTCATTTCCCACCCTATGTTCAATTATTTTTTTATTTCCAACGCAATCTGGAATAAGGGAAATAAATAGAAAATGGCTAAATGAAACCGTGGCTCGGAGAATTCTCTAAGCTGTGCGAAAATTTAAAAATAAAATGTATTCTTCGCTGTAAAAAACAAGTCAGAAGAGCATTCGATAAACAAAAGAGCCTATTTTGTAGAATAAAAG
Organism: Meta bourneti; assembly: GCA_933210815.1. NCBI lineage: Eukaryota > Metazoa > Arthropoda > Arachnida > Araneae > Tetragnathidae > Meta > Meta bourneti. The sequence continues at coordinate 5,630,996 of OW119931.1, read as the reverse complement.
GAAAAATTAATTAATTTTCGCCAAATAAGGATTTTTTCTATTTTTTATCCAAGCTTCGAAGATATCTTGTGGTTTTGGAAACATGTTTTAGGTTTACGGCATTCAGGTGAGGTCAGTCGGAATATTTTTTACTTTTATCTCACTAGCGGTTTATAATGAGAGTTATTTAGTTCATTTCTTGAGATTCAGTTCTTAAAAGCATTATGCGGAGATTGTTTTTAAGAGGAAATTAGATTAGTTCTAATGTTGTGTGTCTATATCTGAGTCAAATGTCGCCGTGTGAATTTTGCACAGCTTTGGCGATGTTGATTATTCTAATGAATGTTCTGCGAATGTTCTCTAATGAATTTTGAAAATGACTTTAGAACACAATACCATCGCCGACTGGCAATCATTATCAATCGCCAATTGGTGATACTTTTGGAATATGGTAACCTGTCCTTGGATTCTATCATGCACTTCTACTTCCGCTCAAATGGAAAGCATCCAATATGGCGACCTATCCAAATAGCCGTTTGGCGACAAAATTTTTAATCGCCAATTTGGCGAAGAGCCGGTTTACCTACGACGTTTGATTTGACAAATACCACTGTTCTTAGGCCCTAACTGCCAATATTGGGAGTCGTACACTCAATTGGTCTGAAAGTCGACAGTTTGTAGTTTTTACAATTGAACAGGAATATCCGACTTCTAAATTGCTATTTAGATTTACTTTATCTCCGCGTCATCTGACCGTGGTTCAAATTTACGAGGTGTTTTCCTCTGATCTTTCCGTTTTGTGATTGATCCCGAACCCAGCATCCCCTCCATCTATTAAGGATAATACTGAATCAAAGTCATATAATCAAGCAAAGTCACCTTATCTTCTTTACACTACGGCGCTTTTATTCCGCTATCTGAATATGGGACGACTGTTGTCCCGGCCGTAGGAATTCTTGGACAGACTTGTGGAAGGCATGTGTCTGCACGCTGTGAGGTCTGTATTAGGATCAGGGGTCACATTCCTGATAAGGCAGGGCAAAAAATGTTATTTTCTCAATGACCAAAACCTACAATATGTTCACCCTAAATATTGTTTTGAAATTTCTTTTCTTTCCAGTAGCACCACGAGGCATATGGGTGTTTTTTTATTCCACAAAGCTTGGGGAATATTAATTTGTAATTTGAGTTACTTCGTTGCAGATACTTGGTACAGGATTAATCTCGGATTGTATTTCCCTTAACGTTTTGGACATGTGTGAACGCTGTTCAGTGTAGTTTAGTATGCAGTACTATTAGTTCTAAGTAATTTCAAGTTTTCATGTAATAAGTATGCTTTAAATCCATTTCACATGCATTAATTTCTTTACAGGGCACCATTCTTAACTGCTTCATAATCGGTGAGTGTAAACTACGTTATTCCCATTAAAAATCTCATTCAATAAAGCTTAATTTTTCGTTAATATGTGGGCAGGAACGGAACCATTAGCGCTTTTGTTGTAAATCCTGTTCGGCAGCATATCTTTGTATTCATATGTAAAAAGTATTTTTAGATTCTCAACTTTGATTTTAACTATTATCAACTTAGTATATCGTCGGCTTACGAGTAAAACACTCGATAGTCAAAGTTTTTAAGTATGAGTTTCTGTTTTTTCTAGACCAGAATGTGGTCGCCTTTAGACTGGTGAAGTCCACTAAGTCCTCTTTTCTTTGTACGAAGAAGGTAGCCCAGTTGGTAGTCTTTGATTAGCAACCTGAGGGTTGGTAGTTTGAGACTGGATCTAACCAAAGACCGTGGTTAGATCCAGGCTGGTGGCTGGTACGTGGCCTCAAATATCCTCACGTTGCATGATGTGGAGGTTTTGAGAGAGGTGCCAGCCAGGTCGAGTGTTGACCTCGTCATCTGACCGTGGTTCAACGAGGCCCATCGGGGGCACATCTTCCTTAGGTGTACGGGCTTCACGAACCCGAGGTACCCTAGAGATCTATTCTTCTCCCAATTGCGTTTACTGCCTCTAGTAAGCATGGGAATCGCGACTCCAGGAGGCCCAAACGATATTTCTTTTCTTCTCTTCACCCCTTTTTTCGACGTCTGACCGTGGTTCAAAATTACGTGGTGGTGATCTCAAATCTTTCCTTCGGGTTTGATCCCGGACCGTCGCCAATACCCCGTTGTATTGCTCCAGTGCGACGTTAATTAAATACCTACCTACCTCCACCCTTTCTTTTCACAATTACTTGACATTGTCTGTCGTGTTTGGCGCAGCTTGGCCAAATATGGCCCTTGATCCATAATACCTAAAACCAACCAACATGACAAGGCTATGCTCTCGTATCTTTCCCTTAAAGCTTGATCCCGGACAGTCACCAATATCCCATTATGTTGCTCCAGTACGACGAAAATTCAACTACATACCTTTGCATGTAGGTTAGATTTCCTGTTAAGAAACACACTTAGGAATAACATATATGAGAAGATCAAGCAAATAATTGAATATTATTTATTAAAAGTTTATTAAAATAAATTGCTACAGCAATACATAATCATAATGAAAATACTCTTCTCTGAATAACTCATAAATTGAGTAAGTACAAAGTGTAATAAATTGTTAAAATGATAAATTACAATTTTCACATTACTTGGAAATTGGAATTGTTTCCCTTCATTTTCTCAGAACTGTTTTAAGTGTACTTCATTTGTAAGCCGACGAGATGCATGCCACTGTGATGTACGATTGCTGTTACTTTGCTGTTGAATTCATCTATTAGTCGTAGATGCTATAGGAATTGAAATTATACAAATGGTTTTAGTTATTTTAATTTGACTTTTCTAATGTACTTAGTAAAATTGAACCCTCCTGGTGGAACATCTCCTTTTCGAAAACCACCCTGTAATGGTCAGCCTTTGATGCTAAAGCATGTTTCAAACAGCCACCAGTTTTTAGCCAGTGACAATTTGTTTTTCCTCCTTGAACCTTCTTTCGCCTTGGAGTGATACGGAAGTTTTGTCTCGTCATTAGCAAAATTGACCAGGTCCTGGACGAGATATCTCCCCATTAGCAAAACATTGACCTCATCTTGGACGAGATATCTCGTTGTTAGAAAAGATTGACTGGGTCGTGAACTACACTGCTGGCCACCCAAATTGCAACACCAAGAAAGACAAGAGATATCACAACAAAATTTATTTTGTAGATAACATGTTGACCAAGTATCAAATGATTAAATTTATAGACTTCTGTGAAGTGTGGTTCCTGCCAAAATCAGTAGTCAGAGTAGCCGCCATTGTTGGAGATCACCGCTGCCACACGCCTCGGCATTGATTCAAAGAGACTTTGGATGTGTTCTTGGGGTACAGCAGACCAAGCAGCTTCCACACGTTGCCAAATTTGATCTGGTGTGGCAGCTGGGGATGTATTCTGGGTCAATCGTTGAGCAACCATGGACCACATGTTTTCTATCGGCGAAAGATCCGGAGAGCGAGCTGGCCAGGGAAGCAATTCAATCTGGCGATTGACGAAGAACCCTTGGACAATGCGTGCCACGTGTGGTCGCGCATTATCCTGTTGAAATATGGCTGTGGGCAAGCCCTGAAGGTAAGGAAGGACAACTGGCTCCAACACCTCGGAGATGTAGCGCTGGCTGTTTAAAGTACCGGCAATGCGTACTAGAGGAGTGCGAGAGTGATATCCAATACCGCCCCATACCATAATACCCGGTGCAGGACCAGTGTGGCGGTGCATAACGCAGCTGTTCAGCATCCTCTCTCCATGGTGTCTCCAGACTCGAATCCGACCATCGTGGTGTTGCAGACAGAAGCGTGACTCGTCAGTAAAGACAATTTCATTCCATTCTGCCGTCCACATCCTTCTTTCATCGCACCATTGGCGGCGGAAACGTCTGTGGTTCTGCGTCAAGGGTAGACGAAGCAATGGACGTCTTGCGGACAGACCACTGCTGTAAACGGCGTCGAATGGTACGCGCAGACACTGGATGATGCGATACAGACTGAATGTGCTGTGCTATGGTTCGTGATGTGGCTGAGCGATCCGTCACTGCCATACGCACAATATGCCTGTCATCACGTGAAGTGGTGCACTGAGGTGGATGCGATCGAACACGTCGGTCCGTCGTACCCTCCTGCATCCAACGATCACATATCCGCATTACAGTTGTTTGGTTTCGTCCAACACGACTACCGATTTCCCTGAAAGATAATCCACAATCTCGGTAGGCCACTATCCTTCCTCTGTCGAACTCGGATACTTGATCAAAAGATGATCGCTGTTTTCTACGAGGCATAATTGATCGTTTTTTTTTAAAAAACCACACTTGAAATCGTCGAAATCTCCAAGCCTTAAATAGCGCTTTGAAGTGGCGCCACAGGCGCGCGTGATGTGCGTCTGCACTGAAATTCTAATCATTTGCATATCTCACCTCCGCTAATGCATGTTGTAAATTTCATATTATTTGCATGCTTCCTTCAGGGTGTTGCATTTACGGTGGCCAGCAGTGTAGATATCTCGTCATTAGCAAATGATTGACCAGATCGTGGAAGAAATATCTCCTCATTAGCAGAACATTGTCCAGATCTTGGACAAGATATCTCGTCATTAACAAAGGCTGACCAGATTTTGGACGAGATATCTCGTCATTAGCAAAAAAATGACCAGTTCTTGTACGAGATATCTCCTCATTAGCAAAACATTGTCCAGATCTTGAACAAGATATCTCGTCGTTAACAAAGGCTGACCAGATTTTGGACGAGATATCTCGTCATTAGCAAAAAAATGACCAGATCTTGTACGAGATATCTCCTCATTAGCAAAACATTGTCCGGATCTTGGACAAGATATCTCGTCGTTAGCAGATTGACCAGATCTTGGACGAGATATCTCGTCGAAACACTACTGTAGAGTTAAATTAATCTCTAATGGTAAAACAGCGCCAAGCCTCCACCCGTCAAACAGCTATTTTAAATCTTATTCTCGGTGTTTTTTCAGGTATTTCTTTGTACGGCCTAACCTCCTATGGAGGTGTAGGAGGTATAACCTTGAGTATGGTAGAGTGCCTTGTGTTCAGCGCCCTTATATCCGCTGTGGATCCAGTGGCAGTAAGTAAAATGTTCACACAACCCTCAAAGTCTTTTTAGCTTTATTTTTGTTTGGAGTGGTGAGGAGACAAGTTCCTACACCGTACTCCTTTCTTAGTACTAGCTTTTGGAAAATATTATAACTGATTTGGAAACGTTATTGGATATTTATAAGCAGTGGCATTCGAGTCAAAACTTTTATCCCACACGTCAACCCCACCACGCAATTAAGAAGGCCCAAACGATATTTCTTTTCTTCTCTCCACCCCTTTTTTCGTCGTCTGACCGTGGTTCAAAATTACGTGGTGGTGCTCTCAAATCTTTCCCTTCGTGACTGATCCCGCACAGTCGTCAATAGTCCGTTATGTTGTTCCAGTGCGACGTTAATTCAACTATCTACCTCGTCTTTCCTGTACTAGTGTCATCGTTTTAAAATCTAAAGTACCCCGTACTGTCCCTGTGGATAACTTGGCGAATTACCTATTTTTGAGAGAAGGAGTGTGTTAGTTAACTAGCAAATACCATTTAACTAAACCATTACCGACAAACACATTTCAATGGCTAACACACGTTATAGTCAGGCTCCTGCGAGAAGGCAGTTGGTCAAGTGGTTTTGAACGAATCTATTGATTGAATTAAGGGACTGGTGGTAAACAAATACTCTCATCAATAGGCGCCATTAGCACTGATTCTGGCATTGAGGTTATTGTTCGTTTCCATAGTTGGCGAGGGATAAATATTCTTGGCGATTGCCGCCCATGTTCCTTCGACTTCTGCGTGTTTCAGCCCTTATCCAAGACAACCTTTCCAACCTATTCAGAAATCGACTGACCCGAAGTCGATCGCCTTCTTGCTGTAGGCTCACTACAGCAAAAATCCAGCTTTATGCAATATTAGAAACAGTAATATTTCTTCAGAATTAGCTGATACCATCAACTGTGCGTAATCTCTCCTTTTATTTGAAAACACCCACTAGACCGCGACCTACTGCCCCCTGTTTTTGTAATGTGTTTTTCATCGCCAGCTCTTGTCGTACTTCAAACCTTTATAGTGAGTCGGGTGGCATGGGTAATATATATACGGAACGGACGTATCAATTACGGAGTACCTTTCTGAAATCAGCGTACCTCCACATCATAACTGATATAAAATTTTATATCAGTTTATATGTTATAATTAATTGAACATTGCTATAAAAGAGAAGTTAAAAAAAGTGACTTTAATCGCTTGATTAATAGGAAGGTAAATAAGGTAAAGGATAGAATTTAATGTAATTTATGCTATTAAGAGAACAGCGTCCGACTCTTGCTCATCAGGACCCCCTATTTCCCCTGGGGTTAGCACTGCCTACCCCAAATTCCTTCAGCACTCACAGGGGACGGTAGCATCGACTTTGAAAACTATAAGTTGAATAAAATCTAAGTCCTACCTTACATTCGAGGAACTTGCGACGAAACCTGCGATCGCGCACTCCGTTTCTGTTCAGAAAATATGTCGGTGCGCATGCTTATTTCAGCCTAGTTAGTCTCACGACTGATGTTAAACCAATGTGTGGCTTGCCTAAGACTGCATTCACGGCAATGTTGCTTTCTAACAATGACATGCAGTCAGCAGAGAAGCAATGGACAGGGCTTCTATTAGCCACTGTCCAGATAACCCACCAGGAGAGCTCCCGTCTCTTATCCATATGAGGATTCACATTTGGATCGGGACCGCAGTGACTCCCCAATCCGGCTGCACTAGCACCCTGCGTATAGTTATGGTCCCTTCCCACACGGTTATGGGAAGGTTTGCCCATAGAGGAAATATAAAAATAGAATGAGCAATGGTAACCTATGACCAGGATCATGTGATCAATACTAGTTGTAATGTGACCCTTAGCTTACTTTCCTCTGCTGGGTGGAGCCTAACATTCATCATATGATTGGTACATTGAATGAAAGAAGACGCCCATTCATTGAGTGATGATCTGATTAGTAGACTTTGGTAATTTCACCATTTGAGTCGCCACTCTATGGAAATGCGGATTCGAAGGACACCTATCCTGTCATAAGATGTTACATCGCCAAACGAGACGATTAAATGCCAAATCGGTCAACCAACCGGAAGTCAATTTTTCACAGAGCAATATCGTGATTGCGAATCGACATTTTTGAAGCTCCTCTCTATAGCAATGCTCAGTCTACTTAAATTTCGCGTCTATGGTGACGTGAGGAAAATCTAAGTAATTTGAAATGTCATGAACTGAAAAGGTTTTCTTTTTAGGTACTAGCAATTTTCCAAGAAGTAGGTGTGAATAAAAACTTGTATTTTTTGGTCTTCGGTGAATCGTTGCTGAACGGTAAGGCTCGCTTTCTTCCTGACTGGTTTTGCGGTTGCTTTTGAATATTTTTGATGATGTAACTTAATGGTCACGATTCACATAATTTGTACGTTATTTTTGCAGATGCTGTAACTATTGTCCTTTACATGATGATGGTCGGCTTTTCAAAAGCAGAGTATATTACTGCTGAGCAGGTTGGTATTCTCTTATAAATTCGTGTTTCCGTAGCAACATATTCAAGCTGTAAAACCCTTTCTGTGATAAGAATATGAGCTCTATAAAACTCATTTTCGTTGCCAGTAGTCATAAGAATATCAATAAATATAATAAGAATTATTTGTGAAACTAAGGAAATTAAAACATTAACAAAAATAGTTCGCAAAACATACCAAATTTATACTTTTATATAAATAGTTCTGGTTTAAAAATATAAATCAGGATTTTTGCTTTCGAATAAATATTGTTTTGTAATATATTCTTGGAATTGTACATATAAAATTACTCCCCAACCAGTACACCAGACTTGCAAACTCAGCTCGTGAATTTAAAAGCTCGAGCACTTTAACTTTCATTATAAGAGAAATTTTCTGTCGAGCTAAATGTAGGTGGGCGGTAGTGTCTTGTTTGTTATAGAGAGCCTATATAGATAGAGATGACATAGGGAAAACGGCAGCCATGTTTTTCGACCGTTGCTGTGCCAACGCGGACGCTATGCAAAAGTCGGTTTCACTAGGGTTAATAACCAGGTTATTTTGATACGAAGACTTTTTTGGCGACAGTTTGGTGTTGGGTTTCAAATATTGATAGATTGGATTTTCTCATGGTATAAGAGCTACTCATTTAGACCAGACCAGTTTATAAACTAGTAATATACAGGACTTAATCTGGTGTGTGCTTGTGGGTCTGAATAAAAAAGCCTTTTTTTAATTTCGTACATTGAGTTAGATTTTAATTAGGAACACTTTCATGTTATTCCAATGTGGGGCAATGTATTTTACCCTGTAATTTTCCGAATAAATTATTCATATAAAATATTTTTTCATAAGATAAAAGAGCCTTAAATCCTTAAAAGAAATACAGTAAAACTCCAATTATCACGACTGAGTGCTGGACGTAATCCGGATATGCAAAAATCCGGAGAATTGGGACAGTCAGAAAAAACGATTGTTGTGAAATAAAACGCCAATATTGATCTAAAATAATTTGTGCTTATTTATATTACGAGAATACAGTATATTTGAATGGCAACTTAATAAAATAAAGTAGGCCTAATGTACTGTATTTTGAAAGTAAGTTAAATAATTATTTTAAAGGTAATAAGTATTTTAAATATCCATTTTTCATCATTCAAATATTCATAAATTATTTATATTGTGGAAATAAATAAAAAATCAGTTTAGACATAATTAGAATTTTAAATTGTATTTAAATATAACGTTTCGGAAAAATTGTTTTTCGAGCAATACTAGTAAAACAATTTTATACTCTTTCCATTATTGGCGGAATATCGCATCGTTTGGCGACATTTTCTGGTTTGGCGAGAATGGTCGACGTAATTTTATACATGTACCTTTGCTTCTTTTTAGTTGTCTAAATTAATGTTATCTATAGTTTACACCTTATTTTGTTCATTAAGTGGATAGGTTGATCTATATTAAATGAAAAAAAGCGTTCTTCCATTCAAAATTATGTAAATTCCAAGTTTATCCAAACAAAACTTCCAAAATCGCAATCATCAACGTACAACCGCCATGTTGAACTGGCCTGAAAAGGAAAAACATGGCTGCCGACCGCATCAGCCAATCAGAAAATGTCGGCTGTATGTCCACACTCTCTCTTTATATAGGCTCTCTAGTTTGTTAGTGTCTATTGATCAGTTGTAATCTCTCTCTTGAGCAATAAAATCTTTCCAAAGTATTCTATTCTGAGGAAAAAGGATCTATAGAATCTTTCCATGGTATTCTATTCTAAAGAAAGAACCAATATAATGGTTCCAAAGGAAGGTTTAATATGTATCTCATTCTGTTTCAGATTGCCCTTGGTGTTGCTGCCTTTGTATGCGTCAGCCTAGGAGGCTTGGGCATAGGGATCATCATGGGAGTGCTGACGGCACTTATCACCAAGCACACACAAGACGTCAGAGGTAATATTCATGGCTCCTCATCACATGAGAATATAAATTCTCGAAAGAATGAAAGTCTATTGAGCTAAGAAGGTTTAATCCTCTGAGGGGTTTAGACGTATACATCCGTTCTGCAACCTGTAGTCATCCCTACGTGACTTATCAGTTTTGACCTTCTTGAAACAGTCTTCCCTGGGATTCTTTCAACCTTTTTATGGTTATTTTTATAGTTACCACTAGTTCCTTGCCCAGAGCTGTTGGAGTCGCTTGCTTTTGACTTCTTACCGGACATGACTGCTTTCAAAGACACTTGCGTCGAAATGGAGTAGCGAAATCAGCTACCTGTCCTAAGCGAACTAGACGGAATGACCGGAAACCACCTCAAGGACTGAGAAATTCTTGACAATACAGTTGCAAATAGTATTTGTAGATAGTGTTTTTAAAACGTACACTTCAGACTCCTATAGGGCTGCTCGTCGATTGATGGCCGAGAGGTCAGAGATGGCCATAGGATAAAAAACACTATAAAATGTGACGTCCAGAGAATTCTCGAAAAGATCCTCTAACCGTTTGAAATCTCAGAAAAATGACTTCTTGGGAAATGATTTTATAAATTCAAATTCTTAGGTTAGGAAAGTATACACATCAAGTTGGTGGGAATTCGGTAAATTAATTCTTTTTACTCAGTTCTAAATACCTGTTTAAAAACAACCTCCCTGACCTCCAACTTCGATATAAAGACTTTTTTGTGCAACGCTTTTAGCGCGTTTTTTGTAGCGAGTTGTGGCATGCAAAGGTAATCCCGCTTTATTCGGTTTACGGTAACCTCACGATTATTTGCATCTATTTAATAAATTTTTGTAAACCATTTTTTGTTTTACCATGCTTAAGTAACTCTATGCTAGAATTAATGTGATCTTTCATACTATACATCCTGGTTCCATTTTAGACTCAAAACTAATAAATTATATAACTTAGGAATACTTTTGTAATATTTCAGAGAAAGTAGATTTTTTCATTAAAGTTAATACTTACCTAGGAGTAGTAAGAATATTTGTGTGGGTTTTCTTCAAAATTCTTTTCGTTTAATTTTTTAAACTATTTTCCGCGAAGCCTTAGACGTTGTTTTTCTAAGAAACACTTCCTTAACGATATAAAAAGCTCGCCAAGAGCGTTGCCACAAAAGTCTTTATATCAAAGCCAACCAACCTTGTATATACCCAAAGTATAAAGTGAAAACCCCAAAGTATACTCCAACTTCAGTCTATCAAAGGGTATATTGTATCATTTCAGTTGTTGAACCTCTTGCAATGCTTGGCGTCGCTTACTTGTCGTATCTACTGGCAGAGATGGTTCATTTCTCTGGTATTATCAGGTATGGCTTTCATTCCAATCCATAGTTGCTATTTTGTAACTGCTTTGCATGAATCATCATTGGTCATGTCTTCTCTTAATTGCAGCATCATAGGGTGTGGTATAGTTCAAGCCCACTACGCTTCCAAAAACATTTCAGACAAATCCAACACTACCGTCAAGTATTTCACGAAGATGGTAAGGTAAGGTCGTTTATTGTGTACGTGATGGTTTCTTAGCTTCTCGTTTTGCGACGTGAAAGGCTAATGTCTTATTTTTTGCAGTGCCGTGTGTGACACCATTATTTTCCTCTTCTTGGGGATGGTCCTGGTGGATGACCAACACGTGTGGAACACTGGTTTCGTTTTGTGGTCTATGGGGCTCTGTCTGATCGTCAGATTCGCGAGTGAGTATAAGTTTTTTAAGACCTTAACCGCCTAGTCTACCCAGAAGGTGTAAGGCCACACGAGAGGCGGTCGGGAGTCCTTGGCCAATCAAAATACAATCGATTCATACAGAACAAAAAGTAATGAACAAAAGTAATGTTGCACAGACACTGCATCCCGTAGAATAGCTTAGCTGCTTAGACTCGGAGTAGCGATTACAAAATTTACACAAAGTATAGAAGTCAGGCAATGGAAAACGTAAGCATAATAATGAAACATGTATTGGGTTCCTGCAAAAGTTCGTCCCGTTTGTGGCGCTAGATGGCATTACATCGCAAAACCGAAGTGCTTTCTACCAAAAGGTTTTGCTGTTATATGAAAGAAGGAATTTCAGCGAGTGCTTTGGGAAAAAATTGTGTTATTGGGTTGTGTTTTTAAATTTTGTTAAGTATTAAAAATGGCAGAAAATAAAGAGCATTTTCGACATATTAATGCTTTTTAATTCCTAAGAGGCAAGAATGCTTCGCAGACGCAAAAGAAGACATGTGTTGTGTAGGGTGAGGGGTACAGTTGACGATTGCACGTACCGTAAGTGGTTCAGAAAGTTTCGTCACCTGGATCAGTTCTTTAGCCAGAAACCTCAGAACTTCTCTGAGCGCGGGATTATGCAGCTGCCGGAGAAAGTTCATCGAACAGAAGGGCACATCCTATATTGATTCAATGTAATTTTTAGTAAATAAAATTGTTCAATTTTTGTCCAAAAACGGGACGAACTTTTGCATCAACCCACTGTATACACATCTGTTTAGACACCTCAATCGATCCCGTTCTGTGCTTTGTGAGTTAAGAGAATAGAGCTCAGGATTAACAAATAACAGATTTATTAACAAGTAACAACGGAGAGCGAAGCTGCGAGGTGGTTCTCGGCAGGCAGTCCCCTCACAAGTGACAGATAAAAGAAAACAGGGGGTGGTTAATCAGCCCCTTTGAACATAAACATGCAGGCGCGGTGACATCCCCGAGTGGTCGGGTTGTCCGTACGCCATCTCGTGGGAAAATACTCAACAATATCTATATCCATTAGATATGTTCATGTACGGACGTATAAAGACAGTACACATTCAGATTCGACGTGCAGAAAAGTCTATTCTGTCACGACGTGGAAAATCGAGTCACCCGTGCATAATATCTTAACAATCTACCAATTTATATTTCACAGTTTAAGTTAAGTATGTTTTATTTACAGGTGTCTTTTTCTTGACCTTCTGTGCCAACAAGCTGGAGAGAACGCACTGCATCAACGAAGAGGAGCAATTCATTATGGTTAGACACTTACCCTTTCGTTATGGTATCTTTATTATTGAAACTATAAAAAAGATCATATTCTCATCAAGTATAACAATTTCTCCACTCCACACCAAAAGTTTAACGCATTATTAAAAGATGCAGAAATTTTAACTGAAGCATGCAGAGTCAAAACAAGCTCCATAGCATCCATCCAATCATTTCATTGTAGCCATATTTACATTGCCGACAATGCTCTATACTTTTTAACTTGTCTCCAAATAGGAGACGGGCCGTCGTGGCTCAGTGAGTATGCCCACTGCTCTAGCAACCTTCGAATTGTAGGCGCGCTGGTTGGATTCCTGTCAGGTACATTCCTCCCTGGGTGTATTTCTCTCTTCTGTGTCAGTAAAACTTTCACTGTGTGTGTCTATTACTTGACATTGTATGTCTTGTGTCTGGCGCAGCACGGCAAAATATGGCCCTTGTGCCATAAAACCCCAGAGCCATCGAACCAACCAAATAGGAGACACCTTTTACCCACAGGTATCTTTTAGTCGGAGTGACTACCTGTGTGGTCCCTTTTTCTATTCGTCATATTTTAACTAATTATCCGTTTTTAGTCGTCGTCGCCAATGTTTTTAGCAACTACTTTTTAAACCTACAAGATTTGATAGCTGGAAAAACCCCGTTCAAATCTTCACTCAGAACTGGGGAATTTTTAGTCTCTTTACCGTTGTTATTTTGTCTCGTGCTTTTACATTGCATCACTTCATATTTCAATAATTCCACCATTTTTCATCAGTCAATATGTGTTATGATACCCTTTTATGTGTATTTTATGTCAATGACGACACATTTTAATATCCTTCTGCTCTCATAACTTTGGGTTAAAGTATTTAAATTATATCTTTGTTTCGTGTCGGGCACCTACTTCAGATTTTTTAATTTACTTTTTATTGTTACTCTGGCTTGCCTGCTTGAAATTCTGATTTCATACATTTTTATTTGGTCTTTCGTTTGCCTCGGCTATTTTCGGGGTGGGGGATCTTGCTCCATAAAAATTAAATCAACTAACCGGAAATCTTTATGCCGAAAGCGAAACTCATAAAAATGAAGAAAAGAGTCCTAAAAATTGGTCACATTGTTTTTAAAATAGGAGTGAATTGGAGAGATATTAACAAAGTATTTACACAAAACTAGGGAAAATTTAAAGTTCGATGCAGTCCTGTTACATCATGAATATGCTTAATTTGGATGTTACCTAAAACAACCCTTGTTGACTTCCTCTATGAAATTAATCTTAAACGTGCATTAGTATCGCTTGAATCGATGGAATTTTTAGCAACTTAATAATCGTTTTGGTGCATCTGTTATTCCGAATCGCAATTTTGGTACTAAAAATTCTAATTTCTAGAAATGGGACTGATGAAAATTCAGATTAATCCATTGTTGGTGGTTTATCTAAAGTGACAGTTCGGAAATATATATCTTACCGAAACTTTTGAGGAATTGTGAATGGTATTTGCTTGAAAAGACCCTCAATATACTTTATTTTCTTAAAAGCTAAGAGAAATCCGCTCAATTTGCTTCTTTTGAACAAATACATTCGGGGCTCACAAAAATACAAACTTTAGTTGACTAATTATTTTTATTTACTTTGATTGCTGTACTATCCTAAGTACAAAGAAAGATATGAACTATCCTAAGTACACAAAGAATAGTTCCTGGAACGGAACACTGGCGATATCGACTTATCTGCGTCAAGAGATGAGGCACAAACTGAGAAGTTGACATCATTCTTGGCGCTCTCCAAGTACATGAAAAGTTACGCCAATTAAGGAGTAGCGCCAACAACTGTCGCGCAGATACGTACGGTTCGAACAGCATTCATATTATGTGATAGGTCATCCGCCATTAAGGTTTTTTTATAATTTTTCGTTCTTTCGCCATTTTGCAGAATTCACCATTTCGCTATTCGTCGCAGAATATGCCACATTGTATCTCGAGCCTACTTGAAACGTTTTCACCTGGCTGACTCCAACAAGTGTCTTATTGCCTTGAGACTTTGGAACATATCTTGTTCGACTGTTCCGAAGAGAACATTCTTAGAATTCTCTTAAAAGAAAATTTCTGATTCATCTTCTGTTCTTGCTGTTTCTTCTAACGTTCATTTTATGTACATATACTGTTTAGCTGGTTTATCAAACACATCGTGAAATCGGTGTTCAAAGAATCAACACCCAACAAAGAATCAACACCGGACTCGTGTATCAAGATGTAATCTAATCAGTTTTTCGATTATTGTCATGAAATGAAATTCTATATGAATTGCGATTTTCAAAACGAATATATTTATCCATATATAAAATCCGGTTGCGGCGAGTTGGCATCTGAGACACTTGGTTATGAATGAGCTTATTCGTTACACTAGGGCCTGGTTTAAAAGTAAGCAATCTGCTTCCAGAGTTGGATTACCAACCGGAGGGTTGCGCGTTCGAAACTAGTTCCAGCCCAAGACCGTCGTCTACACGAGGACTGGTGCACGTTAAATCTGACGTGGCCTCGATTGTTCTTATGTTGGCATGGTGTGGAAGTCTGGAGAGGGGTGCCAGCTCAGGTGTTCTCGTCTTCTTGACCGTGATTCAAAATTCCGAGGTGTTGTCCTCGGCTCCCTGTATTTCTCTCTTCAGTGTCAGTAAAACTTTCATTGGGTGTCTATCTATTACTTGGTGTATATCTTGTCTCTCGCGCTGCATGGCCAAATGTGGCGCTTGAGCCATGAAACCCCCAAAACAACCAACTTTACCTTAGGGATTGATCCGGACCAATAGTCCGTTGTGTCTTTCCAGTGCGACGTTAATTAACTGCCTGCCCTACCCCATAGGCTTACGGAGGTCTTCGGGGGGCCGTCGCCTTCTCTCTGGTCATCATGTTGGACGACATCGAACATAAGAATCTCTTCATCACAGCTACTCTGTTCATCGTCCTCTTCACTGTGTTTGTGCAGGTAAGCAAAAGTTCGTATTATTCGTTTCCTATGGAATGCAAAACCTCACTGACACATTTGACCTCCGCTTATTATTAAATATGGAGCCAAAAAGGACGAAGACAGGCACAAAACACCTATAGAATTCTATAAAATGGGGTCTAGAATTATAGCTCATTTCCTCTATAAGCTCTATGAAGTAACCTCTATAGAAAATGTCTGTAGGAACCTATAGAATTCTATAGAAGCTCGTTTCTTTTGTCTCAGAAAATTTACTTTTCTATAGAACTTCTATAGAATTTATAGAAATACATTTCTATGGAATCAGAACTCGTTTTCTCTACAGAATCCTATAGAATATTTTTCTATAGGAACGAAATTTCATTTCTCTATAGACTATAGAATTATATGGAACTCACTAACACCTGTATTTTAGTATTATTTTTTTGTTTTATTTGTCTTGCGGTATTTTAAGTTCATACGTGAAGGGAACATTTACGACGATAGTAGCGTCAAATACCATCAGTATGGGACATGATCCTGCTTCAGAGATCATTATACACCCCTGCAGTAGTGGTAAATACGGCGAGAAAACAAATTTACTCTGGAGTTTTTCCCGTGAAGTCTAAGGTTAAATAAATATCAGTAAAGAAATCCAAAAACGCGGTTCTCTTAATTCTTTATTGTTTTCATCATACGTTAAATGTAAGTAGACTGAGCGCTGGTATTGAGAGCAGCTTCAAAAAGTGTGACCGACATGTCGACTAGTAGTCACGTGACCGCCCTGTGAAAAGTTGATTGGGTTGGCCGATTTGGTATCTTATCGCCTCGTTTAGCGATGTAACATCATGACAGGGTAAGTGTGGGAATCCGGATTTCTGTAGAGTAGCTACAAAAATAGTGAAATCGTCAGTCTACTACTATCAATGGACCAATGAGATGATGAATTAATGGATGGGTGTCTCCTTCCATCCCGTGGACCAATCAAATGGTGAATTTTCGTTCCCACCCGGCAGACCAAAGCTCTCTAAAGGTCACTTTACTGCTAGTTAGGTCACACAATGATTCTGGGTACATAAAAAGGTTGCCATTGCTAACTCTAGTTTTATATTTCCTCCTGCGGTTTTCATGATTTATTCGAAAAAAAGGAGTTATTTCATATCCGTCCGGTCAAATAATTTCAATATTCAAATGCGACCCTCCGTTAAATAAGATCATTGATCCCTGGTTTATTTTGGTATCTTCTGTTGAAAGTAAAAACGGATTGCTTCCCTTCAAACTACTTTACGGAAAGAAAAAATTGTACAGCAATTATTTACATCTTAACGAAATATTGAGTCTTATTGACTTTACCGCAATGGCTATCATTTCGGAAATGTGCCCTAACCCTCCAAGTGGTTTCTACGAGATATGTCGTCCGTCAAGATCTGACTAATTTTGCTAATGATTAGATATCTCATCATCAAGAATGCCGATTGAAATCTGAATGATGAACATATAGCCCTTTTTTGAGATCAATATCAGGTCAGTTTTTTCTAATGATGAGATATCTCGTCCATCAGTATCTGATTGGTTTTGCTAATGACGAGATATCTCGTCAAGAGAACCGCCAGGAGGGTTAAAACTAAGGAAAAAAAACTGGAACTTAAAGCCTGGTAAAAATCGGAAGTGAGAATGTTAGTAATTTGCAAACTCTAATGAGAACTTCGTGTATCTGATTCTCGACATCTGATGCTAACCGAACATTCAATTTGGGTATCGCATTTTGAAATTGGGTGAGTTGACTTGTTTAACATCAAGAAAAATTTCTAATGGACATTTTGATACTTTTACAGGGCGCCACCATCAAACCTTTAGTGAGTCTTTTGAAGATCCGTCGTCAAGCTACGAAAAACACAAGCATGTTCACAGAAGTGAACACGAAGGTAAGTAGTCCGAATCCTTTTCAGGGGGTCTCCTCTTTAGGTGTGTACGACATTCACAAACCCGAGGTACCCTAGTGATCTATTCTTTCCCCATGGGGTATCTGGTAGACATGGGGTCGCGACCCCAAGATTCCCAAGCGATCTTTCTCTACTTTCTTTGCTCCATCCCTTTTCACAATAACTTGACATTGTCTTGTATTTGACCCAGCTTAGCCAAAAATGGCCCTTGCACCATAAAACCCACCAAACAAACAACCTTTTCAGTTTGGTTTGTATGAGGCTGGTTTTGATTAGACTCAAAAGTAACCTTTTTGCATGACAAATAGACCCTCAAATACTAGTGAAACCATATTCTAGTAAGTTTGGAATTCTACTTATCTTAATCGATCTTTTATTTCGCACTTTATTTCTCTCATATAGTGGAATTAAATTTTAAAAGATTTTTTAGACATTTCTGCCTTGATGAGCATTTGTGTTAAAGTATTAAAACAAATGTGTAGAGCAAAGTTGTTTGTGAACAGTGTGTTGGGCTAGTACTTGCTCGTCGTCAGGAATCCGGATGGTTGCGAGTTCGAAACTAGGTCCAACCGTCGTGCATGTGGAGGCTGGTGCACGTTAAATTTGTCATGACCTCAAATGTCCTCACGTTGGCGTGGTGTGGAAGTTTGAAGAGTGGGGGTTCAAATCAGGTGTGACCTTGTCATCTGACCGTGGTTCAAAATTCGAGACATCCTCGGATCTTTCGGGATTATTCCGGACCGTCGCCAATAGCCCGATGTGTTTCCAGTGCGACGTGAATTCAACTACCAACTACCTACACGTCGTCAGGAAAAAAAATAAGGGTAACCGATTTAAAATGAAATCTTCATTAACAAAAAAAATAATGGAGTCGCAAGATCTCTTTAGAAATAAAAATAAAATACTACTGCATTATTTACGAATAAAAGGACATAAGTATAGGTGGTATGCAGGCCAATCTCTCTTGTTAATATTTTTAGGCTTATCTTTTGCGTTCGATATCCATGAATCTTGGAATTTTGTCAGCCTCCAGGTCATGGCAGGGATGCTCAGTAATTAGGAATCCACTATAAGTAGGTGGTCTAATGTTGCATTAGACCTCATAGCAACCAATGACGTTGGGCTACAAATCCAACTGGGAAATTTGTTCTAATTTTCAATAAAATTGTCAGCGAGCATTTATCTATGTCAATTTTATTTGGAATATCAAGTACTTTTTAAAGAGCTGGTGATTTGTTGAGATTTACACGTGGTTGTCAATACCCCAGGAATATGGGGGCCTTACAAAAGTCCTCCTGACTGCCTCTTGTGTAGCCTAACATCCTCTGGCGGTCATGGTCTTAACCCTCCAAGTGGTTTTGACGAGATATCTCGTCCATCAAGATCTGACCAATTTTGTTAATGACTAGATATCTCGTCATTAAGATATTGATGATTTTTTTTATGATGACGAGATCAAGATCTGGTCAGTTTTTCCAATGACGAGATATCTCGTCCATCAATATCTAGTTAGTTTTGCTAACAACGAGCAATGCGTCGTCAAGAAAGCTACCAGAAGGGTTAAATCAAACTTCCCAGGAAAGGCATTTGTGTACACTTAAGGGATAACCTATTAATTCTTTTGACTAGGCTCTTCGAAAAAAATCGCAGCTAACAATTCTATACCTGAGAAGAACTCATAAAATATGTTACTAATGCAGTAAGAAAGATACGATAGATTTTGTAAATTTCAAATTGATATAAGTAAATTAATTGTGCGTACCTTTTAGAAGCAGTTGGACGTCTGACTTAAAATGGCTAAGGCTAGATACATAAATATTGGGTTGGTGTGAATGAAATGTCCGGAAAATGACCATCACACTTCGATGGCGATAACTGAAAAATACGGTACCTGATCTACTCGAAATAATCTCCCTCCGAATTGACACACTGTTGCCACTTGTCTGACAAGGCCATTATACCGAAACGAAAAAAGTATTGTGGCTGGGATGCGAAGAAGTCAACAACTGCACTGTGAACTTCCATATCTTGGGTGAACCGTTTGCCAGACAGAAAGCAATCCAGGTGACGAAACAGATGAAAATGTGTAGGTGACGAGTCAGGGAAATAGGGGGATGAGGCATCACTTCATAGCCCAACTCACGTAGTGTCAGCATCGTCCGTTGTGCGACATGAGGACGAGCGTTATCTTGCAAGAGGAGAACGCCATGCCTGTTTATCAAAGCCGGTTGTTTCACCATCCATTTCCGGTGCATCTGTCGTAATTCATCACAATATCGTTCTGAAGTGATGGTTTGGCCACTTGGCAGGAAACTGCGATGAATTCTTCCAGCTGTAGACCACCATACAAGAAGCATAACCTTCCTGGGATGTAAGGGTGGCTTGGGATGGCGTCCAGGAGGCTGTGCTTTGCTCAACCATTGTGCAGATCGTTTCCGATTGTCATAAAGGACTCATTTCTCGTCGCAGGTAACGATTCGCTGCAGTAGGGTTCTCTTTCATTCCTGGAAAGGAGCGATGCACAGACTTCCAAACTTCTCATCTTGTTGACAATTGTCAATTCATGAGGCACCCAAGAATCCATCTTTTTGACCTTACGCAGTGCAGCCAGACGGCGAACAATTGTAGTGTGGTGGACACCTAGCTCGGCCGCTATCTCACGACATGTTTTCCGCGGTTCAGCTTCAACCACACTTAGCAGAACATCGTCAGAAACTGCAACTTCTCGGTGACCACGTGGTTTGTTTTTCAACTCCATATCTCCACTTCGAAACTTCGCAAACCATCACCGAATGGTTCGTTCATTGGCTGTATTCTCCCCGAATGCTGTTAATGTTTCGAGCAGCAACTGCAACAGAATGTCTCAGTTTAAATTCGTAAAGGAAGATGACTCTCAAATCTGAGTTTTCCATGTCGAATTTGGAAGCACCTTACGCCCAAACAAATTAAAACTGGAATTTGTACTTCACACGCGTGATAGCTATTTGTAGTAGCTCTGTGACGTAAGATGCCGGAAGCTTGTAGGTAATTACTTTTTGCTGTATGGGGATCATTCCCAAAGCTATTTCTCATCAGACATTTCATTCGCACCGACCAATACGTAAATAGTGTTGAGATATATCAATGTTCTCTCATTTGATATTCTGATGTTTAGGAGTGTGCTATGGATGAGCGGAGAGATATGAAGCGGTCATTCCATTGACCCTAGATTGGTAACGTTATGACATTAACCCTAGATAATTGGTAATGTTATAAGATTAGCCCTAGATTGATATCAGGTTAATCCTAGATTGGTAATGTTGTAAGATTAGCCCTAGATTCGTAACGTTATGGATGTATAATGCTCTTAAATTTTACATACCTTACCAATATAAGGTTAAAAAATTGGAAGCCGTCGGGTTGTGGACTGTGTAGATTTGACTTTCAATAACCCGAAAGGCTCACTACCCCTTAAAAATTGTAAAGCTAAATTTTGTTGTTGCATTTCCCATACACGAGTGACGTCTTTTCTCAGAGAGGTATATCAAAGTTACAAATTTTCTGTCTCTTGACTAAAATTAACTTTATTGAGAAGGTGCAATGTATTTTTTTGTATTTCTTACATTAATTTCAGTACTTAATTGTAGAAACTAAGATTTCGTGTATTTCTAGCTGCTAGATCATGTCATGGCTGGTGTCGAAGAAGTTACAGGAGATCACGGAGGGAATTATTGGAAGGTATTTTTGTATGGTATTCTTGACGTATAGGGTCGAGAAAATAGTTCTTGTAATAATTTATATCATTTAAAAATCTACATATACTTTCAATCGCCCAAGTCACGAATTAAAATTTCACAAATTTTAATAAAATTCAAATAACTAGTAGACCCGCGCATAGCAGCTACGCTAAAGTTAAATTTATTTTATGTATGGATGTGTACTTACATCTGATATCTTAAATCCATTTATAATCAATGTAAGCATCGATATGCACATTTCGCACCACTAAATGAAATAAAATTAGTAAAATGGTACAGGGTATTTCGAAAATATCTGGCCAAATTGTAGAAGATGGTAGAGGGGCCAAAAATAAACATTTTTTGACACATGTTGGTCTCGCACCTTTGAGCAGTTATTGTAAGACATCATTGTAAATAATTGTGGTACAGATGTATCTAGCGCCTCGTCTAATGGCAACGCTCTTGGCGCGGTTTTTGGCACGCTTTTTTATGTCGCCAAGGAAAGAAATCTTAGAAAAGAAATCTTTTTTTTATCTTTGTAAATATAACATCTTTATAAATCTTTCCGCTTACAGAGATTGCCATAAAAACGGGAATAACCCTAATAAAGATGGGTTACCTTCACCTGCCATAACTCGCTACTAAAAGTGCGCCAAGAGCGTTGCCACCAGCCGAAGCGCTAGATACATATGTACCGTAATTGTAAAATAATTATGTAAATAAATATTTTGTTTCATTTGCGCAATTCTTGTGTTTGCGTCTAAAAGAGTCACTTGCCCCCATACATTGCTGTAAAAAAAATATTCTTTTAGTGTGCTCTAAAACCCTTTGAAGTTTGTCCCATGGGTTCCGAATCACCCTGTATACAGGGTGATTCGGAAGGATATAGGATAAGACAAAGGATATAGGGATTCAAAGGATATAGGATACAGGATAAGGATATAGGATAAGACAAAGATAAATAAATAATTTTAGGCAATGCTACTATAAATTTTTTTCAATACAAATAAACAGACAATAAGATTTCAATACACCTTTCTGTCCATTCCAGTACAATTTTAGAAAGTGGGCAAGAAATAAAAAATAACACGGCTTAATTGAGCTTTGTCGCATTTACTCGTGCTTCTTAATAAATGTGTTTTTCTTTTCATTTCTAGCAACTCTTGTTCTATTACAACAGCAAGTATCTAAAAAAATGGTTGCAGTGTAAAAGTACGGAAAGCAACCTCACGAGAATATATACAAGAATGATGCTGGAGTGAGTGAGATTCAAACATATATTTTATGTGATTATAATTTCTATAAAATTTTGATTCATATACTAGACTCAGAAGACTCAATAACCACATCTATTGGTTGATAGAATCTCAGGAAAGATTCAATTGGTGAAAAAGGTCAAAACTGGGTTATGCTGGGAAAGGATATAAGCGTGTGAACCCCTCAAAATGTTGATCGCCAAAAAAGGAAATTGGTCAAACCTAAGTCACGGGTTCCGATCAGCGTCCTTCTAATGAAATAGATGGCAGCTTCATGTTATTTTTCCGATCATTCGGTTTGAAGATCTCCGGGTGAACGTCACGTGGTGTTGGGAGAAAGCACGAATCTTGGCACGGGCTCCGGTTTTGTCAACAGGTAGGTCCTTGAGTTAAATGAGGAGTAGCTAAAAAATAATTTTGAAATTGATCAATTTCGAGTAACTGAGATGGCAACATGCATTAAATACAGCAAACACGACTGGAATAATAAAAGAATGGTCGGCTTAGAGCAGAAACTCATTAAATGACAAAGCAAAAATTTTACTGTATAGCTACTTATATAGACTAACTATTCGCTTTTTGTTCAAAAAATAAAAGTTATAAATAGTTTGATAGTGTGTCAGGGCTTCCACAAGCGACTAAAAGGTGATCTTTGCTACTATTTTACAACCTCGTCGAATAAGGGTATTTTTTAAAGAAAATCATCTCAAAAGCTACTAATTTCAAATTTTTGGCGAGTTTTCGAAAATTTTGGCGACTTTATTTGAAAATTCACCAAGGGTCAACGAAATTTACTCCCCTTTATAAAACTAATGAGAAATATTTATCGGATTTTTCTTCAGGGAGAAAATTTTCCAAGGGATGCCAATTTCGAAGTTTTGGCGCCAAGCCGTGGCAACCATGAAATTGAAACATCAGAATCCTGTGGTTTCTAGATTGGCTTAAAAATCTTATTAAGAGAAAACATTTTTTAATTTTAAAATTTAAATTTCTTGGAGAGATCCTTCAAAGTGTTTCATACTTAATTAGTACCTCTTGTGTTTTAACCGCATTTTGTATCTGAGCAACAGAAATTACTACTAAATTTGGCTTTTTGCTACTATTTTTAAAATTTGATGCTACTATTTCGAAAGTGCTTTGGCTGTGGAAGACCAGTTTTATGCATCTTCTAAAAAGATTACAATACGACAATGTATTTACACATCATGAAAATAAACATTTAGTGTCTCCGCTTCATTTATACGATATTTGTCAACTTAACCGACAGTTGAGCGATATCCTCATTAACCCTCGCACGCATCTATCCATTCTGCAACCTGCACTCCTCCCTATATAACTTCTAACCCGTTTTGACTTTGAACAGTAGAATCTCTCCTTGGATTCTTTCAACCAATGCATATGGTTATTTAGTCATTGCGTGTTTTGAGGCACAAAGATATACAACGCTACTCAAGAATTTCGTGACGCTCAGAGTTAAGATAGGCAATAATTGATCCAAGATCTTTAAGAATCTAATTATCATAGGTACTAAATTTTTGTGTCATATTTTCATGGGCCGCAGTGGCCCGGTTGGAAGAGTAATGGACTAGCAACCGGAGGGTTGCGAGTTCGAATCCAACTAGACCGTCGTGTACAAAGGGGGCTAGTGCACTTTAAATCTGTCATGGCTTCAAAAGTCCTGACGTTGGTGTGGTGTGCCAGCTTAAGTGTGACCTCGTCATTTAACCGTGGTTCAAAATCACGTTGTGTTGTCCTTGGATCTTTCCTTTCGGGTTTAATCCCTGACCGTCGCCAATAGCCCGTTGTGTTGCTCCAGTGCGACGTTAATTAAATGCCTACCTGCCATATTTTCATCGGGTAGTTGGCATTTCAACAAGTCACTCTTAGTTGACTTTTTTTCTGTTTATGATACACTACCAACTACTTCAAAGATTTTCCAAACACGTCTTCCATGTCAGGGCAAAAGAGGTTAAGTCAAAATGGCTACTTCTCAGAATCTTATGCTGAATATTTAACTTTTTCTCAAATATTCAGGAAGAAAAAGAAGCATTCCATGTACAAATAATCGTAATTTAGATTCGTAGATTCATTTAGTTTTGATTTTAAGCATATATTATTTTTTAAATTGTAATGAAGCACTTGGACTCTTCAAAAGTCAGACTTAACCCTTTTTGCCCTGACACGGAAGTTATATTTAAAAAAGCTCCGGTTAAAACGTGAAAAATAATTCTAAGATTACTTCATAAAAGTTCCACGCGTTTATCTTTAATGTTTTTTAAAGGCACTTATATGACAAAAACGTCCTTTAGAGAAATCGACTATTAAAGGTTGTTTTGCATCTGTCTACCATAAGAACTGCGCCCCGACACCAAGTCTAGGTACTTGCGGTCGCTTAGGCAACAGGGCTCGTTCATTTTGAGTAGGGGTGACATTTGGGGAACGACGTAATTTATTTTCCTTTTCACAAATGTTGGCGACAAGTGAAATCAAAACAAACATTTCCAAATTGTCATGACGTACCCGATAAGACAAACTTCAATACATTTCTTCAAGCATCCCAGAATAAAATCCGCTTCTACGGCAACGGACAGCGGCAGATTTTACAAGCAGTTCTTGTGTATAGACAGTAAATATATATATATATATATATATATATAGACCATCACCACAAATCAAAAAGGAGAAACCAAATAAAAACAAAAACAAAATGCAAATAATAACAAGAACAAAAATGGAGCAAAATAACAACAATAATATTGACCCTTTAGATGAACAGCGCTGAAAGCCGCAGAGAACAAATAAAGGGAAATAATAAGTAAAACTACCCTAAGAATAGAATAGATTTCCCCGAGAAACAAGATGAAATAAAATATGTAAATGTTAAGTGAGCCTGCCTACTTTTTCAAGGGGAGCAAGGCCAGGTTGTCACTTAAAAATGCGATGCTTTGAGTTTTTTCTGTACTTATGTGAGGCCAGGCCGAAGAGATCAACAAAAGTTACCCCCGAAAACTCAAAGTACTACCAGAGAGAAAAAAATCATGAAAATAATACCTGTTACCAAGGTTAGGAATCAAAAGAACATAGCCAACGTAATACCTTACCAAAAGTTGCCGCCCAAGCTAGGAGAGCAAAACATTGCCAGATCCGTATTATGTAGAATAACGGATTTAAAACCGAAAGAGGGTGGCTTGGAGATAATGTGAACAAATTAGCGCAAATGAAAGGGAGGGAAGAAAGGTAAATTTTAACAAGAAAATAAAATTGTGACAAAGAGTAAAGATTGTGGGCAGTGATGAAATTGAAAGAAAAAACGAGGGATATATATATATATATATATATATATATATATATATATATATATATATATATATATATATATATATACAGGGTGAATCTAAATTGTTTTTACAAAATAAGAGGGGTGATAGTACACATCCAGACGAGCAATAATTACCATGGAACATAGGGTCGCATTCCACTCTGAGAGGCAGAAAAGGCTGTACCGCTCTCCATCCAGAAAGACATGTGGGTTGATGCACGATGGAGCCCCAACACACTTTTCCAGCACGGTCCGGCACTTCTTGAATGCCACATATCCCGCACGATGGATCGGACGTGGCGGACCTGTGGCTGGGCCTCACCGGACCTCAACCCACTGGACTTTTTCTTCTGGGGGCACATGAAATCTTTAATGTACCAGACGCCTGTGGACTCGGCTGAAGATCTCGTAGCTAGAATCGGCGCAGACAAAATGAACACAACACCAGGAATCTTCGAGAGCCAGTCATTCCTTCGCCGGTGTGAACTGTGCAACGACACGCCACTTTGAGCACTTGCTGTGAGTTTATCAATCAATCAGATTGTGCAACTTTTGTTCATTAGCTTTCCCAACACTGTTGTAAGTTCATGTTGAAATTCTAATTTTAATCTTTTCTGCCTCTCAGAGTGGAATGCGACCCTATGTTCCATGGTAATTATGGCTCGTCTGAATGGGTACTATCACCCCTCTTATTTTGTAAAAACAATTTAGACTCACCCTGTATATAAATTGATTTTGGGTGGTTTTATTCATTGGATGAATCTTCTATGGAGGGTAACAGAAGATAAACAAGTATAAATATAATTTGACAAATTTTGAAACCATACTTTTGCTTTATTCAACGGACTCAAAATATAAATTCAAGTACTATGCCGGAGATGGAGGACCTTCAGACTATAGTGATTCACTCCCTCCTGATTGAGGAGCGGCGCTGCTAGCAGCTCGTTTGTATGACGTCACATATTATATAATGCCGAGCGCATACTTGTTCTTTCTCTTTTCTCCTCTCTCGCCAGACACGCCGGCTCACCTTCTAATTTGTTATGTTTGAATAAATTCCATGTTGGTTTATTTCCTTTCATCAGCACTCACCACACCAAACCACATAAAGACCATGTTCTCCAATCACTCCAAAACCGTCCTATAAATGATATTTAGAAATAAAGTGTCACTAGTTAAGATAATACTGAAATTGTTCCTTCAATAATGATTTATTTATTCCTTTTGAACAGAGATCACTTTGCTCACTTATATGGTCCAGCAGCTGTGATTGAAGAACGCAAGCCACTGTTGCTAAACAAGTAAGCAAGTATCTTGTGTATTCGTAACTCTGAAATGTTAAAAGTTATCTGTATCGATTTGAAGATGTCTCCTAATTTCTTCGTGTTGTGATTCATATTAATGACACCAAAAGTGGCTATGAATTTTTTGCTGACTTTAGAGCAGCAATCTTTATTTAAAAAAGGTGTTATGTTTTTCTGTGAATAGAGTTTAAAACCGGTAACACACACAGATTTTCGGTTTTTGGCGATTGGGAAGCGAGTTGAGGTTAACGAAACATTACCGGTTTTATTAGCCGATACTTTATTGTTTCTTTTGCTTTTTTTTTTATATACATCACAGACCAGTTTAGTTGTAAGTAAGAGTAGCAAATATGCAGTCGTTTACTAGTAGTGATAAGACTTTCAATATCCAAATAGGGTCTATAAGTTTAGGGACCTTTGGTTTAATTCATGTTTATATCTTCTGTAGAAAGTAAAAACTGGTTTCTCGCGTATTTCAAACGAAATTTTTTGCGTTATACATTATAAATAGTTTAACCAATGCACTGGGGGCCGTGGTAGTCCAATTAGTACAGTCGCGAATTAGCAGCCGGAGGGTTGCAAGTTCGAAACTCGACCCAATCAAAGACCGTCGTGTACGTGTGGGGCTGGTGCACGTTAAATCTGTCGTGGCCTCAAACGTCATCAAGTTGAGGTATGGAAGTTTGGAGAGCGGAGTGCCAGCTCAGGTGTTGACCTCGTCATATGATCGTGGTTTAAAATTACGAGGTCCTGTCCTCGGATCGTTCTCTTTGGGATTGATCCCGGACAGTCGCCAATAGCCCGTTGTATTGCTCCAGTACGATGTTAATTAAATACCTAACCTAACCTTTAGAAGTTAATGTTTCCGTGCTCATATCGGCACCTTGTGTCTGATGTAAAATCTGATTTCAAACGAATTTTTGGAAATAAATTAATTGAGCACTAAATTTTGTACATGTGTACGTTATTGATTATAAATATTTCGCCTCCATTGCACAGGAGTCGTACTGGATTTTTGTTGTCCTTTGGAAGTCAAAATGTTTCGGTGCTATATTCCCACAGAGTGTCCATTGAAGAGGATGACGATGACATCCTGGAAGTTCTTCCACCTGTTACGGAAGAGGAGGAGCCAGGAACGAGGGACCAACCACCTGAGGATTTCCAGGAGAGGGAGGATGTCGAATATTCCAAATTGAGGCCCAGTGCCAAATTCGACTTGCAGGACCCCGAAGAAGGCAGGCCGCTCAAGAGCAAAAAGAGTTGGTGTCATTTTTATATTTTTCTTTCATTTTAAAGTCAATGTAGTCATGAAAGAGATTTTTGGTGTAAACAAACGAGTAGCGTGTACCGATGATAAGGCAGATGTCTTTGGTGAAGTCCATTTACTTACAGTACTCACGCTTCGACTCACCGAGGGTGTCGAGTGTACAAGGAGAGGGCCCCAGAGAACACCCAGTCCTGCCGATCAATTTCATCAGCTACAAAGAAAGACAAACAATTTAAAGGCGCAGAAACACAAATGTAAATGATGGTTGGTTGGGTTTTATGGCGCAAGGGCCATATCTTGGCCATGTTGCGCCAAACACAAGACAGACAACGTCAAGTGGTACACAGACTCACAAGGAAAGTTTTACTAAGAAAGAAATACGGCCAGAGAGGAATCGAACCTGCGCCGACTAAAGCTCACAGGTGTAAATAGCGGAGCATGCTCACTTTATATAAAAATAATATCGAAACAAAGCGTTAAACACAAAACAGCAATCATACCACATCTTATAAACACTAAAAACCACATGACACTAGAACATCAGGTAAAAGTACACCGCCACACTGGTTCAGAATCCCACAATCGAGTCCATGCGCTGTGTTTTCTGCTTGGCGCAGCTTGGCCAAATATGGCCCTTGCTCTTTGAAAACCAACCAAACGCAATGCAAACGACGTTCATGGCTCTCCCACATAGACATCAGTAGTCATGGAGGGGTTTGATCTAATCGGCGATGACCAATCAACTATCGTATATCAATTCGGAATTAATTATTTGAAATTAATATTGGCGAATTCGGAAAACAAACCAAGTGACGTCACGTTCGGAATACATATAGAAAGCACGTTCCGCCGTACAAACACTACCGCCACCTACCTTTAGAGACAGAAAAATCCTCTCATAAGCGATATGCTGAAAAATCACATTCGAGTAGCATGTCCAGTTACGTCACTTCCGTAATGAAACCGGAAGTACAACCACCAAAACACAAACGCCTTCTACATCTAACCTCTCAGAAAAACCCTCTCATACTACATTGCTGAAATGTATATTTATTTCCAGTGTAACTGGAAATCGATTGGCAAATATTTCATATTTCTTTCTGAAAAGATAATTTTGTCTAACTAAGCTGTTTTTATTTGTAGAGTTTCGTTTTCGAGCATATTCTGGTAAGTTAATGCATATCAAGTAAAATTCTGGTTTTAATTCTTGGTTGGGCGCCTTAATATAATAAACGCTTTGAATAAGTAACAAACATCTTTCCTAATCAAGTCTTGCAAATGGTGGTTGGAAGCTACATTTGTACAGGACCGTTCCTGAGCAGTGTACTGAGGGTGTACTTGCACGTTGTAAGTGGCCGAAGGCACAGTATGCCTCCAACTTTAACCCTCCAAGTGGTTTCGAAGAGATATCTCGTCCATTAACATCTGACCAATTTTGCTAATGACGGGATTTCTCGTCATTGGGAAGTTGCCGGATTTTTGAAGATCTGGTCAGTTTTCTAATGACTTTTTTGCTTAACCTCCAGGAGGGTTAAGCAAAAAAGGATACTTTTGAAACTGCATATTTTGTTCTTAACCCTCCAAGTGATTTCGACGCGATATCTCGTCCAAGATTGTGTAACTTTTGCTAAGAACGAGATATCTCGTCGAGACAAAACTGCCCTTTCTAGAAGGGAATGAAGGTTCAAGTAGGAAAACAAATTGTCCCTTGCCTAGAACTGCAAGGATAGCTCATACCTCAGGAACGGCCCTACATGTATGCGTTTTTATTTTTTATTATTTCTACTGCTTTAAATTCATATTTTTTAAAACAAAATTTTATTGTTTTATAGTGAGTATTTTAGTATATTTCTTGTTTGATATACCCTAATCTGCTTGAGTTTATGGAACGCAGGTGTTTAATAGATTAATTAGATGTATAAAAGATCAATTTTTGTTTTATGTTTTGCACATAGATATTTTAATTGGTATTCATAGGTAAAATTCTAGTTAACGGTGCAGCCTTGGCGTGATTTCCATTTTCTGTCGCCAAGCCAATGCCAAATGGTAATGGTTAACGTTGCTGATAAGACGCCGACTTGGCGAGCGTTGGCGACCGCACCTGTAACTAGGATTTAGCTGTCTGCGTAAAATACTATTGCTTGAAATGATATTTGGTTGTGCTTATATATATTAACACAATTTGATCGGTTTATTTAAAAGCTCGAATATGATTTTTATGCAAATTTATTTAATCACTTATTTTCTTTTCCCAATCATGCAAGCTGGACGCTCTATAGTAAAGTTTGCGATAGGGGGTAAGTTGTGATTAGAATTCTATGCATGGTTTGCATACAACGCAAAAGCATGCATACAAAGTCCACATACTAGCGCGTTGCATGAAAGCCTTTCGAAGGCCACTAACACCGCTGATTTGCTCAAGTCGATTAGTTTTGCGGACGAATTTTCGCCACTCATGCTTGGGTACTCTTTCTATCTGCAAGCAAAACTTTGCATGAAATATGAACGTTATTACTTACGGTCTATGACTTTGAATTAACTAAATAACAGCTTTAGAGTTAGCTTGACGTGTTAACCATTTAGAGAACCTAACTGTATGCTTCAGACCATAGAGGAAATGTAAAAGCAGAGTGAGCAATTGTAACCTTTTTATGTGCCCTAGATCATGTGATCAAAACTAGTAACGTGACCTTTAGACTACTTTGGTCTCCCGGTTGAAACGTTCATCATCTGATTGGCCACGAGACGGGAGAAGACGCCCATCCATCGATTCGTCATATGATTGACATAGTAGACCTTGAGGATTTCACCATTTTTGTCGCCTTTCTAGAAATGCGCATTTGCGCTGTCATAAGAGGTTTTATCGCCAAATGAAGCAATAGGATGCCAAATCGGCCAACTAAGTCAATTTTTCAGAGCAGTCACGTGACTTCTAGTCAACATGTTGGTCACACTTTTTGATGCTCCTCTCAATAGCAATACTCAATCTACTTATATTTCATGTCTATGCTCCAGATATGCCATGGTTAACTGGATTGCTTGTTGGACTGGAAAAGTGTATTAACAACTCTCCGAATTTCGGTTAATCTCTTGTTGATGTTATGGCTAAGGTGACCAACCATCGACCTTGAATTTAAGGGTAGTTTAGTTGGGGTTTTATGACGAAAGGGCCATATTTTGCCAAGTTGCGCCAACACAATAACTTTTACTGATGCTAATGCTTCGGTAAAATTCAAATTCGTGTCACAAAAAATAAAACAACAAATTTGTGAAGTTAACACCGATAGAAAAACCACCAGCACACTATCCTGACTGAGAACAGGACATTTTAAAGGCATGAAAATTAATAGAACATATAAACTTTGCAACAACTATCTGGGCTTTGAACTCTCACCTCATATATTCACCTGCCCTGCAACAGTAGCTGCTCTTCAAACCATCGATTACAATCCAGAAGAAAAGCTTTTAAAGCGAGAGAATAATCGACATCGCCAAAGCAAAATATTCATAGCGACATTTGACTTGGACACAACATTGAAGCAAACAAGCTTTAGAGAAATATCATTTGACGTTCATTTACGATACGAAATTCAAGCATCTATTCCTACTCAAAAAATATGTCTTCGTCAAAGAATGTGTGTACAGAAATGCTCCGTTTAGGTCAGTCAATAATATCGTTTCTCTGGCGTGAGGCGTCTTGATTTTCAACGGCATGCATCGTTACACGAATTCTTTACTACATCTGCTATAATGTGAGTTAATTCTTTGTAGTTGTGGCTAAGGTCACACATTTAGCAATTCAAAATCCGGCTATTATTTCATGTAAAAGTATTTTGATTGTGGTGATATTTTTTTTCTCTAAAGCTGCTCGGCAATTACGGATACCTCTACCTGGTAAGTTACAAATGGACATGATTGTTTGATATATTTTGGTTCATAGTCTGGCCAAGCTGCGACAAACTATTTGTAGGTTCTTGCGTGCATATATTCCCCGGCAATGACAGAACAGAAAATCGTTATTAAAGTAATAATTTTTTATTTAAACATTAATTATCATTCATAATATACATAAACATTCGTGTACAAATTCCAAGAAGCTTTTCGTATTGATATTTTTGTTTAACATCACTTCTATATCAATAAAGATGAACACAAATTATTAGCTTTATAAATTAATAAAAATCGTTGGCAAACATCAAATTTGTAATTTCAAATGAATAATTTTCATCTGATAAAATTTAAATTAGAATTTTTACTTTTAAGTAAATATCGTTTGGTAAAATATATTCCTTGTATTGTACTCATGACGTCAATGATAGAATAAAGTACCTTATTATAATACACCCATAAATTTAGAAAACTTAAAAACTAACTGTAAGACAAAATTGCACACTAAACACATTATAAATCCCCAAAAAAATTTAAAATAATATTATGTTGTGTGGAAACCTATAACTGATATGAACAGTAACATTTTACCCAATGAGTTAGCAACAGTAGGATCAGTAGCACTAAAACGGTTGAGTCTAATATTAAAATCAGGCCATTTACTTAAGGTATCTAACGTTGGAGTCTAAAAAATGTTCAAATTATAATTTTTTCTTTTTAAGGTACAATTTATAAAAACACATTACAAAACAAAAATCACTAAAAATTATTACAATTTATTAAAAAATTGGCAAAATTGGAAAATGTAGGTAAAAACACTACAACTGAAATGGAGTATATTTGCCAAAAAAAATTAAATCTTCTGAATATATAAGCCTTAGGTCTGAAGTAAAGTATATGCAATATTCCTTTCCACTCGTGAGAAATTGAGAATAGTGTAGAAGAAAACATAAGTTTTGAAATTTTTCCTTGCGACACAATACTGAAATCTCCAAAAGATTCCCCTTTCAAGATAACTCTTATATCCATACCCTTCAAAACAAATACAATAATAGTACACCAAATTTAATTCAAAAATATAGTGCGTTTTTAGTTATAGCGTTTCACAGCGAGATGGCCATAAGTCAGTTCTGAACACAGCAAATGACTATATGTAAAATAAATGCGACCTATACGAAGTCTCGTCAGTTTCACATTAAGTCTGTTAAAAATATCTCATTTGAAACCCTGTTCAGATGTTTGTATGGAATGGAATTCGTATATCCCACACATTATTCTGCCATATGAATTCTTTAGATATTTTAATAATACACCGTCCATGTTTTGAAAGAGTTTATCATATATATTTTATAAGGGTTTTATCATCGTATCAGCCATTGCTTTATCAGCTCTTTCACTTCCCAAAGTACCCACAATTGGAATCGAAATCCAGCAGAACTGAAACTCTGAATCGGGACCACACAGTAGCCTGGTTCGAAGAGTCGCGAATTTGCAACCGGAGTGTTGCAAGTTCGAAACTCAATCCAACCAAAGACCGTCGTATACATGTTGTGACCTTAAATGTCCTCACGTTGGCGTAATGTGGGAGTTTGGAGAGTGGTGCCAACTCAGGTGTGACCTCGTCATCTGACCGTGGTTCGAAATGACGAGGTGTTGTCCTCGGATCTTTCGGATAGCCCTTTGCGTTGCTCTCTCTCTATATATATATAGTGCGACGCTAATTCAATTACTTACCTACCTTTATGAATCGAATGCAAACTTGGGTTGAGCAAAAAATGTAGACATGCTTTGAAATGCCAGCTTCGTAGTGCATGTAAAAAATGCTTCACTTGCACTTACATAAAATACAAGCTTTAACTATTTATTGCATTTTCAATCCTCACTCTTATCACTCAAATGGATGTTTAATTTTCAATCACATCCCCTAAAGCTTATTTTACACCAAAGCAACGCGGATGCGGAGCGTGGACCCAGACAGCCAATCAGCTACGAAAACATCAGTCATTCTCCTGTCAATCACTGGTTTTTTCGTCGTTGATTGGTCGGGACTTCAGATCCGCTTACACGTTGCTCTAGTATAAAAGAAGCATTCAGCGATTTTCAACCGGTGTGCTACAAGAATGTCACTGGTGTGGCTTATGGATATTGAAACGGTTTGATTGTGCAAGATTTAGATTTAGTTTTGAACTTTTCACAAGTGTGTTCACAAATAATTCCAAATAGTGCGCGTAAGAATAATTTTGAATATTGTTTTTATTACCAAGTATATCATAAACAGATTGTTTCAAAAATATTTTTTTAAACCTCCAAGTAGTTTCGACGAGATAGATATCTCGTCCATCAAGATCTGACCAATTTTGCAAATGACGAGATATCTCGTCATCAAAATATTGCCAATTTTTGTACGACGACGAGATCTTGATGGACGAGATATCTCGTTCGTCAAGGATCTGGTCTGTTTTGCTAGTGACGAGATACCTCGTCGAGACAACCACCAGGTTGATAAAAAAGCTACTTTCGAGGAGGAAAGATTGGTAATTACTTTTTTCCTATATCAATTAAAATTATACCTCTATGTCAGGTCAGCAAAAATATAATATATTTTTGCTATGATTCAGAATTTTAGTAATTAGTTCATGTGTGCTATAAAATTTGAAAAGGTTGAAAATCGCAGCTCTAAGTCATCAGTTGACTGAATTCAGACCTGTTATCCACTAAACTGATAATACTGTTTAATTAAAGTACTATGCAATTACAAGAAAATGGATCTTGAAATCCATTTAAGTGAATACGTTAATTAGTAAAATTAATGAAATTGTAAGTGAGATTGTGTATGATGTCATAATTCACATAACATTTTATTCGTAAACTTTGTTTTTTACTGAAAAGGGAAAATAAAGCTATGCATATGTGGATTCGGGTGTAAAGAAGGTATAAAATGAAAGCACTGAAGGAAAACAAAAAACTAATATCTGAACAATTTTGATCATTTTTTATTTTACTTTAATTAAAATTAATGATGCCAATTCCTTATAAAAATAGCAAAGCAATAAATTTTTATAAACTGAAGAATTTGATTTCTTAAAATAAATAAGTTCGCTAAATACAACATGGTGTAAGTTTAGTGCTTTTTACTGTAAAAAATGTTTGTTGATTTATTAATGCTGATGGAAGAAATATAGCAGCTATTATAATTTATGTTATAATAGCTATATCAAATATAGCTATTGATTTCATTCTTAAATCTATCAAAACATCAATAAACAACTACCAATTTTAATTTAATTTCACTGTATTAAAATAAAAATGGCTATTTATAAATTTAATCTCCATATAACTTTATATAGTATATACACAAAATAAATAAAAATCGATTCCGCTATTATATCAGGCATCAATTATGGCATGTTAATTTCTAATATTAAATTAACAAAACAAGTAAAATTTATAAGTATAATTTCTATGACAATTAACATCCTATTGTGATTCGTTTTCTACAGAACGAAATTCTGAATCGTCTGCCGTGCCGAAACGACCCCCACTGCTGAAAACGCAAACGGCTTTGACTCTGTTTGCCAAACCCCCAGAGGATGATGCTTCCAGAATACTACAGAAAGCACTTCTGGATAATCCCTACAATAAGGTACGTTTTCCGCGATCATTACTATAACAAAATTTAACCATATTGGACACCACGATCGACAGATTTATGCATCAATTTCTTCCTGAGACACTAAACATTTATTTATAATTAAGTAATACTCTACTTATAATCAGTAGGGGAAGCAGTTGAGGAAGTTTTATAGTTTGTTCAATTATAAAATATAATTTATGCTTTTTTTATATAAAATTATCTGACTATATTTCGGTCAACAAATCTGAGAACGTACAGGACAACTGGCCTCAAAGCTTCATACGCCTAAATTGACTTGATCCGCCTCTGATTGGAGGAGCCAATGGCTCGGACCTCTATAATTGGACGACAGTGACGTTCCTGATTTTCAGCTATTTTCGAAATACTCTGGTTGGGATCTGGTGGCGCCTACAAAAACACGTACGCGTAAGATTAAAGAGTTGTAGAAAATTGGTTTATCAGGCCCGTAGACCAAATAATTGCTCTCCGGATAGGTTTACCCGGCCCGCAGATCAGATACGGCCCTCTGGGTATGGTTTAGCCGGCTCGCAGACCCGGTAAAACCTTCCGGATATGATTACCTGTCCCGCAGACTAGATACGACCCGCCTGGTAGTTTTACTCGATCCAGACCAGATACGGCTATCCATATAGGTTTACCAGTTCATCGGACCAGATTCAACCCTCCGGATAGGTTTACCAGGCCCGAAGACCAGATACCGCCCTCTGGATAGGTTTACTGCCCGCAAACTAGATACGAAACTCTGACCAGGTTTACCAGACTAGATACATCCCTCCGGATAGGTTTATCTGGCCCTCAGACCAGATATTCCCAAAGGATATTTATTCATGACAAATAAATTTTTAAAAAAGTAGCGACGCGAAAAGTATTATTTCGCAAATAGCTGTGTTGGAATTTGCGCAAGCAGATTTTTATATCTGCCTGGGTAGAAAAAGGGCCAATGTCCATTTTGCAAATTTTTGACCCGATTTAGTAATTTATTTTTTAAACTTTTTTTAGCACTGCGTACAAAAATACTTTCCACTTTTTTTTCACGATGTATTGAATGGAGGGCATTGGCACTCCTTTCTATTATAATATTCATCAACTCTCCAAGTGCTTTCGACGAGAAATCTCGTCCACAAAGATCTGACCAGTTTTGCTAATGACGAGAGTGATCATGAAAAAAAAAACAGCTGATAGGCACAGTCCCTATTGTACCGTAAGGTTTGATTTGTGAATACTTTTGGGCGGAATACCTGGTAAGTGAGTCGCTGGTGAAATGAAGACTGCGGGTATTTGCTTGACATTTATTTATTTAGCCAGTTTGGGTGGATACATAACAGTGGTGTTAGAGTGTGGGCAATGCTTAGTATTCTATGGCGACTTATGGAAGATGGATCTGATAGCTAAAGTACGAG
The DNA here is from genome assembly GCA_933210815.1 of Meta bourneti. Classification (NCBI taxonomy): domain Eukaryota; kingdom Metazoa; phylum Arthropoda; class Arachnida; order Araneae; family Tetragnathidae; genus Meta; species Meta bourneti. The sequence continues at coordinate 5,593,717 of OW119931.1, read as the reverse complement.
ACAAGGTGTCGATGCTGAAGTTCCTGATAAAGGTAAGGTCGATGGTGGTGTTTCCAAGCGTAGTGGCAGCTCGTTAGATGGTCCAGCGTACGTGCGCCTGCTCCTTCTTGCGTCTTCGGTAAGCGCTAGATCTCTCCGCACTTGTCATAGGTTTAGACTTCTTGATATCATTTTGTTCGTCTTGAACTGCCCTTTAAACCTGTTTACGTTTCCTATGCCGCAATTGAAATTTAGTGGGATATTTTGGCTTCATAGTGATATCTTCGACACATCGTCACTTTCCACTGCACACAATTTTCACACAAATGGTTTAAACTGTCAACTAGTCGAATCGAATTGTAGAACGCGTCGTCCACTTCAATTTAAGCACGCACTCTCCACGACCCGTCGATTAGAACTGAAGTTACAACAGTTAAACAGGTCAGCGTATGCACGAAATGTGACTTATTTCCCCCACCACGCGGTCACAGGGGGGGAGTGGATTAGTAACCAACCTGGTCGATGCGGCCCACCTCCCTCTACACAATGGTAGGTCATTTATCCCCATAGGCTGATTCCCCTGGAGTGATGGGGCTTTGAGATATCAACACTTTTCGTGACGCGCAAGTTTCTGCCGATGACCTCCATACCGATTTTAAAGACTCATTCACGTCAAAAATCGGCAATTTCTTGATGCCGAGATGCCTGGTCAAGATATTGCCGTTTTCTTCATGAAGACGAGATGCAGATCTAGTTGGTTTTCTTCTAATGACGAGAGACCTCGTCTGCAGAGCCACCAGGAGGGGTTAACTTGAAAGTCATTTATGAACATAAATCAAAATCAGCGAATCTGGACGTCGGCTCCTTTTCTAGCAAGCTACAGGTAGCCCAGTTGGAAGAGTAACGGTTTAGCAACCGGCGGGTTAGATATCAACACTATTCGTGGTCGCAATTCGGCCCAGCCAAAGACCGTCATGTACACGGGGGCTGGTGCACGTTAAAACTCGTGGCCTCACATGTTCTCTCGTTGGCGTGATGCGGAAGTTTGGAGAGGGGTGCCAGTTCAGGTGTTCTCGTTATCTGATCGTGGTTCAAAACAGCGAGGCGTTGTCTTTGGTAGGTAGGTATTTGAATTAACGCCGCACTGTAGCAACGCACCGGGCTATTGGCGACGGTCCGGGAGCAAACCCGAAGGGAAAGGTTCGAGGATAACACTACGTAATTTTGAACCACGGTCAGATGACGAGGTCACACCTGAGCTGGCACCTCACTCTCCAAACTTCCACGCCAACGTGAGGACAGTTGAGGCCACGACAAATTTAACGTTCACCCCTCCGTACACGATTATCTTTAGTTGGATTCGAACTCGCACTCCTCCGGTTGCTAATCCGTTCCTCCTCCAACCGGGCTACCGCAGCCCTCGCGTTGTCCTTGGATCTTTCGGATTGATTTCCGGACCGTTGCCAATATCCCATTGTGTTGCTCCAGTGCAGCCTTAATTCACCTACCTGCCATCTACCAAAAGGTATAGATCTATATTTAAAATTCCTTTCTTCCCCCAGCTACACCGGAAATACAACCCGAACCTCGTGGGCGACGAGGCGCAGGACGTGGCGGCCCAACTCAAGTGGCGCCGCCTGCGCACCAGGCGCCTGACCCTCCTGGCCATGCATAACAACGGCCCGGGCACCACGGAAAGGCTGCCCTCGACCGAAGAGCAGGGCCTCAGCAACCCGATGGTCCACACTGCCGCCTCCTTCTTCCTGGAAAGGGCGCAGCGGCGGAAGCTGGGGCGCGCACGCCCCGCGGGCGACGCCTCTCCCAAGGTCATCAGGCTGGAGAGGCAGGGCGCCGTGGCTGGCGCCAGGAGCTCCAACGGCGCCATTTCCATCGCAGAGGAGGACGAGGAGGAACACATTGTGGTCAGACCATCCCTGAACGTTGTCGCCAAGAGCGAGCTTCGGAAGTCCACGGAATCGGAAGTGTAAGCGGTAAAGACGCATGCCTCGCCTCGAAATCGGATGTGTAAACGATTCTTACGATTGTGAGTCGTTTGGCCGCGGAATCAGAAGTGTGACTTGTTCTTGCGAGTCGAGTTTCGCCAAGGAATCAGAAATGTGACTTTTTTTGCGATTGTGAATGTGTTGCTCGTGGAGTGTTGACAGCCAATGTTGTCATGTTCGAATGAGAAGGCAATAAGTAAACAGGTAGAAAGGTACAAAGCTCTCCTAGGAGAAAGGACGCCAATTAGATTAAACGCCAAACGTCGCCAAAATGAAAAGGCGATATAAGCTACATTTTAAGGCAACTCCGATAATGTATCATGTGAGAGAATTTTGGGAAAAGGAAGCGAAATCCTTGTCTTCCTGATTTGTTTGTTTTCACTGAAAATCCTCATAAATTGGTATTTTTGTCTTGTGATTTTGAACGAGTTCATTCCAGCTGTCTATGTTATTTCAGTGAACAAATATCCAGAAGACGAGTATTTGATTCCGGTTACCTGTACCGAATACAGAAAGCACGTACTACCACGAAACAGTAGCACAATCTACATTTAGCTTTGCAGACAAAGCTTTCTACCTTTAAATCTATCCATTCCTCTGTAAATAGAACTAATCTAAATGCTACTATATTCAAAGTTTAGTCCTAAACATTATTTTAGAAAAACATTAAAAAGATAAACATGGAACAGAAACTAAATGCAGTGTTTGCGAGGCATTTCCTGTCAAGCTAAGCGGTCGTGTTTCCTGTATGCATTTTGAACATGACGTCAGTTGACATTCTTTGAATACGATTTCAAGATTGAATTCCGAATTGATGAGTTAATTTCAACGTCAATCAGATTAAGCTGCGATAAACTGCATTTTAAGGTAACGTCGGTATGCATCATACGAGAGCATTTGGATAGAAGTAAAATCTTTGTGGACCTTCTGGCTTGCTTACACTGAAAATCCTTCTCACATACCTGTAGTTGCCCATAAAAAGAAGTAATAATGCTTGCTCCTTTTGAAAAGTTTTGAAGTACATTCTATCAATAAACATTCATTTTACACATTTTGTTATAAAATTATCAGGTTGTGGGAAAGGTTGATTGGTATAGAACTTTTTCCCTCGCTAATACATTTCATTAGATTATCACTTCAATAATTAACTTTCAATACAATACTACGTATAGCTGTCAGACGAATCTCGACCCTGAAGTACTTTTTGGAAGACTGGAGTTGCTGTTTTTCCACTTTGTTACATTTGGGGTGACCCGGACGGGATTTGAACATATTGAACCTCCTGCTCTGGATTCGTCAGACTAGGCTACGCTACTGGTTTATTCTTAAAACAGGGTGGCCGGTTAAACAATGTAGGGCGAAAAAATAATTATCTAGGAATTCCGCCGTATATGCGTATGGTAGCCCTTTCTCCAGGCATGCTTTGTACCGTTTTAGAAGTGGACTTGTCCAAAGTCATCTGCCTTCAATATGGTACCTCAGACATTGCGAACGAGACATCAAAGCCCTAGAACTTTGGTAATTTTAGTGCCCCACGCAAACTACTGCTGAGACCATAGTAATGTGTTACATGAAAAATAATATAGATCATTATAGACAAATAAAAAAAAGAAATTACTTGTGGCCAGATACATGATACCATAAAAAAAAGAATTGATCGTAAATTTGAACTGTAATTTCTGAACATCAAGGACTGACTAAGTTTCTAATTACGAGATACTTTGTCATTAAGAATGCCAATTGAATTCCGAATGAAGATGTTTGATGACGAGATCAAGATCTGGTCAGTTTACTTCTAATGACGAGATATCTTATCCATAAAGATGATCAGTTTCGCTAATGACAAGATACCTCGTAGAAACAACTACCAGGAGAGTTATAATGCATTGCTCTTTAAAAAGCAATTGTACCGTCCTGGTGGTTGTCTCGTCATTAGCAAAACTAACCCGATCTTTTGATGGACTAAATATCTCTTCCATCAAGATCTCGTCATTAGAAGAAATCTGACCAGATCTTGATCTCGTCATCATCGAAAATTGGTCAGATCTTGATGGAGGAGACATTTCGTCGAAACCACTTGGAGGGTTAAGGTATCCTTGCTTCAATCAACAATCGTTGATGGTTTTTTAAAAGGGGTGAATTGGCGAGTTTCGGTTCTCATACATTAACAGTAGACTCGATTTGACGACTGCTATATAACGACCAAATGAGAAAGTCCGGCAGTTCTGTAATGTCATTTTACAATCGATATAACGACCGTGGAAAAAGTAAAAATTTCGTTACAGCGACTCTCCGTGAACGGGCTCTTGTTTCGCTGAACGTTTTTATAGGCGTCATTGGGGGTTTTCGGGTCTCGCCAACACGTCATTTCAGATGACAACTGTTTGCTACTTAACTAGCGATACTTCCTCTACCCAAGGACTGGTGCACGTTAAATCTGTCGTGGCCTCAAATTGGCGTGGGGTGACAGCTCAGGTGTTGCCTCGTCATCTGACCATGGTTCAAAATTACGTGGTGTTGTCCTCGGATTTTCCTTTGGGATTGATCCCAGACCGTCAATAGCCCTTTGTGTTGCTCCAATGCGACGTTAATCAAATACTTCCTCTATCCAAGACAGCGTTGTGCATTGAGTCGAAAAGAAAATCTTTGGTAGGTAGGTATTTTAATTAACGTCACACTGGAGCAACTCAACGGTCTATTGGTAACGGCCCGGGATCAATCCCAAAGGGAAACACCGAGGACAACACCACGTAATTTTGAACCACGGTCAGATGACGAGGCAACAAAGAAAATCTTAGGAAACGTCAATAAAAGCATCTTTCGAAAAGCACTAGCAATTGTTCAATATAACGACCATTTGATATAACGTTCCTGGAGCGAAGATATCCTCAGCTTCGTTATAACGTGAATCTACTGTACTTTCAAGGAAGCATTTAATTTAAAAATCGCGACACCATCACAATTATGGCTTAAAAAGTTATCATCTCCAATTACTAACCTCTTAAAATTCGATACATGCCAATGCAGCCTCTTCCAGATCCTGGGTGCCCCTGCACTGAGAGTTCACAATATAGCCAAAATATAGAATCTTCCAGCCATAACAATTTTATTTGAAATAATTCTACATGATTTTCATTTATCTCTAGAATGATATATCATTAATTAAAATACCTACCTCTCGAATAAGGTAATGTCACACTGGAACAACACAACGGGTGACGGTCCACGATCAATCCCCTCTCGTATTACTTTTATCAGAGGCACCACATGGGTCGAATTTCGCTGTTTTGTTCGAATACCACTTTGAGTACGGTGACTGGCATGGTCGATGTGTATTACGAACTGCTCAAATGTGATACTCAGTACAAGCATTATCTGTAACAGAAAAGTATGAAATTTGTGTATGAATATATATGTGATATTAAACAAGTTGGTCCAAAAACTGTCGTCTTGCATTTAAAATTTCTGTACAAATGCAGAATCCGGTTGCCAGCCGTAAGGACCCGAGTTTTCTAAAGTGGACTATTGCGAAATAATGCATGTAGGGTGACTTAATTAACCTATTAATTAACCTTAATTAAAGGAATTGAATGGATAAGGTTTTCAAAGTGATAACCTTCAGAGGTGATTCAATAGCACAAAGTTGTCAGTTACAAATTCAAGAGTTTCTTTTTTAATGCTTGCAAATGAGAAATCACATGGATTCATATCTGGTAAATAAGGTGGCCAATGCACCAGGATAACTGTTTGGGTATTGATAGGCGATAACTCGAGTTCCAAACTCACTGTTAATGGTGTCAAACACACTGCGTGTTCTATGTGGAGGGGCACCGTCCTGCATGAACCAATATTCACCGGTGTTCATACCCAGATTACGAATTTCGGGGAAAACGACTGGACCATCTAGTGACCACTCAGAATCATCCATCCACTCCATCAGTGAGAAGTTATTTCGGTTTTAAAAGTTGTAGGTAAATTAAAAGTCACCCTGTAACAGCTATACTGGAAATCAAAACTACGAAACCAGATATTTATTAAAACTGCATATTTACATGACGCCGACCGTTGAATAGAACTGTTCTGAAAACGATCGTTCTTCCAAATCAGAATTCAGGCCCTGGTAACTCGGTTGGAAGAGTAACAGATTAGCAACCTAAGACCGGGTGCTGGTGCACGTTAAATCGTTGTCCTCGATCTTTCCCTTCGGGTCAACACTCGAGGATTTAAACTTTTCCTTGAGCGTTGAGGTATGTATATTTAGGTTTTACTTAAAAATTGTTGCCAGAGGTTTTTCAAGATAATCTAGCAATCAGATTCCGCTGGGGTTTTTCATGGTTGGGCACCAAAACTTTGAAATTGGCGCCACTTGAAAAATATTTTTCCCGCCCGGAAAATTGAGTGTTTTTCCCGGAAAAGTGGGCAGATGAGTGATCAACTGACAAATCTTTCATAATGATGGGGATGAGTCCCCACCATAGCTCACTGGTAGCAACTAGCGAGTTGGAAGCGCAGGTTCAATTTCTCTCATGCCAGCAAAGCTTTCCGTGCGTATGTTGAAGTTGTTTGGCCAGATATATATATAGCCCTCACACCATAAAACCCAACCAAACTAACCTTCATAGGATAAATTATTTTGTGGTATTGCCCAAAGGGAATAAATGTAGCAGACAGTAATGCTTAAGACATTTTGCAGAGCTGTATTTTCTCCCTAAATACTGTTACCAGGCTGGAGGACCAGTTTGGTAAACGCCAAATTTAAATTGTTGACATTTTGGCATGAACATTTCATTTTCGAAGATTTAAACATAAATGTGATCTTTTCTTCGGCCATGACGAAAAAAACTTCCAGCCTTCGCCCAATAAAAGAAAACAGGAATGTGACTTGCTCAAAGAATCTCACCAATGACCAAATAAATCAAACATCTCGAAAAACTATATTTCTAGAATAAGGTATTTTTTTAATTAACGTCACTGAAGAAACATAACGAGCTATATTGGTGACGGTCCGGGATCAATCCCAAACGGAAAAATCCTAGGACAACACCACGTAATTTCTATCCCCGGTCAGTTGATGAAACACCTGAGCTGGCACCACTCTCCAAACTTCCACACCACGACAGATTTAACATGCACCAGCCCCCTTTCACACGACGGTCTTTGAACTCGCAACCCTCCTGTTACTAATCCAGTTACTCTTACAACCGAGCTACCGCGGCCCTTTTCTAGAATAAGATTCAAGAGGAATTTCTATCTACAGGTATTGTCTACAAAGAGATAACCAATCAACAAAATTTGTTTGACACACACACGGTAAGACCGACACAGAAGGGAAGATACACCCAGATGAATCGAACCTGCATAGAGCAGTGTGCAAGTCCAGAGCCCCAAGAATGGATGCCACTGTGCTTATCTTTTAAACCATTGTCATAGGAACATAAATCCAATTAAAAAGTGGGACAGCAGTGGGTTTGCCCACTGCACTATCTGTCTTGTAGGCAGTGCAGGTTCGATTCCTCCTTGGGTATAGTTCTCTTTTCTATCAGTAAACCTCTCCTTGTGTGTGCATGTCCTGTGTTTGGCCAAAAAATTAGAAGTGTTAAAATCGTCAATGAAAACTGAAACACGAAAAGTATAAATTTCGGAAGTTAAGACATTATGTTTATGGGTTTTTCAAATTTTAATTCTTATTTCGGTTGTAACGTTTCCTGTCTTTAATTAAGCATAATACTGTTTACAGCACAATACAATATTTATTTAGAATAGAAAAATTTAAAGATTTATATATTAGATTAATTGAACGGTAGGTGGGTACAGCATTTAACATCTGCCAAGGAGCCCGGAGGCTCGCCAAAATCTGAGTCTGAAGGATGCGACTACTCCCTTCGTGGTTTCAATCTCCTGCTCTCTTGCGGGAGGAGTTCGTATCCGTCTTGGAATGTTAATCCCTGAGTTTCCACGCCCCTGCATCGGAAGGTCATGAGGACAGTTCTGGCATGGGCTTCCACAGAACTGTAAACACGTGTTTTCCTGGGGGTGGCCGTCTGCATTCCTCTCACGGAGGGCCCAAGATAATTTAGTTGACAACTTGTTTTGCAGTCGGGGAAAATCTGAATTCCAGATGTGAGGATGCCAGACCGCAACGGTACAACTCCTCCCCCCTTTTCTCAAAGATGAAAAGTTTTGGTGCACATATATACGCACTTATCACCACTGGTCATCTTTGAGTGTCCAATACACAACACCCAAATACCCGATTAAAAGAGCAACATCACCATATCTTGAAACCGTGACTCAAGAATATACACAATGCAATAGGTTAAGTTACTCAATTTTAAAGTTATAAAATGGAGTAGTTTTCTACTCCCATACAGCATAGTCACTCAAAGAACTACAAGTACCGATTAAAAAAGAAATATATACACTACACATAATGAAATAATTAAGTGGACTACTATATATGCAAAACTATCAATTATACTCGATACACAAAAACATGTGATTCGCAATTTTAAATTTAACGTCTACAGAAAAGCATGTTTCATAAAATGCTCTCTGAACTTTCATGGAAAGCGCGACTAAGACTGTCGGCGTTCTGGTGTTTTTTCCCAGATCGGTGGACAATCTCGAAATTATACGGTTGGAGTGCCAGTGCCCATCGCATTAATCTGGGATTCGAACTGGCGTTGGTTCGCAACCAGACAAGTGGGTTGTGGTCAGTGACGACGACAAACTTTTTCCCATCGAGATAATAGTGCAATTTTTTTATTGCAAAATAATGGCAGCGCATTCTTTTTCGGTGGTACAGTAATTTTTCTCTGCTTTGGAAAATTTTTTACTCAGGTATAGAATGGGGTGTTCTCCCTTAACATTCAACTGCGTGAGTACAATACCCGTCAGAAGAATCGCACTGTACAATAAACCCGCGTTCGAAATCGGGTGCAAATAACACTGGTTCGCTCGTCAATTTATTCTTTAATTCCTGGAATGCTGTTTCGCATTCCTTGGTCCAAACGATTTCTCCCTTTTTTTGCTTTCCCTTTTAGGGCTTCAGTTAACGGTGCCGCGACAACGGAGTACATAGGGATGTATCTACTGTAATACCCGGCTAAACCTAGGAACGCGCGAATGTGAGTTTTTGTTTTAGGGGTTGGAAAGTCTTGTACGCTTCTGATTTTGGCGTCTGCCGGCGATCGGAATCCTCGTCCAACAATGTGTCCCAAGTACTTCACATGATTTTGCGCGAACCTACATTTTGAAGGTTTGATCGTGAGTTTTGCCTTTGATATGCGCTGGAGCACGCTTTCGAGGTGTGTTGTTCCCATGAATTTTTCGAGGTGTGTTGTTCCCAAGTGCTGTTCCCATGAATCGGAAAAAATCGCGATATCGTCCAAACACGGCACTGCAAACGACTCGCATCCCTTTAGTAATTCTGCCATAAGACGAGAAAAGAAATAAGGCGCGTTCTTTAGTCCAAAACTCATTCGCCGGGGCCGATAGGTTCCAAAGTTTGTGCAAAATGCCGCCAATCGTTGTGCCTTAGGGCTTAATGGTATTTGCCAATATCCCTTTGTAAAGTCCAAAACCGTTATGAATGAAGCGGAACTAACAAGTTCGATTCGCTCCTCGATGTGCGGTAGTGGAAAATATTCCGTTCGAATCCTTTCGTTTAACTTCCTATAATCTACACAGGTCGGGGGTCTTTCCCAGGGCTTCTACGAGGATCATGGGTGATGTAAAATCGCTCTCTCCTACCTCGATAATATCTAGATCCAACATACGTTGAATTTCCCCTTTTAAAATTTCATTCTGCCTATGTGAGGTACGATACGGCTTTGCCCTTACTGGTTTATTTCCGATCAACTCGATATCATGAATTACAAGGTCCGTTAATCCAGGGTTATTTGAAAAACCATTAGCATGCTTATCTAACAATTTCCGTAATTGTTCTATTTGTCCGGGTTCAAGAAGGTCATTTAGCTGACTGGACTGAGTAATGTCCTGGAAATCGTAAACGTTCGGATCTTTCTCCAAACACGGGAAATCAATTCCGTGATCCGCAAGAGACTCGTCAGCGGTTTCCAAAGTCAATAAGTTCACGCATTCCGGTCCTTTATAATACGGTTTTAACATATTGACGTGGTAAATCTGCGATCTTTCCCGTTAATTCCACGATGTAATTTGTGTCCGAAAGCTTACTTTTAATCGTCCCAGGTCCTACCCATTGGACGGAAAATTTGTTTGACCTATGGGTCGCTAGGGTCAGCACTAAATCCCCATTTTTAAATTCCCGCTTAACTGCGTTTCGGTCATACCAAGTTTTCCTTTTCACTTGTGACACTTCCATTCGGGATATCGCAACTTCCTGACATCGTTTTAGTCGGTTTATCAAGGTAAACACATATTCTGTGACGGCATTGTCCTCCTCGTTGGGACCTAACCATTGTTCGTACAGTAAGGTTTCGAGAGTCCTTAAATTCTTTCCGTGCACTAATTCTGCCGGGGCGTAACCATGACTCTCGTGCACTACCGTGCGGAGCGCCAACAGTGCCAGTGGGAGGTGCTTTTCCCAATCTGGTCCGGCTTCGAGACATAACGCGCGCAATAATCGTTTAAAAGTTCGATGGAATCTCTCAACTGGATTTGATTGTGGGTGCGCAACGGAACTGTGGCGGACTTTAATTCCGAAACGCTTGAAGACTTCCGAAGTTAGCTCGCTGGTGAAAGATGTGCCCTGGTCACACCGAATTTCTTGGGGAAATCCCATGCGACCGAAAACGGTCAACAACGCGTCTGTGACAGTGACCGATCGTATATCTGGTACGGGAATAGCTTCAGGATATTTTGAAGACATGCAAATTACAGTAATTAGGAAACGATTACCATTCGGCGAGGGTTGAAACGGCCCGCAGGCGTCTAAATTCAATTTCGAAAACACTTCTCGAATAATCGGAACCAATTTCATCGGAGCCTTTTTTATGTCATTTGGCCTCCCCGCTCTTTGACAAGGATCACACGTCCGCACATAATCTTCCATCTCCCGAAAACACCCAGGCCAATAAAAATACCGCGCTAACTTATCCTTCGATTTCGTGCCCCCCAAATGCGTGGATGTCCCTTCGTGACATAATGCCAAAACCTTCGACCTTAACGCTTTCGGCACTGCTAACAATTTTTTAGCGTGTCTCCCATTCGGTCCTCTCGACCTTTCACTAGAATTCCCTTCTCAAAGGAATATGCTTTATTTCCCTGAGATCTTTTTGGATCGGACGCCATCTCTAGGATATCCTTTAAACTAGGGCAAATATCCTGCGCTTCCCCTAAAATCATCACTCTTCACTTCCAGGAGTTTCAACTCCGTGCCGCTAGCCTCTGCCATTGGAATTATAATCGGCTCGTCCGACCGCAACTCTGTATCGGTTTCATTTTCCTCCGTCGGGGGGCGAAAGCGCAACTACTTGGGGAATTTTCTCTCCCCCTCCCAAAATATTCGCTTCTGACTGCCTCTTCTGCAAGCGGGTTGAACAGCATTAACCTGCTCTGATTCCGAGAATTCGTACCCCGTTAACTCGCGAATCATCTGAGCTGTTCGGTTCCCAAGGATGTACCGTCGAACATCGGCAGTGTTTGAATACACAGCTGCCTTGGTTGTAATTAACCCGAAACCTACTTTTTCCTCAGCTAGAGGCAACGAAATCTGATAGGCGTCCAGCGGTTGCTGAACCCAAACTGTCTCTCCGGTGTAGGATTTAGGGTCCACATACTTTCTGTGTACTAAATCCAATGTTGATACCGAATCTCAAAGTATGTTTACTTCTTGCGCGTTTACAAATCCCTTTTGGATATACGGCGTCAAAAATTCATGTTCGCCAACCCCTTGCAATCTATTGACAGGCTCTACCGAAGCCCTTTTCTCCAACTTCGGACGTAAGTGGTTACTCGAGTTACTCATAACAACGGGGAGTGCGTCTCCTTTCAAATGTATCGAATTTCCTTTCGCGGGAACTTGGAGGGTTAGAATCGGGGTTTCTTTCTCGAGCGGGGTCGATCCGTATTTCCCCTCCCTCACTTTCGATGAGTAGTGTGTTAGTTGGTTTTTCGAACGATTTCTTTTTTGGTTTCCGCAAGTCTTCATAGGAGTCTAATAGTTCGGCTAATTTGCGGGGGTCCTTAATTTTTGCCCAATCGTCGATAAAGTGTTCCCCGACTTCAAAAGAGACCAGTCTTTTGACTTGGTCTGCTATCATTAGGTCTTTTAGCGATTCAAAATCAGTCACCTCCAACCCTCTAATCCACTCCTCAAGATAATTTCGGGTTTCGAAAATGAAATCTTTCCAAGTGCTTTCAGGTTTTCGTGAATGCTCTATGACTTTTTGCCTAAACGTTTTGGGACTCAGCTTATATCGTTTTAGCAGAAGTCGTTTTACATGGTCATAATTTTCTGGTACCTCGTCTGGCTCGCGTACGATGATTTGCACGATTTCCAGGGCCAATACTCGTTGTAAACAAGAGACCCAATCTTTCTGTTCAATGCTGGCTCTTTTTGCCTGCCGCTCAAACATTATCAAATACAGACTAATATCTGTCTGGTCGGAATCGAATTTTGGAACCAATTTTAAGATATCTATTTGTAATTTCCCTCGGGAATTTGACAAGTTGGGGATCTCGAGGGGTTCTCGTAAGGATGCCTCAATCCGTAATTTTTCCAATTCGAAATTATTCTGCCCTTTCCCGTTCTTTATCCTGCCTATCCTATATAATACGTTCCAACAGCCCCTTTGTGAATTCCTCATCGTAGGAATCGGCCGTGATTATTAACTCCCTAAGTTGCCCTACTATTAAACCTGGAGTAACAGTTCTTCCTAGCTCTTCAGCTAATTCTCTTAAGTCCTGTTTCTTTCCCTTTATTATTTACGACATTATGAAAATATAAGGTTATTTTCTGTTTTGCCCAATAATTCTTAAAATACACAATTTTGATTAGAGGTACTTAATTTAGAATAAATTTTCCTTAGAGGGACTACACTTATAATTAACATTACTTAGAGGACTAAAAATCCTTTTCAAAATTTGAGTCACAATAACAAAATGAGGAAATGGCACTAACCTTCGTAATGACTATTTCTGGCTCTTTCAACCGGTCAGATTGGCCACTTCACTTCGGCACAACTGTCCACAAGCCGGACCACAGGTGGGTCTCAATCGGGGTAGGCCGGCTCGACCTCCTTCTCCAACCGCAAACACTCGGGTGCGAAAACTCGATCTGATGATCTTGGGTCAGAGACTCTGTTCTCAATAACCTTCACAGAGAGTAACACTAGACCAGCAGCGGTCCCACTACTCTCCCGTTCTAATTGTATAGCACACAAAAACCAGGTCAGGATGACCTCTGGACGGTTCACGAGGAACCTAGCTACATTAAACTTCCGTAGCTCTGGATCAGGGATCCGGTTGAAATCGGCTGGATTTCAGAACTTGCGACGACAGCAACGGTCTCCGTAGACTCTTTCCAAAACTTCCGTCGAAGAGAAAATCGGCCACTTGAAAACTAAACCGAAAGATTGACTCCTGCGCAGAGATTCCAAGTCGTTGACGATGATGAAGAGGGTCGGGACTCCGTTCCTTCCTACTCGCTTGCTTCTACGCAGAGGGGTCAATGTCCTTTCGAAGGTGCTTGCCGAACTTCAGTGTGCGAGTTCCGAAACTTTTGCCTTAAGATTGAGGCAAAATTGGCAGATTCGATTTACTGTTAAAGCTGTATTAATCAATCCCAATCTGCTGCCACCAAATTACTAGCTGTAACGTTTACTGTCTTTAATTAAGCATAAGACTGTTTACAGCACAATACAATATTTATTTAGAATAGAAAAATTTAAAGATTATTTACATATTAGATTAATTGAACGGTAGGTGGGTACAGCATTTAACATCTGCCAAGGAGCCCGGAGGCTCGCCAAAATCTGAGTCTGAAGGATGCGACTACTCCCTTCGTGGTTTCAATCTCCTGCTCTCTTGCGGGAGGAGTTCGTATCCGTCTTGGAATGTTAATCCCTGAGTTTCCACGCCCCTGCATCGGAAGGTCATGAGAACCTCGACAACTTCCCGACCCGAGGACAGATCTGGCATGGGCTTCCACAGAACTGTAAACACGTGTTTTCCTGGGGGTGGCCTTCTGCATTCCTCTCATGGAGGGCCCAAGATAATTTAGTTGACAACTTGTTTTGCAGTCGGGGAAAATCTGAATTCCAGATGTGAGGATGCCAGACCGCAACGGTACACGGTATAAATTCCATTACTGAAAGTCGATACGAAAAGCAGAAAATAATTTTGATGCCATGAAACACCTCACTTTATTCCAAACTTTATTTAAGATAAAAAGGAATTTATTGGTACAATACCATCAATAAATCCTAAGTACAAAATGTAAAATTACTGTAACATGTTATGCAGTAAGTTAAAATAAGGTAAAAAAAACAGAGGAATACAAAAGGAAATAAAGTTGCAAAAAATACAAAATTGAGACAATATCTTATACTAATATAAAAATACATTCAATGGCAAGTTAACAAAATGTTGAAAAATAAAATAATTGATGGTCATTCATTTATCAGAAAGAAATATAATATTCAAGTTTTAAACAATGAATCTAAACAAATTGAATGATTCATAATCAAATGAGACTGGCATTTTTAGGATATACACAAGAAAAATTACATGAATAAATGTAATCAGTTTTACAAATAGAATATGATATAAAGGATTCAAATTTGGTAGCATATAAACCAGATCACCAACTTTTTCGTGGTGATGCATTTGAGTTCTTTATGCAAAAATTATGTTTAAATTATAACACCAAGTTCTGACAAAATGAAGGGGGAAAAATTCTTCCACTAAGGTGTTTCTTAAGACAAAATCTAAACTTCATGCAAAAAAAGATTCAGTGGACTTCGATAGTCTAATGATAACAATCTGCTTGAAAAAGCTAAACTAATATGCAGATAGAAATTCCAAAAATAGTTTACAATTTTTCACTCATAGCAAATGAATAAAAATTGATTCTTTTAAACATTCTTTAAAAAAGTTTTAAAAAATTTCAGTTCAATTAAACAAATATCTATATTTAAACTCATAAATCTGATCACGATCCAAAAGATGGTAGGTTGGAGTTTAATGGTGACCAAGACCAAGCTGCATGAAACAGCCAAATACAGGTAGTCAAGCATTTCTGAATATCACTACTTAAAAGTTGGAAAGATTATCTCCTTACAGTCAATGTGAGAACTATCACTGAATTTCACTATTAAGCCTAGATAAATAATAGCTTAAGATAGTGTATCTTGCAAACTGATTCGATAGTTCGTTTTATAGAGTTGGCAACACCTGGTTTATTTATCACAAAAGCACCCACAATGGTTGTTTTATGCAACAAATTATTTTGAATGCACATAAAGTACAAATTTTTGAAAAATAATTTTTCTTCCAAATTTTCAATCACGAGAGACAATTTTTTCATTGTAAATTCTTTAAAATCAACACTCAATAGCCAGTGGTTGATTCATGGGGTCCACTTTTTTAACTCTGCACATTGAATAAAAGTACCACGAAATACATTTCATTAAATCCAACTTCTTCAAAGTACAGACATTTAAACAACTACAAACACAGTTTAAAAGCTTATATCATGAAATACAGTGAACTTTAAATTACTTTTCTATAAAGCTTTGTTCAAAGCTAATATCAGCACCTTAGGCAGCAGGAATACTTTCCCAAAAATAAAACCTAAGTTTTCAATCACTGAAATCAATTCTTGTTAGCAGGTTAACTCTATTATAGTAGTTTGTTGTAGTAAAAGAGTTATGTGAACATGATTCAGTCTTCTACTAATATAAACCTTTAATACAACAGTTGTGTGAAAGAAATATATAAGTTGTGTGCATTAAACTTAAGTTGTACAAAGTCCAGCATTCTTTCAATATGAATAAAAAAAGCATGGAATTTAGAGGTATCCAACTGAAAGATCTTGGCACAAGCAGAACTTGAAAGTTATAACAAGTGAAACAAAGGACATCTATCTGCCCAACGTAATAAAAGTAATTTACTCGGAATTCAACAAAGTAAAACTACAAACAAAACAATACAAGCATATGAATATATATCACAGCACTTTATTTTCTCCTCCCAGTCCAGCTGAATAATGTGCTGAGGAGAAAATGAATCATAAATTGAAGCTGGACACGCATCTGATGAAGTACAAAGAAGTGCAATGAATGTTACAATTTTGTTCCAACAGAGCTTGCAATACAAAACGCAGAAAATTCTTTGTATGGGGTTGACATTCAACTAATTAACATATATCTTTTTGCATAAACATTGAATTGATTTAACAACTTTTCACTATACTCTGCAACAGGGTGAAAATATCACCAAATGTAACAAGACACTTGTACGTTTAAAACATGCATACCTATGCAAAACAATCTGATCTCACTAAATTGATGAATTAAAACATTCACTCGCAATCAAACATTCGTATAACCTTCACACATCTACAGGCAAAGTTGTCACCGAATAGGAAAATGACAAAACGAAAAATTGTACGAATAGAACAGTGAGATTATTCGGGAATAAAACTTCACGTCCACTTTTTCATTTGTTTTCATAAAGGCTCAATAGGTATTTTGTGCCTGGGCACTGATGCCATAAAGATTGAATGAAACTGACACACAAATTTTGATTTATAGAAATCAGAACTATCAAAAGAAATCTGTCCTTTCACTTTCTACGACTTAACAAAATACCCTTCGTAATACAAGTTAAAAGGTTTCCCAAAGTAGCTGACTAGTGTTAGCAATACAACCGCAATGTTTTTGGCATTTTGAAAAATTTAGTAGTAATAAAACAGGAACTATACAACTACGGAAAGATTTCCATGAGCAAAATTATCTTTCTTGGCAAATGTTTTGTACATTTAAGTGGGAAGAACAGAGTTTGAGTTGTGTTCGCTAGAAAATATCAGTACTTTAAAACACTAAAAAACGAATACACACACATCAATGAAACACATAATGGCATGAGGTAGGATAAAACAACAAAAATTTAAAAAGTATAAAGGATAGTGGGCAACACAGAGTGATAAAAGATAAATGCTTAAAAAAAGAGGAACAGGAATGGAAACTTTTCAGCCCTTTTTGTCTTCTTCATCGCTGCTAGTTACAAGCCTGAAAGGAAAAGAAATATATTGACCCCAACTTATTTTATGGGAAGGTGACTCATTTTTTACAACAGGGTTCGAACACTTTTTGGAAAAGCAAATTCAAGGAGTTACAAGGCATCACAATTAAATTTTTTCCCATACCAGGTGATACTTTCTGACAGATAAAAAAAGACGTTGAAGAATCTCGCCAAGAAATTTCTATTTTAAAATTAAAAGCCAAATACTTTCTAAGGTTTTCATGACAATCTAGCAACCAGATTCCGGTGATTTTCTTCATCATTAGAAGGGCTTGATGTCAAAACATTGAAATTAGCGTCCCTTGGAAAATCTTGCCCAAAGAAAAATCACAAACAAGTCAACAAACTTTTCAAAATAGTTCCTTTAGAGACTATTTCGCTTCAAAACATTCCCCCAGTTGCCAAGGTTGGAAAGTAGGAGGAATTCACCTTTTAGTCATCTGTGGCAGTCCTGCAAATTGCTACATGAGGCTCCATTTGCATCAGAAGCAACCTTAATAATTTACAATTGGTTCCTCTTTTTGAAAGAATTAATGATAATGCATTAGTGAACGAGTCTGCATGGGAAGTTAGAAAATTAAGCTATACATGCATAAGAAATTTAAATTTTAAAATTAAAAGCCAAATATTTTCTTAAGGTTTTAACGACAACCTAAAAACCAGATTCCGGTGATTTTTCATGGTGAATTCGGCTTGGAACGCTCATTAAAAATTCAGGGAATCTTCTACAGTTACATCATGTGCTTCCTCCTGACAAGTTATAGACAGGCTAGTTTAAAACAAATCGGGAAGACCTAACTCCCCGATTAACAGCCCCCCAAAGAAGCAAATAAATAACACCGAAAGGGGGAACTTTTATTTCCAAGTCGAGTCGACAACGCAGCAGATACTAAAGAAACGAGACGCAGTCGTCAGGCGATTACGTCACTTTCAAATAAATGACGAAGGAGACCCCAAGAGACACCATGTCTCTCTGAGTTAAAGTTTTTTTGTTTTATTATCTCGAGATAATTCGGAGTGGAGTTCTTAGGATATGTCCATACTACACAGTTAATTTAATTTCCCTTGATGTTCATTCCTTTGCATCTTTTCCTCAAACTGCTCTTTTCAATCCTTTTCCTTTTTTCGACATCACGAAATTAATCTATAATCATGATATATTGTGAGTGAAGTATTATTTTAATGTTGATTGTGTGTTGTCATGTTATTTAACCAAGACTTCCTTTTCTTTTGTTTTATGTGTTAAATTTTTAACTATGGATTATCTTTCATTACCACTTTATTGGTTATCAATTGACATGATGTTTTTTAAGTGTTAATTAATGAACCGAGATATCCAAGCCCATGCAGTATTATGAGCAGGGTTGGTGCAAGTTTGGTCGAGATTAAGTCTTTCTTCCACTATACGATCGATTACTGTCATTGGGAGTCCTTACACTCGAACCTACATACTAATTTATCAAAAAGGACCCAACAGACCCTTGGAAAATTTTCTTCACAAATGAAAAATCAGAAACATTTTTTGTATGCTATTAGTTTAAAAAGGGAGTAAATTTTCAGACCTTAAATAGTTCCTTTTGAGATTATTTTGTTTGGAAATACTTAATCACCAAGGTTAGAAGTTCGCCTGTGGCAGTCCTGCAAATTGTCTGTACGAGGCTCCATTTGCAGCATCCTTAAAACTCCAAACTATTTCAGTCGGTTCTTTTTTTTATTTCAAAGACTCAATGATAATGCATCATTAGTGAGTGAGTCTGGACGGTCAAGTGGATAAATAAGACACTTCTAGGAAGCAAAATTATTTAGCATCTTATTGGCCCACTTTTTCCTGGGTTCAGCATTTTGCCCCTGCCCCTAAAAGATTCTTTCAGTGCCCATGGGAGGGTAATAGCACTCACTTTGGGTGCTATTGCTTATAGGAATTATAAGACTATGCCAACACAATTATACACAGTGTATTTAAAAAGTTCCAGGACTGATTGCACACAGACCATATAACACAGGATATATTTACATTTGATATTAAGCTTCGAAATAGTCTCCTCCCAATTCAATATAACGCTTGGAACGAGTGTACAGGTCCGTAAACGCCTTCTGGAACACCTCCACTCCAACACTATTGAGTTCCGATATCACAGCCGCTTCAATCTCCTCTATCGACCGCTGTCCCTTCATCTTCAATCTCAACTTGGGAAATAAAAAATAGTTCGGGGGTAGTTGATGCACACAACCTGATTTCTCGCCAAAAATTGCTGCACAAGGATGGACTTGTGAGACGGTGTATTGTCGTGCAAGGGGCACCAATTTCCACTGTGCAACAAATCGGGCCTCACATGCAGCGTTCGTTTCAAAAGCCGATCCAAAACATCTTTGTAGCCTCAGTCACAGTGGAACCTTGACGACGAAATTCTCGATGATGCCCCGACTGTCAAAAAAGGTGATCGTTTTCGTCTTTGATTTCGAAGCGCGAACTTTCATCGGCCGACTCTTTTCCGAACTTGTCCACTCAGCACTTTGGCGTTCTGTATCGGGATCATACTTGAGACACCAAGTCGACACACACTCCGGTGACGATGTTTTGCAAAAAAGTTGGATCCTAATCGGCCATGACAATCTAATCTTTGCAGGAGAAAATTCGGTGTTCAGGAGTCAGAGTGTGCGGCACAGAGCTTCATCTTTTTCAAATCCTCCATCATGATCGTGAAAACAGATCCCACACTAATGTTTAACGACTGTGCAATCATTTCTATCGTTATTCGGATCTCACGAACGCTTGCACACTCCCCATTTTCATCATTTCGACTCGAACATGGACGACCTGATCTCTCATCGTCTTCGGTCGAGTCTCTTCCAGCTTTAAACCTCGAAAACTACTCAAATACCCGTGAACGACTCATAGTATCGTCACCATATGCAGATATAATAATTTCGTACGTTTCTGTGTGGCCGATTTTCCCAATTTAAAACAAAATTTCATGTTCGTTCGTTGCTCCATTTTTTGATGACGATGACATCGCTGAAGGTCGTGGCTGAAGGTCGTTGCTATGTCATCCCGCTGATTTCGCAGTAATAGCGCTATCTGTACTCTTTTACAAGTAGGAGTCAGGAACTTTTTGAATACACTGTGTATGATTAACTGTCGAAATGAAACTTATCTGCCAAGTATATCTTGGGTTGATGCAAAAATTCGTCCCGTTTTAGGCACTAGATGGCATTGCATCGCAAAAACGAAGTGCTATCTACTTCACACATGTAAAGTTTTGATGATGTCTGAAAGAAGGAATTTCAGCAAGTACTTGGGGGGAAAATTGTGTTATTGGTTGTCTTTTTAAAATTTTGTAAAGCATTAAAAATAGCAGAAATAGGCAGCGTCTTTGACATATCATGTTTTATAATTTTCGAGAAGGCAAGAATGCTTCGCAGATGCAAAAGAAAATGTGTTGTGTAGGGTGAGGGGTGCCGTTAACGATTCCATGTAACGTAAGTGGTTCAGAAAGTTTCGTCACATGGATCAGTTCTTTAGCCAGAAACCTCAGAACTTCTATGGAAGCGGGATGATGCAGCTACGGGAGATGGAGGAAGGTCATCGAACAGAATGGCACATACTATATTGATTAAATGTAATTTTAAGTAAATAGAATTTTTCTTCAATTTTTGTCGAAAAAACGGGGCAAACTTTTGTATCAACCCAATAACTGTAAATAGAAAATGCATACTTTCTATTAAAATGCAGTTAATTTTATATTTGGGCTGCTGAATTGTTTCCAAGACCACTTGTCTTACTAGCATACCACAGCAGATTTAGTTTCAGTGACTGCCTGATAATTATGTATAAATTTCTTTCTCTGAATAAGATTTTGAAATACATTTGGAAATTATAATGATTGCAATAAAATTTATTTTAAGAACTGAAATAAATTTCTAGAAGTATGTAGAGTTCCAACTGCAATGAACTTTAAAAGATACTCATGTAATGCATTAAAAGAAAATTTTGGACATTTAAATCGAAAGGAGCAAGTGAGGTAGAACATTTTAAAAAGTTAGAGCAATAAATGGTAGTTACTGATAAAATTAAGTGATTATTAAATCCATCTTTAGAACTTCGTTTTTGTTCAATAAAAAGGGTTCAAACCTGTCTGTTATCTGTTTTCCTTAATCACTGGATCTTACAAACGAACAAAATGGCTATGGCATGCTCATCAAAGCACATTTGAAGGAAGGAACCAGGAGATACAAAAAATTTCTTACACTTCAATTTTCCAGGTTTTGAAGTAAACTCGTTTCCAGTACCCTTGATAAAATTGATACAGCTGCATTAAACGCCTCGTTTGGTGGCACAGCTCTTGGTGCATTTTTTGGAGCACTTTTTATGTCATCAAAGAAACCAGGCAATGAGAGCGCACACAAGCTAGATAAAAATGGTTTTCTTCTAAACCAGCTGTCCAATCCTCTCACTGCCGTGCTTGCAAGTTGGTAGAGTGAAAGATGGTAGAGTCCATCTGCAACCATCAAAAGCTTAAGGCCGCGGACAAAACATGGAGCAAGCTTTTGTCTGACTCAGTTCCACCTAATTTGCCATGACATATTGCTATGGCAATCAATGTGCATGCTTCTCTCGACTGCCCCTTTCGTTCGATGGGGAGCTTTATGGATTTTAGTCATCTTTTATCTTGTTCTTTTTTATCTGATGACCACATCTTAGTTGAAGACCTTTTTAGCCAAGATAATTTGTACTGAGCTGCCCATAGGAAATTATGGTCCCTGGACTTTTCCTGACATACGAAAGAAAATGTTGCCAAGGAAAGAATTTTTAGAAAAAATCTTTTTTTAAACGGAAAATAATAAGCTTTACTGGACAGTAATTAACAAGAAAAAATACAAAACTTTGAAAACATGTTATTTTATTGGAAAATAATTAGCAGAAATAGTTGGAAAATAGCAGTTAAAATATCTTTATTTTTTTAACTGTTTTAAGCTCCTCCCAATCTAAATCTTTAAGAATTTCTAATAACGAATTTTCAAACAAATACTTAGCCAAATAAAAATGCAATGGAGTTTGTTGTGTGAAGGAAGTGCCATAACTTGCTACTAAAAGTGCGCCAAGAGAGTTGCCACCAAGCAAGGTGTATAATACAGCTGTATCGAAAAATCTTTTACCCCAGGAGTTCAGAAGTGCTTTCTGAAGGGGTATGAGCTTTCAAATATGTAAGAGAAAAAAAAGCACAGGGGCAATTATAATGACAAGAATGTTTCAACACAGCATGTCAAATTACTTACACAAATAATTTGGGATTATCAGCCACTCTTGAAACCCTCTGTGTCATCATATAGAAATTCCTCATTTGTACAAGGAACTTGTACATTGCTTCATCGTGTGCCTTAAAGAACAAAAATCATGTTACTACACAAAATTGAAATTTATCAAAAGAGTGATCTGTTTTATGGAACAGGGATGTGGTCTAAAACCTAAAATATACGGGGTTAGGCATTTAATTTTTTTTCCAATAAGTTGGTGCTTTTACAAAGTTTTATAAAAAAATGTTAATGTTTCGGATAGACTAGGCCATAAGTTTAGAGGTTCGGTTTGACAAGGCTCGAGCCTATATGAATTTCCTTTATTCCCTAATAAAGAATATTAAGCTCCACTTTGATAGCTTATTTTATCTTCATATATGATCACTATATACCCTCCACTAATGATGAAAATTTTGAAAGACAGGGTTCCATACAGCCAACTTCTAAGAAAAGATATCCAGCTTAAACAAATTTTATAAATAAAAAATAATTCAAAGTGCACATTTTGCTAAATGAAAGCAATTCAAAACAATATTCGGTACATGTGTAAAATCCCATCGACCATTCTCGCCAAACCAGAAAAATGTCGCCAAACAATGCGGCCAATAATGGGAAGCGTGAAATCAAACATGGTTTTTCCTTTTTTGCTCCTCTGCTTGTCGCCATTGCGATGTGATGTGAAACACACTTGGTTTTATGTAACTTTGTTTAGCCATTTTTTAAATAAGAGTTCTATCAGCTATTAACTGCTATTTCTTTGTTTTTTTCATCTCACATTTTGGAAAAAAAATGATTAAAACGTGAAGCACACTTGGTTTTATGTAATCTTATTTATGTGGTGTCTGATTCACAATGAAGGACCCATTTGTTGCCATCTTGAATGGAATTAGTGTTTTTGGGTCATCGAAATGTTTGTGTAAGTTTGGCTGGAATTGTGCCAATTTTCATGATTGACGGGATTTTACACATGTACCCAATATTCTGCTCTTCACTACTATTATTTGCTTGACAGCAGTTTGAAGTTGACGAAACCGAGTTAGCGATATTTTACACAAAATGGTGAAAAATTAGCAACTTTTCCTTGGGTTGTTATATACGTATATTTGAAGATTTTTTAAAAAATTAGTGACAACTAAGGTTTTAGTGACAATCTAGGAACCACTAATTCCTGTTTCCTTTCACAGTTGCCAAGGCTTGGCTTCATATTCTATTTGGTAGTTATGGGTTTGATACTCTTTTAACAAAAGAAAAATTAGGGTCTTTTCTTTTTAAGACTATTTTAAGTATTGTTAAGGCTAGATTTAATATAGATCGAAGCAGGTTACCACATGAATGCTCAGGTAAGTAAACTTGCATGAGTGCTGTGGTTGGATTTCAGACTCAGTAACGATACTTGTCCAAGGTCAAGTGTCATTGATATTGGTTTTACCAGGTGCAAGGAAAGACCTGTATTGGATGGGTCGGGTTGTTTGGGTTTTATGGTGCAAGATCCAAAAAAGGATAGGTTGCACCAAACACAAGGTAGAATGCAACCCAATAAAAAAATTAAAATATTTATAGTAGTCAGACCAATAATAATAGTAAATAGAGCAAATATTAAGGCTCATTTTGAAGGGCACTTAAAAAATAAAACGCCTCTCGAAGCACTGTGGATGCAAACAAAAATATGCTGTCATAAAAAATAGTATTTTCAAGAATTTTAAGGTGCAATACTACAGACAAAGGGCCATTAGAAATGAAAGTGAAAATTCAAGCCTGTGGGAACACTCAGTAACTCAGACAGAACACAACACATGAAATAATAAAAAAGTAAAACTTATCATTACCATGGGTTCATTTCACAGGTTCACAAAAAATCAAAATTTTTAAAAGGAAATCAAAACAAGTCAACTAACTTTCACCCAGAGATCTTTTCTTGGCTTTTTTTTCAAATCTGAAGTCCTTATGTCCATTTTTTTCTTGGGTAAAACAGCTGAAAAATAAAGAAATGCAATTAAAATAGCAAAAATAAATTGGTTTCACACCTAAACTAGAAACTGATGAGACACATTTTACGACACAGGATACAAGGCATCCATTTGCACTGGTAAATTTTGCTTGTCAATATTTATGGGTATAGTACGTTAAGCCTTTCGATCCCACAGGTCGGAAATACAGGGATGTCTCGAATGGGTATGTGGAGAAGAAAATGAAATAGACTTGACTTACTTTTGTGGGTTGGTTGGTTTTGGGTTTATTAGTGAAAGGACCATATTTGGTCAAGCTGAACCAAACACAACAATGGTAAGGAATTATGAAAATAAAGGTTGGTTGTTTTGGAGTTTTATGGCACAAGGAGCATATTTAATGTAGCTGTACCAAACATAAGACAACGTCGTATAAAAAATGTGAAAGGAAAAAGGGAAAAGAGTAGTAGGATGAAAACAGATCGCTTATATATCCCAGGAGTGTGACATCCATGCTTACTAAGGGCAGTAATAACATAGTCCCTATAAGCCCCAAGGGTAAAGAAAAGACCACTAGAGTACCTCGGGGTCATTGAAGCCAGTACACATCTAAAGGAGATGCAGCCGAGATAAAGGGTGGAGAGAAAGATCACTTAGGCAATCCCCAAGTTTTAGGTAGTAAAAACCATGGGAAAACAGATCATTAGGGTACCTCGTGTTGTTCGCGAAACCTGCATACCCTTAAAGATGTGCCTCCGAAGGACATACTTCTGTGATTTCTTTCCCCCTTCATATGGGGATCTTTTGAAAGGCCATTGTAGCTCTGCAAAAATGTCAGAAAATCACCTTGGGGTACGAACAAATTGGGAGTTTTCCTACATGAGTTCACTGATCCTTCCAATTTCAAAACTATTCTGAGAAACTGATTTGATTTGAACTTATTTTTGCCCTAATAGGTATTGAAAATATTTTAATATGTGCATTGAGAAATATTTTGGACATATTTTATTATCTGAGGCTTAACACACTTTTCCAGAAGCCTAGCGGTCCTCACAGGGCTGCCACAGAAAAATCCCTTGTGAAATAGTAGCATTGATATAAATTCTTAAAAATAGTATAAAAAGTCTCCTCTTAAACGTCTTCTCAGTTGCGCAGATACAAAATGAATAGGCTAAAAACTAATCCTACAGAATCAGTCCTTAAAACTAAAATGAAAATCATACCTTCTTTTTAGGCCCGTGGGAACTGAAGGGCGCAGCATGGTTGATTGGTCTTTTGGGATGGTGCAAGGGCCATATTTGGCCAAGCTGCACCAAACACAAGACAACGTCAAGTAAAAATGTCGTGAAAGGGGGGAAAAGAGGGATTGGGGAAAAGAGTAGTGCGATGGAAGCAGAAAGACTGCTTGATTGATGAAGCGTGACCATGTTTAGTCAAGACAGTAAACCTCATGGGAAAAGAATAGATTACTAGGGTACATCAGGTCCGTGAAGCATGCACACATGCAATGATGTGCCCGAGGGCATAGGAAACTAAATCATTAACTTCCATAAGTTATAAATGTAGGAAATGGTTTAAAGATCAAGCAATCCACATTCCACTTCCTGTGTATGATACAGGAAATGAAGTGCAAGCAATGCCTAACAAATACCTGATGTAACAATAAATTGTAATGATTGAAAAATGATGTTTAAACTAAATATTTCCCCCTTTAATTTGTAAATAAATATCTTTATTTGTTTCTGTCACTTCCATCCCTTTTGCTAAAGTATTCTATATGCAAACTCATCCTAAAGTGTTCCAAGCATTCTACATAAATTAAAAATCTACTAAACTTGACAGCTAAGAAAATGCTAAAAAAAATATGGAACACACCTTGGTTGTTAGTGGACAACTTGGCTTTTTTTGGAGGAGACGCAAGCAACTGTGGCTCTTGTACAATTGGTTCTTGTACTCCAGCAAACCTAGCATTCAGTTTTTCATCATTCATCCTATCCCGGCCAGGGCAGGCACAAACTTTCAATTCAAAGCAACGACGACCAATCTCTTCATTTCTGAATGTATTTTTGATAAATTAATAATTAAAATCAAACAAATAATTAATACAAAAAGAAAAAAAAGAAATTTGGGAAGATTTTTACGACATGAAAACCAATGAGCAATTGTCAGAAATGAAAAATGCCAAAAAATAATTCTCAAAATAAAAAATAATTAAGAGCCGAATTGGGCTTTATGTAAGCAAAATTCGAAACAAAAAGTACTACCATGTATATCTACAAATTTCCTACATCATACTGTCTTCTTCATTTGAGAGTAACTCCAGTTAAAACTTCAATTAAAATTAATTTTGCACCATGAGAGGAATGGGAAAAATACTAACCCTTGTTCCAAAGTGAAGATTAAAGTTATCGGTCTGCGATTTGGACCACCAGAGCACGAACTGAAGCAAACAAATTTGTATAGATAAGTAGAGAAACCCTGACCAACTGAAACAAAACAGGGAAATACAAATGAAACCCGACACTCTACAATTAAGAGTTTAAATTCTGAAAATGAAACTAACTTCACTAGATAAAGTACATAACTAAGAAAAACTACTCCACTTTATTTGTATAGAAAATTCAAAGGTTACATTCAATAGGGAATGACATTTTCAATAATTCACATGCATAAAATTTGTTTAAGGGGTCATTCGAACATGAAATTACACCAAACTTAATAATTTACAATGACAATTCAAAACCTTTTTAAAAATTCAACTTTGATTGCCAGATTACAAGAATGAAAAAGCTTCCCAGACTTGTACTGGTATGTCCTAAAATTTTTCTATCATGCTGAAAATTTTATTCTACTATTATTGAAAAATCCATAACAAAATCTACATACTTCTTTTAAGCTTATTTTCAGTTAATGTACGCACTTGCTAACATGCGTAATTTAACTACTAAATGTATGTTTTGGGACACCTTTAGGATTTCCAAAATCATACAATAAAAAATTATTTTGACAATTTGGAACATAATCAGTATTATAAAGGAGTAGCCATTCTGCTCACTTGGTACCAGTATGAGTTTCAGAGAATACATTTTGCTGGTATTTCATAAACTAAAATTGAGTTTGGTCATATATTCTAATTGGATTTCAAATTAACTAGAAGATTAAAACACACTTTCTAGAAAAACAGAAAACTAAGATTCATTTTCATAGCTGCCAAATTAGAAAAATTGACATCACAAAATGAATAAGTATTATAATTTACATCATGAGCATTATCTTAACATACCTGGTGGATTTTCATAAGGCACGCATACACTGTGTTGAAGAGTCCTGTTATCAATTTCATAAGATGGCAGGGCACTCTCACATCGAATCAAATGCTCTGCTTCAAAAATCTCTGAAAAATGTCATTCTGTTAATATCAATTATCACTCAATATCTTTAGAAACTGATCCTTAATTTAAAACAGTAAATCTTTTATTTGTGTATTTATAACACAAGGACCATAAAGGTCATACTGCATCAGTACAACAGATTGATAGAAACAAATAGGAATTCCAATGAACAAATTCAAATCAAAACCTTAACATTCCAAGTTTTTCTAGGCCTAAGAAAATATCTACAATAAAATTACAAAAGTTAAGATAATTTAAATTGACCATTACTAAAAAATAAACCATAAATATTTATGAAAGATACATTAAATAAATATTTTACCATGTGTAAAATTGTTCTTAAGAACATGGCTGGTTACGATCTGTGTAACTAAAATATAGATGGTATTGATACATAAAAAGAAGACATTCAATAAAATGTGTAACAGATACAATTATATAAAATACACAAAGGAAATGGGTAGTGAGTTAACAGATACTAGCAGATACAGGGCATAGCATCTGATCTAAACTTTCTCAAATGCTTATATCTAACGACTAGCAGTACCCGCACGGCGTTCCCATGACATCATTCTTGTTATGTCCTCACTGATTCTGAAAACATTAAAAAGAAAAAAAAATTATAAGAATGAGTTCTCGACATGACACTGCCATGTCTCCTCATTCCTTCCACCTTACTGATTCTTGCTTAGAGAGCTTCATGATGCACTATGTTGAATGTTCTTCCATTTGGCATGTCCAGTCATGATGGTGACTTCAATAATATTCGGCATCAGTTTCTTGATAGTCTTGTTCCATTGCAGAGTGAAGGTGGATGCAGATTTCTGGGATGCATAATCGGTGCCCCAATCTTCAGGTCTAATATGTGCGAGGGTACTCCAGACGGCTCCAATGTGTTAAAAAACTCTGTTGTGTAGTTAACAGCCTCATCTGTGTTGCATGTAGTGTCAAAAGATTTGTAAATTTGAACACTAATGGGCAATTGTTGTAAAAGTTGCTTATTGGTGACATTCACATCTTCATTTCTTGGGGCAAGAATTGCTCTTTGGCACAGTCATGCATCAGTAAAGTGCTGCTCCACATTTGGAAACACTGCCTCTTTCAGCTCTCGTTGAGTTTTCACAATCCTTCAAATATACTTTGTATTGCTTTACATCAATCTTGATTATCCAAAGTAACGGCACCATTTCCTAGTTGAAGTAGATTATCTACAAATTGTTGGGCAGAGGGATCACCGTTGACATGAACTCGCATGTTTGTTGATAGTCCAAGTCTATGAATGCCATTCCAAATGTAAGATGATTTTAAGGAGGTCTGCATTTCATCCGCACTGGTTCCACAGGAATAACCGGAAGTGTCTGTCGAAAGTCGCCAGCCAACACCATAGTGACGCCTCCCATTCTGTCATTGTTACCATCTGATGCCTTTCAACATAACATCAAGTGCTTCGAATGCGGCTTTGTGGGACATAGTATATTCATCCCAGACAATGAGCTTGCAATCCTGTAGAACCTTTTGCCTTTCCTGAATTTCTTGTAATGTTACATGTAGGAGTCTCCGCGTTTGCCAGATTTAAGAGTAACTTGAAATCAGTCATCCAAATCCATATTGTGCTGCTGTATACGTGCTTTTTGCAGTATGTCTTCAGACAGGTCCCCTTATAGTTCATCCATAACTGATTGGGAGAAGACATTGAGCATGTTTGTAGCATAACAGCAAACAGATTACGTAAAGTCTTTGGCGACCGAGATGCAGCTGCTTCTTCCAATGCTTTATTCCAGTGTTCATCGTTCTCCAGAAGCCCCCTAAGCTGGCAAGCCTCTTTATAAGTTCTGCAGACCCTTCCTTCAAATGTTCTCAAATCTATAAATGATATCGGGCCTCATACTTCATGCAGCAAGAGTTGCAGGAGAAGGCATTCCAAATTGGTTGGATGGACGACGTACACACAGCCTAGTGCATCGCTGGACCTTGTTCCTGCTTGTTCTGGTACAACTTCTCCTTGCTTTCGATGGTTTCATGTCTTGTTTCTGTTGTTCTAAGTATAGTACTTTGGTACTTGGTAGTACAATAGGGTGCGTGCAAACTGATCTTGGGTGCAAAGTCTGAAGAAAGACATCACTCTTGTTTCCTGAGGTGTTTGGACATGTTGAGCAACATTTTATGTTGTGCAGTAGACTCTGGCCATTCTCAAGGTGGATGCTTAGATCAATCACTGTGGGGTGGCGCTCGTGAATTGGGAAGATGAGTATTTTCCATACTGCTTCGTCGCTGCTGATATATTTTCCCATTTGATACTGACGAATTTCATTAAAGTCATTCTCTCCACTGGTCAATTCAAACACAGCCATGTCGGTCCTTTGTTAACATACTTCCGGTTCTAACTTGCTGTAGTCTTGTTTCTCTTTCTAGGGTAGATTCAGCTTCTCTTAGATTTCTTTCCCAGTTATCTCACTGTTGTGTTCGAAGATGTTTCTTTTTTCTGGTAGGCTGTGACATCTTTAAATATAACGCTAAACTAAAGTAATGTAGTTATAAAAATTGCAGAAATTATACAAATTCAAAAGTAAGTTATGAAATAACCCTACTGAAATAAAAATGTGATTCAATCTTTAAATACAGTTATACTTTTAAAAAGTCTTAATGCTAAACCTCACTGATTCTGACAAACAACCTAAACAATGAATCACAATGTCAACGAAATCAAAACCAAATTAAACAGTAATAAACAAAATTGCAGAAATGATACAATTCAAAAGTAAGTTACGAAATAACCACTCTATACTATTTGCGAAAAATACCCAAACAAAAACAGAAAGTAATACAAAAAATTAACAAAGTTAATCAAGAGCCTTATCAGACATCTTTCTTTTTAGAAAGTAAACAGAGTGCCTTGGCTTATTGCCCAGAGCAGAAGCTGTGTGATCTCTCACACTGTTGCCATTCTTAGGAAACCAAACAATACAAAATATGCCAATAAATTAAAAAAAATTCTAGACTAAATTTTAAAATTGGGGCTTCGAAGTACATCAGTCACCTTTAGAACTACCTGTGTGCAAAATTTCATGGTTGTAAGTGCTATAGATTCATCTGGACACCTCAGACACACAAACACTTTCTTTTATAATAGTAAAAATAACAAATTGTTGTTACTCACCATTTCATATTTTATCTAAATTGATTTCTTATGAATATAGCATCCATTTTTAAAAAATGAATTTCATACCTCTAAATCTGTGCTTCTTAACCTGGGGTGCGTGCACCCCTGGGGATGCGAGAAAGCATTTCTAGGGGTGCGAGAGAAGTTTCAATACACAAGTGATTTAATAAAAGACGAACTTATTGAAATATGAACCAATTGACATATTCAAATGGAAATTGAAAAACTGAACTTGGAACAATTCTGGTATACAATTAGAACTTTATTCACAGCTGGCAAAAGCAGCATTAGACACTTTTACCATTTACCACCACCTACCTTTGTGAAACGGGATTTTCATTACTTTTGCACATGAAAATAAAAGCCGGAAATCGCTTAATTGCAAGCAAATCGTCATCGTTAAAAAACCACCAGTCTTTTTTATCTGCTTCTTAATCTTGGAATTTGTTTCTTATAGTTACTTTTTGAAGAGTAAAGTACAGCTAATTTATATCAAAAATAATTTAATAGTAGAAACTTACACATGGCTCACGACATGTCAAACGAAAAAGCATACAGTCCTCAGAAGTTTTTGATGTTCTACACTTGAACCTATCACATGAGCGTCTGCCTTCGCCTCCCGAAGAACTTATACACCTCAAAGCACAAGAGATTTGTGCGCCTTGCTGGCACTGAAAAGATAAACACCAGTCCACTGGCGACGGTGTAGGATCAACTTCTCAGCAAAAAGTCTGGTCAGGTTGCGTCCCCACCATGATGCAATGCAGATGGAGGGATGAAATTCCAAGTTATTATTCTCATCATGGATTCAGACTTTATTTTAAGCCAGTCCACTTTGCAAAGTTCGCTGTGAGATTTAACAAAATTACTGCCATTATCACAATAAATAATAGTGGGTCGCCCTCTACGAGCTATAAATCTTCTTAGCAACTGCAGGAAGGCTTTTGCTGTCAAGGATGTTATTAATTCCATGTGCACTGTGCGACATACTGCACAAGTGAATAGAACTATAAAGGATTTTGTCCCATCTTTCAAATACAGCAGTCTGGTGAGATCTACAACCAAGACTTCAAACATCGTAGCTTCCCTTACACTATCTTCAGGTAAGGAGGAGGCTCTTGGTTCTGGATGGGTCACAGTGAATCGCTTGCATCGGACACATTTCAAGATAACTTGTCTAATCGTTTTTCTGCTACGCAATATCCAATAATTTTCTCTGATCTGGTTCATCAATGTTTGGACTTCAGGATGTCCTAGTTCTTTATGCTTACTGTCTATAAGCATATGCACTATTCTATGTTTTGATGGTAACATTATGGGTAACCTCAAGTTATTTTTGTCTTCCGTTAAAAATACGCGTTTCCGTCAAGTACAGGATAAAGAGGCTTTATTTGTTGATCATTTACACCAACAGGAAATGCTTCACGTTGGATAATTTTAAACAAAACTAATTCTGCACGATTTATTTATTTCAAAGTTAGATCCCCAAAGTAACGCAGTGTTCTCAATTTTGCATTAGAGAAAAATCTATAAATCCAAGCAATTACTCTTACAAGTTTGATATACGCGAGACAGCGAGAACTTATTTTTAGATTCAAGGGATGACGATCACTAAAAAGGTTAAGAATCACTGCTCTAAATGATATAAAATTAACCAATGGCATTTGATCTTTAACAGGCTACTACAAAGAGATTATGAACATTTATATCAATGTAATCTACGTAGTTTCCTAGTTCAAGACGATTTACATTTTTTCCTTGAAATATTTTAAATAAGGTTTGAAAAAGTGAAAAATTACCTGAACTGGGTACAAAAATTAAAAGTCATCAGGAAAGAGGATAAGTTGTTTAAAATTTGACAATAGCATCGATTTTTTCATCAAGTAGATTTCCATTTTAATTTCACTATTAGCCATAATTAAAGGTGAAATTCCATAACAATTATGGAAAATTTGTAATGGTCGGCATTTGTAGCTTTATTTTGTCATGGCCGAATGTTGATGGCCAAAAGAGGTAGTTTACTGGTAGATCTCTTCTTGGCAGAAAATAAAAAATATAAGTAGATTTAATATTTATCAATGTGACAAAACTTAAAAAGCATTTTTTTAAGTAACCGTAATGAAAAATAGAATGAGGCCTGTTTGTATCTATGGCAACATACAAAATCTTGGCAGTAGTTTTTGAGGTAGACAGACAGAACATAGTTATTCAGTCCAAACTAATGGATCGTATTCTTGTTTGAACCTTCAACACCTTTGTAACCATGCATTCACTCAATAGCAACCAAGTTTTTAAAACAATATTCTCAAAGTAAAAAAGATAAATTACTTCTATGTATTTCCTCCATTGAATGGTTGATGCATCGGGTGACAATTTCATGTGCGTCTTTGGGCTCACTGTAAACAACCGTGGCTCGAATAAAAACACCTTTTCTCATGGGCACGTTGGTGGAAAAATTAATTGGACAAGGAGCATCCTTTTTCACATACAGTTTGTTACAAGGTTCAGAATACTAAAAAGACAAAAATGTCCATTCACCACTTTTAAAATGTACAAGAGTAAATTCAAATCTGAATACATTATCACTATAATTACATCAAGATTCAATGCACTTGCAGCAGCCCAATGCAAAAGTGGGCAAAATAGATGCAAGTAATAGTTGAAATTAGAGAATGTTGAAAGGGGAATAATGGAGTTGTTTAAGGAAAGATAAAATGAACATGGAAGAATTTATGAAAATATTTTTCAGATTATAATGGATTCAAAACTTACTGTCCAGGAAACTTTTTTGCATGCAAGACCTTGAGACTCGATGAAGACATTAAATGAATATTCACCAGGCCAATTGGATCTAAAAAGAAATAATAGTTATAACACCCAAATCTAAACTTCATGTAACAACCTGCTGTGGCTTGATCAGCACCACTACTTTAGAGAGCTTGTTAATGCGAGATCGCATATTATGCTTTATCAACCTTTCCTATTTCAAGAGCGAACTAAAGTGAAGCAAATCAGTTTCAGTTCACATTTGAACAAGTATATATATATATATATATTTTTCCTGCATCAGTAAAAGTCCAGGGACCATAATTTTCTACAGGCAAGCCCAGTACAAATTAGCCTGGCTAAAAAGGTCGTCAACCAAGATGTGATCGTCAGATAAAAAAGTGCAAGATAAAAGATGATTAAAATCCATAAAGCTCCCTGTGGAACAAAGGGGCAGTCAGGAGAAGCATGCATACCAATGGGGTGTAAGTGTCCTCTTAAAAAGTTGTGTCCAGTTAAGATTCGAAAATTTGCCATAGCAATATGTCGTGGCAAATTAGGTGGAACAGGGTCAGACAAAAGCTTGCTCTTGTTTTGTACGTGACCTTAAGCTTTTGATGGTTGCAGACAGACTTATTTATCTTTCGCTCTACCAACCTGCAAGCACAGTGGTAAGGGAGAAGGCTGGGGTAGAGGACAACCATATTTAGCCAGCTTGTCTGCACACTCATTGCCGGGTATATCAAAATGGCTTCATATCCATTGGAAGGCAATGACCCAACCAGTTCAAGATGTCACTTTGTGCGAGTATATAAGGTTCGCTACCTTGTCTGTTTGCTTTGTGTAAGTGCTGTGATATTCGTAAATAAAAACCTTCTGATTATGTCAGCATCAAACCAACCAAACATCAGCATTCTATCCTCCATAACAAATCAGACCATCCTTTTCTCCAGCCCAAAAAAATTTCCACACGTCATAACCTGCCTACTAAGGTTTAAAAGACGATTTTGAGTGCAACACGATACCTGCAACTTCCCAGGAAAATCCTCTAGAACAATTTTGCGACATGAACACAAATTATCAGAAAAGAAAAACACCTAAAATAATTCTAAAAATAAAAATAATTGAGAGTGAT
The DNA here is from genome assembly GCA_933210815.1 of Meta bourneti. Lineage (NCBI taxonomy): Eukaryota > Metazoa > Arthropoda > Arachnida > Araneae > Tetragnathidae > Meta > Meta bourneti. The sequence continues at coordinate 5,558,813 of OW119931.1, read as the reverse complement.
AAATTAGTGACAATTGGGCTTCATGAGAGTAATTCAAAATATTAAAAGCAACTCTGCTCTCTGCGAGTTATATGCTTGGCAACAGTTCGAACTTGACACAATCGATTTGGCAATACTTCACACAAAATAGCCAAATATACGGAAATATGAGCAATTAAATTTTTCTGAGTGGTTTTAGAGGAAAAATTGCAGGTTTCCCTTGAAGGTTGGTGCCAAAGATTTTTATAACAATCTAGCAATCTAACAATGGTTGCCTGAGATTGGCACCAAAACTTTGAAATTGCCATCACTTGAAAATTTTCCCCTTCAGAAAAATCTGGAATGCTTTCTGTATGGAAGACTTCCAGAAGTTTGTCAACGGTAATTTTCCCCATCTGTCTAAACAGCTGCAGAAGGCCCTAGGAAATTAGTGGGTGCTGAAGCTAATTTGAATGAATAGTGTTTTACTTGAATTGAAATAAAAAATCTGCATAAAAATTATAAAACTAATTATGTGGTAAGCTGTTTGAGCTGCTTATTGCCAAAAGCATTCTTGCCTTCAAACAGTAATATACATAGAAGATAGGGATGACAGTAATTTGATTTATCACTAGTTACCTTTCGTTTGATGGGAGGAATCGAACCTGTGTCACCTACATCTCACAGGATGCTAGCACAGTGGGTATATCCACTGAGCCAAGACCTTGACAAATTGGATGCTGGAATGTTTCAATTACGTGTTCTGTTGGCGATCGACGCACCTTACTTACCTTATAATTGACAAGGATTCCTCAGTGGCTAAATTTCTGGACAGTCAACAAAAATAAACTAGCCATTGACATTGTCAATGCAGGCATGCAAGAAAACCTTTTTTTTATTCAGAATTAAAAAACTTCTTGTTTATTGACCTTGTCATAGGAACGGAACTCAGTCACTGGGGTAGATCAGGCCAGAGTGCTCACTAATGTGCTAAATGTACTGGTTTGAACTAAAAATATGATACGCATATTGATAACTTTTGAAAACTCAAACCATCGCAACATGCATATAATGATTCTATAGAAAGATTTAAAAAATACATACACAGCTGGCAAAGATACTCTAGTGGGATATGGCATTGGTGGAACTTGAATTCCAGCAGACAATTCTCCCAGGTATTGCTGAAAGAGAATTGTCAATTTTAAAACAAAACAAACGGGGAAGTTCCTACAGCTAAGATAAGCACAATAACAAAACTGGTCTTGTGTAATTATCTTTAATGCTTTGTTTGTACAATGCAAAGAAGAAATGTACGTTGGAAAGCCTGCCTGTGTGATCACTATACTTCAGGTCAACTGTACTCGATTGGTATTTATACAACAAAGATAGATCCTTCCACCACAAAAATACAGTTCCTGAAACACTACAAATTGATCTAATACAGGTAACCCCCGTATAACACAGCACTTCTATAGCACGGATTCACTCAAACACGGTTCAAGAATTGGAAACATCCCCGTATAACATGGTGCTTTTATAGAATGATTGGAACAATGCGAAAAGGACGGGCATTATGAAAGTTTAATTTAAACGGTGTAGCATGGGAATATCCTAAGAACTACATGCGCGGATATTATCTCGAGATAAATTAAATAAAAAGTAACTTAGCTTAGAAGAGACTTGGCGTCTCTTGGGGATCCCCCCTCATCATCAAAAAGAAAAATGGCAAGAAAGCTTAACGCGTTTCTTTCTCACAAAACTGCAAGGTCATTGGACTGAGGTAAAAAAAAGAGAGCGTGTTCTTCCTCTCCACGCTTTTTATCAGTTTTTCAGGGGGTCGCAAATCAGGGGAAATGGTCTTGTCAATCAAGGGAGTTGGACTTCCTGATTCGCTGTTTATAAACTAGCTCATCTGTAATTTGTTAGATGGACACACATGACATGGCATGGCATGACGTAACTTTCTGGAAGATTCTTAGCATAGTTAATGAGCGTCCTGGAGCGAGGGAGAAAACGGAATTGAGGAATCTGAAATAAAGGACTTAAAAAATAAATGGCATCACTGATCTCGTGGCTGTCACTCAGAGGATGAGGATATCTTGCCAAAAAGAAAACACCCTCAGTTAATAGTGCTTAGTGATGACGAAGAAAACATTATTTAATTCATATTAATATGTATTACTTCTTAAGAAAATTTGAATAAAGATATTTATCTTTATTATGAAAATATAATACCATGTTTTTTAATTTTTGGAACCTAACCCCCCCCTTTTCGCATTAGTTCTTTGTTTCGTATAACATGGATTCGCATAACACGGCAATTTTTTGGAACATAACTCCCGTGTTATTCGTGGGTTACCTGTAGATGGTTTCGCACAAGGGCCAGATTTGGGCAAGCTGCGCCAACTACCATACATATTTGAGATCAGCATTTCTTAATTACAAGCAGGTCATTCCAAGCAAAATGAGCAATTTGGCTGTGGCTGACATATCACGGATTTCAGTGAAAATCAGTTTTTAAATAGATCATATAGTAATGACCAACTGCAAAATATTAGGTTTCAGAAATCTATATTGTTAATTATTGACATTTAAAGTTCAAGAAGCGTCAGAATATTATTTAATAGCCGTCATTGCTGAATCTGAGGGATTGATGAAAATAGAAATTTTGCCAATTTGCTACAAATTTCAAATTGCTCTGGTATCTTTAGAAATGGAAAGACAATATTAAAAATTATTTTTAATGAAGAGCCTTTCCCAACAAATAGCATGGTGTAATTTGATGATTGTGTTTCTACCTCCTTTATAAAGAAAAAAAACATTTAAGAGTAAAAATTACGGAAAATACGATTTTTCAATTTTTAAAAATGCATATTTCACTGAGGGAAAGCTCTAAGAACATTAAAACTTTTCAACATAAAAGAGCAAGATGTCTATTATATGTCCTGAAATTTTCATAACTGTAATTTGATTATTTTTGTCTTGGAAATTTTTTTAATTACACGTAAATTTTGCTTTTTTTATCACAGCTGATAATGAGTTACAACGTCCGATAATATAAAAAATGCGGTATAAGAATGAAATACAACTGTTATTATGGTGCACGTGCAAAATTTCACATGAAATTTCTTTTTAGTCTTTTGCTTAATCCAAGGAGTTTTCATCAGTGAAATAATTAGGTGGGAAGTTAATTTTGTTAGAAGTCTTTTCGATTTGCTTTTTCCTTTGGAAACGTAAGTATTAAATACTACTACTTGTGAATATTAAATGCGTTTTATAAATATTAAGCATTATTAGTCAGGTAAACACTAATTTTGAGAGTAAAAAAATTTAAACATCGTTGTTAAACTCGATTCTCCCAAATGTACATAACTCTCTCACGAATCCTTTTCCGTATTTATCACAATCGCTAGTGAAATAAGTAAAGATTTCAAGAATTCGGCAGCACGATGAAAATTTCAATTTAGTAACTATAAAATTGAACAAGAAACCTTTATCAGAATGAAAGTGAATTTGAAGACAATCAAGTAAAGGTTTTAAATGTTTAAGCTTTTTTAATTGATTTGATGTCCTGCTTTTAAAATTTCCTTCAAAAGTTAAAAATAATTTGGTATTTCATTATTGATTTGGGGTTTCATTGTTGCCATTTGAAACAAGTAATATGCATAGAATGGGAAGGAAATGCTATGATTGGCGATAATAAACATTGCCAGTTAGTGCGATACTGTTGAAATATGGTAACCCGTAGTAGAACATCCGAATAGTCATTTGGCGAAGAAACTTTCAGTCGCCAATTGATTGGATGGGCACGAATGTGTTTTTGCCTTTTACTAATTTTGTTATTGTTGCAAGCTTAAAAACGAGATTCTGTCGGGAAGAGCTTCTTGTGGAATTTTATGTCAAGAGAATTATTAGGCTTAGTTGTAAAATACGCTACGACAGTGAAATCAAAATTTAATGTCACTCAATTATATGACAAACTGGAATCACATTTACAATCATAAGAATCAATTGCCATGACCTGACAAATACGCTGCGATGTTATTTCCTTTAGAGGAATCATGTATACCGGAAGATATACTCAGGGTATGGTTAAGTCCTTCAATAACTAAAGATAAAGAAATTTTTTATGGGGACAAGTTATCACAGCTGTTACGTTTCCTCCAGGCAGAGATTGAAGGGGAAGAGCGAATTTCTTTAGCCATTGCTAGCTTCAGATTGAGAATATTTCTAAGCAGACTAGAGAAAAGGAAATTTCAACTCCTACTGCAAATAACTTATTATTGGGGCAAAAGAAATTCCAAAAGTTATACAAGTGTTTTGCGGGAAAATTGCATTCAAGTTAAAAGATGTCAATTGAGGAAAAGTTTGAAATTTTAAGGAACAAAAATGTTGTTTCTCATGTTTGAAAGTGGGACATCGCTCAAAAGCTTGTAGAAGTTATGTCCGTTGTATACTGTGTGGCAGGAGACATATTATTGTGTCCGGACATCAAACAGAATCCAGTTTTTGTGGATCGATTCAACGCATTCAGAAGGGTCCGTGGATGAAAGATTTGCAAAAAAGGGGCATCTCAATCACAGATGTTGGTAAAGGAAAGCCAGTTACTGAAATATTGATCGGAGCAGACTTTGCAGGAAAAATTTACACCGGAAGAAGTTACAATATAAAATCTGGTCTAACTGCAATTAAAACTCGACTTGGATGGGTTTTAATGGGCAAACAGAGATAAAATGATTCAAGAAATTCTATGGCTGCTGTTGCAACTTCACTCTTGATACATAGCAACAATATTAGATTTATGGAACTTGGAATCCATTGGTATCCATGACCAGAGTGAACAATACAGCAAAGATGAAATTGAAAATACAGTAATAGAACATTTTATGAAAACGGTGACAATTAACGGAAACGGAAGATACCAAGTAAACTTTTCCTTGAAAGAAATGAGAGATCTTCTGGACAACAAAATCTTAGCTGAGAAGAGATTGGAGCGAACTGTGAAATTAATTAGAGAAGGCAAATTTGAAGATTATGATTTGGTTTTCAGAGAGTGGTTACAAGATATAATAGAGGAGGTGCCACCCGAAGAACTTTCCAAGACGAGCTGCTATTTGCCATAGAGGAGTTTTTAAAACTTGTTCTACTACAAAAGTGCATCCTGTATTTGATGCTTCAAGTAAACAGAAAGGCCATCCTTCTCTCAACGATTGCTTGCAAAAGGGACTTAATTCTCTCGAGCTTATCCCAGTGCTTTTGATGAGATTTAGAGAAAAGAAAATAGGAGTGATCGCAGATATAAAGGCCTTTTTTCAGATACTCATCAGCGAAGATCGAGATTTCCTTCGATTTTTCTGGTGGAAGGATGGTTTGAGCAAAGAAATGAAAATATTTAGTTGGCACAAATAACCTTTCCAAATCGATTAATTTGAAAGTAGTTCAAGCTGAGGCCTGTTTGAAGAGAATTGTATGGATGTTTAATCCTCCTAAAGCTGCATGGTGGAGCGGATTTTTTGAGCGTCTCAAACAAATACTTAAGAGATTATTACAACATGTCTTAGGTAACGCCTCTTATGACGAAATGATCAGCCTACTGTGTTATTGCGAGGCAATAAAAATTTCAAGACCCCTCACATACATTTCTGACAACCCTGATGATCCGCTCCCTTTAACGCCTGCCATGTTCCTGCAAGATAGAGACAGTGGGAGTTCCCGACTTGGATCACCTTGATAAAGTCGACCAGTCAAAATTTCGTTACCAACAGAGACTGAGTGAAGATTTGAGGAGACGATTCCGAACAGAATATCTCGATCAACTACTGTTGAAGAAACTGAACAAGAATTGTCTAAATCTGAAAGTCGGAGACATTGTCTTGATTGAAAATGAAGAGAAGAACCTGTTGGCCGATGGGACAAATCGTGGCTATATCCTGGAAAGGACGATAACGTTCGTCAAGTAAAAATTAAGATGTCGTTTGGGTTGTTGCTTCGTCCGGTGCAACATGTGTATCCATTAGAAGTAGGGTACCCCGACGAAGGTCTTGAAAGGGTACAAAAATCTAATGAAACAAATGAAAATTATCCTGAGCCAAAGACATCAATGCATGATGAATTGGTGAAAAGGGTGATTACTAGGAGTGGTAGAACTGTAAAACTCCCATGTAAATTTCAGGACTTTGAACTTCCGAGTTTCATGAACTATGATATTTTGATTATTGAGAACTCTAATATTTTTCTTTTGTTAAGTGTAGCAAGTAAATCAGTGTTTAAATTCTTTGGAGTAAGTTAGACTTTTCTCTACTTTAATTAGCCGTGAATTTAATTATTGTTATATTTTTTCACTTTAATTAGTTTTAAGTTTCCACATTTAGTTAAATTTTAAACTTTGGTTGAGCTAATTGTAGATTTGCTTGTTTTGTATAAGGTTTTGATAATGTGTTTTATCAAAAGGTGGGAGAATGTCGGATTCAGATTTTAAGCAGCGCCACCTATTTTGTGTTTACATTTATTCGATGATAATTAAGCTTTTTAAGATTGGTAACGACTCGCAAGTGATACAGTCGATTTGTAAAAATTCCAAAACAATGTTGAAACAACTTGTGTACATATTTTGTAAATAAAGTTTATGAAGAAACAGAAACAGGGTACGTTTCTGCCTTTCATGAGTGTCATATCTAACACTCATGGTGAAACGTAAACGAAGAGGGAACTGAAGTCGTTTAAATTGCAATGCGAGATCCGAAGGGATGATTGGGATCCTAGAAATAAATGCATCTTCGCCTGTGGCATGTCCAATCATGATGGTGGCTTCAATAATATTCGGCATCAGTTTCTTGATAGAAAGTCTTGTTCCATTCCAGAATGAAGGTGGATGCAGATTTCTGAGAAGTGCCACAATTTCTAGCTGTAATATATGTGAGCGTACTCCAGATGGCTCCAATGTGTTCAAAACCTCTGTTCTGTAGTTCACAGCCTCATCTGTGTCACATGTAGTGTTGATAGATTTGTATTATACAAATACAGAAATTATAGAAATTTAAAAGTAAGTTATGAAAAAAATCACTACTGAAATAAAAATATGATTGAAACTTTAAATATAACGCTATACTTTTAAAGTCTTGTTGTCATCTCACTGATTCCGAGAAACCTAAATGAATCACAATGGCAGCAAAATCAAAACCAAATTAAACAGTAATAAACACTGTTACTCCATTTCATGTAATGTAGTTATTTGCCTGAAATAAAAGTGAGATTAAAATTGCAGAAATTATACAAATTCAAAAGTAAGTTATGAAATAACTACTACTGAAATAAAAATGTGAATCAATCTTTAAATATAATGCTACACTTTTAAAAAGTCTTGTTATGTCAACTCTATAAAGCTAAACCAAAATAATGTAGTTATTGCTGTTACTTTATTTCATGTAATTTATTAATTGAGTTGCAGAAAATTTCTTGATGGTAGGAACTTGGCACTTGGAGTCGAAACCCTCAACCCAGTGTTAACCAGCTGATTTCGGGGAATCCAAATTTAGTACCGAAACGGCGGTTTAAACCTCGGATCAGGAAATGAATAAGGTTTGTGTGATAATCCACAGCTTAACTCGGACTCGTGAATACGGTCTTTAGAATTGCATCATTGAAAAGAGAAAAAGATAAAACAAATAAGGTAGTATGAGGTGGAGGTATTGTATTTGAAAACTGACAAATCTGAAAAAATTGGAGGTCATTTTTCCATGAAGATTTCATGTAACAAAACCATCATTAAAAAAATTTAATTTATTTTCTGTTGTACGAGGACCATTATTTTTCCTTAATATTAAATACATTCTACTCGAATGACTTCCCTTATGAATAACTAAATTAAAATAATTAAATTTAATTTGATATAAATAGTTATAAATAAGCAAGGCAGTCCACTGAAATTATTCAGCAATCTATCAAAGGACATCAATCAAGTTTATCAACCAACGAGAAATTTTGACAGTAAAAAGGTCAAATCTTACCACAGTAGATTTTCCATCTGGCATCTGGAAACTATTTACCCAGTCTTGATCCTAAAAAAAGGAAAACCCATTTAAAAATAGGCAGGCAAAAATGTGGAATTCCTATCTAGATAGTCATGTCAGGGCATCCCACATGATATTTTTGAATGCCTATAACTGGACATGGGGTTCAGTTAGAAATGAGCTCTTGCAACACGAATGGCCATATTCACTAGACCAAGTTAAATTGTAGATTAATGATAATCCCCATTCATCGAAGAAACTGTATTCACAATGTCTGATCTGAGGTTTTAACTGCCCTTTTGGTGCTAAATTTTGATCCTCCAAAATCTAAGCTTTAACATTAGGTTGAGATAAAAGTATGCGCACTACTAGGTTTTTGCGGATGAAGCAAAGCATGTCATCAACAAAACAAAATGGAAGACACTTCATTCTGAGCTAAACTACAGTATTCTGACTAAAAATTCTTAAATATTAGGTAGGGTAGCTGAGATTTGTACTGAATTTAAAAATTTATTCATGAAGCTTTGTTGATGTTATCAGCTTTTGGAATCACTAGGAATAGTTGGAATATAGTTGATTCGTAAACATGCAGATGCATTGATGATGGCAAATACAAATTCGTCGTGGAATAAAATTCATTTGTTGATTTATTATGTATAAAAAGATGACTGTATGTTACTTTACTCTTTGCATCAACACAACAATACTGAAGGGCATAAAATTAAAACCGATTACATTAATTTGTCAAGGGTTTGAGTATAATTCTTTTTTCCTTGACTTGAATTACAATAAAAATTCAATCTCGAACTAAATACCTTTACTAAACTAAATATCTTCTATTTTCAAACCTGAATTGGAATGTGCAATTAAAATTATCCCACATGAATTTCATTTGTCAAAATTTGGAATAAATTATACTGGCAAAGAATATTGCCAGTATGGAATAAGTGATGTTTCAGATTCGGCTGTCATAAAAATGTAAACACTATCATGTGATTGAGAGGAGACTAGTAGCCAATCACAGCAAGCTTATAACTTTAATCAGTGGATCACTTAATTCATGAATAAGATCCTTAGTTAATCTGTGGCTTAACCCTGACATGTAGATTTGTTGATCTACATATTAACTCGAGAGTTTTGAATACAGCCATTAGCAGCAGTTTTAGTAGCCACAGCAGTAGATTCTTGGTGCAGGGTCTTCAAAAAGAACATGTGGAGTAGAAGCATTAGGTACTTAGGAAACAGTTCACTTTTAACCACTTAAAGCACAAGTTTTTTTCGGAAAAACTGGTAAAAAATGATCGAGTTTTTTTTGACAGAAAATGAATATATAGGTATAGTGTAAGTTATTTTTTGCAATTTCAGTAACGGGGGTGGGGTAAAAGTTATAAAAAATTTTTATACAAACAAAGTGTAAATTATTTGATTACATGTTTATTTTGAATTTCATATTAACTTCAGATTCACTTCCATCACTCAAGAGATCATCACTTTCATCGCTGAAACTTTCTGATAAATTGGCCATATTCAAAATCGTCAGAGTCGCTCATTATCAGATAACTTTTTCTAAACAGTTACAAAAACACTTAGTAAAAATTAATTTATGGTTAACTGTTTACTTTTATGATATTTAATGTAATAAAAATGGATATATTACCTTTTCCACACCAAACAACTGCTTTATAACAAAGAATTCCTAACAAACTTATAGCTAATCATCAAAATGCACCACGTGGTTTACACAAAAAAAATGCTGCATAGGGTGCCATCTATGGTCAATAAGTTTAATTATAGTCTAGCCTATCTATTTTTATTAGATCTCAGACAAGCATTAGAAATAAAATAACGCGAGATACAAGAGCGCCCGTCTGAGACAAGGGCATGTGCAAGTTTGCCGGTAACTTTCGCCCGTGTCAAACACGGGCAAATGCGTCAAGTGATATATAGAAGCAAAAAGTAGTAACTTTGGTACATCTTTGAGACTTTCTTGTGGCCACCACCTATGCAGCGTTTCTTAGCGTGCTTTTTACGTCGCCAAGGAAGAATTAATTAGAAAAACAGAGTTAGGCTTAGTGAAAGGAAAATAATTAAAAAATTAACGAAACGAATTTGAAAAACAGAAAGAAATCCACACAACTAATTATTCTTACTATTGCTAGGTAAGTACTTAAATGAAAAATCTTTACTTTTTCTGAAATATTGTTAAAGAAGTTTGTCCAAGTTAAACAATTCATTAGTTTTAAATCTAATGGCTATATAATATAAATGTTATAAAAGATCACAACAATTCTAGTTACTAGAGTTAAGTTTTCTTTGTCTGCCACAACTCGCTGCACAAAGAACACCAAAAGCATTGCCACAAAAAAGCTTTATAGCAAAGCTGTAACGTAGTTTCATTTGCCTGTGGCATCTCTGGTCCACGTATTTAAAACAAGAAACCATCAATAAGCCATTTTTGCATCAAAACATACAAGTGCACTCTCCATAATAAACAATTCAATTTTAAAACTCAATAAGCTATACATACAACTGAGGGGTTCATCAGATTAAGTGCAGGTAAAGTTCCATTGGAAGTACCATTCAATCTGGAATAGACATTAAAGGATCAATGCAAGTGTACAGGATTTATTATACATGGGAACAACCCATAAATATAATCTCCTAAAAAAACTTAAAATAAGTTACTTAGTCTTTCAAAAAGCAGAATTGGGTCATTCCATATGGGGGACACCTGGTGGGCGTTGCACCAGTCATGGATTCTTTTCAAATTTTTACTATAGATAGACATGGCAGTGAAACCCACAGATCTCAATTATTTAAATATTTTGTCCAATATTAGTTGATACGGGAATTTAAAAATTGTTCAATTTTACAAAATGGCGGCCATCCTGGATTTGCACTGTCTATGGACCTGGATTTGCCACAACACTAACTTGAGAACTAATAGATTTAGTAATTTTGGTACCAAATGGTAGCCATTTATTTCAAGACTGTATATGAACCACAAAAACTGGCAATTTTACATTTTAGTGGATTTTTTACATGTAAAATGAAAAAACTCGCTTTTAAAAACAGTCGAGTAAGGTGTATGTATATGTTACCGTGAAAGACCAAAATTGGAGAATGTCGACTTTCACCGGTGAATGTCGACACATACCAAATACGTCGGTGAAAGATCGAATATTTCATTACATTCTTGTACATTCGGACAATCACAGATATGCTCTGGTGGAGGTCGAAAAGAGAGGAGCCAAGGTTTTTTTTCCGATACCCTAATTTATACTGAATGGATATTGCAGTGAATCGTGATCTTTTTCTTGAAAAGTTAAATGCATCAATTGCTGGTAAACGAGAAGACAATTGTTTTTATTTTTCTCAAGAAAAGTACTCTAAAATACTTTCTGAAATGTTACGAACCTCACAAAAACAATTTCCTCCTGCTCAAATTGGTGATACTGTACGAATACAAGTCCCTGATGTCGACAGTGGTCGTACAGATAGCCGAAATGTGTTAGCGGTTGTTGTTGGAATAGAAGACTCCGACTTCTATAAACTGGCAAATAAAAATGGTACCCTCAAGCAGCTTTACACACGTAATCAGTTCGTAATTTGTAAAGAAAAGTTACTTTCCATAGATGAGATTTCTTTTCAAGAAATGTCGCTGAGAGAAGCAGCTGCAGCTAATTCGAGAAGCGGGGGGCAAGGCTATACACGCTGTCATTGCCAAAGGAAGTGTTCCACAAATAAATGCAGTTGTAAAAGCAAGGGACTCTTGTGCAATTCAAAGTGTCATAATAGTTTAAGTTGTTGCAATAAATAAGATTTGAATCACATAATTAAGTAAGTTTTTTATTACTATTATTTTCTTTTCTCATTTATCTTTTCTCATCATCATCACACAATCAAGATCCTTAAGCCTGCTTATTATTTGAATGAATGTTTTGTATAGCATCTTGTATAATGCAGGTAATAATTTTCAGAAACATCTACCACTATGATAGCAGTATCTAGACAATTCATCCTTTTCCTAAACGGCATTGAGATTTTGCAAAAAAAAGGTGATGCATACATAAAGCAATGAGTTTTTCAATCTAATTAGCAATGATAAAATGCAATATTGAAAATATGATCATTTTACTAACAAAAGTGGTTCCTAAGCATAAACGTAAAAGATATTCTAATTAAATATTATAAAACACATAAAAATTTGTAAAGTATTTTAAAAACAATTTAAATAGATAAAAAGCAAATTTTCTTTAATGGTACTTAATATACTTTTTCATAGACGAGTGATAAGATAAATTAAAAGATATATAAAACTGTAATTTGATGTTGTATTGATATTTTTATATTTAATGTGAGTTCGTTTTAAATAAGTACTTCATAAAAACTGAAATTTGACCATATTTTTTAAAGCTATGGTCATTTTTGCACTGTAAGATGACCACCATTTTGAAATACATATGCTGTCATTACAATAGATTTTATTCAGAAACCAAAATTGTATCTCTGAATTTTTGTCAGATTCAAGAACATGTTAGATAATACTTTCACAAAGTTTCAGAAAAAATAAGAGGGTTCATTTTTCCTATAGGCCTTTAAAATCGACTATTTTTAAAAGTAATTTTTTCACTTTACATGTAAAAAAATCCACTAAAATGTAAAACTGCCATTGTTTGGATAGCTTAGATACACTTCTGAAATAGCTTCTATTTGGTTCCAAAATTACTAAATTTGAATTATTAGTTCTAAAGTTAGGGTTAGTTATGAACAGTGTGGCAAATCCAAGATGGCCACCATTTTGTAAAATCGACCCATTTTTAAATTCTTGTATATCAGCTAATATTGGACAAAATGTTAATATAATTGAGATCCAAGGGTTTCAGTAATGTCCATCTATGGTAAAAATGTGAAAAAAAAATCCATGACTATGGTGCAACACCCACCAGGTGTTCCCAAATGGAAATGACCCATTTATTGGTATTATATTAACATTGAATATTCAAGGTTGTTTAGATGGTAAAATTAAACTGCTCCATTTGGGTAATGGGGACAGAAATTAGAATTATTACACAAATGTAGTTAGGGCCTTTTTAAATGTGAACTCTTCAAATATAAACAGTTGCAGTCTTTCATTACTTACACATTCAACAGAATTCCTAAAGTGTCCTGACATAATGGAGGGCTTTCTTGAGGAGAATGAAGATTTGCTTCAGTCATTGTCTAAAAACAGAATAGTACACATGATTAATGCACATAAACAAAACTGCTGTTTGGTTAAGCTTGGTAAATAATAGTCCTTATGAAAATAATATCCTTATGAAAAAAATTTGTAGAGTTCCATAGATAGTATTTCTATAATTATCTAGAAGTTCTATAGAAAGGTCAAGTCATGAAACAAAAGAAAGGTGAGCTTCGATAGAATTCTATACAGGTTTCTAGACATTCTAGATTAATTTATAGAGCTTAGATTATAGAAAAATGGGGTAGAGCTTTGATATATGTATACTGTTGGGGCAATGCTTGTGGAGAATTTTTTGTAATGAGTTATGGCAGGTAAAGGCAGCCCATCTTTATTAGGATTATTCCTGCTTTTATGGCAACCTTGGCAAGTGGAAAGTTTAAATTTTCATTTTTAATATTTTCATTTCTGTTAAATTGTCCTTTGATTTCATCGTTTCTTTTAAATTGTTTTCCAATTCTTTTCAGTTTCACGTAAATTTGAAGAATTTAAACGTCATGTCCCAGTGCAGTCGCATCGTTTCTTTCTATTTTTGAAAATTGTTATCTTCTATTTTAACATACCGGGTGAGATGTCGAATCCGAGACCGTGGCGATTTATCACCAAACATGGTAACCTTGTTGTTTTGATTAAGCCTTATGGCAACCCTATGCAAAAGGTGTTTTGCGTAGGAAAGTCAAAGTTTTTTTTTTTAACGAACATACTGGCTTAGGACGCCATCTTGATTTGGCAACAAAAATTGCTTGGCGACAAACATGTCTCTGATTCTACATCTTTACCAACATACCTTCTGGCTTAAGTGTTGCAGATAAGTTTCAGGGTGTTCCTTCGTGAAATTTGAAATTTAATTTTCTGGTGGTAGGGCAACTTTAGGAAGTGAAGGGTGTGGGTAATCATTTATTTTGCAGACATTTACGTCGGGACAGGATTGGATTTGGGGGTTTTACAGTGCAAGGTCCAAAAGCGGACAAGCTGCGCCAAACACAAGACAGAATGTGACCCAATAAAAGTATAAAATTTACGTCTGGAGAAGCAGCATCTTTTGGGATTTCCTTAAGGAATCAAGATTAATTAAATCGGATTTTTGTGTGATAAATGCAACATTCCGATGAAGTTTGCAGCAAAAAATTCACTTCCAGACTTATACTTGGATTTGTAGAAGTGTTCAGAATAAGGCTAAATTTTCATTAAGAAAAACGATGTTTTCTGTTTCCATCAATAGAAACGTTTTTTTCTTCCTTGGAAACATAAAAAGTGCTGCCACAGTAGTATACGTACATCAAGCTGTACCAAAATGGTCCATAGCTTTTAGAATTCTATAGAAATTTTTCACAAGAGTAGTCTGGCTTGCACAAGTTGGCAGTTAAGTCACATAGTTTTGAATGAGTAGATTAGTTAAATAAGACTGGTGATAACAAATTGCTTTCACAACTGACATCTTTAGTGACTGCCTTCTCATCAGTCACACTAGTATTAGGTTGAATTGTGCACTTGTTTGGTCAACAAAACCAAACAGATTTAATTTTTTCCTCATTAATCAATTTGCTAATTGCTTGAACGGTTACAAATAGCATACATAGAACATGTTTCCCTTCAGCCCATTTGGAAGTATGGGTTGTCAGTGACGAAAAACAAGCCGATCTCCACGCTCAAAATAGTTTTTAATTAATATTTTTTAAAACATGATATGTAAAAAATGTTTACAAAAAATTAAACTGAACGATTTTATTCATATAAAATATGTAAGTGTTACCATGTCAGCAATTTGTCCAAAATAAAATTGTCATACTGCTATCCAACATACCACATTCAAATATTGTCCACTAAATGTTTACAGATCTAAAAAATATTCCCACAGAATTTTAGGGTTGGGAGTTATATTATCGAGATCAACAATAACATCACTTTTTTCAAAGCAACATATTTGGTCACTGAGCAAACATTCTATTGATGTTCTAACAATTCAAGCAAGAAATTAATGACAAGCTCACCATGTATTAAACTATTTTACTACAAATAATACAGAACATAATCTTTGATCCACAGTATGAATTTGGAAAAATTAACATTGGCCAAGGAAGCAATATGCCAAAAGAATCGCGGTTAGCAGATCAGTAGTACAAATAGACAACAAAATATAACATTTTCGTAAAATAAACGTAAACATCAATCATAATATTTAAGTTCAAATTATTATAATATATACAAAAAATACCGTTTACAAACACGAACCACAGGTCACTAACACAATTTGTGAAATAACACTATTTTCAATCGTTTGTAAAATCTTCAAAACAAATCGAAACTAATAAGAGAACGATGCAACAAGTTTCTTAAATATGGAATCTGTTTCTCATGACGTAATAAGGTTTGCTACCATCAAGGTCACAGGATTTTAGGATGATTACGGGGATTATTTCTTATATCTACGGGCTTATACCTTATACACTCTACGGGGCATGCAAAATCGAACAGGTATTTTGTGGCTCAATGTGACCAATGCGCGTCATGACTTTACAAGTAAAATTATCACACAAATGCTACTTTTATTTGACATTTCCAATCTGAAAAATAACTAAAACCAAAGGAGTTGAGTATTAAATTGGAAAAAATAAAATTTTCACCTGTAGCATTAGTACATACCAGTTATACAAAGCAACGAGATTCTAACCTAACTAAACAATGAAAATGCCCGCTTAAGTTAAGCCTACGTTCTGTATTCCATTCTAAACAGGACAAACTCGATACTTCCGGCATCATTTCTCAACCAATAAGCTCCGACCATAATCGCCTACATAGCTTCACCTATAAAGAGCGCAAAAGGTCATAATATTCAAAAATTTGTTGTCCCATTTTTAGTGTAAGATATTTTTAATTTTAAACTTTAAAATATGTTTAATAAAAATATTTTTAATTTTAAACATGTCCTACCTATTCGCGGAGCACTGGGGATTGTTTTGCGGTGCACAGTTTGAGAAACCCTGTATTAGACAACAGAACGAAACATGCAATTCTCACAAAGAATGAAATAAACCTGCCACAGAACAAGAACAGAAGAAAATATTCCTATTCAGAAATGAATCCGAAGCAATGTTTTGGTTCCTTCGAGATTTCGCTTTCAAAATTACGAAGTGTTGTCCTCGGATATTTCTCTTAGTGATTGATCCCAGTCCGTCGCCAATAGTCCTTTGCGTTGTTCCAGTGCGACATTTATTCAACTACCTACCTAAAAGAACAGTATTTCTCATCTCTGAACACTTGATCTCTTGCCATTCGGCAATCGACCAATACTGGCGATTTCTGCATCACGTGTGTCAAATAAGATAGATGGAGCGGTCTAAACATCTGGATTGAATCCTAAAAAACGGTTCGGTCGCCAAAATCCCAAGTAGGGACTATTTTACTATCAATGTTAATAATAATTGCTATTTGGCATTAGCATGGCGATGTTCAAATCACGCCATTGTTATAATTACGACTCTTATGGTTATAATTATGACCCTATTGGCGTCTGGATGGACGGACCGTTATTTGCCGCCATACTCGAGGGGTCACCAATGAAGCAATCAACCAAACAAAAACATCATAATTTTAGGCATCGAACAACGTAAAACGGTTAACGGGATCTTTTAGTAGGAGCGTCTTTCTAAATATGATACACCTAAGTTTCACTGAATTAGGCAGATTGTCACAAATTCACAATTGTTTTAGGCAGACTTTGTTAAAATGCAACCATACGTAGTTCAATACTAAAGCTATAGGTTATGGTAGAAAACAAAGCACCAGCGAAATGCGTTCTACTGAATGTAAATCATTCAATTTCCAAAAAAAGTAAGAAAAATAAATACCAGCAAAGCAGTTCATCGCAGGGACTCCAGCTATAAATATTATAAAAATAACTTTATCTGCAACGCAAAACACGCAGGAGCTGTTAAAAATTAAGCAAAAAGAAATTTATTAATTTGGAGAACTGTAATTTTGAAATACAAAGTCTAACTTATATACTTGCAGTACCCGCACGGCGTTGTCCCTGACATCATTCTTGTTATGTCCTCATTGATACTGAAAACATCAAAAAGAAAAAACAATAATTTTAAGAATGAGTCCCACCACCACCTGACATGAGACGGGCATGTCGCCTCATTCCTTCCACCTCACTGATCCTTCCTTAGAGAGCTCCATGATACACTATGTTCAATGTTCTTCCATTAGGAGCTAGGATATAAAGATTCTCGGCTTTTCCAACTCCTGAACAACCGACGTACAGTTGACCATGGAAGAAACACGGTTTATTGAGATCGAGTCCTACAACTTTCAGCGATTATCCTTGTGCCTTGTTGATGCTCATGGCGAAACTTAAACGAACAGGGAACTGAAAGCGTTTAAATTGGAATAGGAGATCCGAAGGGATGATTGGGATCCTAGGAATGAATACGCCTTCGCCATGTCCAATCATGATGGACAAGATTAATCAAAACTTCAATAATAATCGGCATCAGTTTCTTGATAGTCTTGTTCCATTGCAAAACAAGGTAGATGTAGATTTCTGAGAAGCATAATCGGTGCCCCAATCTTCAGCTCTAATATGTGCGAGGGTACTCCAGATGGCTTCAATGTGTTCAAAAACTCTGTTGTGTAGTTCACAGCCTCATCTGTGTCACATGTAGTGTCGATGGATTTGTAAATTTGAACACTACCGGGCAATTTTTGTAAAAGTTGCTTATTGATGACATTCACATCTTCGTTCCTTGGGGCAAGAATTGCTCTTTGCACAGCCATGCGTGATCAGTGAAGTGCTGCGCCACATTTGGAAACACCGCCTCTTTCACCTCTCGTTGAGTTTTTATAATCCTTACAATGCTTCGCATTGCTATACATACATCTTCATTATCCGAAGTAACGTCACCATTTCCTAGTTAAAGTAGGTTATCTGCAAATTGCTGGGCAGAGGGATCACCGTTGACATAAACTCGCATGTTTGTTGATAGTCCAAGTCTATGAATGTCATTCCAAATGTAAGATGATTTTAAGAAGGGTACATTTCATCCGCCCTGGTTCCACGGGGAATAACCGGAAGTGTCAGTCGAAAGTCGCCAGCCAACACCATAGTGACGCCTCCCATTCTGTCATTGTTACGTATGCTGTCTTTCAACGTAACATTAAGTGCTTCGAATGCGGCTTTGTGAGACATAGTACATTCATCCTAGAGAATGAGCTTGCAATCCTGTAGAATCTTTGCCTTTCCTGAAATGTTACATGTAGGAGTCTCCGCGTTTGCCAGATTTAAGAGTAATTTGAAAGCCGAGTGAGCTGTCCTCACTCCTGTCAATAGAGTTGCGGCAATGCCTGATGAAGCAACAGCCAGGGCAATCTCGTTTCTCTGTCGCACATTAGCCAAAAGAAGATTGATGAGAAAAGTCTTCCCTGTACCGCCAGGAGCATACAAAAAGAATATGCCACCGCGCCTATCAAAAACTGCTTTTGTAATCTTGTCAAATGCTTCCTTTTGATCTTGGTCCATTTTTGGCTCCTTCTCCTCTATGTATGTTGCGAGTACATTCGCGTCATAGTTTCTTTCCATTAGTTCATCACTCGGTAGGGCTGAATCGCTATTTCGATTGAGTTGCGGTAGTTCAAAGATTTTTACGTCCGATCCATCCAACAATATAATCTTTTCCTCATGTAGATTAGAGTTATGTTAAAGATGTCATCACTATAGTCCAGATTCATATTCTGCTGCTGTACGCGTGCTTGGTACAGTATGTCTTCAGACAGGTTCTCCTTGTGGTTCATCCATAACTGATCAGAAGACATCGAGCATGTTTGTTGCATAACTTTAAACACATTACGTAAAATCTTTGGCGATCGAGATGCAGCTGCTTCCAATGTTTTGTTCCAGTGTTCATCGTTGTCCAGAAGTTCTCTAAGCTGGCAAGTAAGTTTCGCAGACCCTTCCTTCAAATGTTCTCAAATCTATAAACGATATTGGGTCTTATACTTCATCTAAAATACTGACATATTTTTCTTTAAATATGCACATTTTTAATGGTCTTTGGAACTAGAATTTACCCCAAGATGGAATTTAAGTGGAGTATAATTGATGACCAGGGGGCCTTAAAAATATTTTTAATAGCTCAGTCATCAGAATGTAGGTAGGTAGATAGTTTAATTAACGTCGCACTGGAGCAATATAACGGGCTATTGGCGACGGTACAGGATCGAACCCGAAGGGAAAGGGGCTGCGGCAGTCCACGTGGAAGGGTAACAAATTTGCAACCGGAGGGTTGCGAGTTCGAAACTCGGTCCAACCAAAGATCGTCGTGTACATGGGGGCTGGCTGTGGTTTAAAATGACGAGGTGTTGTCCTCAGATCTTTCCCTTTGGGACTGATCTCGGACCGTCGACAATAGCCCGTTGTGTTGTTTCAATGCGACGTTAATCAACTACCTACCTACCCGAAGGGAAAAAATCAGAGGACAACACACCTCATCACTTTGATCCATGGTCAGATGACGAGGTCAACACCTGAACTGTCACCCCACTCTCCACACCACGTCAACGTGAGGGCATTTGAGACCACGTCAGATTTAATATGCATCAGCCCCCACGTACACGATGGTGCGATTGGATTGAGTGTCGAACTCGCGATCCTCCGGTAGATAATCCGCTACTCCACTATGGCCCCTCAAAATATAGAAATAGAAAAATATTTACAGGAATTAAAAATTCTAACTAGATTTTTAAAAATAAGTTAGTAATGTTGGCATAAAAATGAAGTGTTCAGCGAAGAAAATTAAAGAATGCGAAAAATTTCCATCAGTGATCTCCTCTGACTTTAAGTAGCAGGGTATGGAAAACCATTAAAAAAAAATCGATTTGATATAAATCCGATTTTTTTAAATTTAAATGCGATTTTTATGATTTTAATTTATCCCTTGTCCGTACAAGTTTAAACTTGTTGGACACAAGACACGCAAGCCATAGTTCTAGATAGTTTTGATTGATGTTAAATATTAATATATATATTTATGATAACATTAATGTACTATTAGGATATAAAGCAGGATACATTTTGCAAGATTAAAATGCGATATGGGAATTAGCAGTTATTCACATGATAGAGTAAATACAATGCAATGTTTTCCCATCTGATTCTCGAGCGGTTTGGATTAGCTTGATTGAAACAACTGATGGCATGAAACTTTTTGAAACTAGATCTATAAGGTTGCCGGGATTCCACTAACACCATATAAATTTTTGTATAAAATTAATCAATAATCAGACATATTTCAGAATTTTGCATTATATATTTTTCATACAAGAAAAAAATGTATGGAATTTCTTTAGTTATTTTTATATAAAGTAACTAATTGATTCAAGACTTGTTTATGAGAAAAAATCATATCACCAATACAAAATAAAAGGAACTTGCAATCAAATTCATGAAAAAATTCCCAATTCTCATTAATTTTTTGCTTGCAAAAAGTACTTATTTGTGAAAAAATGTTATTTGTAATAAAAATGAGACAAAACATAATAAAATACATCAATTGAAATCAAATTTGCCTATTTTTCACATTTTCAGCATTGATAAGTATTTCAGTTCTATTTCACGCATATAAAAAGATTTTATGCATAATAAAAACTTAAGCTTTCCTCTTTGAACAGCATAGAATAAGTGTAATGGCATTCCTCCAGATCATGCCAATCGAGTGGAATTTTGAGCTTTTAATAAAAAAATCGTCACATTCATTAAAATAGCTTTCCGCTTCAATCCATAATCTAGTTTAACATATTCATTGAATTATCAGATTAGTAATTTAACTTTTACATTCCAAAGATCAATTCCATAAATATAGAATAGTAATGCTAGCAGGTAAAGAATTCCTTGGGATCAATGCATAAAATTTCTCAATTAAAAATTGGATTTCTTTTGTGATAATGCAGAAAAATTTTTCATTATAACTGTCTATTTTTTGGAAACCGAATACTTAACTTATTTGATATATTTCTTAGCTTAATTGAAAATAACTTGCATCTTGTTCATAGTTATTTTATTTTCTAATCAATAAACTTAATACACAGAAAGGAAAATGAAATTTTAAATTTCTTTAATTTAATATTTTTTAAATAAAATTAACCTAATTTAAATCAAGCTTATTTAAATCGGACTACAACCCTGTTAAGTAGTGTACAGAAATATAGTAGGTAAAACAATCCATACGTTTGTTTGCTCTTGCAAAAAAAAGGAACAGAAAACTTCCAAAAACGTTCGGATTACTCGATTTTCTCGCTTGGACCACTTAGGTTCACCGGCTGACTCTTCTGCTTTTTTGGTGATTTAAAAAAATCAGAATAATTCCAAAGCGATAAACCGCGCCAAGCTGTTACACACTACTTTGTTTACAGCTGAAGATTCCAATAACCTCCCAAGGAGCTCTCGGTTCACCTCTCGATTACTCAGCATTTTCGAGTTCCAGATTTGTAGCGAACTCAGCTGTCCATATTTTACGAAACTTCTTTTCAGATCAGTTCCGTCAATTTCTTCCAGATCCTGGGTGCCCCCGCACTGAAAGAGTTCACAATATGGCCAAAAAATAGAATCTTCCAGCGATAACAATTTTATTTGAAATAATTCTACGATTTTTATTATTTATCTCTAGAATGAGAATAGCGTGTTGTGTTGCTCCAGTGCGGCATTATTTAATATACCTACCTTTCGAATAAGGTAACGGTCCGGTATCAATCCCAAACGGAAAGATCCTAGGACACCACGTAATTTCTATCCCGTCAGTTGATGAAACACCTGAGCTGGCACCCCTCTCCAAACTTCCACACCACGACAGATTTAACATGCACCAGCCCCCCTTTCACACGACGGTCTTTGGTTGGATTTGAACTCGCAACCCTCCGGTTACTAATCCCGTTACTTTTACAACCGAGCTACCGCGGCCCTTTTCTAGAATGAGGTTCAAGAGGAATTTCTATCTACAGGTATTGTCTACAAAGAGATAACCAATAAACAAAATTTGTTTGACACACACACGGTAAGACCGACACAGAAGGGAAGATACACCCAGATGAATCGAACCTGCATAGAGCAGTGTGCAAGTCCAGAGCCCCAAGAATGGATGCCACTGTGCTTATCTTTTAAACCATTGTCATAGGAACATAAATCCAATTAAAAAGTGGGACAGCAGTGGGTTTGCCCACTGCACTATCTGTCTTGTAGGCAGTGCAGGTTCGATTCCTCCTTGGGTATAGTTCTCTTTTCTATCAGTAAACCTCTCCTTGTGTGTGCATGTCCTGTGTTTGGCCAAAAAATTAGAAGTGTTAAAATCGTCAATGAAAACTGAAACACGAAAAGTATAAATTTCGGAGGTTAGGAGATTTATGTTTATGGGTTTTGTCAAATTTCAATTCTTATTTCGGTATAAATTCCATTACTGAAAGTCGATACGAATAGCAGAAAATAATTTTGATGCAATAAAACACCTCACTTTATTCCAAACTTTATTTAAGAGAAAAAGAATTTATTGGTACAATACCATCAATAAATCCTAAGTACAAAATGTAAAATTACTGTAACATGTTATGCAGTAATAGTTAAAATAAGGTAAAAAACAGTGGAATACAAAAGAAAATCAAGTTGCAAAAAATACAAAATTGAGACAATATCTTATACTAATATAAAAATACATTCAATGGCAAGTTAACAAAATGCTGAAACATAAAATAAATGATGGTCATTCACATTTATCAGAAAGAAATGTAATATCCAAGTTTTAAACAAATTGAATGATTCATAATCTAATGAGACTGGAATTTTTAGGATATAAACAAGAAAAATTACATGAATAAATGTAATCAGTTTTACAAATAGAATAGGATATAAAGAATTTAAATTTGGTAGCATATAAACCAGATATCACCAACCTTTTTGTGCTGATGCATTTGAGTTCTTTATGCAAAAATTACGTTTAAATTATAACACCAAGTTCCGACAAAATGAAGGGGAAAAAATTCTTCTACTAAGGTGTTTCTTAAGACAAAATCTAAACTTCATGCAAAAAAGATTCAGTGGACTTCGACAGTCTAACGATCGCAATCTGCTTGAAAAAGCTAAACTAATATGCAGATAGAAATTTTCACTCATAGCAAATGAATAAAAATTGATTCTTTTAAAAAATTTCAGTTCAATTAAACAAATATCTATAGATCTTAGAAATATTTAAACTCATAAATCTGATCACGATCCAAAAGATGGTAGGTTGGAGTTTAATGGTGACCAAGACCAAGCTGCATGAAACAGCCAAATACAGGTAGTCAAGCATTTCTGAATATCACTACTTAAAAGTTGGAAAGATTATCTCTTTACAGCCAATGTGAGAATTATCACTGAATTTCACTATTAAGCCTAGATAAATAATAGCTTAAGATAGTGTATCTTGCAAACTGATTCGATAGTTAGTTTTATAGAGTTGGCAACACCTGGTTTATTTATCACAAAACCACCCACAAGGGTTGCTTTATGCAACAAATTATTTTGAATGCACGTAAGTACAAATTTTTGAAAAATAATTTTTCTTCCAAATTTTCAATCACGGGAGACAATTTTTTCATTGTAAATTCTTTAAAATCAACACTCAATAGCCAGTGGTTGATTCACGGGGACCACTTTTTTAACTCTGCACATTGAATAAAAGTATACATACCACAAAATACATTTCATTAAATCAAACTTCTTCAAAGTAGACATTTAAACAACTACAAACACAGTTTAAAAGCTTATATCATGAAATACAGTGAACTTTAAAAATACTTTTCTATAAAGCTAATATCAGCACCTTAGGCAGCAGGAATACTTTCCCAAAAATAAAACCTAAGTTTTCAATCACTGAAATCAATTCTTGTTAGCAGGTTAACTCTATTATAGTAGTTTGTTGTAGTAAAAGAGTTATGTGAACATGATTCAGTCTTCTACTAATATAAACCTTTAATACAACAGTTGTGTGAAAGAAATATATAAGTTGTGTGCATTAAACTTAAGTTGTACAAAGTCCAGCATTCTTTCAATATGAATAAAAAAAGAATGGAATTTAGAGGTATCCAACTGAAAGATCTTGGCACAAGCAGAACTTGAAAGTTATAACAAGTGAAACAAAGGACATCTATCTGTCCAACGTAATAAAAGTAATTTACTCGGAATTCAACAAAGTAAAACTACAAACAAAACAATACAAGCATATGAATATATATCACAGCACTTTATTTTCTCCTCCCAGTCCAGCTGAATAATGTGTTGAGGAGAAAATGAATCATAAATTGAACCTGGACACGCATCTGATGAAGTACAAAGAGGTGCAATGAATGTTACAATTTTGTTCCAACAGAGCTTGCAATACAAAAAGCAGAAAATTCTTTGTATGGGGTTGACATTCAACTAATTAACATATATCTTTTTGCATAAACATTGAATTGATTCAACAACTTTTCACTATACTCTGCAACAGGGTGAAAATATCACCAAATGTAACAAGACACTTGTAAATATAAAACATGCATATCTATGCAAAACAATCTGATCTCACTAAATTGATGAATTAAAACATTCACTCGCAATCAAACATTCGTATAACCTTCACACATCTACAGGCAAAGTTGTCACCGAATAGGAAAATGACAAAACGAAAAATTGTACGAATAGAACAGTGAGATTATTCGGGAATAAAACTTCACGTCCACTTTTTCATTTGTTTTCATAAAGGCTCAATAGGTATTTTGTGCCTGGGCACTGATGCCATAAAGATTGAATGAAACTGACACACAAATTTTGATTTATAGAAATCAGAACTATCAAAAGAAATCTGTCCTTTCACTTTCTACGACTTAACAAAATGCCCTTCGTAATACAAGTTAAAAGGTTTCCCAAAGTAGCTGACTAGTGTTAGCAATACAACCGCAATGTTTTTGGCATTTTGAAAAATTTAGTAGTAATAAAACAGGAACTATACAACTACGGAAAGATTTCCATGAGCAAAATTATCTTTCTTGGCAAATGTTTTGTACATTTAAGTGGGAAGAACAGAGTTTGAGTTGTGTTCGCTAGAAAATATCAGTACTTTAAAACACTAAAAAACGAATACACACACATCAATGAAACACATAATGGCATGAGGTAGGATAAAACAACAAAAATTTAAAAAGTATAAAGGATAGTGGACAACACAGAGTGATAAAAGATAAATGCTTAAAAAAGAGGAATGGAAACTTTTCAGCTCTTTTTGTCTTCTTCATCGCTGCTAGTTACAAGCCTGAAAGGAAAAGAAATATATTGACCCCAACTTATTTTATGGGATGGTGACTCATTTTTTACAACAGGGTTCAAACACTTTTTGGAAAAGCAAATTCAAGGAGTTACAAGGCATCACAATTAAATTTTTTCCCATACCAGGTGATACTTTCTGACAGATAAAAAAGAAGTTGAAGAATCTCGCCAAGAAATTTCTATTTTAAAATTAAAAGCCAAATACTTTCTAAGGTTTTCATGACAATCTAGCAACCAGATTCCGATGATTTTCTTCATCATTACTAGGGCCTGATGTCAAAACTTCGAAATTAGCGTCCCTTGAAAAATCTTGCCCAAAGAAAAATCACAAACAAGTCAACAAACTTTTCAAAATAGTTCCTTTAGAGACTATTTCGCTTCAAAACATTCCCCCAGTTGCCAAGGTTGGAAAGTACGAGGAATTCACCTTTTAGTCATCTGTGGCAGTCTTGCAAATTGCTACATGAGGCTCCATTTGCATCAGAGGCATCCTTAATAATTTACAATTGGTTCCTCTTTTTGAAAGAATTAATGATAATGCATTAGTGAACGAGTCTGCATGGGAAGTTAGAAAATTAAGCTATACATGCATAAGAAATTTAAATTTTAAAATTAAAAGCCAAATATTTTCTTAAGGTTTTAATGACAACCTAGATACTAGATTCCGGTGATATTTTTACGGTGAATTCGGCTTGGAGCCAAAACTACCGAAAATTGGTGTCCTGTTGTGTGCCAAATTCACGGATATACCACTTCAATCCGATTGAATCCAATTTGCAAGGCGACAGCCGCAAAATCAGTGATACCATTTTTCCATTCTTCTCTCTTCCGTTCTTCCCTCACTCCGGTGGCGCTCATTAAAAATTCAGGGAATCTTCTAGACAGTTACATCATGTGCTTCCTCTTGACAAGTTATAGACAGGATAGTTTGAAACAAATCGGAAAGACCTAACTCCCCCGATTAACAGCCCCCAAAAGAAGCAAATAAACAACACCGAAAGGGGGGAACTTTTAATTCCAAGTCGAGTCGACAACGCAGCAGATACCAAAGAAACGAGACGCAGTCGTCAGGCGATTACGTCACTTTCAAATAAATGACGAAGGAGACCCCAAGAGACACCATGTCTCTCTGAGTTAAAGTTTTTTTGTTTTATTATTTCGAGATAATTCGGAGTGGAGTTCTTAGGATATGTCCATACTACACAGTTAATTTAATTTCCCTTGATGTTCATTCCTTTGCATCTTTTCCTCAAACTGCTCTTTTCAATCCATTTCCTTTTTTCGACATCACCAAATTAATTTATAATCATGATATATTGTGAGTGAAGTATTATTTTAATGTTGATTGTGTGTTGTCATGTTATTTAACCAAGACTTCCTTTTCTTTTGTTTTATGTGTTAAATTTTTAACTATGGATTATCTTTCATTACCACTTTATTGGTTATCAATTGACATGATGTTTTTTAAGTGTTAATTAATGAACCGAGATATCCAAGCCTTCTGCCCATGCAGTATTATGAGCAGGGTTGGTGCAAGTTTGGTCGAGATTAAGTCTTTCTTCCACTATACGATCGATTACTGTCATTGGGAGTCCTTACACTCGAACCTACATACTAATTTATCAAAAAGGCCCAACAGACCCTTGGAAAATTTTCTTCACAAATGAAAAATCAGAAACATTTTTTGTATGCTATTAGTTTAAAAAGGGAGTAAATTTTCAGACCTTTGGTGAATTTTCTAAAAGGGAGCTAAATTTTCGAAAAGTCGACACACTCTTGAAAATAGTTCCTTTTGAGATTATTTTGTTTGGACATATTTAATCACCAAGGTGAGAAGTTCGCCTGTGGCAGTCCTGCAAATTGTCTGTACGAGGCTCCATTTGTAGCATCCTTAAATCTCCAAACTATTTTCAGTCAGTTTTTTATTTTATTTGAGACTCAATAATAATGCATCATTAGTGAGTCTGGATGGTGAAGGGGATAAGTAAGACACTTCTAGAGAGCAAATTTATTTAGCATCTTATTGGCCCACTTTTTCCTGGGGCCAGCATTTTGCCCATGCCCACAAAAGATTCCTTCAGTGACCATGGGAGGGCAATAGCACTCACTTTGGGTGCAATTGCTTATAGGAATTGTACGACTAAGCCAACACAATTATGATTAACTGTCGAAATGAAAATTTTATCTGCCAAGTATATATTGGTTTGATGCAAAAATTTGTCCCGTTTTAGGCACTAGATGGCATTGCATCTCAAAACCGAAGTGCTATCTACTTCATACGTGTAAAGTTTTGAAAAAAAAAAGAATTTCAGCAAGTACTTGGGGGGAAAATTGTGTTATTGGGTTGTGTTTTTTAAATTTTGTTAAGCATTAAAAATAGCAGAAAATAAGGAGCGTCTTTGACATATTGTGTTTTTTAATTTCCAAGAAAGCAAGAATGCTTTGCAGACGCAAAAGATATGTTTTGAGTAGGTTGAGGGGTGCCGTTAACGATTCCATGTGATGTAAGTGGTTTGGAAAGTTTCGTCACCTGGATCAGTTCTTTAGTCAGAAACCTCAGAACTTCTATGGAAGAAGGATGATGCAGCTACGGGAGATGGAGGAAGGTCATCGAACAGAATGGCACATACTATATTGATTAAATGTAATTTTTAGTAAATAGAATTTTTCTTCAATTTTTGTCGAAGGGCCAAACTTTTGTATCAACCCAATAACTGTAAATAGAAAATGCATACTTTCTATTAAAATGCAGTTAATTTTATATTTGGGCTGCTGAATTGTTGTTTCCAAGACCACTTGTCTTACTAGCATACCACAGCAGATTTAGTTTCAGTGACTGCCTGATAATTATGTAAAAATTTCTTTCTCTGAATAAGATTTTGATATACATTTGGAAATTATTAGGATGCAATAAAATTTATTTTAAGAACTGAAATAAATTTCTAGAAGTATGTAGAGTTCCAACTGCAACAAACTTTAAAAGATACTCATGTAATGCATTAAAAGAAAATTTTGGACATTTAAATCTAAAGGAGCAAGTGAGGGGAAACATTTTAAAAAGTTAGAGCAATAAATGGTAGTTACTGATAAAATTAAGTGACTATTAAATCCATCTTTAGAACATCGTTTTTGTTCAATAAAAAGGGTTCAAACCTGTCTGTTATCTGTTTTCCTTAATCACTGGATCCTACAAACGAACAAAATGGCCATGGCATGCTCATCAAAGCACATTTGAAGGAAGGAACCAGGAGATACAAAAAATTTCTAAGTACATGTCAATTTTCCAGGTTTTTGAGTAAACTTGTTTCCAGTACCCTTGATAAAATTGATACAGCTGCATTAAACGCCTCGTTTGGTGGCAAAGCTCTTGGTGCATTTTTTGGAGCAGTTTTTATGTCATTAAGGAAACCAGGCAATGAGCACGCACACAAGCTAGCTAAAAATGGTTTTCTTCTAAACCAGCTGTCCAACCCTCTCTCACCAACGTGCTTGCAGGTTGGTAGAGTGAAAGATATACAAGTCCATCTGCAACTATCAAAAGCTTAAGGCCACGGACACAATACATGGAGCAAGCTTTCGTCTGACTCAGTTCCACCTAATTTGCCACGACATATTGCTATGGCAATCAATGTGCATGCTTCTCTCGACTGCCCCTTTTGTTCAACGGGGAGCTTTATGGATTTTAGTCATCTTTTATCTTGTTCTTTTTTATCCGATGATCACATCTCAGTTGACGACCTTTTTAGCCAGGCTAATTTGTACTGTACCCGTAGGAAATTATGGCCCCTGGACTTTTCCTGACGCAAGAAAGAAAATGTTGCCAAGGAAAGAATTTTTAGAAAAAATCTTTTTTTAAACGGAAAATAATAAGCTTTAGCGGAAAGTATAAGGGTTGTTCAAATGAAAAGGTACGAAACGTCATAACAACCAAACCGGTTGAAATTTGAATATGCCGCTTTGGGATAACACAGTGAGACATCTAGGGACGCGAATGTACGAGTACCGGCGTGGTTGTGCGTATGCGCGGGCGCCCGCACATGACGCAGGAGAGAAGCAGGCAGTTGTGTGTTCGGTAGAATTGACGTGGCAGTGCGTGCGAGGACATCAAGGCATTCACATTGCAAAATTCGACGATTGAGGAGCAGCGAGATGTTATCAGATTTTTGACTGCGGAAGGGGTTAAACAGGCCGATATTGATCGCCGGATGGTGGCCGTATACGGGGGAGACCGTGTCCGAGAAAGTAGAGTGTCCGTTTACGTGAAGGCCGGGAGTGTTTGAGTGATGACCCGAGACCAGGCCAGGCAAACACTGCCGAACTCATCGACAAGGTGAACGACCTGGTGAGAAGTGATTGGCGTGTCACAATGTGAATGTTGGCAGTGATGGTGGGGGCCAGCGTTGGAACAGTGTGGACAATTGTGCACGACAGGTTGAGTTACCGGAAGGTGTGCGCGCAGTGGGTTCCGAAGAAGCTCAGCGAACCACAAAAGGAACTGCGTATGGAGCTAGCACTGCAACACCTGTTCTGGTATCATGAAGACCCCGCTTTCGTGGAGTGGATCATCACAGGTGACAAGAGCTGGTGCCATCACTTTGAGCCAGAGACAAAGCAGACCAGCATGCAATGGAAGCATGCGTCGTCACCTCCCACTAAAAAATTCAAAGCTGTGTCCTCAGCAGGCAAGGTGATGCTCACCGTCTTTTTTGACGTCCGATACTCATCGAATTCCTCGAGCACGGAAAAACCATTAACAGTGACGCGTACTGTCAGACACTTCGTAGCCTACGCAAGTCCATCAAGAGCAAACGGCCTGGGCTGCTCACGGAGGGAGTGATTCTGCTCCAGAATAACGCACGTCCACATGTCTCCAGGGTCACACAAAGTGCACTGGCCAAGTTCAAGTGGGAGCAGCTTGAGCATCAGCCCGGACATGTCGCCTTGCAACTTCCATCTGTTTTGTCTGCTAAAAATACATCTCAAAGGGAAGCATTTCAACTCGGACGACAAACTGAGGACACAGTGGAGGATTGGCTCTTGTCAGAGCCACAGGAATTCTGGGAACAGGGAATCCTTTGGCTCGTGAGACAGCAGGATAGTTGTGCTCAGGCCTCTGGTGGTTACTTTTGAATAAAGACTTCAATTATACCCACAGTGTCGTTTTGTATCTTTTCATTTGAACACCCCTCGTAATTAACAGGAAAAAATACAAAACTTTGAAAACATGTTATTTTATTGGAAAATAATTAGCAGAAATAGTTGGAAAATAGCAGTTAAAATAACTTTATTTTTTAACTGTTTTAAGCTCCTCCCAATCTAAATCTTTAAGAATTTCTAATAACGAATTTTCAAACAAATACTTAGCCAAATAAAAATGCAATGGAGTTTGTTGTGTGAAGGAAGTGCCATAACTTGCTACTAAAAGTGCGCCAAGAGAGTTGCCACCAAGCAAGGTGTATAATACAGCTGTATCGAAAAATCTTTTACCCCAGGAGTTCAGAAGTGCTTTCTGAAGGGGTATGAGCCGTTATGAGCTTTCAAATATTTAAGAGAAAAGCACAGGAGCAATTATAATGACAAGCTTCATCACAGCATGTCAAATTACTTACACGTATAATCTGGGATTATTAGCCACTCTTGAAACCCTCTGTCCCATCATATAGAAATTCCTCATTTGTACAAGGTACTTGTACATTGCTTCATCGTCCGCCTTAAAGAACAAAAAATCATGTTACTACACAAAATTGAAATATGCAAATTTATCAAGAGTGATCTGTTTTATTTCACAATATGCTACTGCTTTTACAAAGTTTTATAAAAAAATGTTAATGTTTCGGATAGACTAGCCCATGAGTTTAGAGGTTGGGTTTGACAAGGCTCGAGCCTGTATAAATTTCCTTTATTCCCTAATAAAGATATTAAGATGCACTTCGATAGCTTATTTTATCTTCATATATGATCACCATATACCCTCCACTAATGATGAAAATTTTGAAAGACAGAGTTCCATACAGCCAACTTCTAAGAAAAAAATATCCAGCCTACATATATAAACAAATTTATAAATAAAAAATAATTCAAAGCGCATATTTTGCTAAATGAAAGCAATTCAAAACAATATTCGGTACATGTGTAAAATCCCATCGACCATTCTCGCCAAACCAGAAAAATGTCGCCAAACAATGCGGCCAATAATGGGAAGCGTGAAATCAAACATGGTTTTTCCTTTTTTGCTCCTCTGCTTGTCGCCATTGCGATGTGATGTGAAACACACTTGGTTTTATGTAACTTTGTTTAGCCATTTTTTAAATAAGAGTTCTATCAGCTATTAACTGCTATTTCTTTGTTTTTTTCATCTCACATTTTGGAAAAAAAATGATTAAAACGTGAAGCACACTTGGTTTTATGTAATCTTATTTATGTGGTGTCGGATTCACAATGAAGGACCCATTCGTTGTTATCTTGAATGGAATTAGGAATTTTTGGTCACCGAAATGATTGGTGTAAGTTTGGCTGGAATTGTGCCAACTTTCATGGTTGACGGGATTTTACACATGTACCCAATATTCTGCTCTTCACTACTATTATTTGCTTGACAGCAGTTTGAAGTTAACGAAACCGAGTTAGCGATATTTTACACAAAATGGTGAAAAATTAGCAACTTTTCCTTGGGTTGTTATATACGTATATTTGAAGATTTTTTAAAAAATTAGTGACAACTAAGGTTTTTATGACAATCTAGGAACCACTAATTCCTGTTTCCTTTCACAGTTGCCAAGGCTTGGCTTCATATTCTATTTGGTAGTTATGGGTTTGACACTTTTTTAACAAAAGAAAAATTAGGGTCTTTTCTTTTTAACACTATTTTAAGTATTATTAAGGCTACATTTAACATAGATCGAAGCAGGTTACCACATGAATGCTCAGGTAAGTAAACTTGCATGAGTGCTGTGGTTGGATTTCAGACTCAGTAACGATACTTGTCCAAGGTCAAGTGTCATTGATATTGGTTTTACCAGGTGCAAGGAAAGTCCTGTATTGGATGGGTCGGATTGTTTGGGTTTTATGGTGCAAGATCCAAAAAAGGATAGATTGCAACAAACATAAGGTAGAATGCAACCCAATAAAAAAATTAAAATATTTATAGTAGTCAGACCAATAAAAGTAGATATGAAATGTCGACTAAGATTAAAATACAATCAAAAACTAAGATTAAAATCTTAATTTAAAAAGGTGGGTACGCATTTTTAATTCCTGTCGCACTGGAGCAGCAGTCTATTAGCGTCGGTCAGGGATCAAACCCCAAGGGAAAGATCGAGAACAACACCACATAATTTTGAACAGTCAGATGACGAGGTCACACCTGAGCTGGTGCCCCACCCTCCAAACTTCCGCACCACGCCAACATGAGGACGTTTGAGGCCACAGCAGATTGACCATGCACCAACCCCCTTTGTACACGAAAGGTCTTTGGTTGGATTCGAACTTGCAACCCTCTGGTTGCTAATCTGTTACTCTTCCAACCGGGCTACTGCAAGCCCACTAATGCCAATGAGGTATAAAATTTTAAATAGATCTGGATGGGGACTTTTCCCTAACCAAATCATGCAAGTTTAAAATTGGATTGCTAAATAAGTTTCAACGATGATGATTCAAAACAGGACAATTGATTAAAATATGATGAACAGTAAAAGGGATCACACATGCTTTACACACAATGGCACTCTCCTAATAAAAGATGCCTGTGAGTAAAATGAGCATGGCAAATTCATAGGAGTTAAAAGCACATCAAGAAGGCAATGAATTGCCTTGATGAATGCCATGGAGCTTATTGTTTGCAGGCTCCAATCATTTTGCCACTCATTCCATACAATGTCTCGGACAGCATGTCACAAATCATTGTATAGAATGGGGAGACTACAAGGTCACAGAATTTTTTGCAGCTGCAACAGTTTGCTCATTACCTGCTATCCCGACGTGTCCGGACCGCAGATCCGGTTGGAAGAGTAACAGATTAGCAACAGGAGGGTTGCGAGTTCGAATGCAACCAAAGCCTGTCGTGTTTTAAGGGCACAGATGCATGTTAAATTTGTCATTGCCTAAAATGTTCTCACATTGGCATGGTGTGGAAGTTTACAGAGCGGGGGTGCCCTGCTCAGGTGTGATATCATCAGACCATGGTTAACAATTACGTGGTGTTGTTCTTGAATCTTTCCCTTCGGGTTTGATCCCGGACCGTCGTCAATAGAAAGTTGTGTTGTCCATTGTGATGTTAATTAAAATACCTACCCAACGTCTCCAGGTATCCAACAGTAAGATACCAAACCAAGCTGGGTAAGTCTAAAATGATTTTAAAATGGCAGACCCAAGTGGGTGATGAGGGGAATCAGATGCAAGGCAATCCAAGACTCTGAGTTCAAATATATAATATGTATTGGATGGGAGCTTAAAATTACCATATTATTTGGTGAAGTTGGCATGACGTTGATCATGGTATTTGAAAGCAGAAATAAAATATTAGGGTTTTTGGAAAAAAAGGCTTTTTAAAACTTTTAAAGGACTTTAAGCAAATATTAAGGCTCATTTTGAAGGGCACTTAAAAATAAAACGCCTCTTGAATCATTGTGGATGCAAACAAAAATATGCTGTCATAAAAAATAGTATTTTCAAGAATTTTAAGGTGCAATACTACAGCCAAAGGGCCATTAGAAATGAAAGTGAAAATTCAAGCCTGTGGGAACACTCAGTAACTCAGACAGAACACAACACATGAAATAATAAAAAAGTAAAACTTATCATTACCATGGGTTCATTTCACAGGTTCACAAAGATCAAAATTTTTAAAAAAGAAATCAAAACAAGTCAACTAACCTTCACCCAGAGATCTTTTCTTGGCTTTTTTTTCAAATCTGAAGTCCTCGTGTCCGTTTTTTTCTTGGGTAAAACAGCTGAAAAATAAAGAAATGCAATTAAAATAGCAAAAATAAATTGGTTTCACACCTAAACTAGCAACTTATGAGACACATTTTACGACACAGGATACGAGGCATCCATTTCCACTGGTAAATTTTACTTGTCAATATTTATGGGTATAGTACATTAGCCCTTTCGATCCCACAGGTCGGAAATACAGGGATGTCTCGAATGGGTATGTGGAGAAGAAAATGAAATAGACTTGACTTACTTTTGTGGGTTGGTTGGTTTTGTGTTTATTAGTGAAAGGACCATATTTGGCCAAGCTGAGCCAAACACAACAATGGTAAGGAATTATGAAAATAAAGGTTAGTTGTTTTGGAGTTTTATGGCACAAGGAGCATATTTAATGTAGCTGCACCAAACATAAGACAACGTCGTGTAAAAAATGTGAAAGGAAAAAGGGAACAGAGTAGTAGGATGAAAACAGATTGCTTAGGTATCCCAGGAGTGTGACATCCATGCTTACTAAGGGCAGTAATAACATAGTCCCTATAAACCCCAAGGGTAAAGAAAAGACCACTAGAGTACCTCGGGTCATTGCAGCCAGTACACATCTAAAGGAGATGCGGCCGAGATAAAGGGTGGAGAGAAAGATCACTTAGGCAATCCCCAAGTTTCAGGTAGTAAAAACCATGGGAAAACAGATCATTAGGGTACCTCGTGTTGTTCGCGAAACCTGTATACCCTTAAAGATGTGCCTTCGAAGGACATACTTCTGTGATTTCTTTCCCCCTTCATATGGGGATCTTTTGAAAGGCCATTGTAGCTCTGCATCAATGTCAGAAAATCACCTTGGGGTAAGGACAACAAATGGGGAGTTTTTATACATGAGTTCACTGATCCTTCCAGTTTCAAAACTATTATCTGAGAAACTGATTTGATTAGAACTTCTTGTCTTTGCCCTAATCGCTATTGAAAACATTTTAACATATGCATTGAGAAATATTAACATATATATTTTATCTGAGGCTTAACACTTTTGCAAAAGCCTTCTTAGCATAAATTCTTAAAAATAGTATAAAAAGTCTCCTCTTAAAAGTCTTTTTAGTTGTTCAGATACAAAATGAATAGGCTAAAAACTAATCCTACAGAATTAGTCCTTAAAAACTAAAATGAAAATCAGACCTTCTTTTAAGGCTCGTGGGAACTGAAGGGCACAGCATGGTTGATTGGTCTTTTGGAGTTCTATGGTGCAAGGGCCATATTTGGCCAAGCTGTGCCAAACACAAGACAACGTCAAGTAAAAATGTCATGAAAGGGGGAAAACAGGGATTGGGGAAAAGAGTAGTGCGATGGAAGCAGAAAAAGATTGCTTGATTGCAATTCCAGAAGCGTGACCATGTTTAGTCAAGACAGTAAACCTCATGGGAAAAGAATAGATCACTAGGATACATCAGGTCCGTGAAGCATGCACACATGTAATGATGTGCCCGAGGGCATAGGAAACTAAATCATTAACTTCCATAAGTTATAAATGTAGGAAATGGTTTAAAGATCAAGCAATCCACATTCCACTTCCTGTGTATGATACAGGAAATGAAGTGCAGGCAATGCCTAACAAATACCTGATGTAACAATAAATTATAATGATTGAAAAATCATGTTTAAACTAAATATCTTTATTTGTTAATTATGTCACTTCCATCCCTTTTCCAAAATATTCT
Organism: Meta bourneti; assembly: GCA_933210815.1. Taxonomy (NCBI): domain Eukaryota; kingdom Metazoa; phylum Arthropoda; class Arachnida; order Araneae; family Tetragnathidae; genus Meta; species Meta bourneti. Next base: position 5,522,636 of record OW119931.1, on the reverse strand, counting down.
ATATGCAAACTCATCCTAAAGTGTTCTAAGTATTCTACATAAATTAAAAATATACTTAACTTGACAGCTAAGAAAATGCTAAAAAAATATGTAACACACCTTGGTTGTTAGTGGACAACTTGGCTTTTTTTGGAGGAGACGCAAGCAACTGTGGCTCTTGTGCAACTGGTTGTTGTGCAATTGGTTCTTGTATTCCAGCAACCCTAGCCTTCAGTTTTTCATCATTCATCCTATCCCGGCCAGGGCAGGCACAAACTTTCAATTCAAAGCAACGACGACCAATCTCTTCATTTCTGAATGTATTTTTGATAAATTAATAATTAAAATCAAACAAATAATTAATACAAAAAGAAAAAAAAGAAATTTGGAAGATCTTTAAGACATAAAAACCAATAAGCAACTGTCAGAAATGAAAAATGCCAAAAAATAATTCTCAAAATAAAAAATAATTAAAAGAGCCGAATTGGGTTTCACGTAAGCAAAATTTGTACAAATTTCCTACATCACACTGTCTTCTTCATTTGAGACTAACTCCAGTTAAAACTTCAATTAAAATTAATTTTGCACCATGAGAGGAATGGGAAAAATACTAACCCATGTTCCAAGGTGAAGATTAAAGTTATTGGTCTGCGATTTGGACCACCAGAGCAGGAACTGAAGCAGACAAATTTGTATAGATAAGTAGAGAAACCCTGACCAACTGAAACGAAACAGGGAAACACAAATAAAACATGACACTCTAGAATTAAGAGTTTAAATTCTGAAAATAACACTACCTTCACTAGATAAAGTACATAATTAAGAAAAACTACTCCACTTTATTTGTATATGATACATAGTATAGAAAATCCAAAGGTTACATTCAATAGGGAATGACGTTTTCAATAATTCACATGCATAAAATTTGTTTAAGGGTTCATTCGAAAGTGAAATTACACCAAATTTAATTTACAATGACAATTCAAACCTTTTAAAAATTCAACTTTGATTGCCAGATTACAAGAATGAAAAAGCTTCCCAGACTTGTACTGGTATATCCTAAAATTTTTCTATCATGCTGAAAATTTTATTGTACTATTATTGAAAAATCGATAACAAAATCTACATACTTCTTTTAAGCTTATTTTCAGTTAATGTACGCACTTGCTAACATGCATAATTTAACTACTAAATGTATGTTTTGGGACACCTTTAGGATTTCCAAAATCATACAATAAAAAATTATTTTGAACAATTTTGAACATAATCAGTATTATAAAGGAGTAGCCATTCTGCTCACTTGGTACCAGTATGAGTTTCAGAGAATACATTTTGCTGGTATTTCATAAACTAAAATTGAGTTTGGTCATATAGTCTAATTGGATTTCAAATTAACTAGAAGATTAAAACACTTTCTAGAAAAACAGAAAACTAAGATTCATTTTCATAGCTGCCAACTTAAAAAAATTGACATCACAAAATGAATAACTAAGTATTATAATTTACATCATGAGCATTATCTTAACATACCTGGTGGATTTTCATAAGGCACACATACACTGTGTTGAAGAGTCCTGTTATCAATTTCATAAGATGGCAGGGCACTCTCACATCGAATCAAATGCTCTGCTTCAAAAATCTCTGAAAAATGTCATTCTGTTAATATCAATTATCACTCAATATCTTTAGAAAAAGATCCATAATTTAAAACAGTAAATCTTTTATTTGTTTATTTATAATACAAGTACAACAGAGTGATCGATACAAATAGGAATTCGAATGAACAAATTCAAATCAAAACCTTAACATTCCAAGTTTTTCTAGACCTAAGAAAATATCTACAATAAAATTACAAAAGTTAGATAATTTAAATTGACCATTACTAAAAAATAAACCATAAATATTTATGAAAGATACATTAAATGAAAATTTTACCATGTGTAAAATTGTTGCTAAGAACATGGCCCGGTATGATCTGTGTAACTACAATAGATGGTATTGAAAAAAAGGACATAAAAAGAGGACATTCAATAAAATGTGTAACAGATACAATTATATAAAATACACACAGGAAATGGGTAGTGAGTTAACAGATACTAGCAGACACGGGGCATAGCATCTAATCTAAACTTTCTCAAATGCTTATATCTAACGACTAGCAGTACCCGCACGGCGTTCCCATGACATCATTCTTGTTATGTCCTCACTGATTCTGAAATCATTAAAAAGAAAAAACAATTTTAAGAATGAGTCTCCGACATGACACAGCCATGTCGCCTCATTCCTTCCACCCTACTCATTCTTGCTTAGAGCTTCATGATACACTGTTGAATGTTCTCGCATGTGGCATGTCCAGTCATGATAGTGACTTCAATAATATTCAGCATCAGTTTCTTGATAGTCCATTGCAGAGTGAAGGTGGATGCAGATTTCTGGGAACCATAATCGGTGCCCCAATCTTCAGCTCTAATATGTGCGAGTGTACTCCAGACGGCTCCAATGTGTTAAAAAACTCTGTTGTGTATTTCACAGCCTCATCTGTGTCGCATGTAGTGTCAATAGATTTGTAAATTTGAATGGGTTAAAACTAATGGGCAATTGTTGTAAAAGTTGCTTATTGATGACATTCACATCTTCATTTCTTGGGGCAAGAATTGTCCTTTGGCACAGCCGTGCATCAGTAAAGTGTTGCGCCACATTTGGAAACACCGCCTCTTTCCGCTCTCCTTGAGTTTTCACAATCCTTACAATATACATTGCATTGCTTTACATCCATCTTGATTATCTGAAGTAACGGCACCATTTGCTAGTTGAAGTAGGTTATCTACAAATTGCTGGGCAGAGGGATCACCGCTGACATGAACTCGCATGTTTGTTGATAGTCCAAGTCTATGAATGCCATTCGAAATGTAAGATGATTTTAAGAAGGGTACATTTCATCCGCCCTGGTTCCACAGGGAATAACCGGAAGTGTCAGTCGAAAGTCGCCAGCCAACACCATAGTGACGCCTCCCATTCTGTCATTGTTACGTATGATGTCTTTCAACGTGACATCAAGTGCTTCGAATGCGGCTTTGTGGGACATAATACATTCATCCCAGACAATGAGCTTGCAATCCTGTAGAACCTTTGCCTTTCCTGAATTTCTTGAAATGTTACATGAAGGAGTTTCCGCGTTTGCCAGATTTAAGGGTAACTTGAAAGTTACCGAGTGAGTTGTCCTCCCTCCTGTCAATAGAGTTGCGACAATGCCTGACGAAGCAACAGCCAGGGCAATCTTGTTTCTGTCGCACTTTAGCCAAAAGAAGATTGATGAGAAAAGTCTTCCCTGTAACGCCAGGAGCATCCAAAAAGAATATGCCACCACGCCTATCAAAAACTGCTCTTGTAATCTTGTCAAATGCTTCGTTTTGATCTTGGACCATTTTTTGCTCATTCTCCTCTATGTATGTTACGAGTACATCTCTGCAGTTTCTTTCCGTAAGTTCTTCACTCGGTAGGACTGAACCGCAGTTTCAATTGGGTTGAAGTAGTCCAAAGCTTTTTAGTTCTGATCCACCCAACAATATAATCTTATAATCATGTAGATCAGAGCTATATTGAAGATGTCATCACTGTAATCCAGATCCATATTCTGCTGCTGTATGCATGCTTTTTGCAGTATGTCTTCAGACAGGTTCTCCTTGTGGTTCATCCATAACTGATCAGAAGACATCGAGCATGTTTGTTACATAACAGTAAACAGATTACATAAAGTCTTTGGCGACCGAGATGCAGCTGCTTCTTCCAATGCTTTATTCCAGTGTTCATCGTTCTCCAGAAGCCCCCTAAGCTGGCAAGCCTCTTTATAAGTTCTGCAGACCCTTCCTTCAAATGTTCTCAAATCTATAAATGATATCGGGCCTCATACTTCATGCAGCAAGAGTTGCAGGAGAAAGCATTCCAAATTGGTCAGATGGACTGTACACACGGCCTAGTGCATCGCTGGAACTTATTCCTGCTTGTTCTGGTACAACTCGTCCTTGCTTTCGATGGTTTCATGTCTTGTTTCTGTTGTTCCAAGTGTAGTACTTTGGTACTTGGTAGTACAATAGGGTGCGTGCAAACTGATCTTGGGTGCAAAGTCTTAAGAAAGACGTCACTCTTGTTTCCTGAGGTGCTTGGACACGTTGAGCAGCATTTTCTGTCATGCAGTACTCTGGCCATTCTCAAGATGGATGCTTAGATCAATCACTGTGGGGTGGCGCTCGTGAATTGGGAAGTTGAGTATACTTCATACTGCTTCGTTGCTGATGATATATCTTCCCATTTGATACTGACGAATTTCATTAAAGTCATTCTGTCCACTGGTCAATTCAAACACAGCCATGTCGGTCCTTTGTTAACATACTTACAGACGTACTTTATAGACTTTACAGAATTGCAATACTCTAAGTTCATATGTGCATTGAAAATTTTTGTTAATAGAGGGCAATACGGAACAATCCATGTATTGTTCACACTTCTGATCCTCAAATTGACGTTTGTAGTAAATCCCCAGTCTTATGATGATTTACGACGATCAAGTGGATATCCGTCTTGTCTTGTTTGCGTCTTTCAAAAACGGTGTGGGAATCGCATTGTGCAAATTCCATCCTTCATGCATGGAGAGCGTTGATTTATGCATCCTCAGGGGCCGTGCGCCATTTGCTTCGTTACGATGCAAAGATGTCTAGTCTGCAGAATGTGTTTGCAATGCTGCTCTGCTTGTTGCGTACCATCTCCAACAAAGTATATTTGCAGAAATTTAGGCTCTTCGTTTGGCAGAGGGTGTAGACTCCCGATGATCCCAGTGATAAACTTGGCCCTGAACCTTAAATCTCAGCATGTATTCGGACTCTCTAATTTCTTTTGTTATGCCGAAAGAGGACATCTGGAAACAGAAATTGTACCTTCTAATATTTGCCAGGAAATGTTTAGCTTCCACTGAATCTCCAATCAGTAAATTAAATAGGGGCTCGGCTGGATCCATTAACCGTGGCAGTGAACCTTTCTTCCTTTGCAGCGCATACCTGGGACTTCACCTTTCCACTTCTTTGCCTCAGTGTTGGCATGTTACATATCCAATAATGCACGAAGGATGAGATACATAATCTGCTGATAGATTGTAATTAAAAGCAGCATTCTCTATATTTCTACAGATGCGCATTAGAGCAGCACTTCTTCCGGTTCTAACTTGCTGTAGTCTTGTTTCTCTTTCTGGGGTAGATTCAGCTTCTCTTAGATTTCTTTCCCAGTTATCTCACTGTTGTGTTCGAAGATGTTTCTTTTTTCTGGTAGGCTGTGACATCTTTAAATATAACGCTAAACTAAAGTAATGTAGTTATAAAAATTGCAGAAATTATACAAATTCAAAAGTAAGTTATGAAATAACCCTACTGAAATAAAAATGTGATTCAATCTTTAAATACAGTTATACTTTTAAAAAGTCTTAATGCTAAACCTCACTGATTCTGACAAACAACCTAAACAATGAATCACAATGTCAACGAAATCAAAACCAAATTAAACAGTAATAAACAAAATTGCAGAAATGATACAAATTCAAAAGTAAGTTACGAAATAACCACTCTATACTATTTGCGAAAAATACCCAAACAAAAACAGAAAGCAATACAAAAAATTAACAAAGTTAATCAAGAGCCTTATCAGACATCATTCTTTTTAGAAAGTAAACAGAGTGCCTTGGCTTATTGCCCAGAGCAGAAGCTGTGTGATCTCTCACACTGTTGCCATTCTTAGGAAACCAAACAATACAAAATATGCCAATAAATTAAAAAAATTTCTAGACTAAATTTTAAAATTGGGGCTTCGAAGTACATTCAGTCACCTTTAGAACTACCTGTGTGCAAAATTTCATGGTTGTAAGTGCTATAGATTCATCTGGGCAGCTCAGACACACAAACACTTTCTTTTATAATAGTAGAAATAACAAATTGTTGTTACTCACCATTTCATATTTTATCTAAATCGATTTCTTATGAATATAGCATCCATTTTTAATAAATGAATTTCATACCTCTAAATCTGTGGTTCTTAACCTGGGGTGCGTGCACCCCTGGGGATGCGAGAAAGCATTTCTAGGGGTGCGAGAGAAGTTTCAATACACAAGTGATTTAATAAAAGACGAACTTATTGAAATATGAACCAATTGACATATTCAAATGGAAATTGAAAAACTGAACTTGGTACAATTCTGGTATACAGTTAGAACTTTATCCACAGCTGGCAAAAGCAGCATTAGACACTTTTACCATTTGCCACCACCTACCTTTGTGAAATGGGAATTTCATTACTTTTGCACATGACAATAAAAGCCGGAAATCGCAGTGATGACTCGCGCAGCTCTTTCAAAAAAGGAACCAATTCAAAAGTATTTAATATAAACAACATAGTCATTAAAATTGAGATATTGTTTCGTACGCATATATGTAAATGTATGTGTTTATTTTTCAATAAATTATCTTGCAATAGAAGTAATTTCCTAAATAAAGAAATAGAAACAGTTTTCAAAGGGGTGCGAGTATAGCAAATCGCCAACGTTAAAAAACTACCAGTCTTTTTTATCTGCTTCTTAATCTTGGAATTTGTTTCTTATAGTTACTTTTTGAAGAGTAAAGTACAGCTAATTTATATCAAAAATAATTTAATAGTAGAAACTTACACATGGCTCACGACATGTCAAACGAAAAAGCATATAGTCCTCAAAAGTTTTTGATGTTCTACACTTGAACCTATCACACGAGCGTCTGCCTTCGCCTCCCGAAGAACTTATACACCTCGAAGCACAACAGATTTGTGCGCCTTGCTGGTACCGAAAAGATAAACACCAGTCCACTGGCGACGGTGTAGAATCAACTCCGAAAGGCTTCTCAGCAAAAAGTCTGGTCAGGTTGCGACATCCTCCCACCTTGAGTTCGTAACTTGGAAGAACTCAACCAATTGTTGAGTCTCACAAGCCGAGTCTTTGGATAGGTTTCACTGCTCTCCCATTCCGAGTGATTGTCAATTTGGGCGACTTCTGATGTTCTTTGGCAGGAACGAGTTCGGTTAATATTTATGGCACCGGGGCTATCTTTATCTTTGGGAACTTTGCTTCTGAGGAAAGGACCTGATATCTCATCTGATAATTCTCAGGAATAAAGACGTTGAACACAGCATATTATAGTTCCCGATTTGATTTTCAGTTTCACAACTCTGACAATTCCATCTCTTCCTGGCAGGCCTTGCATGACCCACCCTATCGGCCATTGTAAACGTTTCAGATTGTCTGAACCATTGAGTATTGTCGCTGACAAAGATCAATTTTGAGGTTTCCGAAGGTTTTCCATTATACTTTAACTGTCCTAGATATTCCAGTCGAAACCTATTTCATAAATCTTAACGTACTTTTTGTATGTACCGGTATCTTTTGCACATATAGGCGACATCTATAATATCGATATTCGGTACGCCACTTTATATCGTTTCCTGTAGAAACAAATAAGGCGTCAAAGCAATCAAATCGTTTATATGTTCAGATAAGTAAGTTAAGGATCGAGAGTTTAATAACTATCGGCATCGCACAACACTGTGTTTAGTTCTTCGTAATTTAACAAAGCCAGCACTAATATTCTGAATAAAACTTCTTTGAACATGCCAATCAATCTCTCCCACCATGATGCAATGCAGATGGAGGGATGAAATTCCAAGTTATCTTTCTCATCATGGATTCAGACTTTATTTTAAGCGTCCAATTTGCAAAGTTCGCTGTGAGATTTAACGAAATTACTGCCATTATCACAATAAATAATAGTGGGTCGCCCTCTACGAGCTATAAATCTTCTTAGCAACTGCAGGAAGGCTTTTGCTGTCAAGGATGTTATTAATTCCATGTGCACTGTGCGACATACTGCACAAGTGAATAGAACTATAAAGGATTTTGTCCCATCTTTCAAATACAGCAGTCTGGTGAGATCTACAACCAAGACTTCAAACATCGTAGCTTCCCTTACACTATCTTCAGGTAAGGAGGAGGCTCTTGGTTCTGGATGGGTCACAGTGAATCGCTTGCATCGGACACATTTCAAGATAACTTGTCTAATCGTTTTTCTGCTACGCAATATCCAATAATTTTCTCTGATCTGGTTCATCAATGTTTGGACTTCAGGATGTCCTAGTTCTTTATGCTTACTGTCTATAAGCATATGCACTATTCTATGTTTTGATGGTAACATTATGGGTAACCTCAAGTTATTTTTGTCTTCCGTTAAAAATACGCGTTTCCGTCAAGTACAGGATAAAGAGGCTTTATTTGTGATCATTTACACCAACAGGAAATGCTTCATGTTGGATAATTTTAAACAAAACTAATTCTGCACGATTTATTTATTTCAAAGCTAGATCCCCAAAGTAACGCAGTGTTCTCAATTTTGCATTAGAGAAAAATCTATAAATCCAAGCAATTACTCTTACAAGTTTGATATACGCGAGACAGCGAGAACTTATTTTTAGATTCAAGGGATGACGATCACTAAAAAGGTTAAGAATCACTGCTCTAAATGATATAAAATTAACCAATGGCATTTGATCTTTAACAGGCTACTACAAAGAGATTATGAACATTTATATCAATGTAATCTACGTAGTTTCCTAGTTCAAGACGATTTACATTTTTTCCTTAAAATATTTTAAATAAGGTTTGAAAAAGTGAAAAATTACCTGAACTGGGTACAAAAATTAAAAGTCATCAGGAAAGAGGATAAGTTGTTTAAAATTCGACAATAGCATCGATTTTTTCATCAAGTAGGAGATTTCCATTTTAATTTCACTATTAGCCATAATTAAAGATGAAATTCCATAGCAATTATGGAAAATTTGTAATGGTTGGCATTTGTAGCTTTACTTTGTCATGGCCGAATGTTGATGGCCAAGAGGTAGTTTACTGGTAGATCTCTTCTTGGCAGAAAATAAAAAATATTAGTAGATTTAATATTTATCAATGTGACAAAACTTAAAAGCATTTCTTTAAGTAACCGTAATGAAAAATAGAATGAGGCCTGTTTGTATCTATGGCAACATACTAAATCTCGGCAGTAGTTTTTGAGGTAGACAGACAGAACATGGTTATTCAGTCCAAACTAATGGATCGTATTCTTGTTTGAACCTTCAACACCTTTGTAACCATGCATTCACTCAATAGCAACCAAGTTTTTAAAACAATATTCTCAAAGTACAAAAGATAAATTACTTCTATGTATTTCCTCCATTGAATGGTTGATGCATCGGGTGACAATTTCATGTGCGTCTTTGGGCTCACTGTAAACAACCGTGGCTCGAATAAAAACACCTTTTCTCATGGGCACGTTGGTGGAAAAATTAATTGGACAAGGAGCATCCTTTTTCACATACAGTTTGTTACAAGGTTCAGAATACTAAAAAGACAAAAATGTCCATTCACCACTTTTAAAAGGTACAAGAGTAAATTCAAATCTGAATACATTATCTCTATAATTACATCAAGATTCAAAGCACTTGCAGCAGCCCAATGCAAAAGTGGGCAAAATAGATGCAAGTTCCTGAAATTAGAGAATGTTGAAAGGGGAAAGATAAAATGAATATGGAAGTCAAAGGCTTATAATTTATGAAAATATTTTTCAGATTATAATGGATTCAAAACTCACTGTCCAGGAAACTTTTTTGGATGCAAGATCTTGAGACTCGATGAAGACATTAAATGAATATTCACCAGGCCAATTGGACCTAAAAAGAAATAATAGTTATAACGCCCAAATCTAAACTTCATGTAACAACCTGCTGTGGCTTGATCAGAACCACTACTTTAGAGGGTTTGTTAGTGCGAGATTGCATATTATGCTTTATCAACCTTTCCTATTTCCAGAGCGAACTAAAGTGAAGCAAATCAGTTTCAGTTCACATTTGAACGAGTATATATATTTTTCCTGCATCAGTAAAAGTCCAGGGACCATAATTTTCTACAGGCAAGCCCAGTACAAATTAGCCCGACAAAAAAGGTCCGCAACTAAGATGTGATCGTCAGATAAAAAAGTGCAAGATAAAAGATGATTAAAATCCATAAAGCTCCCTGTGGAACTAAAGGGGCAGTCAGGAGAAGCATGCATACCAATGGGGTGTAAGTGTCCTCTTAAAAAATCGTGTCCAGTTAAGATTAGAAAATTTGCAGTAGCAATATGCCGTGGCAAATTAGGTGGAACAGGGTCAGACAGAAGATTGCTTCTTGTTTTGTACATGACCTTAAGCTTTTAATGGTCGCAGACGGACTTATTTATCTCTCGCTCTACCAACCTGCAAGTACGGTGGTAAGGGCGAGGGCTGGGACAACCATATATAGCCAGCTTGTCTGCACACTCATTGATGTCACTTTGTGTGAGTATATCAGGTTCACTACCTTGTCTGTTTGCTTTGTGTAACATGTAAGTGCTGTGATGTCCGTAAAATAAAAAAACTCTTCTGATTATGTCAGCTTCAAACCAATCAAACACCAGCATTCTATCCTTCATAACAAATCAGACCAGCCTTTTCTCCAGCTCAAAGAAATTTCCAAATGTCATAACCTGCCTACTAAGGTTTAAAAGATGATTTTGAGAGCAACACGATACCTGCCAACTTCCGAGGAAAATCATCTGGAAGAATTTTGCGACATGAACAAAAGAAAAACAACTAAAATAATTCTAAAAATAAAAATAATTGAAAGCGATAAATTAGTGACAATTGGGCTTCATGAGAGTAATTCAAAATATTAAAAGCAACACTGCTCTGCGAGTTATATGCTTGGCAACAGTTCGAACTTGACAATCGATTTGGCAATACTTCACACAAAATAGCCAAATATACAGAAATATGAACAACTAAATTTTTGAGTGGTTTTAGAGGAAAAATTGCAGGTTTCCCTTGAAAGTTGGTGCCAAAGATTTTTATAACAATCTAGCAATCTAACAATGGTTGCCTGAGATTGGCACCAAAACTTTGAAATTGCCATCACTTGAAAATTTTCCCCCTTCAGAAAAATCTGGAATGTTTTCTGTATGGAAGACTTTCAGAAGTTTGTCAACGGTAATTTCCCCCCATCTGTCTAAACAGCTGCAGAAGGCCCTAGGAAATCAGTGGGTGCTGAAGCTAATTTGAATGAATAGTGTTTTACTTGAATTGAAATAAAAAATCTGCATAAAAATTATAAAACTAATTATGTGGTAAACTGTTGGAGCTGCTTATTGCCAAAAGCATTCTTGTCTTCAAACAGTAATATACATAGAAGATAGAGATGACAGTAATTTGATTTATCACTAGTTACCTTTCGTTTGATGGGAGGAATCGAACCTGTGTCACCTACATCTCACAGGATGCTAGCACAGTGGGTATATCCACTGAGCCAAGACCTTGACAAATTGGATGCTGGAATGTTTCAATTATGTGTTCTGTTGGCGCGATCGATACATCTTACTTACCTTGTAATTGACAGGATTCCTTAGTGGCTTAATTTTCTGGACAGTCAACAAAAATAAATTAGCCATTGACATTGTCAATGTAGGCATGCAAGAAAACCTTTTTTATTCAGAATTTATAAAGCTTCTTGTTTATTGACCTTGTCATAGGAAAGGAACTCAGTCACTGGGTTAGATCAGGCCAGAGTGCTCACTAATGTGCTAAATGTACTGGTTTGAACTAAAAATATGATACACATATTGATAACTTTTGAAAACTCCTATCATCGAAACATGCATATAGTGATTCTATAGAAAGAGTTAAAAAATACATACACAGCTGGCAAAGATACTCTAGTGGGATATGGCATTGGTGGAACTTGAATTCCAGCAGATAATTCTCCCAGGTATTGCTGAAAGAGAATTGCCAATTTTAAAACAAAGGAAACGGGGAAGTTCCTACAGCTAAGATAAGCACAATAACAAAACTGGTCTTGTGTAATTATTTTTAATGCTTTGTTTGCACAATGCAAAGAAGCAATGTATGTTGGAAAGTCTGCCTGTGGTCATACTTCAGGTCAACTGAACTCAATTGGTATTTATACAACAAAAATAGATCCTTACACCATAAAAATACAGTTCCTGAAACACTACAAATTTATCTAATAGATGGTTTCGCACAAGGGCCAGATTTGGGCAAGCTGCGCCAACTACCATACATATTTGAGATCAGCATTTCTTAATTACAAGCAGGTCATTCCAAGCAAAATGAGCAAATCGGCTGTGGACATATGATGGATTTTAGTGAAAATCAGTTTTTAAATAGGCCATATAGTAATGACCAACTGCAAAATATTAGGTTTCAGAAATCTATGTTAATTATTGACATTTAAAGTTCAAGGTCACACGAATTTAGATTTTCTAGCACTAAATGCGGCCTTATATTTCAATAAGTTATAGACACAAATTCAAAATTTTATATGGTTGCATTCTTCAGAAAAGGGTATCTTAGAAACATCAGAATATAATTTAATAGCCGTCATTGCTGAATCTGAGGGATTGATGAAAATAGAAATTTTGCCAATTTGCTACAAATTTCAAATTGCTCTGGTATCTTTAGAAATGGAAAGACAATATTAAAAATTATTTTTAAAGAGCCTTTCCCAACAAATAGCATGGTGTAATTCGATGATTGTTTCTACCTCCTTTATAAAGAAAAAAACACTTAAAAGTAAAAATTACGGAAAATACGATTTTTCAATTTTTAAAAATGCATATTTCACTGAGGGAAAGCTCTAAGAACATTAAAACTTTTCAACATAAAAGAGCAAGATGTCTACTATATGTCCTGAAATTTTCATAACTGTAATTTGATTATTTTTGTCATGGAAATTTTTTTAATTACACGTAAATTTTGCTTTTTTATCACAGCTTATGAGTTATGTCCGATAATATAAAAAATGTGGTATAAGAATGAAATATAACTATTATTATGGTGCACGTGCAAAATTTCACATGAAATTTCTGTTTAGTCTTTTGCTTAATCCAAGGAGTTTTCATCAGTGAAATAATTAGGTCGGAAGTTAATTTAGTTAGAAGTCTTTTCGATTTGCTTTTACCTTTGGAAACGTAAGTATTAAATACTACTACTTGTGAATATTAAATGCGTTTTATAAATATTAAGCATTATTAGTCAGGTAAACACTAATTTTGAGAGTAAAAAAATTTAAACATCGTTGTTAAACTCGATTCTCCCAAATGTACATAACTCTCTCACGAATCCTTTTCCGTATTTATCACAATCGCTAGTGAAATAAGTAAAGATTTCAAGAATTCGGCAGCACGATGAAAATTTCAATTTAGTAACTATAAAATTGAACAAGAAACCTTTATCAGAATGAAAGTGAATTTGAAGACAATCAAGTAAAGGTTTTAAATGTTTAAGCTTTTTTAATTGATTTGATGTCCTGCTTTTAAAATTTCCTTCAAAAGTTAAAAATAATTTGGTATTTCATTATTGATTTGGGGTTTCATTGTTGCCATTTGAAACAAGTAATATGCATAGAATGGGAAGGAAATGCTATGATTGGCAATAATAAACATTGCCAGTTAGTGCGATACTGTTGAAATATGGTAACCCGTAGTAGAACATCCGAATAGTCATTTGGCGAAGAAACTTTCAGTCGCCAATTGATTGGATGGGCACGAATGTGTTTTTGCCTTTTACTAATTTTGTTATTGTTGCAAGCTTAAAAACGAGATTCTGTCGGGAAGAGCTTCTTGTGGAATTTTATGTCAAGAGAATTATTAGGCTTAGTTGTAAAATACGCTACGACAGTGAAATCAAAATTTAATGTCACTCAATTATATGACAAACTGGAATCACATTTACAATCATAAGAATCAATTGCCATGACCTGACAAATACGCTGCGATGTTATTTCCTTTAGAGGAATCATGTATACCGGAAGATATACTCAGGGTATGGTTAAGTCCTTCAATAACTAAAGATAAAGAAATTTTTTATGGGGACAAGTTATCACAGCTGTTACGTTTCCTCCAGGCAGAGATTGAAGGGGAAGAGCGAATTTCTTTAGCCATTGCTAGCTTCAGATTGAGAATATTTCTAAGCAGACTAGAGAAAAGGAAATTTCAACTCCTACTGCAAATAACTTATTATTGGGGCAAAAGAAATTCCAAAAGTTATACAAGTGTTTTGCGGGAAAATTGCATTCAAGTTAAAAGATGTCAATTGAGGAAAAGTTTGAAATTTTAAGGAACAAAAATGTTGTTTCTCATGTTTGAAAGTGGGACATCACTCAAAAGCTTGTAGAAGTTATGTCCATTGTATACTGTGTGGCAAGAGACATTATTCCTTATCTAACTCCTACTATTCAGGCAAAGTCTTGCTTCAAACTTTACTGGTGTCCATTGAAGTTGGCGGGCAAGCACTTGCAGCCCAACCTAATAGGTACTGGTTCTCAGTGCTCATACATATTGCAGTCTACCGTGAACAAACTTGGGTTAAAATCAATGTGTTCTCGAACTCTGACTCATCTGGTTTTTGGTGGTGCAACATAAATGCTACAAACTCAAAACTAACAATTTGCAGACGAGATTTTCTTGTGAAATATCAGTTTTGGATCAGCCAGTTATTTGTGGATCGATTCCACGCATTCAGAAGGGTCCGTGGATGAATGATCTGGAAAAAAGGGCATCTCGATCACAGATGTTGGTGAAGGAAATGGTAATATGTGTGTGCCGCCCCGGCCTAAGCCATTTGGCAAATTTTGGGTTGCGAGGGCAATCCCACCCATCACAAGCGAAACTCGCATTTATTTGAATCTTTTTGTTTTACAGTTTTACAAAAGGTATAGGCCACAAGCCTAACAGTTGTATAATGTTTCAAATTTTCATTTGCAACATATTTTACAGTTACACTCGTTCCACAGGTGTTGAGAATGTCATCGGTTTCCAATAATTTTACAATTTTACATTTATGCTTCTTATTTTAATCAGACACAAACATTTTCATCAATTTATTCTCGGTTGGTCTTCCTTGTTTTCGCTGTTGGTTCACTTAACAACAAATATAAGTTGTTCTCATTTGCTTTACCTTACCTTACCTTTCATTTCCATTACTTTTAATTGCACTCGGCCATCAGTATTGTTGATGGCCGAGTTTGTTGGTGAAGGAAAGCCAGTAATTGAAATATTGATCGGAGAAGACTCTGCAGGAAAAATTTACACAGGAAGAAGTTACGATATGAAATCTGGTCAAACTGCAATTCAAACTCGATTTGGATGGGTTTTAATGGGCAAACAGAGACAAAATGATTCATTCCATTGCTGCTCTTGCAACTTCACTCTTGACACAAAGCAACAATATTAGATTTATAGAACTTGGAATCAACTGGTATCCATGACCAGAATGAACAATACAGCAAAGATGAAATTGAAAATACAGTAATAGAACATTTTATGAAAACGGTGACAATTAACGGAAACGGAAGATACCAAGTAAACTTTTCCTTGAAAGAAATGAGAGATCTTCTGGACAACAAAATCTTAGCTGAGAAGAGATTGGAGCGAACTGTGAAATTAATTAGAGAAGGCAAATTTGAAGATTATGATTTGGTTTTCAGAGAGTGGTTACAAGATATAATAGAGGAGGTGCCACCCGAAGAACTTTCCAAGACGAGCTGCTATTTGCCATAGAGGAGTTTTTAAAACTTGTTCTACTACAAAAGTGCATCCTGTATTTGATGCTTCAAGTAAACAGAAAGGCCATCCTTCTCTCAACGATTGCTTGCAAAAGGGACTTAATTCTCTCGAGCTTATCCCAGTGCTTTTGATGAGATTTAGAGAAAAGAAAATAGGAGTGATCGCAGATATAAAGGCCTTTTTTCAGATACTCATCAGCGAAGATCGAGATTTCCTTCGATTTTTCTGGTGGAAGGATGGTTTGAGCAAAGAAATGAAAATATTTAGTTGGCACAAATAACCTTTCCAAATCGATTAATTTGAAAGTAGTTCAAGCTGAGGCCTGTTTGAAGAGAATTGTATGGATGTTTAATCCTCCTAAAGCTGCATGGTGGAGCGGATTTTTTGAGCGTCTCAAACAAATACTTAAGAGATTATTACAACATGTCTTAGGTAACGCCTCTTATGACGAAATGATCAGCCTACTGTGTTATTGCGAGGCAATAAAAATTTCAAGACCCCTCACATACATTTCTGACAACCCTGATGATCCGCTCCCTTTAACGCCTGCCATGTTCCTGCAAGATAGAGACAGTGGGAGTTCCCGACTTGGATCACCTTGATAAAGTCGACCAGTCAAAATTTCGTTACCAACAGAGACTGAGTGAAGATTTGAGGAGACGATTCCGAACAGAATATCTCGATCAACTACTGTTGAAGAAACTGAACAAGAATTGTCTAAATCTGAAAGTCGGAGACATTGTCTTGATTGAAAATGAAGAGAAGAACCTGTTGGCCGATGGGACAAATCGTGGCTATATCCTGGAAAGGACGATAACGTTCGTCAAGTAAAAATTAAGATGTCGTTTGGGTTGTTGCTTCGTCCGGTGCAACATGTGTATCCATTAGAAGTAGGGTACCCCGACGAAGGTCTTGAAAGGGTACAAAAATCTAATGAAACAAATGAAAATTATCCTGAGCCAAAGACATCAATGCATGATGAATTGGTGAAAAGGGTGATTACTAGGAGTGGTAGAACTGTAAAACTCCCACGTAAATTTCAGGCCACCTATTTCGTGTTTACATTTATTCGATGATAATTAAGCTTTTTAAGATTGGCAATGACTTGCAAGTGATGTAGTCGATTTGTAATAGTTCCGAAACAATGTTGTAAGAACTTGTTTATATATTTTGTAAATAAAGTTTACGAAGAGAAACAGCGTACGTTTCTGCCTTTCACGAGTGTCATATCTAACACTTATGGGGAAACTTAAACGAACAGGGAACTGAAGTCGTTTAAATTGGAATGGGAGATCCGAAGGGATGAATGGGATCCTAGGAATTAATACGTCTTCGCCTGCGGCATGTCCAATCGTGATGGTGGCTTCAATATTAGGCATCAGTTTCTTGATAGAAAGTCTTGTTCCGTTGCAGAGTAAAGGTGGATGCAGATTTCTGAGAAGCATAATCAGTGCCCCAATTTCTAGCTAATATGTGTGAGGGTACTCCAGATGGCTCCAATGTGTTCAAAACCTCTGTTGTGTAGTTCACAGCCTCATCTGAGTCACATGTAGTGTTGATAGATTTGTATTATACAAATACAGAAATTACCAAATTCAAAGGTAAGTTATGAAAAAAAACCACTACTGAAATAAAAATGTGATTGAATCTTTAAATATAACACTATACTTTTAAAGTCTTGTCACCTCACTGATTCCGACAAACAACCTAAATCAATCACAATGTCAGCGAAATCAAAACCAAATTAAACAGTAATAAACACTGTTACTCCATTTCATGTAATGTAGTTATTTGCCTGAAATAAAAGTGAGATTAAAATTGCAGAAATTATACAAATTCAAAAGTAAGTTAGCAAATAACCACTACTGAAATAAAAATGTGATTCAATCTTTAAATATAATGCTATACTTTTAAAAAGTCTAGTTATGTCAACTCTAACGCTAAACCAAAATAATGTAGTTATTACTGTTACTTCATTTCATGTAATTTATTAACAGAGTAGCAGAAAATTTCTTGATGGTAGGAACTTGGCGCTTGGAGTCGAAACCCTCAAACCAGTGTTAACCAGCTGATTTCGAAGAATCAAAAATTAGCACTGAAACGGCGGTTTAAACCTCGGATCAGGAAATGAATAGGGTTTGTTTGATAATTCACAGCTTAACTCGGGCTCGTGAATACGGTCTTTAGAATTGCATCATTGAAAAGAGAAAAAGACGAAATAAATAAGGTAGTATGAGGTGGAGGTATTGAATTTGAAAACTGACAAATCTGAAAATTGGAGGTCATTTTTCCATGAAAATTTCATGTAACAAAACCATCATTAAAAAAATTTAATTTATTTTCTGTTGCACGAGGACCATTATTTTTCCTTAATATTAAATACATTCTACTCGAGTGACTTCCCTTATGAATAACTAAATTAAAATAATTAAATTTAATTTGATATAAATAGTTATAAATAAGCAAGGCAGTCCATTGAAATTATTCAGCAATCTATCAAAGGACATCAATCAACGAGAAACTTTGATAGTAAAAAGGTCAAATCTTACCACAGTAGATTGTCCATCAAGCATCTGGAAATTATTTACCAAGTCTTGTTCCTAAAAAAAGGAAAACACATTTAAAAATGGGCAGGCAAAAATGTGGAGTTCCTATCTAGATAGTCATGTCAGGGCCTCCCACATGATGTTTTTGAATGCCTATAACTGCACATGGGGTTCAGTTAGAAATGAGCTCTTGCAACACGAATGGCCATATTCACTTGTCCAAGTTAAACTGTAGATTAATGATAATCCCCATTCATCGAAGAAACTGTATTCACAATGCCTGATCTGAGGTTTTAACTGCCCTTATGGTGCTAAATTTTGATCCTCCAAAATCTAAGGTTTAACACTCGGTTGAGGTAAGAGTATACACAGTACCAGGTTTTGCGGAGGAAGCAAAGCATGTCATCAACGAAACAAAATGGAAGACACTTCATTCTGAGCTAAATTATAGTATTCTGACTAAAAATTCTTAAATATTAGGTAGGGTAGCTGAGATTGGTACTGAATTTAAAAAATTTATTCATAAAGCTTTGTTGATGTTATCAGCTTTTGGAATCACTAGGAATAGTTGGAATATAGTTGATTCGTAAACGTGCAGATGCATTGATGATGGTAAATACAGATTCGTCATGGAATAAAATGCATTTGTTGATTTATTATGCATAAAAAAGATGACTGCATGTTACTTTACTCTTTGCATCAACACAACAATACTGAAGGGCATAAAATTAAAACCGATTACATTAATTTGTCAAGGGTTTGAGTATAATTCTTTTTTGCTTGCTTGACTTGAATTACAATAAAAATTCAATCTCGAACTAAATACCTTTACTAAACTAAATATCTTCTATTTTCAAACCTGAATTGGAATGTGCAATTAAAATTATCCCACATGAATATCATTTAAGTCAAAATTTGGAATAAATTATACTGGCAAAGAATATGGCCAATATGGAATAAATGATGTTTCAGATTCGGGTGTCATAAAAAGGTAAACAATGTCACGTGATTGAGAGGAGACTAGTAGCCAATCACAGCAAGCTTATAACTTTAATCAGTGGATCTCTTAATTCATGAATAAGATCCTTAGTTAATCTGTGGTTTAACCCTGACCTGTGGATTTGTTGATCTACATATTAACTCGAGAGTTTTGAATACATCCATTAGCATCAGCAGTAGATTCTTGGTGCAGGGTCTTCAAAAAGAATGTGTGGAGTAGGAAACAGTTCACTTTTAACAGAAAAATACTATCCGCTCTGTTACAAGCATGCCTCGTCGAAGCAATTGGCATGTTTACATTTATCAAATGCTTTTGACACCACTGAAATTCAAGTCAAAATCACACATTTTCCCCAACGATGAAGCAAGTCATGAATTTGTGACAGAAACAAGGGTTTATTGGTTAAAAAATGGGGGACTTAATTTTTGATGACCTTTCAAAAGGTTGCCCAAATTTGAAAAGAGCTTTAAAGATGCTTTGGCTTAAAAAGCTACCCATAATGCCAAGATTGAAATATAATAGGAAAAAGTAGTAGTTTTGGTACAGCTTTGAGACTTTCTGGATAACAACTATGCAGCGTTTCTTAGCGTGCTTTTTACGTCGCCAAGGAAGAATTAATTAGAAAAAACAGATGTAGGCTTAGTGAAAGGAAAATAATTAAAAAATTAAGAAAACAAATTTGAAAAACAGAAAGAAATCCACACAACTAATTATTCTTACTATTGCTAGGTAAGTATTTACTTAAATGAAAAAATCTCTACTTTTTCTGAAATATTGTTAGAAGTTTGTCCAAGTTAAACAATTCATTAGTTTTAAGTCTAATGGAACTAAGGGCTATACAACATGAATGATATAAAAGATCACAGCAAATCTAGTTACTTAGTTACTAGAGTTAGGTTTTCTTTGCCTGCCACAACTCGCTGCACAAAGAACACCAAAAGCATTGCCAGAAAAAAGCTTTATAGCAAAGCTGTAACGTAGTTTCATTTGCCTGTGGCAGCTCTGGCCCATATTTAAAACTAGAAACCATCAGTAAGCCATTTTTGCATAAAAACATACAAGTGCACTCTCCATAATAAACAATTCAATTTTAAAATTCAATAAGCTATACATACATCTGAGGGGTTCATCAGATTAAGTGCAGGTAAAGTTCCATTGGAAGTATCATTCAATCTGAAATAGACATTAAAGAATCAATGCAAGTTAACAGGATTTATTATACATGGGAACAACCTATAAATATAATCTCCTAAAAAAACTTAAAACTTATTTGGAATATTTACAAGATCTTGGTATTGTTAGAAAGCTAAGGGGTTGGACAATATTTTGAATTATTAAAAAATAGATCGATATTTTGGTCAATTTTCGTGATTTCAAGTGTATACATACATCATAAAAAGCTATAGTAAAAATGAACCCTCTTCATTTTTTCTAAAACTTTGTGGAAATATTAACTAACATGTATTTGAATCCGACAAAAATTCAGAGGTAAACTTTTTCATTTCTGAAAAGCTATTCTAATGATAGCATATGTATTTCAAAAAGGTGGTCATCTTACAGTGCAAAAATGACCATAGCTTGAAAAAATATGATCAAATTTCAGTTTTTATGAAGTACTAATTCAAAACAAGCTCACATTAAATGTAAAACTATCAATAAAACATCACATTACAGTCCTATGTCTCCCAATGTCTATGTAATCTCAAATCTTTTTTTAATTTATTTTATCACATGGCATCTTTGGAAAAGTATAAAGTACCATTGAAGAATTTTTTTTTACTTATTTAAATTATTTTTATACTTTACAAAATGTGTTATGTGTTTTACAATATTTAATTAGAATATTTTTGTTAAATATATTTACATTACGTTTAGGGTACATTTATCAAAATTACACAGGGAAATTTGTATACTTCTCAGTTTCTTAACTTAATTATACAAATACTAATACTCATTATTATACATAAATAAATATGGGCTCAATATAATACAAAATATACAGGGTCGAGTCACATTATGTGACCACCTGTTAATATCCAGAATAACCGCCTTTTGCAGCAGACAGCAGCTAGACTGCGTGGGAGTGAGACAATAAGATGAGGAAGGTTGCCACAGGTACCTGGAGCCATGCAGACTGCAGTACGTCCGACAGCAGCGGCAGGATGCATGGTGGAGTGTCCATACTGTGAACATGGCGATCGAGATGATCTCAAAGGTGCTCGATTGGGTTCATATCTGGTGAATTTGGGGGCCAGTGGAGCACTTGGAAGTCTTCGTTGTGCTCCTCCAACCAATCGCGGACAATTCTGGACGTATGGCACATGGCATTGTCCTGCTGAAAGATCCCATCTTTCTGAGGAAAAACAGTCTACAAGTATGGGTGTACATGATCGGCAACAATGGATACATAACCCAATCCGTTGAGTGTACTTTCCACAGGTACGAAAGAACCCAGGCAATGCCTTGAAAACATTCCCCACACCATAACACTGCCACCACCATATTGTGTTCCTTCAGCAATGGTTGCAGGGTGTTTGTTCTCGGACATTTCTCGTCGGATACATGAACGTCCATCTGTTCGATAGAGCAAAAAACATGACTCGTCTGAGAAGGCAACCCTTTGCAATCAGTAGCAGTCCAGTTCTGGTATTGCCGCACAAATTGAAGCGTTTTAGCCAATGTAACTTCGTCAACATGGGTGCAATGACCATCCATCTGCTTTGGAGCCCCATACGTAACAAGGTTCGTTGTTTCCCCAACTAAATCTTGTAGGTTTAAAATTACACTTTTAAAAAAATTTTTAGCGATGAGGATTAAAAGCAGGACATATAATTAAAATATGAGGAACTGTAAAATCTGAAGAGCATGATGAACAAAAAGGGGATTCTAGCCCAACAAAAGATGGTGATGAGTGAAACACATGTGTCCACTGCGACGGTGGGTCAGTTTGAACATCCGTTCTCCACACTGGAGATAATAGCCATTGATGAATGATGGGTTTTATACAATGCAATGTTTTATACAATGCAATACCCATTTATTGGTATTATACTAATATTGAATATTCAAGGTTGTTTAGACGGTAAAATTAAACTGCTCCACTTGGGTAATGGGGACAGAAATTAGAATTATTACACAAATGTAGTTCGGGATATTTTAAATGTGAACTCTTCAAATATAAACAGTTGCAGTCTTTCATTACTTACACATTCAACAGAATTCCTAAAGTGTCCTGACATAATGGAGGGCTTTCTTGAGAAGAATGAAGATTTGCTTCAGTCATTGTCTAAAAACAGAATAGTAAACATGATGAATGCACAGACAAAACTGCTGTTTGGTTAAGCTTGTTAAATAGTATGTCCTTATGAGTAGAGTTCCATAGATTGCACAAGTTGACAGTCAAGTCAGTTTTGAATGAGTACATTAGTTAAATAAGGAAACTGGTGGTAACAAATTGCTTCCACAACTGACATCTTTAGTGACTGCCTTCTCATCAGCCACATTAGTACTAGGTTGAATTGTGCACTTGTTTGGTCAACAAAACCAAACAGTTTTAATTGTTTCCTCATTAATCAATTTAGTTAGAACAGTTACAAAGGTACAGCTGTAGTCTCTGCCGCGCGCGGTGGCAATGCGTTTTTTTTTGGCGCCGTGTTTGGCGCACTCTTTTATGTCGCCACGGAAATCTTCCAACATTGAATATATACTGCATACGTACGGATGAATTATGTAAATTTGAATTAAACAACATTTTGACTAGAAAAACACTGCAAATATTGATTAAATATTTGGACTTTTGGCGTAGTTATAAGCGACTCATGCCGGTGAGGGTAACCCTAACTGAAAAAGTCATATCCCCGTTACATTTATCGCAAGAAACTTTAGATTTAATTAATCCCGATTCCTTTAAAAAGTTAAAAAAAGCTCTTTATCGCGACACAACTCGTAACAAAAAAAACGATTAACTACTCCCTCAGTCCCGTAAGTTAGCCTAAAAACATGTTAACCCTAACCAGGAGAAAATTCGAGAAAAAAATGGGTTACCATCACCCGGCATGAGTCACTTATAACTACGCCAAGAGTCGTTGCCACCGCGCGCGGCAGAGACTACAGCTGTACCGTTACAAAAAGTCCATACATAGAACATGTTTCCCTTCAGCCCATTTGGAAGTATGGGTTGTCAGTGATGAAAAACAAGCTGATCTCCAGGCTCAAAAACTTAATTTGTAAAACATGATATGTCAAAGATGTTTACAAAAAAGAAAAATGAACAATTTTATTCATACAAAATATGTAAGAAAATGTTACCATGTCAACAGTTTGTCCAAAATAAAATTGTCATACTGCTACTCAAATATTGCCCCACCAAATGTTTATAGATCTAAAAAATATTCCCACAGAATTTTAGGGTTGGAAATTATATTATCGAGATCAACAATAACATCACTTTTTTCAAAGCAAAATATTTGGTCACTGAGCAAACATTTTATTAATATTCTAACAATTCAAGCAAGAAATTAATGACAAGCTATTAGTGTCAAACTATTTTACAACAAATACAGAACATAATCTTTGATCCACAGTATGAATTTGGAAAAATTAACATTGGCCAAGAAAGCAATATGCCAAAAGAATCGCGGTATCAGATCAGAAGAACCAATAGACAAAATATAAAACAATTTCGTAAAATAAACGTAAACATCAATCACAATATTTAAGTACAAATTATTATAATATATATATTTAAAAAATTGAACCGTATACAAACACGAACCACAGGTCACTAACACAACTTTCAATCTGATGAAATAACACTATTTTCAATAGTTTGTAAAATAGAAACAAATAAGAGAACAATGCAACAAGTTTCTTGAATATGGAACCTATTTCTCATGACGTCTTAAGGTTTGCTACCATCAAGGTCACAGGATTTTAGGATGCCTACGGGGATTATTTCTTATATCTACGGGACTCATACCTTATATCTACGGGGATAACTTGCAAAATCGAACGGGTATCTTGTGGCTCAATGTGCAATGCTCGTCATGACTTTACAAGCAAAATTCTCACACAAATGCTACTTTCATAAGAAATTTCCAATCTGGAAAATAACTAAAACCAAAGGAGTTGAGTATTAAATTGGAAAAAATAAAATTTTCACCTGTAGCATTAGTACATACCTGTTATACACAGCAACGAGATTCTAACGTAACTAAACAATGAAAATTCCCGCTCAAATTAAGCCTAATCTCTGTATTCCATTCCAAACAGAACAAACTCTGTACTTTCGGAATTATTTCTCAACCAATAAGCTCCGACCATAATAGCCTCATAGCTCCACCTATAAAGAACCAAGCAATAACGTTCGAAAAGGCGCCAAACCCAGCCAAAATAAGGGAGGGAGTAAATAGTTCAATTTACCTCTGACTGAAGCCAGCATCCAGACATGGGGCTTTTGGCGACGGTCCGGATAAGTAGGTAGGTAATTAACGTCACACTGGAGGAAACAACGGGCTATTTGGCGACAGTCCGGGATCAATTCCGAAGGGAAAGGTCAGAGCCATAGATGTTAAATATAAGTTGACTGAGCATCGTATTGAGAAGAGCTTCAAAAAGTGGGGGCAACATGTCGTAAGTAGTCACGTGACTGCTACTCGAAAATTCAGCTTATCTGATTGATTTGATTTGATTTTTTATCGCTTCTCTTGGCGACATAACATTCATTTATATAAAGTTAGCGATGGGAATGTGTTTAATACTGACTAGTTCTTAAATTTGAGTTAC
This sequence comes from Meta bourneti, assembly GCA_933210815.1. NCBI lineage: Eukaryota > Metazoa > Arthropoda > Arachnida > Araneae > Tetragnathidae > Meta > Meta bourneti. The sequence goes on along the minus strand of OW119931.1, from coordinate 5,497,623 downwards.
GTTTTAACATTGTTAGGCAATGTGAATGTGCATACTACTGAATATTTATCGAATTTGTGTAACTTTTTAATGTTATTAGCAATTTGAGCTGCTATATAATTAGCTTAAGTTCATATTGGGATCAAGTTTAATTAGCACATATACAACAAAAATCCGTACTTGTAAGATAAATGCGTTGTAGTGAATTGATTGCAGGCCCAGAGTTTAGATACGGCCCTCTGGACAGGTTTAACCGGCCCTCAAGCCGAATAAGCTTCGTCGGATATGTTTTCCCGGCTCGCAGACCAGATATAGCCCTCCAAATTTTTATTAGGACCGCAGTTCAGATACGGTCTCTGGACAGGTTTACGGCCCACAATCCATATACAGTCCACCAAATGTGTTTATTAGGACAGCAGACGTGATACTGGACATGTTTAACCTGCCCGCTGTCCAGATACAGCCCTCAGGACAGTTTTACCTAGCCCGCAATCCAGATACAATCCTCCAAATATTTTTTTATCAGGCACGGTCATCCAAATAGGCTTAACCAGCCTGCAGTCCAGATACAATCCTCCGCAGTTTACCAGATCCGCAGTCGAGATCGGTCCTGTAGTGCTGGTTTGATTTATCGCTGGACTGTTTGTTATCTTTTGCAATTGTATGTTAAGAGAAAATGTCAAAAGGGATAGGGGATGCTCACAAGTATATCGTCACTGGTTAAACTTTTGTGTAAGATAGTTGTCCTAAACCTGATCTTCTTTAATTCAATATATTTAATTTTTTTTCTTTAACAACTGTATTAGATGTTGTGAAAATTATCTTAAAGATTTAATAGCAGAAAATAATTCTGACTTCCTTTTTTAAATTTAATGAGGTTAACACGAGTTGGAATAAATCGAAAAATAAATGCACAAGTTAAGAAATGACTGCCTCAATAAATATTTTACTGATGTATAAAATAAAAATAGTGAAAACACAGATAAGAAGGTTGCGTGCTCCAATCACGTCTGGGTCACCACTGAAAGCTTTCATTTATATTATGGATACATAATTGCTTATGTTTTTGTAAACGTGAATTTATTTTAGGACAATTACGCATAGAAGTATTATTAACGTGAAAAGTTATACATATAATATTTACAAGATGGAAGGTGACTTTTTTAAACCATGTACTTAAAGTTATTAGCTATTTTACCCAATTTTAGATTTTTGGTTCAAAAATTAAATAAGTTACACCTGTGTGTCTATGTATGGATTTTAAATTTATCAAAGTATTCAAGTAAATAACTCTTGACAAATTTTATAATTTTAAGTGTGTACAAAAGTTCTGTGCTGGATTTTTAATATTAAATTTGTATTAATTATTGTGGTGTGAAATCAATATTTATAAATACGAAAGATAAATAAGAAACAGTAAACTTATAAATTTGTCACATTCTTCACGTTTTAAATCCACTGAATAAAACTCATAGAAACATGTAGCCATTTACTAGCCATCTTCTTTCTTCATCTAAAGGAAAATTAATAAATGGAACAAAATAATTTTAAATACATAAGAACTGAATAAATGAATTTTTAGCAGGTACACATCTCTACAAATTCTGATTACGAGTAAATATAAATTGTTTTACTTATAGTTCTAAAAATCATAAATACAAAATTATTTTTATTGTTTTAAGGAATGGAACCTTAAAGTTTAAGTTATCACAGATTTAACGCTTTAAAAAAATAGTTTTTTCCACTTAAAAAATTGTGGAAGATAAATGTTTCGCTTAATTGAGGAGCATGTTTTATGTACATAAGTTTTCACAAATATACTTAATTCGTTAAAATTCTCTATTTAGAGTGAAAAAAAATCAAAAAGTGTCCCTTTTTCAGATAGAACATGATAGAGCGAAGGATTTCATTTCGCTGTGGAATGAAATTTTATCAAGAACGATATAAACATTGAAATGCTCACAAATATTGTTAGAAACAATCTAATTCAGTATGATTTATCTCAAGATTAAAAAATATAAGGAAGAAAGATAAAACTGACTTAAAAGTGGAAAATAATTAAATTTTAATGTTAGATTTATTTAAATACGAAGCAAAAGAAATCAGGATGTCAAGCAGATGTTTTTAGAAAAGGTACTTCCCAGCTGCGCGGATTGTTTGGAATTAATGCAAAAGAAGTTTCATTTCGTTCTCTAATTGTTTGCTTTTCCAATTTGCATTATTGCATGCTTTATTAACAAGAATAAAAATACGTTAAAACAGGTAGACAGTATTTCAATTTCCGTTCAAGCACTGTTACCGTTTTTCACATAAGAGAACGGCAATTTGTTTTCGCTATTCCAGTAGAAAGTTATAGATTCATGGGAAAGTATTTTAAAGAAAAGCTCTATTGTCAAATGCACAATCTTATAAAGAAAGATTTTACAAATATTTTAAAACATGAACAAAAAGGTTCCCTAAAGTGCATAAATGTGGTTCACATTTATAATACGGTTTATGAAATGATTTAATCCTATTTTTAACAAATCGATTTTATTTAATTTATAATTCTTAAAAGTTTCAAAATTTATCTTTTATTTTAATTATTATTATTATGTAATTCCGCAGATGGGTGCATACGAAAAAATTTGTTCAGCAACAATAATTTAAATTATGTACTTAAGTTCATGCTTTCAATTCATAAAATTTTTATTGTGTAAGACACGAAAGAATATAGTGATCCAAGTTGGCGCTAAAAATATCATCGCCAAGACAGAACGATTTCACAAGTTTTTAAAAGTTTGGTTTATTATTTTTAATATTTAAACCCTTATAGATGTACAATTTACAATAATAAACACATTGGAACATAAGTTATTTTATTATAAACATTATTTCAAACATTATTAAGAATTCCGAAGTTAGAACATCTATTTTTATCATACTAGCAAATACTGAAAAACACACAAAAAAAGGAAAATGCAAGTGAATCACTCATCTGTGAAATGTAATGTTTCCGCCTTTAATACATTTGTAATTACATCCATATACACAACACGATAGAACCATGTTAGCTTTCACTTTCAATGCATTTGCTATGGAAGAAGGGGCCGTCGTGGCTCAGTGGGTATGCCCATTGCGCTAGCAACCTTCGAGTTGTAGGCGGCGCAGGTTCGATTCCTGCCAGGTGCATTCCTCCCTGGGTGTATTTCTCTCTTCTGTGTCAGTAAAGCTTTCACTGTGTGTGTCAATTACTTGTTATTGTATTGTGTCGTTTATTAGATATTGTCATTGGGAAGAATGGAGACAAAAGCCTGATTCTGCAGCTATAAGTCTCAAGGAAATAAACCAACCAAACCAAAAGCTATGGAAGAAGGAATTCGCAAACTAGTATATGAGCGTTGGAGAAGAGTATAAGGATCACGTGTCTACTGTTTTGGGTCACATGATCATGCGGACATAAAAAGGTTGCCATTATTCACTCTACTTTTATATCTCCTCTATGACTAACGCAAAGTGCTATTGGTGACATTCCGGGATCAATGCCCAAGAATATTCTATGGAAACAATTTTTCATACTTGGCAAAGATTTTTTTTCATTTATCATAATTTGTGAAATTGCAACTATATTCCATTTACTAAGTTACATTAAAATTACATAATGGAACATGACATTTCCGGGTAAAATCGACCACTATCGTCAATTGTCCTTCTCGCGTTATTACCGTATAACCGTAATCGAGACCAAAAAAAATTGTAAACAAATAACACAAGAATAAAAATAACTAGATTTCTCATATCAATTGAAAAGTTCTAATCTCGTATTTTTCTCTTAAATTTAGATCAATTAGGAAGATTGGAGACAAAAGCCTGATTCTGCAGCTAAAAGTCTCAAGAAAAAAAAAACCAACCAACCAACCAAACAAGAATAAAATAATTTAAGAGCTGAAACATTTAGTGTGAAATTGGATGCCGTTTCAGATCTGCGAATTTTCTGATCGAAAAGTGTTTTGTCAGCATGAAAACAAGATGAAGTTATCACTGCTGGTTATTTGCTAATTGCATTCAGTGTAATTTAGCTTGTAAATATTTGCTGAAAACAAGTAAGTGATTCCTATACTTAAATCAACCAAATTGTGTCGCTTTCTATGCATTTGCAGTAATTCTTTTAAATTTGTTAAAATCAAAAAGACCTTTTGAAAAATGTAATAAGATCTTCCTTTTTTATCTTTGAGCTCCTTCCAAAGTAAAATTCTGGCTATGCTATTGCTGTAGACTTCATTTTATGGACAACTATTTTATAGTCTTCAAGTTTGGTTATCTATTTACATACTATGTACGACTACTTAAATAACCTAACAATCGACAGTTGTACATCCACACAGCGGAACGTAACTAATTTTCCTAAATCCTTTTTCGATTCTCCAGCATGAGTCGTTTTATTTAAAAAATTAACATGCGTAATCTTATGTAAGTTAGAGCACAGACCAGTGCTTCAGCTGATGAGCGTGGATACCAGGTTCTGAAACTTAACATCTAGGTTTTCACTCCAATAGTTAACAGCTGTATTCTCTGCTCTTCTGTCGAATACACTGAGTGCTGCAGAGAGGAAACTAGTCCCGGTCGCTACGGGCAGCCTCCCACCAGCGAAAGTGAGATATTAGCTGTTCTGTAGATTAAAACACTCATTTGCCTAAACGTGTAGTCCTTTAGGGATGCTCAGGATTCAGCTGGTGAATGCCTGCTCCAGGGGAAGAAATTGTGGTTTGCTTGCTGATATTGATGAGGGTTCCAGAGTTGTATGACCCTCAGGGGCACATCTCCTTTAGGTATGTACAGGCTTTATAAACCCAAGGTACTCTAGTGATCTTTTTCCCCATGGGTTTTTTGTCTTTAGTAAACATGGGGGTTGCGCCCCCGGGATATCCAACCGGTTTTTTTCTGCTTTCATCCCACTACTCTTCCCTGATACCTCTTTGTTTTACTGGATGTTGGTCTGTCTTGTGTTTGGTGTAGCTTGGCCAAATATGGTCCTTGTGCCATGAAACCCAAAACCAACCAACCAGAGTTTTGTGCATCTTCTTGGGTTATGTAAGCCAGCTATAATTTATTAAAACTCGTAGTTATTTGTTTACCCTGAATCAAAATCTTGTAGGTTTTTGACTTCGATCGATGACTTCAAAAGGACCTGTGTAGGAAGACTGGAGACTCACTGCATCAATGCAGAAAATTATGACTACGCTTACCCAAATTTTTGCCAATAAACAGTGTTGACCATGTGGTATGGTCACAGGAGAGTTGAAAGCCATTTTAAAATATCCTAAAGTAGGAAGGTACAAGCTTGCTTTAAAATTTGTGGGACCCGAGGTCTTTTGAAAGAGTATGATCTAAATTTTAATGAATACCCTTAAAACTGGAATTTGTTGTGAAAAGAATCGTGGGAAAATTCGTCTTGCAAAGCTGCAAGTTAAAAAGAGAAATGTGAAAATTGACTTTTAAATTATTTCCCTCAAGCCAGCATTTTTGAACTTGTTCAAATAAAGATGCTGATCTACAGCATCTAAGTCCTACATCATCTTTTGATAAGCTTGCTTGATCTTTTAGTGAATTCAGTCAAAGAAAACTTAGGACATTATCTACTTTTAGGATAAACTAGCTAGAAAGTTATTAAAATTAAATTTTTCAATTGCCCTGAAGGTTTCAATCAGGTACACAAAGAATTAGTTTATTGCTTTTTATTCTACAAATGAGATAAATTATTCTAGAGGATTACATGCAATTTAAATGTTTCTTGTATAATCTGCAGTTGACATTTTAATTTTGCTTTCTTACAGAGCTCTACATTTCTTTATTTGGAACAGTGTTTTACTTGGACAAGATGGCAGAACTGTTCGTATGATATACATATCCTAATCTAAATCCAATGTTACAAAGACTTTTCAATTTGTGGAAAAGCATCCTTATTTGCTTTAAAATAAAGTGATGTTTCAGTATTTCTGTTCATTATTTATAATGTAATTCAAATGTTTTAAGTGTTTTTAAATTTAAACATTTTAAGAATTCATTTAGTGGCATGTACATACTTTAAATTTGGTTTATGTTGATGAAATTATTTTTAAGATATAAAACATAGTTACCCAAACTCTTATGACCACTTTACAAATAATTTTTTGGCACTCCCTGGAAACTCGACTTAACAATAAATTGCAAGTGTAGCTGTACCTCTAATTTTTGAATTATCGAAATATTTATGTAGCTGTGTAATTCTAGAATTTTTCATAAAGCTACTTTGGAAATAAAACATCTAGAGAGGAACTGAAATTATAAAGCTATTTATTAAAATGAAAATAACAGAACATACATTGCACATAAACTCATTAGATGTCTCTTTTATTAGTAATTAATATCAATCAAATTAAGAATAATTACTCATGAGAAGTATGAGTCTGGTATTGTGTGTGTGCTACTACTTTGTTTATATAAGGCTGAATTTTTGTCAGTAGCATCCTTACATCTCCATGGTCAACTATTTGCAGTTTTCGGTTTTTAGTTAAGACTTGTTACCACACTAAATTTACATTTAACTAAGCAAGATAATAGAAATGCAATCAAAATTTTTCCTACTATAGCCCAAGATAAAGTGTGGGTATCTGCTTTTGCAACCTTTCCAATTCGCATTGCCAGCTCTTGCTTCTCAATGCCCCTATTTCCCCTGGAGTCAGCATTGCCCCTATCTTCAGAACCCACTGGGGAATTGATATAAAAGATCAAATTCTTCTCGATTGGTATCTATATGTCTGTGCACTATCAGTTTCTTTTGTAATTTATTGTAGTTTACCTTTTTATGATTTTTTTAGTTTTCTACATTCCCTCATTTGGAACAATGTTCTACTTAGACAAGATAGCAGAACTGTTTGAAGGCTGTACATATTTTAACCTGAATCCAATGTTACAAAAAGAAAATTTTCAATTTGCATGGAAAAGCACCCCTATTTGCTTTAAAATAAAGTAATGTTTCAATATTTCTATCTATTATATTTTATTTTAATAGTGTAATTCAATTATTTATAGTGTCTTGAAATTTAAACATTTTAAGAATTCATTTAGTGGTAAGTACATGCATTAAATTTGTTTAAGTTAGTAATCAAAAGAAGTTAGTAATCAAAATCAATAATATCAATATCAATCAATCAATTCTCCCTAGTGATTATCAACTAACTATTCAAGTTGAAGACAGTGATTGTTGATTGCAATCGAAACAGGGCTCAATTTACATGACAGCGATACAGGATTTATGACTCCAATTTAGAAATGTGTATCATTTTTGCTGTGATACTGAAAAAATGGATTCAAAATATTCTATGCCACTCGAATTTTTTTGAGTTGTGGCAGAAAGGCAACTACGAAACATATTATTGTCATTATGGGTATTGCAATCTAATAGTAAATCAATTTAATAATAATTTTTGCATTTTAAGCTGTCGTAGAAACCATTTTGTTTCAGCTGTCTAAAAATTAAAATTAATTACAAATTGTTTTATTTGATCAAAATTAATCTGTTTACTGTGCTAAGAATTTTTTTAATAATTATATTTCTGATTTTGTTGCATATTGAAAATATGCATTATTGTAAAAGTTGTGTATGCATACATAAAGTTGAATTCAAATAGGAGGCGCAAAGCAACACTCGCAGACCAATCAGGTGCCACTGCAAGCGGTGAAAACACTTTTATTGATCTGCGCATGTCGCTTTGTGCTTCTTATTTGAATTCAGCTTTACTGTTTCTTTCATAAATCATATATTTTATAAAATAATGACAATCTTTTTTTTTAGGATTTAAGCAATATTTTCTGCACTTCTGGCAAATTGAATTTCTTCATTTGGTAAGAGTTTATATATTACCATTGTGGAGATAGATGGTCAGCTGTGCATTTAACTAACATACCTGACAAAGCTTCTACTTTTATTCTTTCTCCAGAACACAGGACTATTATTTTGTCAGAATAATAAAAAAAAAATAATGTATGAAATGGTTTAGGAAGATGTTTACAAATTTGCTCTAAAGTACATAACTATGGATTGAGTATGATAGTTACTTTTTCCTAAGCAAAGGGAAGGTGCATACAATTAGTACATGAGATAAATATGTTTAGAGCAATAACTAAAATGACCCCTTGATACATTGTTGATGTTTTATTCTGAATAATGTTCCTTTCTATTGGTTCAAATGTAGAAATAATTATTCTTGCTACTTGTCAACAAACTTTAGTTTAAATATGTATACAGCAGTAGTGATTACCTTTATATAAATTGAGCTTTATCCGCTCTTTGAGAAATATGTAAGGGTTTTCACTTCTACTTGGTCAGAGCTAATCATGGAGGATAGGAGGAAGAACTTGAGAGACTTGACCATCAAGTTTGACGTTGCAGACATGTTTGCAACATTTCAAAATATTAGACTACTTCCCCAAAATCTGTGAACTTTGATCCAACAACTATGCTGTCAATCACTCTTATCTGTTAAATAGAAAATTTTAAGTGAGAAATCAACGTAATATAAATTTCACTGAAAAAGCATCTGCATTAGGTACAAAGCATACTTATTTATGTACTGAACAAAGTGTAAGAAATAATTGTGTTTGGACTTACACAGATGAGCTATTAATGCTAAAAATATTGTAAGTCAAAATATTTTCCTGCTAAATGCATAAAAAAATATAATAAAAAGACTTGGATAAAGAGCTAACAAGCATAGAGATTTGCCATTGCTATAGCTAAAATTAACCTTTTCAATTCCATTTCTTGGTTTTGGTTTAAATTTTCTTGAAAAGATATCAGATAAACTCGGGATGCTAAACTTCTCTAAGAACATTGTAAAGAAATTAAACATGCTTTGTATCAAAAGAGGTAATCGGGAAAATATTCAATCAACCAATCCAATCAAATTATTGTGTTCATTTTGCCACTGTTGTGTTTTGTAATTTTAAATACTTTGTGGATGCTGATTTAATGACAGACAATGCAAAAAAATTTGTACCAGTCTGTTGAGAATGTTGGAAATTCCATCAGTCGTTTTTTTGTAGAGAGTAAACTTGTAGTATAACTACAGTTGCATTTTGTAAGCATGAATTTTTGTCAATTTTTAATGACTTTCTAGATTGTTGTAGGAGCTTTGTCATTATGTTAGGTAATTGTCACATGATATATACTAAAGGATGGTAAATATATTAAATATATATTTAACATACTTTAGATATAATATACCGATATGATACGATATGCTGAATATTATTGGAAGATGATATACTGTTGATATGATATACTAAGTACTCTTGCGAAATATTATATACTAAAGGATGGTAAATATATTAAAGATATATTTAACATACTTTAGATATAATATACCAATATGATATGATATACTGAATATTATTGGAAGATGATATACTGTTGATATGATATACTAAGTACTCTTGCGAAATATTATATACTAAAGGATGGTAAATATATTAAAGATATATTTAACATACTTTAGATATAATATACCAATATGATATGATATACTAAATATTATTGGAAGATGATATACTGTTGATATGATATACTAAGTACTCTTGCGAAATATTATATACTAAAGGATGGTAAATATATTAAAGATATATTTAACATACTTTAGATATAATATACCAATATGATATGATATACTGAATATTATTGGAAGATGATATACTGTTGATATGATATACTAAGTACTCTTGCGAAATATTATATACTAAAGGATGGTAAATATATTAAAGATATATTTAACATACTGTAGATATAATATACCAATATGATATGATATACTGAATATTATTGGAAGATGATATACTGTTGATATGATATACTAAGTACTCTTGCGAAATATTATATACTAAAGGATGGTAAATATATTAAAGATATATTTAACATACTTTAGATATAATATACCAATATGATATGATATACTGAATATTGGAAGATGATATACTGTTGATATGATATACTAAGTACTCTTGCGAAATATTATATACTAAAGGATGGTAAATATATTAAAGATAAATATATTTAACATACTTTAGATATGATATACTGCCGATGTGATATACTGCCGATACGATATACTGCCAATATGATATACTAAAGGATGGTAAATATATTAAAGATATATTTAACATACTTTAGATATAATATACTGCTGATATGATGTACTGAATATTCTTGGAAGATGATATACCACTTATTGAAAGATTTGGTATACTGTTGATACGATATACTAAGTACTCTTGGGAAATATGATATACTAAAGGATGGTAAATATATTTAACATACTTTAGATATGATATACTGGTGGTATGATGTACCAAATATTCTAGGAAGATATGCTATACTACGTATTAAAAGATTTATTGATGTACTGCTGATACGATGTACTACATATTCCTGAAAGTAGTGATATAGGCTGATACGATATACTAAGCTTCTTGTCCAATGTGCATAGTAGACTGGATTCGGAAATCACTCCTCGGCAAGTGTTTAGTGATCTGTGCGGAAACAATGAAAGGTCCTAGTGTGTTAGCATTTCATAGGAGTTTTGCCTGAGATTCAGAGGATACTTTGACAAGAAGGTCCCCGAACGAACCTTTTTTTTAATGAGTTTGCTGTACCGATAAACGATTGGATACTTTTATGGATAAGAAGGGGGAAAAAGAAAAAATTAATTTTGACCAACCGAGTGGTGTAAAGCTTCTCAAGGGGAGTCCTCACCTCCTAAAAGGCAACCACAATGAGGGAGGAAAAAGGAAGAGAACAGGGTAGAAGAATGAGAGAAAATGAGAAAGATCACTCGGGGTTGTGAAGCCCTTAAACACCTAAGGAAGATGTGCCCCTGAGGGGAAAGAGGCTTTTCTCACCCGATATCACTGTGCAGCACGAGCCTATAGACATGGATGCGGCAGCAACCGACCTGACGTGAAGGTCAGGAGAATAGGGTGGCGAAACCGAGTATATCAGGTTAGCTGAGTACGAGGCTTACTACACAAGCTCTGGCGACACATTTTGCTCGACTCCACATTAAATTTCATCACCGAGCGGTTGATGAAACAGGCACTTGCGAGATAAGCTTGCATGTAATCAACGTGCCCATCGTTGTCGACACCATGGTGAGGCAGTTTTCTCGCCAACTGGACAGTTACGCCTTAAGTGTGAGCATAAAGGAACCCTTGATACTTCTCATATCAACGCCCTATGCTAGTTGTGTATGATTCCATTCAATCTGTTGATCATCGCCGAATAAAAGATGATTACATAACCTCTTTCCATTTCTTGCACTACCCACATGTATTTCTGCTTAAATAATCATCATGGTAAAGCTATGCACGTGTCTTGTTTTTTGGATTAAGATCAACGATATCTTACATTTGTTTCATCCAACTGTTCGGGGTAATTTGTATATGGATGTCCTGAGTTTCTATTGTCAGAGTAAAGACATACGGTTTGTCGCACGACCGCATGTTCAAGCAGCTGTCTCTCACTTGACATGATGAAGTGTCAATAGCGGTTTCAGCTTTTCCGCTCAAAAGACCTTGTGTTTATTTCTGCTGACGTCGTGAGGGGTTTACCCAGGATATCAATCTACATTTTTATGACTGGATTTTTAGGGGTTATTTTAAAATTTCTTTGAAAGATAGCTGTCGATATTGTAACGGAGGTTACAATATCGACACGAAAAATGGGTTAATAGGTATGGTCCCCTATTACAGTTAACTAGAAATAAGGCAGTTTATGTGTGTCCCTGTGGCAATCGGTCCCACTCCTTAAGCAACGCTATTTTCAGGGCCTGGATGGTTCTGGGAGGGAAAGGCGAGTTGCAATAACCCTCCCAAGAGCATCCCAGATATGCTCTATAGGGTTTAGGTCTGGAGATCTGGCTGACCAATCCACCCGGCGAATATCCTCACTTTCCAGATATACTTTCCAGGTACTTTTTTCAATTGAGAGACTCAGTTTCTATATGGAAACCACGTACCTATTTAAAATGCTAGATGTAGTTACTTGACTTATGAGTACAGCTTTCAATAATACCCATGAAACATGAAAAACAAATGTAAATTAAATTGATTTTAATCGTCTTATAATGAAAATATATCAAAATTTAGAAATATCTTTGAACTACAACGTATGGCTACTCGTTTTGATTTAACGTAACATCTTATTTTAGAATAACTTGATTTTAACTTTACCAGTCATTTTAAAATAAGTTATACACCTTACTTCAAAAGGTTTCCATTTATTTTTATGAAGCAGAATTCTGCAAACTATAACGTATTTAACCAAAGACTTAAGGAAAGTTCGTCGAAATATACATATACCACCTAGAAATTACCCATGTCTAGTCGCTTTTGCAGAAAATAAAAATCATTCCTTACAATTAACCCCCAATTAAATTATCTGTAATATGCAAAGTGGTAAAGATGTCGAATCCGGGGCATGTTTGTCACCAAGCAATTTTTGTCGCCAAATCAAGATAGCGTCCAATTTCGTTAAAAAGACGCGGACTTTCTTATGTGAAACGAAACACTTTTTGCATAGGGTTGCCATAAAGCTGGATCAAAACACCAAGGTTACCATGTTTGGCGATAAATCGCTAGTGCTCCGGATTCGACATCTCCACCTGGAAAGTGATGAAAATATAATTTACAAGCAGAAACGAAATTCTGGTCATTGAAAAATGTAGAATTCTGAAAAATGAAAGATCTGAGCAAGCGTGTCGAATTTCGAATGTCATGAGAATATTCTGAAATAGAGAAATTCGAAAAAGATGCTTGAAAATATTGATAGACAATAATGAATTATTTACAAAACAAAGAAATGCTCAAATGTGACTGCAACATTTCTGTCTTAACTCAAATTCACAAACACGGAATTCTGAATCTAATTTATAAAATAAAACATTAATTCTGGCGTTGCCAGATACCGAATTGTAAAATTACTCTTTTATGATCAATGAGGTTTTTAGCTTACCTTTTCGCGTTCCATTACGAAATGCAAGTTGTGTAAAATTAAATATTTTAAGTATCATTTTTCATGATTCTAATATTCCTAAATTACTTATATTGTGGAAAGAAATAAAAAATCAGTTCAAACGTAATTATAATTTTAAATTGTTTAAATATAACGTTTCAGAAAAAATTGTTTTTCGAGCAATACTGGTAAAATAATTTTATTGGAAAATGTGATTTTTGATCAATACTTGAAAAACAGTTGCGTACCGCAATAGTTTTATTCTTAATGTTTTTCCTATTTCAATTTCGAATTGATTTAGTCCCCATCTAGGTTAAAGAGAATGGGGTTAATATGTAGCTTGCGTTACTCAGTGTTCCAAAGTATAAGTGTACCAAATTCGGTGTGGATTGGTCAAACGGTGTAGAGATTGGTCAGACGCCAACTCTGCTGTATATATATAGATTTTCATGGAAGCAATCAATGAATTAAATAATAAATGTTTTCTGGTCCTACGAAGTACTCCTGTTCCTTTGGATTGATGTTGGCTGTCTTATGTTTGGCACAACATGACCAAATATGGCCCTTGTGTCATAAAATCTAACCTCCTAATTTGGGCAACTAAGCGCTCATAGCTGTCATCGGAGGTTGGCTGAATCGTCGAGATGCTGATTCTTTATTACATGAAATTGGTTGTACAGCCCGTGGACCACCAAACAGCCTACATTCTGCCAACTTGCAACATCAGCCTGACTTTTTCCCATCTCGAGTGCCATAGACCGTCTTGTACATGGGTGGTGCATATTAAATCTGTCGTGGCCTCAAATTCCTCAAGTTGGCGTGGTGTGGAACTTCGGAGAGTAGGGTGCCAACTCAAGTGTTGATCCCGTCATCTGACCGAGGTTCGAAATTACGAGACGTTGTCCTCGGATCTTTCCCTGATCGTCCCAATAGCCCTTTGTGTTGCTCCATAGTGATGTTAATTCAACTACCTTCCTAACGCGCGTTTTATATTGCTGCTGGCTGAAATTATATCGTGTCACACAGACAAGTGTGCATACGATGTGTGTGCATGGCATCACATAATTGGTTACTTAAAGTTTGAAGCCAATCGCATTTCTTTTTTTACGAAATTACCTTGACTTCTTGTTCTTAATTTATGGAAAACAATGTATTACTTAAATAATGCGTCTAATTTTTTTTGTTGCATAAAACTCTTTAATTTTTGGGAAGGAATAAACTCATTTTTCAACTATGAGGGTCTGTCAAGCTAAATATAGGTGGCGATAGTGTTCTTGCGGCTATACATGTTTCCTGTACGCTTTCTGACGTCACTTTACTTGTTTTTCGAATAGGTTTTCGGTATTTCTCCAACGAAACTTCCAAAATATCAATTCAGAATTGATATATGATAGAATATTGGTCATCACTAATTAGATGAAACGCCAAGCATTGTCAAAACGGTGATAAACCACATTTTAGGGTAATCTCGACATGTGTCATGCGACAGCATCTGGACAGCAGATGTAAAATCTTTGTCGATGGTGGGTTTTATACTGAAAATCCCTCTCTTAAGGTCTTGTACAAAATAACACATCACTCTTTCGGTGTGATTTTGCCTGAATAGAAAAAAGTTCAAAATTCATAAGTAAAATAAGTTTAACAAACGTTTAGTTGGAATACATTAGACAACTGAACGAAACATGCAATTCCCACAAAGAATGAAATAAACCTGCCACAAAACAAGAACAGAAGAAAATATTCCTATTCAGAAATAAATCCGAAGCAATGTTCTGGTTCCTTCGAGATTTTGCTGTCTTCCTTTGGCGAATGTTATATTCCCTAACAATGGTGAGTACAAGAGCAGGTTAAAGAGCAACTCCCTGTAAAAGAACTGTTCACCTAAAAGAACAGTTCGTCATCTGACCGTGGTTCAAAATTACGAAGTGTTGTCCTCGGATCTTTCTGTTTCTTAAAAATTAACCACAAGATTTGAGTGGTATCGGATCAAGCTAAATAAAAGCCTGTAGAAATCGTCTGCAAATTCCATTTCAAAGTTTAAAGCACAATTATTTTACATTTTGTATAATATTTGATGGTTGAAAAAATTTTAGCATGTTAATAAAACATTGCTATCACATTGCACATTCTATTTTTATTCAAACTTGAATAGTTTGCATTGCATTTTGTTTTCGTACTCGTAGAAATTTTCAAATATTCTAAAAGTATAAAAATCGTCTGCCATGATTTATTTTCTGAACTACTTCAGAACTTAATTTTGAAGGAACAACACGTATTTTTCTCTACTCTTATTGTGCCTATGCACTGAATATTTTTGGACAGGTATGTACAATGTTTTGCAATTAAATCTCTTTCATAATTTGTTTCTGTAGTCATAATTAATTGTTAATAAATCTTAACTGCATATTTCGCTTTACAGCACTCAGGAATTCTCTACAGTTTTAAATTCAGTGTAGTTAGTATATCTTTTAATGCATTACGCTTCTGATTGAGTTTAATAAGTTCCATTACAAAGTTTATAAAACAATTATTTTGCATTATATTGTTGGTGGAATATTTGAGCATTTTAATAAAACTGCTATCACATGCACGTTCTATTTTTATTCAAACCTGAATAGTTTGCATTGCATTTTGTTTTCGCGTACTCGTAGTAATTTTCAAATATTCTAAAAGTATAAAAATCGTCTGCCGTGATTTATTATCTGAATAACTTCAAAATTTAGTTTTGAGCAAACAGAACAGATATTTTATTTCAGGATTGATATGAACGTTGCGTGTAGTCTGTATTTTGACTGGTATGTTCAAAATTTCCAGTTTAATCTTTATCATAAATAATGTATACTGCATATCTCGCTTTCTAGCACTCATCAGTTTAATGAATTGCGCTTCTAAATGAATTTGATAGTATTCCATCACATAAAATTTAAAAAAGCAGTTAGTATTTAACATTTTGTATAATATTAATAGTTGAATTTTACCTTTTTTATCAAAACATTGTCTTCTATCTCAATATATTTATACTATATTCAATTCGAAATTTTTCGTTTCTTAAATTCTTAGTCGTTCTGTTTTCCATTTCTTCCATAATGCAGATTTCAGTTTGTCTTTTGAAGAAATAACATTCTTATCCTCTTGCAATATAAGGTCTTAAGAACTAGGTTTTTATAATATCACGTTTTTTTAAATGTAACTATTTTTGGCCTTCCGCAATAATCTTTCCATCTGCTCTAAATTTGAGAAATTTCCATTTATCATAAAGTATAGGATGATTCGATTGTGCTAGAATTCTGATTAAATCTTATTTATTTTAAGAGTGATAGTAACTACTTTGTTCTTTTTTCTTATAAGTTTCGTTACGTCAAATCGCCCTCACTATCCGTATAGTCTAATGACTCTTCTGATTGCTTCAGGAATTATATGCATTTATTTCCAAAACGCGTTTTTCTAAATTTGTCGCAAGTTTAACAGAATTCATTCTTTTTCTGTGAGTTAGCTTAACATTCTGTAGGATAAACTTGCTATTTTTCATAGAACTGGGAATATTTGCTATTTTCAATATATCAGTTTTTGATAATCCTAGAAAAAGCTGGCTGTTTTTGTGTCCTTCTTACTTTTGAGCGTCTAGTTTAAAAATGTGGAATATGTGAGTGTTTTTCAACCAAAAACGTAAGGATTTTAGACATTCTGAAGAGAAAACTAAAGTTGGGGCAGAAAAAAAGTTGTTTTGAGAAGATATTAATTCATAATTCTTTTTTTATTTCGTGATCTCGCACAGATGCCACAACTTAGAACTAAAAATTGGACAAAATAAAAAAAAAAAAAACAGAAAATATCACTACACGTGGTCAACGAACACGAGTTTCCGTTTATTTTACGTTCGTTTCAAAATATCGTCTGTCCCTAATATTCGGAAATTGTTTATATTTAGCAATGAAAAAATTGGACTCAAAATAAAATATAAGTTAAAACTCCGTAAAAAATTATATTTTGGAAAAATAATTGCTTTTTCATTAGCACTGGTAAAACAATCCAAGTAATCGTAATGCTCAGTATACATTCCAACTTCTACAAAACTACCAAATTATGGTTGATTTAAGTATGGTTACTCAGATGTTTTAGCTTGAAAATTGTTTAAATTCAAATAACGTATTCACCAAACTAGAATATAACTCACAAAATATAGAAAGAACATTGTATTAAAATATGTGGAATAAATTTTATGTATACTGCAGACACAAAATCAGACATAAAACGGACAGACAAGTTCAGTCACCAAATAAATGTAATTACAGTATGTAAAGTTTCGTGAAAATACACCCAGCCGTTTGGACGTACTGCGGGAACATACACACACAGACAGGCGCCAAAAATGCAAGACACCGATTTTGCATTAGAAGGACCCAAAACGAATAAATAACTTGAAGTGGGTTTAAAATATTCAATGTACAAACACTCCATTTTTATTTATATAAACTAGCAGAATTCCCGGTGTTGCTCGAGTTGAATTGAGTAAGCGTTGATTGAAAGTGATCCGAAAAATCATTTTTCTCCATCATCGAAAAAGGCAAAAAATAAGTGAGTGGAAAATAATTTTTCAATTCCATTTTGACAGGTACAATTTACTTTGGAAATACCTTGCTTTATCCACCTATGTAATCGATTTCACATGCATCGCACTATAGTGTAAGATAAAACTACAAAAGGTGATAGTAAGATGACTATCACAGAAGTCGGTTTTTAGGTTGGGAGTGATTGTAAATCGTCCTTAAGTTCATATCCTGTACAAATGACAAACTTAGTGTATTATTGCAACCAATTTACCAATCAATAGTTTTTATTTGTGGCACCCTTGCATGAGGAATGAGATATTTCGGAATTCTACCATCATTATGAAAGATTTGGTTTGTTGGAGTTTTATGGCGCAATGGCCATATTTGGCCAAATCATTATAAAAGGATGACAAATATTGATACAATACATCATGTTGTAATGGAATTAACCTTGAGTCGCTCCAACCATTGACAAATGTTTAATTTGGAAGTTAAAACATACAATTTACATATACAAGTACAGACACATACATTTAAATATTTCGGGAGAAATGTTACTGGGGTGCGGACATGATCGCAACCGACGTGAAACTGTTCGTTTTCGCATTCTGTTCGGCAACAGTTCTGAGGTTTATAGCTCCGCAGCTAGCGCTGCGCTCGTAGTTCATTCGTTACAGTCTCCCCCTTGGCTACGAATACGTCTCGGCGAGTAGCCAGAAGTACTAAATGGTTGTCTTGAGTTTTGCTGCACTGTTGGACTAGTCTTTTGGGGTCGGCCTCTCCTTCGCATTGGGGTGATGGGTATATTTGCATTTTGAGGGGTGTTAAAGTATGGACGGAGGGCAGACGTGTAATATGTTCCGACAGGAGATGCAGGATTTGAAACAACATAATCGTTGGAGAGCGCTGTGTCAAAATCAAATAGGGTCCGTCTCGACGTGGTGCAAATTTCGCTGACCTCTCTTAGCTTTGTTACTCACGGGGTGTGATGTTACCCATACTTGATCTCCAGGAGCGTAGTGGGAAACGCTTCTTTAAAAAAGGATGGAAAGGAAATTTGTCCAGTGCCCAAACCACTGATAAGGCGTCGCGTTCTGTAATAGAGTAGTTCCTCTCTGCTGGGGTTAGCATACGAGCGTATTCGATCGGATATTCTTCTGGGCCTTGTCCTTGGATAAGGACTGCACCCAAAGCATAACTTGACGCGCCAGTTCTGAGGACAAATGGTTTATCCTCATCCACTTGTTTCAGCACGAGCGGTGAAACTAAGCTCTTCAAAATTTCTTTTCTCACAGGGGATAACCGGTAAGGAGCAGTAGCAACTGGAGGAGCATCACCTGTGTCGATCCGGTGTTCGATGTAAGGTTCTCGCCCGGACTGAAATTAGTTTCATAGAGTTAGCAATGCATTTAATTTTCTGCGCTGATCTTGAGTTAAATGTTCACCTTCATAGGGACGAAGAAGGCAGATTTTCTGGTCTATCACTTT
This sequence comes from Meta bourneti, assembly GCA_933210815.1. Taxonomy (NCBI): domain Eukaryota; kingdom Metazoa; phylum Arthropoda; class Arachnida; order Araneae; family Tetragnathidae; genus Meta; species Meta bourneti. The sequence continues at coordinate 5,478,585 of OW119931.1, read as the reverse complement.
CTTTAATATCACAGAATTGGACTCGCAACGAATGGGAAACGTACATTTGGCTTACCGGTGTAGAACCAGACGTGGTCTCGAAGATTCAGAACAACACCTGCTTTCTTCAGAAGATCTGCTCCTAGGAGGGTACGGTTTCCTTTAGCTTCTGGGAGGGCAAAAAGGATTAATTGGAAGGAATATCCTTCTAGACAGAATTACGCAGGCTGTGTGAACTTCTTTCTCTGTCTGACTTCCATCAGCGAGGGTTACTGTGCGTAGACTTCTCGAATACTACCCCTTCATCTTGAAGTATATGGTACAATCTTTCGCCTGCGATAGTGACTTACTTGACTGTCTGCACACACTGCCAAATATTCTATTTATCGTAACCTTCACAACTGAAACTTCATTAGACATAGCTGGTCTATCAATTTGAATCTTCTCAAAATGAGCTGAGACAGATTTCGTGGAAGGATTGCAAACTGGACAGTTGGCTTTAATGAATCCGACTTTGCCACAGCCCTAACAAGTCAGTGCTGGTCCCTCCTGATTGTCACCAGATTTTATTCGACTGGTTCTATTTGCCTGATTTGTCATCTTGAACGGTACAAGCTTGAGAATTTCATCTCTGGTATGGTAAACTTTCTTCTGAATTGGAGGGGATGAGCTTCTCTTTTGATTGTTTCAGAGACAGTCATAAGTGTAGAGCTTCTCTGCTAGATCTAGATTTTCAGCTCTGAGAGCCAACTTTCAAAATAACTGGTCTGTTCAAAATAAAAATCACGCCATTTACTGTTGGACTCTTGCGATGTAGAGACAACAGTTGCCTGAATTTATCAGCAGTGAGCTTGTATCTTCTAAAAACCATGTCTTTCACCTTTTGGTAATAATGATCTTCAGGTTCCCTGGCGATAAGCCTTCCAACCTCAGATGGTAGTGATCCAATCAAATATGGGACCCAAGTTGCTTCAGGAACAACGCTACGTCGCTGTCTTTAGGATCATATTGGGGGAGAATCCTTTTAATCCCACCTGGGTTGCTCAGTCTCCAGATCGGGAGTTGCTGTTGAGGACTGGGTAACCTTGGGGGTTTCGAGTTGCAACTTCAAGCGCTCTAATTCAAAAGATCTTTGTGTTTCTTCTTCAGCTGTCTTCTCAATTTTTAGCCGTTCTTCGATAATGCTGATTAATATATTTTTTACTAGTTCTTCGTCATAGTTTTCGGCACTTGTTATTAAATTTTTTAGCTGCATCACCTTAAGAGTCTGTCCCGTCCAACCCCATTTCCTGCGCAAGGAGTTTGAGATATTTTCGCCCTTTTCCAAGAAAGGCCATCTTTGTTAGAGCACAATTAAGTCCTTGATTTGAATATAATTCACTTTTTAAAGTTCGTTGTTTCGTGATTTAACCCTCTCGCTGCGTATCCCGCGATTTCCGCGGGCAACGTAGAAGTAGCAAAATTTGCGCAGCCCGCGATTTTCGCGGGGATGCATTTTTGCCGTCTATTTAACTGTGCAACCCGCTCTTTCCCCGTTCATGGTTTCATTTTGGCTTTTCTGTGATGTTTAATTGTTTATTCAAATCTGGGTTAACAGATGGCGATAGATGTCCACATTTCTGCCAAATATACAAGCATTTTTGCAGCATTTTGCGCGCTCTTTTCAAAGCTCAAAGATGTCTGGCAGGAAGCGTTTCGCGAGTGATATAACCTACATTCCTGACAATATTTCCGACACTGATAGCAGTTCTGACTCTGATTTCAAGTATATTGAAGATAGTTATAGCGAAACTGATGAGAATTTCTCGGATTCCTCTGCGGATAGTGATGAATCTGAAGATTCATTTTCTATTCAAAACGTTCGACATTGGTGCAAAATATACGTTTTACCTTTGTATTTCATAAAATAAATCATTATTTAACCAAGATTAATTTTCAAAATTTTGCTTTTATATGATTATTCTTCAATTTCAATATTCCGACAACTTTTTTTTATGATCTAATTCTATATTGAAAAAAAAACTCTTTTACAAAAATTTTTTGTATATTTATAAAATATATATGTAGATTCGAAATATGTAATAAAAAAATACGCAATTTTTGAACCTATTTTGATAAAAAAAAATTACGCAGCGAGAGGGTTAATTAATATTGCAGTTGATATAAGTCCTGAGTATGCATTTAATGAGCAATTATTATTTGCTGAGATTAAATGTTCTCAAATTAAAAATATCGGTAATATCTAACACAAATCACCATATTCCATTTTATTGTGAAATATATTATTCCGTACAACCTAATCCCTGTTTCTAATTCAACACAATGAATCGAATAAAAAGTACATACGTATGTTTATCACAAAATAAAGAATTAGGATGCATCAATTGAGAAACATAATAAATCCTAAAACAGATAATTAAGATTCATCAATAAATACACTTATGTATGGTAAAATCAATACTCATGACACATCAACAAAGAATCATAGAATAAATCATTCTGACTCATCAATAGAAATAAAAAATAGAACATTAAAACAAAGCACAACGAGGAAGTTATGACTTGTCTCGGCGCATTGGCGCCCTAATGCCTGCTCTTCGGCTCTCGTTTCTTTCGATTTCAATGAAAACTGTACACACTAAGGGCGCAAAACAACTTCCTTCGATGAATTTTGTTCGAATTCCAGAAAAAATCCTACTCGAACAGTTTTTTTCACTTTCGACTTGAGCTATTCATCAACCCCCTGTGAACCGTTCGAAGTGGTTGGGGTTACCACAATGCGATGATTGCTCACTCCCCATGATTGCGAATCGACCAATAAGAAACAAGATTACATAGTCAGCTGGCTCCAAGATAAAACTTGTTTGTTTGGTTTTATGACCTGGAGGAGGGGAGGCTGTAAGCAAGTAGGGTCAGATAACCCTCGAAATGAATGCTTGCGAGACAGGAAAAAGAACAAAGTTGGATGGAAGGAAAGAAAAAGTGGCTCGATTTGAAGAATTCAGAGCCTAGTAGTCTCAATGCTGGTAACACCGAAACGTTTTTGATAAAAATTAGTCACATTTGAAAAATAAAATAACGAAATTTTTACTCGCATAAATATGAAAATAATACAATTTTAATGATTAAAAAATTAATCTGTCAACCAAAAATATTTATCAAATTTGTCCACAAAAACAATGCACCCAATCAGTGGATTGAGAAAATCAGGAGCAATTATATTGTCCTTTTATGAACTAATCAAAGACTGTTCAATGTGAATAACTCAACTTTATTAAAATATAAATATTTGTCATAAAAATGCAAATGTCACTTGAATCGCTTTCCTGAATCTCCACAGAAAATATATTTGTCCCATACTTCGATAGGCTTTCTAACGTATCTTCAAAAATATAAGATTGCCGATCTCTGAAATAAAATTCTCCCCAAACACTATCGAAATCGAATCTAACGAGGAACACATCTTAATAATCTGCAAAACATGTCATGTTTGAGCAACCTAAAGACCAAGTAAAATGCGACAGATTTGAAAATTCTAACGTATCGCACAAGTATAAAATGTCTGCCGATCTACACGATATCTGAAATAAAATTCCCTGAAACCAAGATTCGCGAAATCAACTAACGAGGAAAACATCTCCGAATAATGTACAAAACGTTAGCCATGAACAACGTAAACACCAAGCAAAATTCGAAGGATTCGCTTGAAGAGGAGACGAATTCGAAAAAAAGCGAAAGCGTGGAGGTAGTAGAATGCCAACGTTGACGACACTTCGCTCCTCCCATTTCGAATTTCAAGACGAATCGTTCGAAAATTTCGGTAGTTGAATTTCGCCCTTAAACTGAAATTATCACACATAAAACTAAGTACTAGTGAAGTACTTTTGAGAATCGAATACTTGGTATTCGAGTTTTTTTTAAGTATCGAGTAAATAATCGAATACATATACAAAAACGATTAATCGATAGTAAGAATCAGATAACTACGATATATGGTACTTATTTATAAATAACAGCTAGTTATCGTGTTGTTCTTGGTATAGTGGTTAGAGCACTGGATTCGAATCCGCTTCAAGAGGAGTTTGATGGATTGTTTTAATGTGAATGATAATTTTTGACAAGAAAATCGAATTTATTCCACTTTTTAATACTTGATCAAACTGTTATTACAAAATGAATTTATTTTCCACAAAACTCAAATTTTTTTCTGAATAATATTTAATTTTTTTTCTTTTCCGAATTACACTACTGTTTGTGAAAATTACAACACCATGAAGCGATCACGCATGTGTGTGCCGAGAAACACCCTCTAAACTTCCAAGTGAGCCGTGTATAAAAAGCACTGTAAAAGTGCGTTAAAATGTGTGTATCGTCGTTTGACTGCTGTTAATGATTGATTAAAAGTCAATATGCCTCGCCAAAAAAGCAGAGTGCCATAGGAGCAACTAACGGAGTTCGAACGGGGCCGCATGATCGGCCTCCGTGAGGGTGGACTTTCGTATCGGAAAATCGCCACTCGCACGGGGTGTAATGCCACAACAGTGATGCGTGTGTGGAAGAGATGGACCATGGAGAACCGGACAAGTCGAAACCCCGGCAGTGGGCCACGCAATATTACGTAACCACGGGACGACAGACACCTCATCCGCATGGCAGTGACAGATCGTAAATAATGGGGTGCCGATTGGCAACAAGTCGTCTTCTCAGATGAGTTACAATCTGACATAACGTACTGATGCGTACTCGTCAGACGCTACAGAGGTGAACGCTAACTCCCGGAATGTCTTATTCAGCGTCATACTGGACGAACGCCTGGTCTGGGGCGCTATTGGAAACCATGGGCGATCCCGCTTACTCCAAATTGTGGGGACCCTGAACAGCGGGCGCTACATCAGGAAGTAGTAGAGCCCGAGGTCCTATCCCTCCTGCAACGCATTCCCGGAGCTGTATTTTAGCAAGACAATGCCCGTCCACATGTTTCTCCGAATGTACAAGCCTTCAGTGCACGACAGGTTCCGCTTTTTCCATGGCCTGTACGTTCCCCGGATACGTCGCCCATTGAGCATGTCTGGGATTACATTGGACGGCGACTCGCTCATCGGACTGAGCACGGCTGAACTTTGGCATCAGATAGAGACCATCTGGAATGCCATTCCTCAGCATGACATTCAGAATCTGTATGATTCGATGCCACGACGTGTACAGGCTCTCATCGCTGCGCGTGGCGGCTGCACAAGATGTTGATTTTCGGCATTATTTTTTTTATTGCTCTGTTAATTTGATCGTTTATTTAAACCACTATAAGTGATACGTGGAATAAATTTCATTTATTTTTGATGATTCTTTCATAGTGTTGCAATTTTCACAAACAGTAGTGTATTTATATCAATTTTTAAAAAAGATTTAAGTATAATTACTATTATCAATCTTTGAACTAGACAAATTTATTTTGAAGAACAACAAAAATTAATCCGATGTACAAATTGCTAAATTTTCAGGTCACGCATATATTTTCTGCAATTATAAATATATGTCAAGTATTTTTTGTCTTGATTTTACAAATAATGATTTTTAAATTTTAGTTTTCGTATTGGAAAGATTTGATTTTCTACCATATTTTAAAGAAATCGTTAATAATTACTTTAAACAGGGAACGTAGACAGAATTTTATTTTGGAGGGAGCTCCGAAGTTAAGAATGAAACTCTATTTAAGACACTTTTAAAAATGTTTGTATGAATGTGTAAAAAATATTTTGTTCCTTTGATACCAGGATCTGAAACTTCAAAATTATTTCTCTAAATTTATCAAAAAAAGTGACATATCTCGGTTGATCTAAGTACAAGAATGGTTCCGTAAATATTTACAAAATAAATTACATTAAATAATCAAATCTTGTTCCTGGAAATTTACTTTTTTATTTTGCAACCACTGTTTGGAGTACGAAGATGTGAGAAGTTGAGTCAAAGAAGAAAAAAAATTCATAACAATTTTACTATCGTAATAAAGATTTGTCAGATATTTTTAGAGAACTTTTCCAAAGTATTCGAATACCAAAGTACTCGGATCCAAGGTATTCGAATACAAGAGTATTCAGATACAAGTATTCGAATACCAAAGTACTCGGATCCAAGGTATTCGATTACAGTAGTACTCGTCCTAGGTATTCGGATGCCAAAAGTACTCACTTTGTGTATTCGAATACCAGAGTATTCATCTTAAGTAGTGATGGGCAGAATCGAGTACTTTTGAGAATCAAAAACTTGGTATTCCAGTACTTTTGAGAATCGAAAACTTGGTATTCCAGTACTTTTAAGTATCGAATAAGTATTCGAATACATATACAAAAACGATTAATCGATAGTAAGAATCAGCGAACTTTAATATGATATTTATTTAAAAATAACAAGTTATCGTGTTCTTGGTTTAGTGGTTAGAGCACTTAATTTGTAACATACTGGTTCACGGTTCGAATCCGCTCGGCATATCTCGGTTGATCTAAGTACAAGAATAGTTCCGTAAATATTTACAAAATAAATTACATTAAATAATCAAATCTTGTTCCTGGAAATTCACCTTTTATTTTTGCAACCACTGTTTGGAGCACGAAGATGTAGAGTCAAAGCAGAAAAAATATTCATAATCATTTTACTATCGTAATAAAAATTTTGTGAGATATTTTTAAGGATAATTTTAGTTAGTGTCAGATATTTTTTTTAAAGAAAATAACAGCCATCTTAAGAATGAAATAACGTTATTTTACTTGAAGAAAAAGAAAAGCATATTAAGCATTATGTATCTTATTTGCAGATATATTTTAAATGTCAGAAATTAAAGCTTGAAAATGAAATTAAGTTAAAAAAATTAAGTGTAAATAATTAAAATTAGAAATATAGTTGGAAATTAAAATTGAAAAATTAAAAAAACTTCCATCTTGATTTTCAAAAGTAAAAGGTGTGTTTTACTGATAATTAAGCCTGCCTGTTCGGGAAATTGCTTCCAGAAATCAAATCTAATCCCTTAATCGATGGAATTTTGCGATACTTGACGTATTTTCAGCACATGTAAAATTGGAAAAAGCAAAATCAAGACAAGAAACAATACTAACGAGAACCATGGATACCCATGAAATGTGACACTGCTACTTAAGATGAATACTCTGGCATTCGAATACACAAAGTGAGTACTTTTGGCATCCGAATACCTAGCATGGGTACTATTGTAACCGAATACCTTGGATCCGGGTACTCTTGTAACCGAATACTTGTATCTGAATACTCTTGTATTCGAATATCTTGGATCCGAGTACTTTGGTATTCGAATACTTTGGAAAAGGATCGAGTACAACGATTACTTTTAAGTATCGAGTGTTCAGCGACTGTACCTATTTACAATAATAGATGTTTCTTGACTATTGAGTACAGCTTTCAATACAATACTAATAATGTAATTTCAAACTTGAAAATTAAATGTAAAGTTACTGACTTTAATTGCCTTGTTTTGGAAACCTATGTCAAAATTTAAAGAAATCTCTGAATTACAACGTACGGGTGGCCAAATTTTTCTTTTCGAAATCGCTTTTGCAATAGGATAGAAAAGTTGCATCTTGTCTTTAAATGAATGCCTGTATTTTTTTAAACTTTTTCATTTACCCTTGTTGGTAGGCTGGGTGACCTGGGTCATAAAAAAAATTTTATTTAACGTCTACCGAGCGTTAAATAGCGACGAAATGGGATAAAAAATGGGGAAACAGGCACTTTGTAACACGATTTTAAAAATAATACTATTTTAATTTGTAATACCTCATAAAAATATATTTTAGAGAATGGAAAAGCATTTACAACACTTTGTCTACGTTCATCATGTACTTCGTACCCACAAAGATCGAAATAATTATATCACATCAGGAACTAGTATATTGCTCGACCTTCAGAGATTTCCGCCCCGCATTCACTTTATCCACTAGGAATCACTGTTGTAGCTGACAACACGAGAAACTAACACCATTCCACCCTTATACCAACAGTTCTAATACCTTTTACAAGTTAATTCTGAGAGTAATACAGTTGAACATAGCTTCCAGCAGGTTTTTTACGAACTATTAAAATATAAAAATAAGTTATTCTATATTGTGACTACGGGGCATCAAGTAGAATGCCCTATTTTTGGCACTCTACGTTAACTTTTACCTTCAGTTTCAGTCAATAATTGAAGGAGTTTTAATTATTTGCTTGTTAAACATGAACACGATTATTTGCATGAAAACTCCTATTCGTTGAACACCTGCAATAATATTTTCCTATTTTTTCTCTCGGAATTATTTTCGCATTTTTTAAATTTTGTTCTATTTTTTAGTCGTACGTTGTGGCAACTATGCGAGATCATGAGAGAAAAAAAGAATCGCGAATTAATATCTTTAGAACTTTTTCCCGCCGACTTAACTTTAGTTTCATTTCACTGTTTTTGTGTTTGTAAATTTAATAAATATTTTTAAATATTTATTAAATTTATTTATTTTTATGAATTGTAATTCTTTACTTAATAATCACATTCAGGAACAACCCCACAAAGGATCCAATTTAAAGCTTCATGCACAAGTTAAAGTAAAGCAAATTTTAAGTACAACTTTGCCGATATTGAAGGAATATTAATCCTAACTAGGACTTTTTAAAATATTAAAAAATTTCTTTGTTGTAGTGACAAAAGCTCAAGGTTGCCTTCATTACGAGTTGAAGCTATATTTAAGCAACTTCTTATGTCTTAAATTTTTGTTTAAAACAGTGATTTTCGTTTTAAAACGCATTATCAAATGGGCCTACCATTTCTTGAAAAATTATAGGCCGATTTTATTAAACGATTACCATTTTCTGAAAAATGTTAATAGTTTCCCTTTGCTTTGTCTGTACTGAAGACATTCAATTTAAAGAAAGTTCTTTTGTTATTGCACATGCCACTGAGTGGAATTTTCAAGGAAAAATTGTATTCACCTGAAAAAAATTAGTCGCGAATTTCTTTTTCAAATTAATTTGTCATCCTTTCCTTAAAGATGATGAAATTCGAAAATGACGCAAGCCTGGTACAAAAGTGCCGCCAACTTTAAAACTATTGAAATGAAAACTACGAGTGCTAAAGTATCCGCCGTAGATTCATCATCTGTACGAATTGAGATACGGCAATTTTACAGTAAACGAACCGAAGAGGCATTCATAATTCTCCCCCAAATTCAAAATCGACTTTTGTTACAGCGATGTATGTGAAATGTATTATATGGATTAATTTCTGGTATACGATTTGCGTCCAAAGTAAGTTGTAAAAATTATAAAAATGTCGAAAAGATGTAAAAATTCTTTTTCTGACACTTAAATGATGTTGGTATTTTTTTACGAAAGACAAAAGTTGGGATTATTCTGGTCATTTTTTTCAATCTACAATTAACCAATTCGACCCGAGTAAGGTTGAATAATTCTGCTCGTTCAGTTATTATGGAATTATAAAAACGAGAGCTGATGCTAGAGATTGCTATGAAAAACTAATACGTTTGGTCAAGTTCGGTACAAAAACCTGTTCCAAACTGTCACCAGTTGGTAGGAGAGAAAAGCGGGTGTGGTGCGGTGTCGCATGACATCATACTGGAAGTTGAGTTGTTTATCTCCTGCTGCCGGAGGTAGCATCATACCGGAAGTTGAGTTGTTTTCATCCTGCTGCCGAGTGAATTCGAGTTGTTTTTGAATCGATGTTGAGTTGTTTATATGCTGCTTGTTTACAGTTTGGACTTGTATTTTTCACCGTGTGCGAGCGCGGGGGCGCGGGTTGAACTGTTTTTCTTCTTTTTTTTTCTATTTTGGACTCGTGTGTTCCCGTGGGATTTGAGTTGAGCTGTTATTCTCCTGTTTATTTAATTTTACGTTTGTAAGCTTGCCACATAGATGATTGTGAAGTGAGTTTAGTTTTACTGGAATGGCAACAATTCTTAAGTTTTAGATCCTAACTAGTTGCTCACAGCTAGCAGATTCATTCAGTTCATACTCATTGTTAAAGGTGAGAGGAATGTTTTCAGTCATTGGATTTTACTTGTTTATTCATTTTAGAAGCTATGGATTTTAATCGAGACGCATTGGGTTTTACGTACTCCAGAATTTTTAGTGATAAAAATCTTGGAAGCATTTCAGAGCACTGGGAAAAGATATTACTTACTTGAAAGCGAATAGACGATTAAAAAAAATACAAGTAAGGCGATATCCTTGTATTTTTGTACCAGCTTGCGAGCCCGTTCCTCGCAAGCTTGTGGGTTTGGTGATCCTGGACAAACTTGTTCCTTTAGCGGCGTTTCTTTTCCTGCGAAAGCGTGGACCTTTTACTGGAAATGAAAACTCAAGTAGAGAATGCTACCGGAGAAAATTTCAACTTGTTATTGATGAACTGTTATAAAAATGGCCCAGATAGGATTTCCCTAATAGAGATGATGAAAACGAGTAAGTACCCTCAGAGTCGATAGCATCAGTATCGTTGGGTCAAGCACGATAATTTATATTTTCACGAAAGGGTCATAAATAAAAAAACTCTTGAAAATGAAAGTTTACTCATGAAGATTCCGACAAACAAATATTGGTTTTACTCCCTTCCCATATACAGGGTGAGTCTAAATTGTTTTTTACAAAATAAGAGGGGCGATAGTACCCATCCAGACGAGCAATAATTACCATGGAACATAGGGTCGCATTCCACTCTGAGAGGCAGAAAAGAGTCAAGTCGAAACGCGTCGAGCATGAACAAGTCATCGCCTCTGACGTCGTTTGGTACCTGCCTACGTAGGTTCGGCACTTCTTGAATGCCACATACCTGAAACACGATGGATCGGACGTGGCGGACCTGTGGCTTGGCCTCCTCGCTCACCGGACCTCAACCCACTGAACTTTTTCTTGTGGGGGCACATGAAATCTCTAGTGTACCAGACGCCTGTGGACTCGGCTGAAGATCTCGTAGCGAGAATCGGTGTTGCCGCAGACAAAATGAACACAACACCAGGAATCTTCGAGAGGGTGCGCCAGTCATTCCTTCGCCGGTGCGAACTGTGCGACGACACGCGTGGCCGCCACTTTGAGCACTTGCTGTGAGTTTTTCTCTGATCAATAAATCAGATACTTTTAGTATCTTTCATTCGCTTTCCCAACACTGTTGTAAGTTCATGTTGAAATTCTAATTTGACTCTTTTCTGCCTCTCAGAGTGGAATGCGACCCTGTGTTCCATGGTAATTATTGCTCGTCTGGATGGGTACTATCACCCCTCTTATTTTGTAAGAACAATTTAGACTCACCCTGTATGTGTAACGTTTTACTACCAAGGATTAACTTAATCTTCAGACGTATGGAAAATTAATAATTATTTAAAATAAGTTGCTTCCTCAACATTCAAGATAACTTGAGTCGCTAAGAGGACACAGTGTTATCAAGTTTGAAGCAGAGAGCATTTAAAACTTTGCATTTAATTAACCTGATGTATATGATAAATGATGTATATGATGACTGATAAATAGTTATTAGAACGAGAGGGAACGGGGAATTTGTTTCATTGTGAGAAGTTTCAAGATCCGGAATGCATTTAATTTACATGATATATCACCACTGATATTTTCGATGATTTTCAGAAATCCTGTACGTACACATGTGTCGTATATGAAATAAAATATTTGTCTTAAGTGCGTTTTATATAGAGTAAAAATAGGAACTGAGAGTAAAATTTTTTGTATCAATTTGAAACTTTGCAAGACCCACGCTATGAACATTTTTCTTGTACATTTGAAGAAGTGATGATTGTTTTAAATCATTTACCCTGGAAAATCTAAATTAAATGTTATTTTCTTACGCATCTTTCCTTGTTTATTATTTTTTATTTTAAAATAAACTTATACTTAAATTTGGATAACTGGATTTTATATAGATTTACAAACTGACTTTTTTTGTAACTTCTAAAATGAAATTTTCTTTAATATCAGGATTTGGAATTTTCTTAAAAGTTAGAGATGCTTTTAACTCAGATACTTTCATAGAACCTCGAAAATTAATGTATTACACATTTGATAGGTATTACAAACATTTTAACGCACATATTCTTTTAATTTTTACAGTTAAGACGTTTTAAAATGTGATTTTAAAGTGTGTTTTATGTGTAGTAAAAATAATAATAAAAAACCTGTAAGAGTAAAATCTTTTATACTTTTATATATATTTAAAACTTTGCAAGATCCGTTCTATGAACATGTTTTCTTGTACACTTAAAGTAGTGAAAAATAGTATTAAAAACAATTTGCCCTTGAAGTGCTAAATTAAATGTTCTTTTTTTTAATGCCTTTGCAAACTACATTTTACTAAACATGAACTTCCTTTTATTTATTTGAAAACATCGTGCACATTGTAGTTTAAATTGCAGAGCAAAATACCAATGCACTGTAGAAGTTATGAAGTATTTTACAAGATACTTTGCCTTATTCTCTTAATTTTAAATGTACTACATTGCTACGTTAAATGGATAGTAAGTGGTTTTTCTGTTTTGAAAATAATGTGTAAATTTCTGTGCTGCTAAGCAAATTAATTTTTACCCCTTTCTTGATACTTAATGCATAATCTAAAGATTTACTCACACCGCTGATAGTTTTACACATGAGTAAAATTAAATAACTAGAAACTTTAAATATTAATGTGAATTTTAAAATGAACAAATATTATCGAAATAAAATGGTTGGAATCTGAATTCTATGCATTCTTAAAACAATCTCTTCAGAAACCAACACATACAATTCTAAAACAGATTAAAGGAAGTCACATGGAAACAAAGTAAATTAAAACACTTTTTAATAGAAAAAACATCATGATTCATATATTTTACAAAAATAATACACACATTGTAGTAAAAAAATAACTTATTTTTTACATACTTGCATTTTTAAGACACATATTTTCGACGAGCCAATTATTAAATGCCTTCACCTAGGTTTTGGGCAATGCAAATTATTTTTGTGATGACCACATGATAGTTTTGGGATCTCTTCGTTGCTACTTAGAGCACATAATGCATCGAATTTGGGACACCCATATTGTTCCAAGTTGATGTTAGGAATATTCAATGCATCTAAGCGTTTCTTTTCAATATAACCACCTTTAATCAACTAGGTACTAAGTGGAACTCTTGGTCTGCTCGTACAATTCTAAAAGCTTAGAGTACACTTTCTAAGGGGGACACACTTTCCCATGCCATGAGACAGAAAGAAAGTCCACATACGTAATTTTCAACATATCGCACAGACAGTTTTGTGATCTTTGGCACTAAGTTTATGTTTATAATTCGATAAGTTAAAACGAATACTTGAAGCTACTTGCGATTTTATAGAGATGAATCCGTATTCACGTACTGAACCTTCTTGAGTCTGAAATCCACAATTGCACAAGTATTAAACATTGTTATTAAAAACGTTAGCTGTTCTTGAAAAAATAATTGTAGACTGGAGACATGAAGAACTGGACTATATAACACCATACACTAACTAATCAGTAAAGCTAAACTTTATCTTAGTCTTATCTTTTGTGAGTTACTATGAACGCATAAATGAGGAATGTACTCAGAAAACATGTGCTTGTGATAATGCTCCAAGTAAAATTTTGTGTTGTAATGCAAGAGAGATTTTAACGAAAGGATATACTTAAATTTGCATGTGATTTTTCTTTTTACTCTACCACTTTTATGCGATGAATACAATTTAATTCTACGACTAAACTTGAACAAGAAAATAAAAACATAACCAAATATAATTTATAAGAGAAACGTATTTTGACTTTGTACGTGACTTGAAACGTATAAAGCCTTTGCTGAAAGGAAACTAGTATCTGACAAGTATCAGATTTTTAAAAATTGACGAAGAGTACCTTTTTAACTCAATCTGCACTATAATTTTACACTTAAGAGTAACAGAGCATAATAGTTTTACTGAGAATTAATAACCATTAAGTAAATTTGAAGCCAAAAGTTCCAAGCATGTCTATGCTCAATAAACGCCTATCCACCTTTAGAGATGTTGACATTAATACCCTGGCCGAAAACGGATTGTACAGTGTCCTAAAAGTTCCCGTACTGACGATTCGTGAATTTATTATACAAAAACAACAAACTTTAAAACAATTATTTTTATGCCAATGGTGAAAAGCACTTTTAACATAACGTAGGAAAAAAAATTTGAACTCACATTTATAATAAATGTTCAAAATGTCCGCCCCTTTCTTGGAGGCAAAGCTGAAGTTGTTTGCGCATATTTTTAGAAACGCGTTTTTTTCAAGATGCTGTGAGTGACTTCTTGTATCCTTTGAGTGATACAATTTTTAGATAATCTATTTTTTGGGGAGATTATCTTCATAAACTTTGTTCTTTAAATGTCCCCACAGTCAGGGATGCTCAGATCAGGGGAACGAGGTGGCCATAGATTTTTTGAGATGAGTCGATCGACAAAAAAAATCTTGAAGCATGCCCATGGTTTCATAACTTATATGACAGGTTGCACCGTCTTGTTGGAACCAAGAATCTCGTTCATTCACTTCTAATAATGCAACAAATTGTTGGATAAGTTCTCTGTATACGGTGCCATCAACAGTTGACTCGAAAAACAGAGGCCCAACAATCCTTTTGTGTGATACGGCACACCAAACACCAATTTTTTGAGAATGTAAAGGTTTTTGCATTAATGAATGGGGATTTGTCGTCGCCCAAATGCGGGAGTTTTGCGCGTTCACATAACCGCTTAAATGAAACCAGGCCTCATCGGAGAAAAATGTTTTGTCCAAAATGTTGATGTTGCGAATAAATCTCCGGAACCATCGGCAATAATAAAGCCGCTTCTCACTGTCCGGTGGCTTTAGCTCCTGTAACATTTTTACACGATAAGCACGAAAATGCAAAGCTCTTTAAGCCTTATGTGTCAATCCGCGTGATGTGCCCATTTGTTGCGACAAACGCCTCACGGATTGATGAGGAGTTTGCAATATCCTTCGTTGAGTTTCTTGGACAAAGTCTGGTGTAACGACTGTCGGTCTTCCACTCCTGTGTTTGTCTTCCACCGAACCTGTCTCACGAAATCGCCGAACGAGTTGATATAGCGTATCTTTACTCGGTATTGCATCATCTGGATATTTATGTCGCCAAAATTCTTTACATCTTTCGCATGATTTACATTCAAAATAAGCCTCAAGCAGCGCAATTCTCTGAATGCGTGATAAACTCATTTTGCAATGAAGAACAAAATGACATGGAACTTTATTATCGCACAACTTGAGCGAGAAGAAAATCAAACAATAAAAATTAAAGAATCCATAAAATTATAAGCAGACGATAAAATTCAATAATTAAAAAAAAACACGGGCAAAAATGATTTTTAAAGTTGGAGTACGGAAACTTTTAGGACACTACTATATGGAGTGTCTCGGACGGAATAATGTGCTATTGGTGTGGCGGAGGGCTTGAAAATTGGCAAAAAGAGGATGTAGTGAGACACATAAAGTTTTATGCAAAATGTTTGGTAGCCCAACAACGACCGATTGTTGACCCTAGACCAAAAAGAACACCCATAGTACAGGTGTTGGATGAAATCAATAATAATACCAATATTTTTTTGTAAAACCCGATGTAAAACTTTGCCCCTCATACAACAACAAGGACGAACGACTTTGTAAAATTCGCATAGAATCTGAAATGGATGTTACTCTTCAGCTTTGTGGTCATCTGGTGACATGCATATATACGAAAAGTCTCTCAACGTGTCCTATGTGCTGAATCAATATTTTACATAAAATTAAGCGTACATTTGTTACACTAAACGTTATCTACTCTTAATTAATACTAGTAGTAGATGAAATTTTAGTGATTTACTGAACATGGTGTGGAAGAATTGTAAAAGGGTGTTTTTTGAGTTGAATGTCATGAAATTAACAGTTGTGCTACAGCAGAAAGTCTAATAACGAAGTTTGAGACATTCCAAAAATCATAAGCCTTTTTATCAAGGAAAAATCGTGTAATAAAGACTCATATGCCTTATATTGGCTATTTTAATTATTTGCTGTTTGTTCATTACATGTGAAACCTATTTACTAAAGAGGAATTTTAAAGTGCCTCAAAAAGGAGTTTCTGAATGCTTTAGGAAAGATGCGTAAATGTTCTCTGTAATGCAAGAGAACGCTTGAATCAAATATTTATTTTGAGTACTTCTTTTAGTGTGGGCTTATTAAAACATTTGTTAAACATTTCACACTTTAAAACAATTATTTCTCTCTCTCTTAAATGAACTCTTCATTCGTTTTATCAACTAATTGTAAAAAGTGTAAATAAAATTCGTTAATCTAGAAACGGATCACTTTTCAATGGTAACTAGTCTAAGCTACCTGTGAACCAAGACGTTACAGTATGTCCACTTGGCATTTGGTGCTGCTTGGCCAGATATGGCCCTTGCGCCATAACCCCTCCCCCCCCCAAAAAAAAATTGACATTATGATGGTATCGATTATCGAGTTCAACTAATACACCCTCGATGACTTGTTCCTTCAAAGCAGTGGAAAGTTCTTAACAGGCTTGAGGGGCCGTGCTAAGCATAGCAACACGTCTCTAGAGCATTCCAGACATGATCAATCAGATTAAAGAGATATCACAAGAAAATTTATTTTGTAGATAACATGTTGACCAAGTATCAAATGATTAAATTTATAGACTTCTGTGAAGTGTGGTTCCTGCCAAAATCAGTAGCCAGAGTAGCCGCCATTGTTGGAGATCACCGCTGCCACACGCCTCGGCATTGATTCAAAGAGACTTTGGATGTGTTTTTGGGGTACAGCAGACCAAGCAGCTTCCACACGTTGCCAAAGTTGATCTGGTGTGGCAGCTGGGGATGAATTCTGGGTCAATCGTTGAGCAACCATGGACCACATGTTTTCTATCGGCGAAAGATCCGGAGAGCGAGCTGGCCAGGGAAGCAATTCAATCTGGCGATTGACGAAGAACCCTTGGACAATGCGTGCCACGTGTGGTCACGCATTATCCTGTTGAAATATGGCTGTGGGCAAGCCCTGAAGGTAAGGAAGGACAACTGGCTCCAACACCTCGGAGATGTAGCGCTGGCTGTTTAAAGTACCGGCAATGCGTACTAGAGGAGTGCGAGAGTGATATCCAATACCGCCCCATACCATAATACCCGGTGCAGGACCAGTGTGGCGGTGCATAACGCAGCTGTTCAGCATCCTCTCTCCACGGTGTCTCCAGACTCGAATCCGACCATCGTGGTGTTGCAGACAGAAGCGTGACTCGTCAGTAAAGACAATTTCATTCCATTCTGCCGTCCACATCCTTCTTTCATCGCACCATTGGCGGCGGAAACGTCTGTGGTTCTGCGTCAAGGGTAGACGAAGCAATGGTTGTCTTGCGGACAGACCACTCTGCTGTAAACGGCGTCGAATGGTACGCGCAGACACTGGATGATGCGGTACAGACTGAATGTGCTGTGCTATGGTTCGTGATGTGGCTGAGCGATCCGTCACTGCCATATGCACAATATGCCTGTCATCACGTGAAGTGGTGCACTGAGGTGGATGCGATCGAACACGTCGGTCCGTCGTACCCTCCTGCATCCAACGATCACATATCCGCATTACAGTTGTTTGGTTTCGTCCAACACGACTACCGATTTCCCTGAAAGATAATCCACAATCTCGGTAGGCCACTATCCTTCCTCTGTCGAACTCGGATACTTGATCAAAAGATGATCGCTGTTTTCTACGAGGCATAATTGATCGTTTTTTTGAAAAAAACCACAAGAAAAACACAATTGCCGTACTTGAAATCGTTGAAATCTCCAAGCCTTAAATAGCGCTTTGAAGTGGCGCCACAGGCGCGCGTGATGTGCGTCTGCGCTGAAATTCTAATCATTTGCATATCTCACCTCCGCTAATGCATGTTGTAAATTTCATATTATTTGCATGCTTCCTTCAGGGTGTTGCATTTACGGTGGCCAGCAGTGTATTTACGATAATCTACACAAGGCCTTGGATCCTTGCCTTGAGCTTCCACTAATATCATTGGAGAAGTATAATCCGACTCTCCTATCTCTATCAATTGGAGGTCCAACATCCTCTTGATTTCGGTCTTTAATATTTCGGTTTGTCGGGGCGACGTCCTATACGGTTGCGACCTCACTGGTTGATTACTGATCAATTCTAGATCGTGTTCTATCAAATCCAACCTACCTGGGTCATTTGAGAATATTTTCTTATGAGACAATAATAACGTCTCGAGCTGGGGGATTTGTTCAGGGTTAGTTTCCAGCTAAATCACTATCCCTCACTGTTTCCTCGAAATCGTACATTATGGTTTGACGACGGGTAATTTATTTCTAGATCCGAATCTGACGTTCCGGCATTTTCTCTTCTAATCAGCAGGTTGACTGCTTCCGCCCGCTTATAAGGCTTTAGTAGGTTTACGTGGTACACCTGAGATTTTTCTGTTTTTCCTGGCATCTTAACTATATAGTTAGTTTCTGAGAGTTGACTAGATCACTCCAGGGCCTATCCAACTAACAGACAATTGTTTGGTTTGGACGTCGCTACAACTAATACCTTATCTCAATTTTAAAAGTTCTGCGTGCGGCATCTTTATCGTACCAGTTTTCCTTTCGTTTTGCATGTCTGAAACTCGTTCATATGCTAATTCCTGACAATGCTTCAACCTGTTTATTAATTCGAACACGTACTCGGTCACGACATTTTCTTCTTCCTCCGGTTCTGCCCAATGTTCGAAAAGTAAGATTTCGGGAGTTCGAAGATTTTTTCCGTGTACGAGTTCAGCTGGGCTAAAATTTTTTACCTTCCTCGGGGTTACCTTAAAAATCTCAGTTGCACTCTTCTCAGCTGGGGGCAATTGTATCGTGTTGTCATCGCACTCCTGGCTGTTTGATTGATGGGGTGGTTCTTCGCTAACGCTGCTGCGTGGTTTGAGTTTTCCCCCTATCCCTGTTTCTTTTTTGACTACGCATTACAACGGCGTTCACTAAATGTGGATTTCTCTTTGCTTCCTCGAGCAATTCTTGGGTCGAATTTCCCAGAAGATAATGATTCAATTCTACCGTTTTATCTACTACCGCTTGCTTTAGTGATTATCTTTCCGAATTCCTCACTTTCTAAACTTATCTTTGCTACAGGTAAACATGGGAAATGATTCTCCAGAGCCTGTTTCAACCAAACGGTTTCTCCGGTGTAGTCTTCCGGTATAGTCTTCCGAGATGCATCCAAACTGGTTCCACTATCTCTTAATATCACTGTATCTACCCATTTATTTTAGCCTCACTCAGGCAAACGAGGGTGCGAAATTGTCCTCAATCTTTAAATGCTTCACGCGTTCGTGATTTGGGTTTTTCTTAATTCAGGGCATTGCGGTCTAAGATGATCCTTCGAATGGCATGTGTAACACGCCGGTGCCGTTCGTTTCTCGTTCAAATTATCGCTTCCTCCACTTTTGCTCATTAGGATTTGGGTTCCTCCAATTCGGGTGTTCGTTCTTTTCTGGCTCAAATTTCCTCACTACTGAAGGTTTGTTTTCAGGTTTAGGCTATCTGGGAAACGTTTTTCTGGGAGTTTAGCTGTGAGAGGTTTCCTAACACTGCGTTTAGCGGCTTCATATTGATCTAATTTAAACACTAATTCTTCGGGACTACCATGGTTGCCCACTGATATATGAAATGCTCCTTAATCTCTTTTAATTTGATCCGTTAACATTAGGTTTTTTGAGGTCCTCAAAATTTTCCACTCTGACTCAATCTAGCCATCCCTCTAAGTAACTCCTTAACTCAAATACTAAATCTTTCCAGGGCGCTATTGGTCGTCTCTGATACTGAGTAAATTTGGTTCGGAATGTTTCCGGATTTAATTTAAATCTATTTAGGAGGATACTTTTAACATGATCGTAATCTTCTGATTTTTCAGGGGGCTCTCTCATGATAATTTCGGCAATATCCATCGGGAATAAGTAAAGAAGGTGAATCACCCAATCAACCTCATCTATTCCTATCTTTATCGCCTGTCTCAAATAAGGTGAAAAATAGGATCATGTCTGCTTTTCCGGATCAAATTTTTGTATTACAGATTTCAAAAATTTCGTTGGCCTAGAATTATCCGTTTGTGCCGAACCTAAGCTATTTGTTTCAGCGGCTTGCGTAATCCTGAGTTTCTCTAACTCGAACATTCGAATTCGTTCATCTCGCTTTTCCGCCTCTAGCATTTCTCTCGGCTATCTCCCGTTCCTCTCTAGCCTGTGTGTCTCTCGTTCCTCTACTATAACCTGCAACTGAGCCTTCACCCATTCTTCGTCGTCCAGCGGGTGCTCCGTTATCTTTGTGGTTATATCTAACACCCTATCATTAGGTCCTAACTCATAAGCGGGTTTCTGCAAATCTGCCTTACGTTGCCTTGTAAAAACGCCATTTAAAAAAATTCTCCTGTCCCTTACACGCAATAATATACTAATATGAGTGATCAATACTTAAAACACAATGCAACACTATAAAACAATGTACCCTAAATTTCAAAACAATCTTAACTCAAATTTCACAAAATATACCAAGCATAACTCCACACAGAATACTTCGCAAATTTTTAGATTACAACAGTACTTAATTTCAATAATTGACTTTTACTCTTAATTTCCAAGGAAAGCTCTTCCTAAATTGTAATATAAAGTTTTCTAAATTTTTCAAGCCAAACACTTTTCTAAATGTTGCAACCACTCAATTATACACTACTGTTTGTGAAAATTGCAACACCATGAAGGAATCATGCAAATTAAACGAAACTTGCAGGAAATGCAAAATAGGTTAGGATATGCAAATGATCAGAATTACAAAGCGATCACGCATGTGTGTGCCGAGAAAGACCCCCTAAACTTCCAAGTGAGCCGTGTATAAAAAGCACTGTAAAGGTGCGTTAAAATGTGTGTATCGTCGTTTGACTGCTGTTAATGATTGATTAGAAGTCAATATGCCTCGCCAAAAACGCAGAGTGCCATACGAGCAACTAACGGAGTTCGAACGGGGCAGCATGATCGGCCTCCGTGAGAGTGGACTTTCGTATCGTGAAATCGTCATTCGCACAGGGCGTAATGCCACAACAGTGATGCGTGTGTGGAAGAGATGGGCCATGGATAACCGGACAAGTCGAAACCCCGGCAGTGGGCCACGCAATATTACGTAACCACGGACAACAGACACCTCATCCGCATGGCGGTGACAGACCGTAAGTAATGGCGTGCCGATTGGCAACAAGTCGTCTTCTCAGATGAGTTACAATCTGGCTTATAACGATGAATGCGGACTCGTCAGACGCTACAGAGGTGAACGCTAACTCCCAGAGTGTCTTATTCCGTCATACTGGACGAACGCCTGGCGTTATGGTCTGGGGCGCTATTGGATATCATGGGCGATCCCGCTTACTCCAAATTGTGGGGACCCTGAACAGCGGGCGCTACATCAGGAAGTAGTGGAGCCCGAGGTCCTATCCCTCCTGCAACGCATTCCCGGAGCTGTATTTCAGCAAGACAATGCCCGTCCACATGTTTCTCCGAATGTACAAGCCTTCTTCAATGCACGACAGGTTCCGCTTCTTCCATGGCCTGTACGTTCCCAGGATATGTCGCCCATTGGGCATATCTGTGATTACATCGGACGGCGACTCGCTTGTTCCGCTCGTCGGGCAGGGAGTACGGCTGAACTTTGGCATCAGATAGAGGCCATCTGAAATGCCATTCCTCAGCATGACATTCAGAATTTGTATGATTCGATGCCACCACGTGTACAGGCTCTCATCGCTGCGCGTGGCGGCTGCACAAGATATTGATTTTCGACATTATTTTTGTTTTATTGCTCTGTTAATTTGAGTTTATTTAAACCACTGTAAGTAATACGCGGAATAAATTTCATTTATTTCTGATGATTCTTTCATAGTGTTGCAGTTTTCACAAACAGTAGTGTACATACAATATAATTTCATTAAGATAATTTTCATTCTTAATTTTCAATTTCTAGCACATTAATTTACTACAATTTTTGCCTCTAAAGTAAAATCAAGCCTTACCTGTTGTGCTGCACAGGATCTCGTCGCTCTCATCTACTTCAGATCAGGGCTATGGGTCGATTACTCTACACTCAAAACTTGGTCTTCTATTTTCTTTTTCGGAACTCGGCGTCTTTCGTAACTGTCTTTCGGACCAGGCGTCCTTTTCTCCGGGACCCGGAACTGAATGTCGATCGGTTCCGCTAATTCTTCAGAACTGGATATCGATCGGTTCCACTACTTCAGGACTGCATGTCGAACGGTTCCACTACTTCTTCAGGACTGGGTGTCGATCGCTTCCACTACTTCAGGACTGCATGTCGATCGCTTCCACTACTTCTTCAGGATTGGGTGTCGATCGCTTCCACTACTTCAGAACTGGGTGTCGATCGCTTCTTCTACTTCTTCGGGATTGTGCGGCGATCGCTTCCGTTGCACCCAATATTAAGCAACTTATCTGTAACGTCTTGAACCACGGGTAGCTTAGACTAGTTACCAATGAAAAGTTATCAGTTGCTAGATTAACTAATTTATTTACACTATACACAATTGGTTGATGAAACGAATGAAGAGTTCATATAAGAGTTCAAAATGGAATTTCTCGAGTGATTCTCGACTCCTGCGTTTTGTCTCTCGGGTCGGCCCTTCTTGTCGGTGCTCGTTGGCTGTTGATTACCTCACCTTCTCCGGGGCTTCCCGAATGGCACGTTGGCCTCTCCCCTTGACTCTTGCGTCAGACTTTGGCGGACTTGAAACGGGACCATTAAACCTTGTCGGCAACGGTCATTGTAACTCATCCCCGTGCCCTTTTGTCTCGAAATGTCAGAGAGCGGCAGATGGGCGCCTGCCTTCTGTTGCGAAGCCACTAAGGCTCTGTTCACATGGACTTTTTTCAACGCGCGTTTGATAAGAATTTTCGAGCGCTATCATGTGAACACCTCTTGGACGTTTTTCAAGGTCAATCCCGTTATGCATTAAATTGTGTTTTTTATTCCCCTAATCCAAGTTTCTATCTTTTGAATGGTTAAAGATAGAATCAAAATGTCAACGGATTTCCAATCAGCGTAGAATTTTACGACAGATCGATACCAAAAACATGATTTTCTTTGAAAATTTTTTTTTTCTCAATCGTAGCAAATAATCTTTTTTAAGATATTCCTTTATACTATAGCGGAAGTATTGCCTTGTTTTTAAAGGGAATGTCACTTTAGTAAGATATTTTGTTGCCCCTTATCAACTGTTTTAATTTTACAGCCATTAAAAATAGGATGAAAATCTTTCTTTCCCAACCTAAAATTGATTCCTGTGTTCACAAGAGCCTGGATTTGGTTAGCTTAGAAATGTATAAAAATGACCAATAAAATGCCTAAAATAATCTAAAAAATATTCAAAATGACGTAAAAATTTGATATTTCGATTTGTAAAACATCCGTTCCCTAATTGTCTGTGAATAAAGTGTTTTTGAACTAAAATCTTTATACATAAATAAATGCAATATAATCGACTTGCTGACCAGAAGTGACATCCTAAACAGGTAAATCTTTCGTAACGTATAGTATACGATGCATTCCAGTGCAATTCCAATGCCATGAACCTCGATTGTAAATTTTTGCACGTTAGCTTTTCGTACGTTTTTCAAAATTTTTCGAATGACGGGATTATTTTGGACCTAGGAACCGGTATGAGCCAGCGGATCACAGAGAAACAGTGCTTTATGTAGCTCAAATTGTGGCATTATTAAACATTTTCATTAACTCTAAAATCCGTATTCGATTTTTACTGTCAAGACTAGAGAAAAAAAAACCTATAACCTTCACTCTCTAGGGTCGATGAATTCGCCCACCAATAAAAATTAGGAACAATTTGTTATTTTTTGAAGAAGTTAGCAGATGAGTCATTTGTAATGCGTTTTATCGTAAAAGCGAAACTGCGTATGAAAAATTGGAATATTTCTGTAAAACTTTGATTAAAAACGAAACTAATTGGAAAATGACCAAACAATTTCCTTAAAATTTTAAAATTGACAGTGTAAAATAAAAATATATCACCAAAAAACTACATTTCTAGAACCAGGAAATTGGAAACGGAATTTCTGTTTATGTGGCATTGTCTACGAAGTACTATCAAAAAGATGACACGCAAACAAAATCCGGCACTGGTGATAACCTTTCTTTTTTATGCTATTTTTGCAGGTTTTATCGTCTTTCCTACGATCTTTCCTACTATAGCTAATTTTTATTTAATTTTCCTTCAAATAAATAAATAAATCTCTACTTTTTTAAAACCCATCTCAAAACATTTTAATGTATCAGCACAAGTAACACATATATAACAATAATTAGTTTTTTAATTTTTAAACACAATTTTCCCTGAGTTCCGACTATCCGAAACGAAAACTAACCTCCAACCTACCCTCTTTCAGGGGTTTTGTAGCACAAATGGAACCACGAATGGAATAATGACTGGGAAATATTTCAACTAAAATTTGATTAAACCCCACGATAAAACGAGAAAATTATGCTAAAACTAAAAAAATCTCAAAGAAAAACAAAAAACAGTATACATATCGAAAACCAGGAGATTGCTAATAGAATTTGCGTCTACACGTATATATAATATAAAAATCTCGATTAAAGTAGTAATAACACTAACTGCAAGATTAAAATATAAATTCTATGAAAAATAAGCTCACAGTAACTTAAGTTCATTTTCAAAAGTGATATAGAGTTCAATGTAACACGAGGATGTGAAAAATTAATGAAAATTGAAACTTATCTTACGCATTTCACCCGTTGAGAACAAATATAAAAATAACTAAAGTTACCTTTTAAATTGAATATTTAATTTAAGCTTTATTTTAAAGACGTTTACCGAACATGAAAACTAGAACGGGCAGTTGTCGGTATTCGTTATTCTCAGAAATAAAATTACCCACTATACCCTTTAGTTATAAACTGTCACATTGATAAGTTTTGTGTGAAAGCAGGGTAGATTTCTTCAATAAATCGAATACGATTAAATTTTCTTATCCTATTTTTAACGGCCATAAATATAAATCAGTGGATTAAGACAAAATACTCCAATCAAGTTATATCTTTTCTATAAAAACGAGATTAATACTCCCTTTTGTGTTCGTAATGGATATATTCGTCAAATGAGTATCGCGAAAATATTAAAGTTACAGTTGAAAAATTATTTATTTAAAGAAAATCACTTTTTAGGTATGGAACTAGTGTAAAATTTTCCGCAGATTTCAAATCCGTTGAAATTTTCACTATCTTGAACGATCGCGAAGATAGGAACTTGGACTAGAGGAATAAAAAAGTCCTAACGCGCATCAAAACGCTTGTCATGTGAACGGTGCAGTAGAAATCTATGCTTCTCCAAACGCGTTCTAATCGTTAGAACGACCGGAGATTGTTGAAGCGCCGAAGCTATCTAGCGCTTGGATTCTCGCGATTTCTGCATGTGAACACTCCAGTAGAACTCTATGTACTTTGGCTACCCGCGTTTTGTTTTGACATAAAACGCCTCATGTGAACGGGGCCTAACAGTTTCGCCTCTTGAAGCGGTGCTTTCCCCGAACAATCGGCTGTTTCGGTGGTCGTCCTTTTCGGCGCTCGATCGCCGGCAAGACTGTCCAGTTTCCTAAGTTGCCGTTACATCATAAATAAAAAAAACTCTTGAAAATGAAAGTTTACTCATGAAGATTCCGACAAACAAATATTGGTTTTACTCCCTTCCTAAATATGTGCAACGTTTTACTACCAAGGATTAACTTAATCATCAGACGTATGGAAAATTAATAATTATTTAAAATAAGTTGCTTCCTCAACATTCAAGATAGCGTGAGTCACTAAGAGGATAGTGTTATCAAGTTTGAAGCAGAGTGCATTTAATTAACCTGATGTATCACTGATAAATAGCTATTAGAACGAGTGGGAACGGGGAATTTGTTTCATTGTGAGAAGTTTCAAGATCCTGGAATGCATTTAATTTACATGATATATCACCGCTGATATTTGCGTGATGATTTTCAGAAATCCTGTACGTACACATATGTGTCGTATATGAAAACAAATATTTGTCTTAAGTGCGTTTTATACATACGTAAATTCCGTAATTAGAAAAGAATATTTTCCTTTACCGAAAATATCGACGAGAGAATAGAGAAGGTGTCAACAGCGAAGTACATCACTGTGATTGACTTAACAAAAGGGTATTGGATTCCGTTAAGCCCCAAAACTCAACGATTAGCCGCTTTTGTGACTAATTTTGGAACTTATCGACTACTAGTCCTTCCTTTTGGTCTGGTGAATGCACCTTTTTGTTTTTCAAAATTCATGTCACAGCTCTTGCAAGGATGCAACGAGTTTAGTGTGCCGTATTTAGATTATTAACTCTTGGGTCCACAACTAATTTCTTACGTTGAAGATAATAAACGTTTTCTTTAACACACAAAAACAAAAGAATTTATTTGAAAATACTGTAGTGAATCGCCAAGAGAGCGAGAATCTACGCGCCTTTAAAAATATAGCAACCCTGGTTTGTGTAGTGGGGTTGCAAGAAAGTACGGAGAGGTGTGTGCGCGCTTTTGAATTAATGTAAAGGATGGTAATAAAAAATTGGATTATATCTTGCAATGAATGGAGTTGAATTATGATTGAATATATTCACTGTTAACGAAGCACGTAAATATACGATAATGGTGACCCGGTGAGAATATACAGTGATTCTTATGAAGAATTTCAATTCGTGAGAGCTACGTAGATTTGTGAAGTAGTTTCGTTTCGACAGCTTATTTTCGACTTTCTCTAGCGCCGAGGATTACATACGCGTTACGCAATATCTCTCGGATTAAGACACACCGGCTATTAGAAGAACGGGGTAAGATAGAAATTTTTTATCTCTGGGTTACTTTTGTTTTGTTTGTACTTGCAATTTGGATATCTTGAATATTCCCTTGCACTATGTCTGAGGTCAGTGCAGTTCAAATTCCTGTTTTTAATAGATCGGATCCCGCCTTATGGTTTACCATGTGCGAAAGTACTTTCGCTTTGGCGGCTCCTAAACCTATTACAGAGTCTATGACAAAATATAATTATATTGTTTCTCATATACCACCTGAAATTGCCTCACTTATTCGTGATGTACTTGTAAAACCCGACCCTGTTGATCCGTACACTAAATTGAAAACAGAACTGATAGCTCGTTCCGGCGAATCTTCGCAACAGGAAATCAGACAACTTTTGTCAGGAGAGGAATTAGGATCTAGAAAACCCTCCGAGTTGTTGCGAAATATGAAACGTCGCGCTGAATCTCATAACGTCCCAGAAAATTTAATGTTGGAACTATTCTTACAACGTTTGCCGACTTCTGTTCAGTCTATATTAGCCGCCGTTACTGACCTAAAATTAGATAAGGCTGCTGAAATTTCTGATCGCATTCTGGAAGTTACTCCTTCTCCAATGGAGAATTGTGCTGTTTCACGTGAAGAGCGTCATTCAAATGAGGAAAAATTCTTCCGTGAAATTGAACAAAAGAATCGATCAACTTTCGTATCCGCGAGGTCCGCTCCCCGTACCGAGGAAACAGAACTAGGAGTAATTCCAGGCGTTCATCGGTTTGTTGGTATCACCGTCGTTTTGGTGGTAAATGTAGGGCCGACAAATGTGTCCAACCCTGTTTGTATCAGGGAAACGAGAATCGCGAAGAATAGAGGCGACCTATTCTTTGCCACAAATCTCGCGTCGCCTGTTCATTCGAGACCGGACAACTAACGTATCCTTCCTGGTCGATAGGGGTAGCGACGTATCTTTGCTTCCTGCAAATAATTTTCAAAAACGAAATTCTTGTCAACAGACACTTTCAGCTGCTAACTCTTCAATTATTAAGGTATATGGACAAAAAACCCTTTCTTTAAACTTCAAATTACGGAGAATTTTTACTTGGACATTTTTAATTGCAAATGTAAACACACCAATTCTCGGAGCAGATTTCCTCCATTATTTTGAATTGGTACCCGATCTCCGAAATAAATGTATAAGAGATTTAAAAACAAAATTTCAGACAATTGGGCAAATGAAAAACGCTGATATTCATTCAGTAGAAACAATAACTGGAGATTCTGTTTATCACAACCTTTTAAATAAATTTCCATCGATTTCTAAATTGCCGGATCCTAATCAACCGGTTAAGCATAATACTGTCCATTACATCGCAACTGTAGGTTCACCTGTTGTTGCAAAACCTAGAAGATTAGCACCAGATCGCTTGAAAATCGCCAAAACTGAATTCCAAAATATGATGATGCTTGGTCATTTACGACCTTCAAAGAGCAATTATGCATCACCACTTCATATGGTTCTTAAAAAAGGAACATTAGAGTGGAGGCCTGTGGGCGATTATAGGGCATTAAATGCACAAATTGTTAAAGAAAAATACCCAATCCCACATATTGCTGATTTTACTTCAGAATTGCACGGTTCCACAATTTTTAGCCATGTCGACCTTATCAAAGCTTATCATCAAATTCCAATACACCCTGACGATATTCACAAAACAGCAATATGTAGCCCGTTTGGATTATTCGAAAGTACGAGAATGCAATTTGGATTGTGTAATGCCTCTGCAACTTTCCAAAGATTTATTGATGAAGTTACTCGCGATTTAACCAGTGTTTATGCTTTTGTCGACGACATATTGATTGCATCAAAAGATGATAAAGAACACTTAGAACAACTTGAAGCTTTATTTTCAAAATTTCAGGAGTACGGTCTTTGTATCAATGTTTCAAAATGTACTTTCGGTAGACCTAGCATAGAGTTTTTGGGATTTAAACTTTCCGAAAAGGGAATAGAACCTCTTCCCGATAGAGTCCGATGCATAATGGAATTTCCCCAGCCCACAACTTTAACTCAGCTCCGTAGATTCTTAGGCATGTATAACTTTTATAGCTTATAGAATTTTCATACCTAAAGCTGCTCACATACTTGCCCCTTTAGTACAATTTTTAGAAGGACACAAAAACAAAAAGAAATCTCGCTCTAGTGTTCGAAATTCTTCCGAACAAATAAAATGGAACGAGAATGCTGAACAATCCTTCAATGCTGGCAAACAAGCTATTGCTCTGACAACTCTTTTAAGACACCCTATTCCCGGGGCACAACTTAGCGTTTGGGTAGACGCTTCAGACTTTGCTGTCGGAGGCACTTTGCAGCAACTTTCTCACAATCAGTGGGAACCCATTGCATTTTTCTCTATGAAACTGAACAGAAGTCAACAAAAGAGGTCAACATATGACCGTGAGCTATTTGCAATTTATTCCTTTGGATGCCCATTATTTATAACCACAGATCAAGGATCTCAAATGAGATCAAATTTGTATCAAGAATTTGCAAACATGTTAGGCACGAATAGAATAAAAACGACTACATACCACCCAATTGCAAACGGCCTCATCGAACGTTTTCATAGACATCTTAAAGCATCTATCAAAGCACATGAAAACGATAGATGGACTGATATCATTCCCATCGTACTTTTAGGTATCCGTACCGCGGTTAAGGAAGATATCAAAGCAACTTGTGCTGAACTTGTCTATGGCAAAACATTAACATTGCCTGCAGACATGTTAGAAATCCCAGACCACAAACAAATCGTTGATACCTCCTTTGTGACTCAACTCAAAGAGCGGATGCGGACTCTTAATCCCGTTGCTACTTCACGACATGGTGAAAGTCCAGTTTTTGTGCTTCCATCTCTCACAGCATGCACGCACATTTTCATACGAGTTGATTCAAACAAACCACCCTTGAGTCAGCCCTACACCGGTCTTCACAAGGTAATAAACAGAACCAATAAAACAATTACCATTGAACTGAAAGGAAAGAAATCGAGTGTCTCTTTGGATCGAGTTAAACCCGCTTTTCTTCTTGGAGAGGATTATGTTCCTATCAAACATCAATCCACTGTTACAGAGACACTTCCTACAAAGTCAATATCTCTTGCAAAACCATCTGTTTCCAAAGAAACTATTAAGAAACCAACAACCACGACACGAACTGGTCGTCGTGTACATTTTCCGCAGAGATATACTGACTATATTTAACTGTTAATTCACATCATATTTCTTTCTATTTTATGTATGTCAAATTACATGTGTTACCTTATATATATATATGGAATGGAGTTGAATTATGATTGAATATATTCACTGTTAACGAAGCACGTAAATATACCATAATACTTAGCGGCTCGTCGAATACGTTCGACGCCATTCATTTTACATCTCACTCTCTACAGTATCGTATTTTTGCATGCGTTTACATTCTTTTTTTAGATCTTTCGCTGCTGCCATCTATTGACCCTAATAACAAACATAGAAATTTGATTACATTTGGGCATCCTGACTGAGAATTGCCCTCAATTCGTACATGGTTATAAAACACAAAAGAATACAACTTAACCAACTTAAACATTTAGATATAAAACAATGTACAAGGAAACAAGATAACATATAGTATTCAAAGTCTCCCTTTTCTAATGCCCGACGTGAGTCCATTTTAAAAAGTTCAAGAGTTCTTTGGTAAAACTGAAAACTACGTTACCTGATGTCATCTTCGGGAGTTGTTACCTGATGTCATCGGTAGTTGTTACCTGGTGCTGACTTGGAACTTAGTTAAGGTGGTTCAGGAGGTTCTGTACTGGACTCCTCATTGTCTGAATCGTCATCGCCTTCATATTTAGGCCATGGCTTGAGTTGACTGACGTGAGCTGTGGTTGTGTAAAATCGTCCTTTCTGTTTTTCCTCTAGCTTAGTCACCCTGTATGTGTCGTTTGGTAGTGTTTCTGTAATTATCAGTGGTCTTCTATATTTCGCCTGCGTCTTTTTAGGTTCTCCTGTTGGTTTTGGTGGACGTCTGACAACTACTATTTCTCCTGGTTCGAATGTTATAGTTCGACACCTTTTCTTGTCATAACCTTCCTTCATTTTTTGTTGCTTCTTTTCGATCTCTTTACATGTTTTCTCTTGAATTTCCTTCGGGTCTTCCCATTTTTCTGCGTCTTGCAACTTTCCTGAGGATACCATCATTGAATCTGGGCGAGTAGCCATGTCGCATTTCAAAAGGAGTTTTATCTAGTTTTGTTAACTACGTTGTTTAAATTTCTTTCGGTTTCTTTAATTCGTAAATCCCAGTCTTTATGACGTTGGTCTTTCATTGATGTCGATATTGTTGATAAGATGGTTCTATTAGCTCGCTCTACCATGCCATTACCTTGTGGATGCTGCGTAGAATTTAAGGTATGATGAATTCCATTATCTTGGCAGTATTGTTCGAACTGACGAGAGGTAAAGCACGTGCCTCTGTCGCTGACAATTCTATCTGGTAATCCAAATACTTCAACAAAATTTCTGAGAGCTTTTAAGACATGTTGCGATGAAGTATTCTTGACTGGAAAGAGTCGTGTGAATCTGGTGAAGTTATCAATTATTACCAGCAAGTCTTGATTTCTTCGAGAACTTTTCACAAATGGACCCAGATGATCCATGTGTATAAGAGAGAAAGGTCGTTTTCCTGACTTAAGGGGGCACAGTACCTTTAAAACCTTAAAAAAAAATCGATTTTCCAATTTTGATCTATTTAGATAGTTTGAAATGTTCTGATTCTGGTAAAAAAACGCATGAAAAATTCGCATTCGTTCGTTCGTAATGAGGATTTTTCGAACACACCTATTTTTATTTTAAGCTGTTCGTTTGTTTACGTTTCTTAGTTTTGGTTTGGAATTATGCTATTAATTTTTGGAATTATGCTATTTATTTTTCGAAATTTTTAATAATAATGTTTTTACTGTAACAAATATAAGCAGAATATGTACTACTCAACTCTTTCATTTCACAAATATATTTGTTTACTTACGCACGTGAATGGTAAAAATAACTACTTCAACTTTAATTGCATTTATCTCAGAATGGTAATTTTCAAGCTTGCGCGCACTATAACTCTGCAACTACTGAACGTGGACTCCTGAAATTTTGAATGAAAATAGATTATCGAAAGGGCTTCAAAATGAAACAAAAATTTTACTCAAAAGCTAAAAATATATTATAAAATTTTGATATAGTATGAGTGAAAATT